>OU974041.1:1590000-2840000 GCA_918843915.1 Notodonta ziczac
CAATAAAAAATAGAGACAACAATATGTTTTGAATGAATGTTTCGTCAGTGCAAGCCAAGGGTTACATATGCATGAGTCACTAACGTCTGGCAGTTTCCGCCTTCTTCTTCTACTTATTTACATATTGTTAGGTACTTCTAATCAGAGTCAGGACCCGCTAATAATTTATATCGCCAGACAAACACACTCACTGTATGCTCCCAAACAATGCTTGTACTATGGATACTGAACAATGGACTGGGAGTGATCCTGTAACATCTAAACCAAGGCAA
The DNA here is from genome assembly GCA_918843915.1 of Notodonta ziczac. Lineage (NCBI taxonomy): Eukaryota > Metazoa > Arthropoda > Insecta > Lepidoptera > Notodontidae > Notodonta > Notodonta ziczac. The sequence continues at coordinate 1,590,273 of OU974041.1, forward strand.
ATTACGAAAAGACTCTTACGGAAATTTGCACTGACGGGAATCGAACCAGTATAGTGCAGTGAGCCAAACGGTCATATGTTTGGAGATGTAGATGAATTGGATAATTTTAGCGTGCTCTTTAATTTTCGCCAAAAATACTTCGTATCACTCAGTCTACTGACTTAGTTCTACTAGTTTCCTAACATTGTCCCAATGTCCACCATATTCTAAATTACTTAATGTTTTTATATTAGTATAATTAACACTTATTCTGTCATTTCTGTTTGGTTTTCTAATGCTGCGCAGTATGTTTTGGAACCATTTCAACTCGAGGTAAGAATTGTGAAATCGAAGTAGGAGTGTGTGTTTCAGTACAGTATTGTAAATATTTGCTACATTCCTACAAGCTTTTACTTATTGCGATATAATGTTTAACTATACGTGCATGTTGTGTTACGTAGTGTGTAGTTACCCAACATTGTGTCCTGTGAACTTGTGTTACGCTTTTTATTTAAATGTTTATCAAATTTAGAGGGTATTTTATTAAGTAGTATCTATTTATAACGTCATCAAGGATTGGTTTCCCTGGCTATAAATATAGAAGATAATGTAAAAGGTGTACAATTTACGTAAATATATATATGTAGTGTAATTATATAAGCAAGAGGATGAGTGATGTAGAATAGATATTTAGAGTTACGTACAGACTGTGCGTACAGATATAAATATATTGGGAGGTTGAAATAAAACTATTTTTCGGATTTTATCGCGTTAGTATAATAGTTTTATTTCAATGTGTAGTATTCGCGTAAATATAAGAAAACAATATATTGGGATTTTCATTTTAAACGATTTTATCTCCCTGTAGAGGTCACTGAGCATTTGATTTAATTATAATGGTCCCAACTACTCTCGTCATGATTTAAAGTAACGTGTCATACTTAAATTAACCTTAATATGTGTCCAACTAAAAATAGCAAACAACCTAATTTCCAATTTTGTTTTTAAACAAAATCAACACAAATGATTTGGGATTTGCAGCCGGGCAGCAGTTGTAAGAGGTCGCGTGGTAACCTCCCTCGGCACCGGCCTGGTGGGAGTGAGGGTGTCCACGGCGATCCCTATAGAGGGCTTCACGCTGACGCGGGAGGACGGCTGGTTCGACCTCTTGGTGAACGGGGGCGGTGCGATCACTCTGAACTTCGGAAGGGCGCCGTTTAAAGGCACCTCTAAAGTCGTCTTCGTGCCATGGAATGAGGTAAGCCATATTTTATTTATATTTCTGCTTCAGAAACGCTCTTCCCCTCTATAAGGTTTATTAATAATTTATTAAAGCTCTGTTTTTTAAACTCAAACTCGAACACAAGATTTTTTATTCATGTAAGCTAACAAAGCAATTTTATGACTAGTCAGAATCTACCACCGGTTCGGAATGCTGCTTCCACTTTTGAATAAGATGTGCATATTGCATACTTGGACATAGATAGATGCATGTAGTGGGACGTAAAAAAGGCTTAGAGGAACTGCAGCAAATTTGGAATACTGGTTTGTTTTTTGGGAATAAGTAGAGAATAAAATGGCTTAGCTCAATAAAAAATACATCAAATGGTTAGAAAATTATTAAACTTTAATAATAGAAAGAATAAAGCAAAACGGAAACTAAGAACATTATTAAAAATTTAATCAACCTAAAAAACTCCAAAAGCTTCATTTGACTTATGGTGCAGATAATTTGGAATATAGTATTCCAAATTATGATCACCTTTTTTTCTTTGACTTCCCTTACACTTTTCCTTACTATCTAATAAATTTCTTATTTTTGTAACAGTTTTATAGTTTTCAGTGCTCTTGGTATAATAATTTATATAATAATTTTGATAACAAAATAGCTTGAATATAATTTTTATAGCTAATTGATATGCCAACCGACGCAAATCCATTCTGGTCAGCCCATAAAATGTATTCTCCATTTTTAATATGTACTCAACCAGCACGTTTTCAATATCTGTACCCAAAACTGGCCTTCGACCAATAAGTTTATTCATTACAGATTCAGTCGAGGAGTCATTATCATTAACAAATCGAAAGAGGGTAGACCTGGGAACATTAAAGTGTTTAGCTGCCTTCAAGTACTTCTCGAACAGCGATAATCGCAGCGGACATATCTTCCTTCTCCCACTTCTTTCTTTTGCTGTATTTATGGGATGCAGACATTTAAAAAAAAAACTAGAATTGGTATCTTCTTACAAAAATGTGCATAAAATTTGGAATATCCCAAATTATATTCACTTTCGGTATTCTAAATTAACAACATGACATCCAAAGCTAAAATTTCATATCACATTTTTAATTTCAGAAATATTAGCAAAATAAAAGTAAAACCATTAACTAGAAAGGTCGCTTATTAGTTAAAATAATTACAATAAAGATTTTATGTATCATGTAAATGATTATCGATGATTGCTTTCTTACCGAAAAAAGTTTGAAATTTGACGTTTCGCTTCTACGAGGCTGGCAGCCGGAATGTCAAGATGGTGGTCGGTTTTTAGAGCTCATTATCTCCGTATGGCGTGTGACGATAAGTTTACAAGAAGAAAACACAGGTGGCACTTCTAATAATTAGGTATCCAAGGTATTCCAACTTACCTGCAGTATTCCAAATTTGCTGCAGTTCCTCTACTAATATTATCACTTTTTAAGCATAAGTTTTAGATATAGTTAACATAAATTAAAATTTCATGGCTACAAGGAGATAGTCCAAGATAAAATAACTATACTAGTCATAGATATACTACAAGGTTTTTGGCTATAATTTAGATATTTCATAAGCAACTAAAAAGTTGGGGTCTAACATAACCTTTATAGTATTTATGTACTTTTTTAAGCCTCATCGATGTGCATAGATCTTGATTAAGATTTTCTTGTTACAAAATATACCCACCACCTATCTACCTATCTAAGCGACGCTAAACGTTACATTGTATCATTTTAATATTATACACTTATTATATTATTATACAACAAACTTTACAGAAACCTATTAAACTTGAGCTGTTTCTGACACGCTTGACATTGTCGTTAAAAATTCAAACTGCTTCCAAACTTCGTATGGTGGCAGCTTAGTTTTTCGCACATCCAAAACATGCGACCCAGCGATTAAGCCCTAAGGCATAACGTTTTTACGACTCAATTATTTCTCTCCAAACTTATATTATACCTGACTTTATTTTATTATACATTCGTATAATAACTTGGCATGGTTATTATATCTGGATAAGAATAATTTACGAATAAACGTGAGCACCTTCGTAATTTTATCATGAGAAATGGCTTTATCCAATGTAATTCAGTACCTAAAGTACTATCGAACATGCTTCTACATTTGTGCCCATAAAATGATAAGTCAATTTTTTTATGAACCGTTCTTTTACAAAGCGTTTTACAAACTTTTTTGATGCCTCACCAATTCATACGACTCAATAGCAGTGTACTGACTGAGCGAGCGTCTACCTTATTAGGCTACAGCTATTGGACAGTGACACACATAATTGGTCATGGCTTCTACATTATGAATATCCATTAATCCATCAGCCGGAGGTCACACCGTGATGGACCGAGGCCTCTTCATGACTTCTATATTCCTATTCCAGGTTGTAATAGTGGAAACGGTGGTGATGTCGATGATGGACGAGAAGCTAGGGTCGGGCCCTCCGCAGGCGTGCCTGGCGCACGACTACGACGTGATGAAGCCCGTGGTGCTCGCCACGTGGAAGCACGGCTTCCAGGGCGCCTGCCCGGACAAGAGCGCCATACTGGCCGAGTCGCAGGTGAGGACACTAATCATCACACAACCACTAGGGCATCGGAACCGGATCTTTTTTCAACACTTTGAACCGGGAATAGCCTGCTTCGATGCCCTAACAAGCACACACCTTCCTTAATTTAAAGAAAGGGGTGACAAGGGCTCTATATAATTATTTAAATGACGAAGACAAATTTACTCTCATCTACGTCGCTACTACGTCTCAATGAAAATACACTTACTAACTACCAGATCATCAGCCACCTCTTGTAATTTGAAGATTAAGGTAGTGCAATTGAAGCACTATGTGTATCTTACGACAAAAGTGAAGAAAATATAATATTGTTCCTACTTTCAGGTCATACAAGAGAGCATGGACATCCCCGGAACAGGTCTTCACCTCATCTACCACAGTTCCCGCGCCGCCGGCTACCTCTCTACCATCCAGCTGCAACTAACTCCTGAGAGGATCCCTCCAACACTCTCACTCATACACCTGAGCATCACCATCGAAGGAATACTCTTCAAGAAGACCTTCGAAGCTGACCCGGTCATCAAATTCACGTACCCATGGAACAGGCTGAATATTTACAAGCAGAGAGTGTTTGGGGTGACAACTGCGTTAGTCAGGGTTGGATACCAGTATACCGATTGTAAGGATGTCATCTGGACGGTCCAAACGACGAAATTGAGTGGACAGGATATGAGTATTTCGGATGTGGGCGGATGGAATATCGATATTCATCATAGATACAATTTCCATGAGGGTGAGTAAAATTTCTGATGTAACTTATAAAATAACGTACAGTAGGTATATCTCTTTCTTATGTGTTCATAATATAGGGACCTAAGTTGATTAATTTTTCTTGTGTCTTATTATTTATTTGTAGGATGAATCCTACGAAACTTAACATAACTTTAAATCCTAAGTTCCCCGACATAACCCAGACGTCCCAGACATTTGACTTATTGTTCGGTCTAGTCTGTCGAAGAAGCCAAATATCCTTAAGTGATATTAAAATTTAGTATTTAAATAAACAAACTAAAGCTTGAGAACGATCTAATCAAATAAACTTTAGCAATCAATTAACAACCGGATGACAGAAAATAACTTTTTAATACCACTGTGAATACAATTACGAATCCTTTTTTAATGTGATGTGAATAAAACCATGAGCCAATAACGAATCGTACTTACAGACACTCGTAAGGCCTAGAGTATATGAATCTTAAAGTCTAGGTTATCGCATAAAAGCTTCTTCAAAAGCACCTCGCTAATGAAATCGTTTTCATCAGGTATACTCCAAAAAGGCGACGGCACGAACGTGTACCTGAAGCACAAGCCTCGAGTGATCATCACGAGCATGGGCGACGGGCGGCAGCGCGAGCTGGAGTGCGGCGCGCAGTGCGGCGGCCCGGCCGCCCGCCAGCGCCTGCTGGCGCCCGTCGCGCTGGCCTCGGCGCCCGACGGCTCCATCTACGTAGGGGACTTCAACCTCGTCAGGAAGATCACTCCCGACGGGCTTGTGAGGACGTTGGTGAAACTCAAGTGAGTGTTCATTTTCTCTTGTGATAGCTGATGTAGTATGAGTTTGAGAGAGTTCTGCGTGATCACAATTTGGCGTGTTAGCAGTGTGATAGTTACAAATGTGCACAAAATATGCAAAAAATACTTTGAAAGGTACTTTAATTTAAAGGGTAGTTACTTTACTTCATTGCTCTTGCAAGTTTCTAGAAATAAAGCGTTCTGGATGTTCTTGCTGAAAATGATTAGCGTAACAGTAAATTTTATTAATGAGGTTATATATTTTTGGAATGTCGCGTTAGACAATAAAACCAATACTCATAAAGAACCTTTGTTCCAGTGCAACTCGGGTCTCCTACCGCTACCACATGGCACTGTCTCCTATGGACGGCAACCTCTACATCTCCGACCCAGAATCCCATCAGATCATTAAAGTCCGTAACACTGACGACTTCAGCGACCCTGAACGCAACTGGGAGACCGTCGTTGGATCAGGCGAGAGATGCCTACCGGGTGACGAAGCCCATTGCGGTGATGGAGCCCTAGCGAGGGACGCTAAACTAGCTTACCCTAAAGGAGTAGCTGTATCTATTGACAACATCCTGTATTTTGCTGACGGCACAAACATCCGAATGGTCGACAGAGACGGAATCATTACAACCATCATCGGTAATCATATGCATAGAGCACATTGGAAACCTATCCCTTGTGAAGGTACACTGAGCATCGAAGAAGTCCACCTCCGCTGGCCGACAGAACTCGCAATCAATCCTATAGACAACAGCTTACATATCATTGACGACCATATGATCCTACAAATGGCCCCCGATGGTAGAGTTAAAGTGATTGCAGGAAGACCCCTACATTGCCCATCACCTTTAACTGGAAATGATGTAGAGCTAGCTACGTATGCTACGTTGGTCATGCCTCAGAGCATAGCTTTCGACTCAGCAGGCGATTTGTATGTAGCGGAAAGTGACTCTCAGAGAATTAATAGAGTTCGATTGATAACGACTGATGGAAAGATTACTCTGTACGCTGGAGCCGAATCCAAATGCAATTGCTTAGAAAGAGGCTGCGACTGCTTCGAAGCTGATCACTTCTTAGCTTCCAATTCCAAATTTAACACAATATCAGACGTCATAGTCAGTCCTGATGGCAATGTTCACATTGCTGATCAAGCGAACTATAGGATCCGGTCAGTCACAGCGAGCATTCCTGACGCAAGCGGCGCGAGGGAATATGAGATATACTCCCCGGATACGCAAGAAATTTACGTGTTCAATAGATTCGGACAACACGTGACTAGCAAAAACATATTGACTGGAGAAGACAACTATGTGTTCACTTATACAGTCAACACGAGTAATGGAAAACTCAGTACTGTGACTGATGCGGCCGGCAATAAGGTCTTCTTGCTCAGAGATTACGCTGCTTCAGTGAATTCCATTGAAAATACGAAGGGACAAAAGTGTAGACTGAAAATGTCGAAGATAAAGATGCTGCAAGAAGTTCGAACACCGGACAATTTTAATATCACTTTTGATTACTACGGCCCCAGTGGTTTACTGAAATCAAAGTATGACAGTACAGGTAGGAGTTACGTGTATAAATACGACGAGTTTGGACGCCTGACGTCAGCCGTAACACCCACCGGAAGGATCATTAACTTGAACTTTGATCTCAGCGTCAAAGGCGCGACCGTTCGCATCACTGAAAACAACAAGAAACCTATATCAATCTTGATCAAGGGATCATCTGTGAATACTAAAATCGGTGACGCTGAGAAAAGAACGATTATTTCTTCAGACGGAAGTATTTCCTCAAACATGCCTTGGGGCCACATAATATCAACGGACACAGTTCCGTACACTATTCTAGCCGAGGTCGATCCAATTCTTGGCGAGAGTTTCCCGATACCAGCGAAGCAGAAGACAGAAGTCGGTGGAGATCTAGCTAATAGATTCGAATGGCGATACTTCTTCCGGAAGCTTCTGAAAAAACCGAGAAACGGCAAGTTTATATCCCAAGTGGGCCGGAAACTGAGGATCAACGGAGATAATTTGCTTACACTGGAGTACGACAGAGAATCGTCGACCATCACCGTGTTCATGGATGATAAGGTGGAACTATTGAACGTTTCTTACGATAGGACAGCAAGGCCAGTCAGATGGGGACCCAGCAGTGGCATCTTCGCTCAAGTGGTACTCGACTATGATAGATTTAACAGGCTCATTAAGTGGAGCTGGGGAGACTTGAACGAAACATACGGTTACGATAGAGCTGGAAGGCTGAACGAGATTCGATATGGAGACGGGTCATCTTTGGCTTACTCGTTTAGAGACATGTTTACGTCTCTACCTTTGAAAGTAACAACGCCTAGAGGTAGCGACTATCTTCTAGACTACGATGACTCGGGAGCTCTTCAGAATTTGACCACACCACGAGGCCACATTCACACCTTCGCTCTGATGACCTCATTAGGCTACTATAAATACCAGTACTTCTCGCCAATGAACCGTCATCCTTACGAAATCCTGTACGACGATAATGGCAATATTCTAACAAAGATTTTCCCGCATCAATCTGGCAAAATTGTTTATGTGTATGATAATAGTCGGAAATTAGAGTCTATTTTAGCAGGAGCTTCAGCCATTCGTTATGTGTACCATGAAAACACTCATCTAGTAAAGAATGTAGAAATTACTGACTCCGAATACGAATTGAGACAGGACTTTAAATACCACGCTGGCATTCTCAAAGATCAGAAAATGAAATTCAATCCTAAAAGCAGTTTGAATAACGCTCACTTCAAATATCAGTACGACGGAAACGCCCGACTGTCTACCATAGACGTTAACATCAATAGCAAGGAAATGCCACAACTGCGAATGAAGTACAACCAAAATCTCGGCATACTGGAAGCTCTAAGCGACCTGAGGATTTACAGGAACACGTTCAACAGATCAGTGATGCAAGATACAAGCAAACAGTTCTTCACGATCACGGACTACGACGACCGCGGCAGAATGAAAACCATCCTGATAAACATCAAAGCGTTTGACGTATTCCGCCTAGAATTGGAGTACGATTCGAGGAACAGAATCAAATCGAAAAAGATAATGATCGGAGACACTTCGTCGAACGAACGAATCAGTTACAACTACGACGGACACTTAATGGAAGTGCTGGGATCCGAAGACGATTGGAAGTACATTTACGACGAGAATGGTAATGTCATTGGGGTCATAGAACGCGGAGACAAAAAGTACCTTGGCTACGATATTGGCGATAGGGTTGTCCAATACGGAGACATGGAGTACAGTACATACGACGGCCGTGGATTCGTCATAAGACGCGGGGAGCAGAAGTACAGATACAACTCTCGCGGTCAATTCGTTCACGCATTTGAAAGAGACAAGTTCCAAACATGGTATTACTACGACGATAGAAGCAGGCTGGTCGCCTGGAAAGATGACAAGAACAACGTCACTCAGTTCTTCTACGCGAACCCTCAAAGTCCTCACTTAGTAACCCACATACACTTCCCGAAATCAGGAAAAACAGTACGTTACCTATATGACCAGAGAGACTTCTTGACTTGCATAGAAACAGACGACCAGCGGTTTTACGTAGCAACCGACCAGAATGGTTCTCCGCTAGTAGTGTTTGATGTGAACGGTGAAATCGTGAAAGAGATCAAACGCAGTCCATTCGGAAAGGTTCTCAAAGACTCGAGTCCTGAATTATACATACCTGTAGACTTCCATGGAGGTATATACGATTATTACACCAACTTAGTGTATTTGGACACTCGACTATACGACCCTGTGGTTGGTCAATGGATGACACCGACCTGGGAGCACTTAGCGAACAAGCTACACCTGCCTACAGACATCTTCATTTACCGATTCAAGAACAACGACCCTATAAATCGGAACCAGAATTTCCAGTACATGACGGATTTGAGCAGCTGGCTACAATTATATGGATACGATTTGAATAAGATGATGGGATCAACGTATATCTCTGAAATGGTATTCAAACCGAAGGTGGAGTTGACTGCTCCTCGCCTTACTCCAGATTTTGAAGTGCTGTCCGGTCTTCAGTGCATTATCGAGAAAGTAAGTTCCAATACAATATATCCAAGATTATTATGTCACAAAGTCTTTGACATCTTTACTTATCTCTGGTTTATATTTTAGATCAACAACGGCTTAACAGACATGAACTTCGTGCCGACTCCTCTATTGAAAATGGAACCGATCACCAAGAATCTGCTGCCACGAGTGTCGTACAAACGCGGCGTTTTCGGCGAAGGGGTCCTTATATCGAGAGTCGACGGCAAAGCTCTGATAAGCATCGTGGATGGCGCCAACAACGTGGTGGAAGATGTTATCACAACCGTGTTCAATAACTCGTACTTCTTAGACGTGCACTTCAATATCCATGACCAGGATGTGTTCTACTTCGTAAAGGATAATACGCTGAAGATCAGGGACGACATGGAGGAGCTGCGGCGACTGTCTGGCAAGTTCAACGTCTCGCAGGACGAGACCAACGACCAGGGGCTCGAGGTAAGTTTATAAATTCTTAATTTATGGCTTTGATAATGTATGTGATAACTTAAGTCCTTGTCCATTTTATACATTTCTTCTACTATGTTCAGGTTTAAGTAGCTACCTACCTACACGGATGATTAGCATCAAATATATTTTGAAATATTCTGTTACAAATGTTCAATTCGATTACCTCTTTCATGCTATGAACGGCATGGACACTGGAATTCATTGCAGTTTTGTGTTAATCTTATTCAAAATGTATATTATATATTTTTGCCTGAATGCTGAAAATAGGTAACATTTTATGGATGTTACATGTAATTAATTTGAATGGCAGGTGCGAGTGCACGCAGTGAGCAAGGGGTCGGCGCAAGCCGTGATCGTGCTGCGGTACGGCGTGGAGCCGGGGCAGGAGCGGCTGAAGCTGCTGAAGCACGCGCACAAGCGCGCGGCGGCGCGCGCGTGGGAGCGCGAGAAGGCGCTGGTGGCGGCCGGCTGGGAGGGCGCCGGCGTCTGGACCGAGGAGGAGAAGGAGGAGCTCATCTCGCACGGCGTCGTGGACGGCTGGGCCGCGCGCGACATACACTCCGTCTCCAGGTGCTTGCACAGGAACACTCCCTAATCATGCTTGGGAAAAATCATTACAAATATTTTGATTTTATGCTGACAGATTACCCACTCACTTAGTAGTGTTTCACCGATTAACGGGTGACAGCCTTGGCAGGGACTGCTAAAAATCATTGCAATTAAATCGCAATACTCTCAACTCAACTCATCTCAACCAAGTCATTTTATAAGGTCAAATCTTATAGTAAAAATCCTTGACCCTGAAAATCTCGGCCGTGACAAGAACAAAATAAAAAATAGTTGAAAATAGCGATTTCATATATGATTTCCATACCCAACAGATACCCGCAGCTCGCCGACGACCCCGCCAACATTGTCTTCGTGCGCGACAACAGGAGAAAACGAAGAAAGAGCGGCCGAGCGCGACATCGCTCTTAACCTGAACGTGCCATAATGCGACGCCATTTTAACTTCAACGGTCAACAAGATGGCGGATGTTGATGTTTGAATATTCGTTTTAGTTCACTCTTAATAGGATTAAAAGTTTTTTTGGTTGGATGGAGTTATGAGATCGATAATGATATGAAATTAATGAAAGGGTTGAGAGTGAAATTTTGAAATAAGCTTACGGTTAGGTTAGGATTGACTGGAAAAAGATGCGCAGACCGGATGGTTTTCATAATATAATTCTTTTAAGTCGTACTGAGATCATTTTGAAGTGAAACAAATGATTTGCATTTTGTACTCCCTCTTTCTTTAGACTGAAGTGAATCTCGAAACAACAGGGTACTGAATCATAATAAACTATAAACACGTTTAAACAATAAAATTAATGCGAGAGACGCGGCATAATACATGATAATAATACCTATTATAATAATAGATATAATGAAAATCAAAATACTCAACAAGCGATCACAATTTTTATCATAATTTTATATTTTTTTTATGAAATGTGTCATGTTAGTTATAATTAATTTTATACATTTATCTACGATTTATTTATACATCACTCTCTGAATTCTTTGCCCATATATATTTTATCATATTTTAGCCAAATACTTCGTTCTATCACTAAATTTAGATTTTTGTACATAAAATATTTGATCCCTCAGTGGTTCCTTTTGTATTCGTTAGACCTAAGGTCATTTTTTCAGCGAAATTAATATTGATTGAGCAATAATTATAATTTTATGTCGTTGTTATCTGACTCTTCAAATTAAATGTTAAGTACTTTTCTATAGGAATCTTGTCGCGATGTAATGAACACATTAAATTTGTAGAGCTCAGATGTTGAACATTTTGGCGCCCACTTGAGAGTTCTCTCAAATAGTTGTGTTTCAGATGTGATAATATCATCTACGATTATGAAATTGTTGTAAATATAGATGTGGTACTCAAAGAATAATCGATTCGAACTTCAAGTATCGCCAGAATGCTCTGAAAACTGCATTGGAAACGTTTGAAATCGGACTTAACCGAAGAAAGACTGACTGCTTTCACTTTAAAACACGGAGAAGAATTTAATTTCCACTAACGAGACAGTTGGCATCCTCTGTGGACGCTATCGCCAATATAAATAAAAAAAGTAATAAAAATAAAATTAAAAAGTTAAAAAAATACGTTATCGGTAACAGTAGCCTTATTGGTTCGGAGCAAAAGAGGTTTTAGTAGTATAAAGTACTTACATACCCCCACAGTAGCGAACATCGTAACTTAAAAATAGACCTAGAAATAAAACTAATTACATTTACAGTGAACGTTAATACGTATCTGCATGTGTTGTGCAATCGATCAGTAGGTCTTATCGTAACCGTTAGGAGCTGACTTCTTGCTGGCTTAACCAAATTCCTAGAGACTGACTCTTATTTTCTTCTTAACTGCAAAGGAACATAGTAAAACAAGAACAGTAGGTACACTACCTATTATTGAATCAGGATAGGGACAGGACTTTACGGAAACAACAAGGGAGTTGCTTTGATCGCTAGCAAGATACCAACAAAACCAACATTCCATTTGGTCTGAATCAAAAGTGTATTCATTATGGATTGTATGGAAATGAAAACAAAGCTAATCGAAACAAAAAAGGTAAGCACGGTAATTCTCGTTATAAACATTATTTGAAGGTACATACCAAATTAAAGTATAGTGGCGCAGTTTGTTTGATTGCTTAGGATCTAACGCGAACGCAATCGTGCGCATGAACGTGTGAATGCAAAGTTAGTGCGCCTGTATAAATATATTCTTCTGTTCTTGTTGTACTATGACTGCAGTGAGTGTATATAGTGATTCGCAAATGTTTCCTGTTGATAAGTCAGCAAGAAGCACTTGTAAATTTGAAAAAAAAGTAGATATTATTAATAGTATATGTCCATAAATGTGTCTCATTTAAAATGTGGTGTCTATTCTGTGTTAGAGATACTTTAATAATACCTAGTTGACTGAGTGGTCGGAGATAGGATGGAAATGATATTTTTTACAAAAATAAATTAGAATCGGCGAATATAAAGCGAAATTGGAATGTATCGGGTCGAATGAAGGAGACCCGACGTGTTGGTGATATTTTGGAAAAAAGCAATACTATGTAATGTAATACGTCTCACTTTATTTCTAACTATAAGGTGTATTTTTTGCGTTCTAAATCGATTAATACTATATCTATTTGTGTACGTAAGTAGTTATTGATTTCACGGTGATATATAGAACAATATGTTAACTTTTTCATGGTGTATAAAGAATTCTAATTTGTAAATAGGTACTTAATTGATTATGTAACCTGTAAAAATATTGTACATATCTTTACGCTTGAATAATTTATAACGTTAATGATAAGTATTTTAGTATAATATATATAAAAATGAAATGTAATATATCAAATGAATGGAAACGGATACCATCGGTGCGCCAAGCTTAATGGAATAATCGATTGATCTGCTGAATACCTACTTCATTATAAGTACCTATTCTATTCGGTGAAAAAATAACGTCCCCCATATTTATGACGTCAACAACGCTAGAGGGAGGGAGAGAACACACCGCATACTTACATGCCTATTCGCAGCTCTCTAACTACTCTGTAGTAGAATCCTGTTTCTTGAAATTGCCGAAAAACGCATTTATTTCTCAGATTGAACAGATCATAACTTATTGACCCGGAATTCAACAGATTAATAGAGCATTTCCTCTTGGCACACTATAGATTATGTACGGCCACATAGACAAACAGCTAATAGTTTATTTTAGAAAGCTTGCGATGTAAGATCACATGAAGCATTTATACGTAGAACTGATTCCAGCGTAATGCATTTACTTTGTTCTCTACAGGTCCGTCATCCGCGAGACCTGGGATTTAATAGATTTAATTCGTACGTAGATATAGTCTATGCTGTGATCCATAGACAAAATGATATGTGAAACGAACATGCACAAGATAAGCTAAAAAACGTCCTTGTAATTTAACGCAGAGATTATACACGGTAGAGTTGGAGGGATTACAGAGTACAATAGAGAGGAGGCCATTAGAAACCCTTATTAGATATAGATAAGTAAAACCTGTAGGTATGTTACAAAGAAAAAACAAATAACATGCTATAATTTCTCTCCGTGGACGACTTTAAAAATGATATAATTACAATGACCTCTAAAATTCTTGCATTGGTCTATTATACGCAACGTTATAAAAAAAACATTAAAAAATTATTTTGTTGCATGCAACAAAAAAAAAATATTTTACTTTCCTATCCTATAACAATTCTCACTGTCTGAAGCTAATCTTCCTACATTGTATAATCTCTTTGTTAATAATGAGTTAGAGCAAATAGTGGAATTAATTTAAGCAGTGCCACTGTTTGCTTTAAATGTTCTCCAATCAGCAATAATTCCGTTCATAAAAAAGAGGACGTTTTTCTATGCATTTTGTTTGATAACTGGGGCTCTAGAACGAATTTTAACAGTTTACGAAAACCATACATATGAATATACCTACATTATATACCATTTCTGAACGTTTTGTATCATATTTACTAGCAGCACCCCTAGCGGTAATATGTGGAGTTATTAAGGAATGTATGGCAATTACCTCTACCACAAGGTTTTACCACAACAATCGATCGACCGTCGTCAATGAACATGATCCATATAGAAATTCCCGATCGATAAATGATTGATTGGTATGGTAAGACCCTAAGTTTATAGGACCGCTAGACTCTACCGTCTACTTAAACTCTATTTAAGGCAAATTGTTAGTCCCCCGGGTAACCGGGTAGGAACAATTTTCCATTCAAATTTTACGTAAACGATAGCGACTAGCGAACGGAATACCCATGGTAGTGTTAGTGTTTCGTAAGCTGTCAAAATTGTTTAGGCAGACTCCACGATTCGTATACTTACGTCGATGTCCATAGACTTGATTTAAATACTCTGAATGTGTATACATAGTCGACAGTCATACTCTCTGTTAGTCCGGGCGTGTGCGTCGCGACGCAGCCATGTACCGCGTAATATTAGAAAGTATTCTAATGGAAAATATAATAAAAAAGTACTAAAATATGCTACTTTTTATTTAACACCCTAGTATTTTTATATTCTATGATAAAAGGTTTTTATCACAGAGCTATGAAATATAATCAAAGTATATAGTGAGTATTGATTCCGCTATTACAGGACAGATGTCACTAAATTTAGCTTATTTTTTCTTTTATATAAAAATGAAACGCCCAATGAATTTACAAAAATAATTTATTTTTTCACTAAGTATACAAATAATTGCTACAAATGCCTCATATTAAAACTAGTGATATGTTTCAAAATGGAATAATATAGACTCGTACAAACAAAACAATATAAGGTACTAACAATATATACATCTTTATGTATAAGATTAAATGGATATAAATGTCTTTTTATACCAATATTCACTAGAAATGTTACTAATGCGAACATTACTACGCATCCAAAAATAAATAAAGGCGCTTTGGAACAATTCCTAGTGTACTCGCACCGTGCCAACGCGGCTTCAATGGACATGTAGAAATGTTCGTGATAGTACATAAATACACTAAAATGTATTTCCTCCAAAAATGGAATAGTTACACTAATCCAACTTAAAAAGCTCAAACATGGCTCATACGCTCGCTAGGACTCGCTAGCGCCTACGTAAAATATTTCTACGACAAATGTTTGTTCCAGAGGTGGCACTATAACATTTTCCGTAACAATATTGTACGTTACGCTAGAGAGGAGCATAACATGCTTAAAAAATATTATACTGCAACAGATATTACGTTTTAAAATTCCTACAATATGGCAGACCCGTAAACGAAAGGGTTTACGTATAAAATCTATACAAATAAATACAATAGAAGTGTCTGTTAGTAATATCAAAATAAAAGCTTCTTACTAAATTCATATAATAGTGTGTACCATAATAAATTTTACAAAGTATTTCATTGTAGGTAGGTGTACGGTGGTAGATTTTGGCTATTCATAAATGCTTTGTTGGCTTACATGAATAAAAACAATTTTTCATTACTCATACTCTGAAAGTAGGTCTGAATTTGCCTGATAAGCGGGTTGAAAGTAATACTTTTCAGGCCCGGGAGTTTCGCTTTCAACTGACAGCTATCAAATTATAAAAAAAAAACTAGTTCCATTTTCACATTTCTATGGAACCATGTTCAAACTTTTTCTACAGTCACTCAATTACAGCACGATGTAAAATTGAAATAAACATAAAGTTAAGTATTAATTCAAGAATATATTTTTTTAAATGACTTAATTATAATTTAGTTTCAACAATTTCTTTAAAATATATAATAGATTTGGGCAACATATTTAAAGATGAAAATGAAAAATAATGGCTAAATAATGAAGCTGGCCAACGAAAAAAAACAAAATAGGCGGCAATCCGATCTTTTTTTTTTTCGAGTTGTAGAGCACAGATTAGAGATATGTAGCAAGCTATTGTAGAGTATTGTTCATACTTCCTTGTATTATTTCTTTAGCCAATTCCTGTTTTTATTTTTATTTTCCTTGTGTTCGTAATGAAAAGCACAGTGTTTACCTCGGGTGAAAGACTTATTTTGTCCCTCGAACTATTAGCGCCTTCGCTACGCTCGGGCGCCAAACAAATCTCGGGAAAAATAAGTCACTTTCACCACTCGAGTAACAATGTACTATATTTGTAACGTTACCTTCTATAAGTTTAATTTTGTACGTTTATAACCAACCTCATGGAATAATTATTTCATATGTGTAGCTTAATAGGTATCTACACGATATTCTGTTTGAAACTGTTCCTCTAAATTAATTATTTTTATTACCAAAGCAAGATTTAAGAGATATCCCATCATATGGTATTACAATTGCTTCGCAAATTATGAACGGGCAAGATTCAATTACGTTGACTGTACATAATATTATTTCATAATACCTAACACAATCCTAAGGAAGCATAGCCTACACGAATATTCTCTCACTAAGCATATAATTATCAATATAAACACATCTAAAACATTTTCTAACAATAAAAATATAGCATCTTAAAATAAATCTGCCTCTAAATTAAACGTAAAACTATAAAATTGATGTACAAATATAATACAAATCGTGTCAAACATGCCTACTAACATAACATTATTTACATATCATGGAAGAATTCAAATGGTTGTCATTAAAACATAATAGTAACAAGTACATCACATATAGGGGATTCGATCCCGAGATCCCGATATTCGGGATCCCGGTCAAATTTTGGCCCCGAAAATCTTGGGATAAAATTTTACAAATCCCGGGATTTTCGGGATTAAAAAAGGAATAAACAGTCAGTAAAACGTAGTAAAAATGAAGCATAAAATGAAACGCACTTTTATCTACTTGAAGTTTGAAAAAGCACTTATAGATTTAAATAATCCTGTGCAATTTGCGGAATCAGATTTTGAACTTATCAATGAGATAATGAATGTCTTGGCCGTAGTTAAAGTATCCGTAGGAGCACGTTGTCGTTCTGACGCCAATTTGTGCACGGCTTACACTACTTTCCAGTTTCTTTTTCAACAATTAAGCGACAATTGCTCCTATTTCGCTTCTAAATTAAATAAAATCTTATTAAATCGCATAAATGATCGCCGTAGAAATGAGTAAACCGCGTAATAAATTACCTACAAAACTTTTATTAACGACTCCTCCTACATTCATCGAGCCCTAACGCGCTTTTTCAGCTTCGCATATAAAATATGTGCAACAAACTGAGAAGTAGGCTTGGGGATGAAACACTGGTTGCATTATTATTTCTTAGATTTTATTTTTGCAATCAATAAGTAAGTTTGGAAATTCTCAACTAAGAACCTATATTTGGTTATTTAATTTAAAGTGGGATAATTGATCTCTTTAGAATAAGTAAAAGAACGTGTTTATTATGGGTTCATATAAGTGAGTCTAAGTTGATTGTTTTGAAAGTTTACATTTTATTATTAAAAATTATAGGCAGAAGAGCCTATTTCCATTATTTTAACATAAATTAGATGTATAATTTTCTACTTTTTACTAACACTACAATCCCGAGATTATCCCGGGATCCCGGTATTGTCTGTAGATAATCCCGAAATCCCGGGATCAGAAAAATGGCCCGGGATCGAATCCTCTAATCACATAGTAACACATATAAATGTCTTTTGAATTAAAATCTGTGTTTCAAATAAATAAATGATAATTTTAATAAACTTCTCTCCACTGTTGTTTATCGTTTTGTGTACTCTTCACCAATGTCAGAGATTCATAAACGAATTTTAATAATAATTTGTCAAATACTGCACCAATTAAGTACCTTTGAATAGATAACTACTAGAAATGATTGATTACCTAAATACTGCAGAATAAACGAATTAAAAAAATTGCCTATTTAATTGCTACTGGCAGGCCAACCCTCATTGCGAGGGGGATTCAGGCCTGTGCTGGTTAATTAAATTACAATATCGGCTACAACGACTAGGAAGCCAGCCTTCTTTACGCATAACAATAAGTTGTGGTGACGCAACAATTGAAACACAACCTTATATTCATTAAAATATGGTGGAAATTTATATAAATTCAAATCTTTCCGTTATCACAACAGCAGCACCTGTGTCATACGAAATTTAATCATAATATATGCATATTACGTATTGTGCAACGATAATCGTCTATTAATTGCTGTCAATAAATCAATCTCAACATTAACATTTGTACCTGAAAGTCAAATTTCAATTGTTATCCACCCCAACTTTACATTTCCGCCTACACGAAATCCAAAAATAAGCAAAATTTTCCAATGGAGATTACGACTTATATTTACTGTAGTATTTTTTAAATATTAAGTCCTAAGAACCAATACTTCTTTGAACTTATGCGATGTATTAAAAAAATATTAAAATAAATGCATACACATTCGCTTAACTTTGCTAAAACTACTCAGTCATGACGTCACACACTAGGAATTTCTTTTCCATCTATATTATTGCAAATTCTAAAGTTCTTTGGAATATTATTTCACTGGTAGTAATCACAAGACATACTTAATAACAATTCATTTGTCTGTTTATGTGCACATTAAATTGTAAATCGTGGATAACTGTTATTAGCTCTGTTTATTATATTAAACTAGCGACCCGCCCCCGCTTCGCACGGAGCTAAAATTTAAGTGTTTCTCTACTATATTATGCATATAAACCATCCTCTTGAATCACTCTATCTATTAAAAACACCCGCATCAAAATCCGTTGCGTAGTGTTAAAGATCTAAGATAGGGACATACAGAGAGCGGAAAGCGACTTTGTTTTATACTATGTAGTGATTTCATGTTATTATTAAATATTTAAGCTGTTGTTATCCCAATAAATAAATAAATAAATTATACAATAAAAAAAAAATATCATAATCCCCATTGAAAAACGTGAATTTGAACTTTAACAATCCCTCTACATATCGGTCCTGTAACGTACCTGCAGCGCCCCCCGCTAGTAGTCGGGGAGGGGTCCGGTGACCCGGGAGCGCATGGAGTCCCACTTGGCCATCATGTCGGCGTTCACTTGCTCCACGGCCCACTGCTGCGAGCGGCGCGCGCCCGAGCACTTGTTGATGAACAGCTTCTGCGTCGCCGGCTCCCAGTCCAGGCAGTCTTTGTTCGACTCGCCGTGCGTTATTTGCTTCGTATCCTGCGATATTTACATTATTATTAAATAAATAAATATCGCCAGACTGGCTCACCAACTGTACGGTCCCAAACTAAGCAACGCTTGTACTATGGGTACCGTACAATGGACTGGAGGCGATCCCAATGGCATCAAATTTGCCATAGCGGGAATCAAACCCGCAACCACCCGCAGCCGAGCGGCCTATGCTCGAACCACTACGCCAAGCGGTCGTCAAAGACGTCGTATTAAACTTTGATATATTATTTAGTTATAATCTGTACAAGTTAGCATGATCTTTTTGACAGATGTATTTTTTTCTGATCGACATAACTTTGTAATGACGAACACAATATTTTCATAAGTTAATGCTTTTAAAAATTGTAAAAATATTTAAAAAATACATATAACACAAAAGTTCCTAAAGATTCAAGCAAAATTTTAAGACTTTTTATTGCTTCAAAGTAAAATTTAAATAGGAACACTAAAAATAATAGACGCTTGTACAATGTTACATCGGTCAGATGGAAGGGACACGAATAACAGGCAGTAACTGTTACAAATATCGATTACAAAAAAACATTATTAAAGATCACTGTTAATGGTTATTGTTACGAACGGGGGTCCTTTTGGTTGGGGTCTCTTTGGATAGTGGTTGGGGTATCTTTAGCTGGTATAAGAAAATGGCTCTTTTAAGAAAAATAAGGTAAAAAGGTCGATTTCGTATGGAAGGTCAGATTTTCTTTTTCAATTATCGTCCCGTGTTTCTTTGGTAAAGTTGTTTACTTTCTAGGTCTGAACCACCTATTTAAATTTGGCGGAAGGTCCAAAATAACCCTGTAATATTAAATAGGTACTTATTATGAATATTGATCCACCGTCGCTTATCTACCCAAGGTTTTATATGTCTAGTGCAATAAAGAATTTCACACATAATACACCCACACCATCTCGTCACAGTTACAAGTATTTTAAACCGTTATTTTTTGGACTACTAGATATTTTCGGTTTCCCGTCACTAGGCCGTCTGTCAAAAAGATCAAGCTAACTTGTACAGGGTATAGTATGTTAGTATAGCGACATTATTATAAGTATAAAGTAATATGGAACTGTCAAAAGTAATCAAATCAGATATCTTTATTGTGAGACAGTTGTTACGGTGCAGATGTAACATTTAAGAGGTTATAGTCTTCAATTCGGGACGAAGTAATCCCGACGTATGGGTGGGTTCATTTACTTTGAAAAGTGTAAAACATGTGTGGACCTACCGGGTGGTACCTCCACAGCTGGTTGCCGCCGCCCAGATGGCAGGAGTAGAGGCGGATGGGGCTCAGTGGGGTCGACTCGGGCAGGTCCCAGCACATGTGCCTGCTGCTGCTCCTGGAACCACACCACCAGATATACTTTACAATTGATCGGACAGACCTGCTGATTGTAGATCATTGACATAGCAATACTAAAGACCCCAACATTATTCTTAAATCTATTCGAAATATGCAAATAGATATTAATATCATATTCGAATGTATACTTACCAATATTGAAAAGAAGTGTTCCTTCTTAAGGGAAATTTTATTATATCCAAATCAAAACTTATTTGGATTTTATGAAAATCAAACAATAACTCTCCTTATGTAATTTTGTCTTCCGACTATGTAATTTTACAGCACCTTCATATAATATATAAAATTCCACTGTCCGTGTTCGTTAAGAGGGTGCAATGGGGATGATTTTCTAGAGTATGTCTTACAATTACTACCAGTGACACAATTCTCAAAATAACTTTAAAAATGGCAAAGATACAGATGTTTACAATTTAGAAAACAATACTAGTTAGTGAAGCATGACGTCATAACTGAGTAGTTCGGGCACACTTTATAAGCGGATAACTTTGTATTTGAACTGTCAGAATATGTCAAAAAGAAATCGGTGTTTATGAGTTTAAAAAAATATATTCTAATACCAACATAATTCATCCCTACCACAATTGCGAACACCATCTCATGAGTGAACTACGTTCGCTCTCGTAGCTCAGACCAATAGTATGTAACCGCCTTTTATTTAATTCCACAAAACAAATAAAAGGCGGTGAATAGTAATCCATCTGCCTGGCTATCTACATGGTGTCTGCCTTTATTTCCGGGTTATATCTACATGGCGACCGACCTGATGTCCTTGTGCCAGGAGAAGGTGAAGCTCTGCTCCGCATCGGGCGTGTCCGCGCAGGGCTGGAGCTGCAGCGGGTCCATCTGCTGGCCGCGGCGCGCGTCCACGCACAGCGCCGGCCGCAGCGCCGGCCGCACCTGCCACAACAACATCACGACTTTACCACTACAGGGTACGCAGAATGGGTGTCTCCCCACCCTCTGACCTACTCACACTCACTCAAACTCAACATTGTTTTTATTCACGTAAGCCAACAAAGCATTTATGAACAGTCAGAATCTACCACCGGTTCGGAATGCTGCTTCCGCCGAGAAGATCCGGCAAGAAACTCAATGGTTACTCTTTTCAATGATTTAAAGACGGTGTACATTCTCCTGTTCACGTCGCCAACGTGCAAGCAATGCGCTGGGTATTGCAAGCACCGATAGGCTCCGGTAACTGCTTAACATCAGACGGTCGTCCGCTTGTTTGTCGGCTTTGCTTAGCACACGGTGATTATTTCAAGTAGGCGCGTCGTATGAGGAATAGCGAGAAAAATACTCAAAGGAGTGTCGAGCCCGATTTTGATGGAAACCAAAACTGCATCATTGCACTTGTAGGAAGAGAACTTGTTGATTCGATAGTGTAGCTAATAACTACTAATAAGGATAAAGATTATAAGTTGCAGCTGCCTCCCTGGATCTGAACGGCCACCACTGAGCCCTTCTTGCCTCCCATACATTTAGATTATTATATGCCTACTTATGCCTTACTGCTGTTGTATTTATGAAATGCGGAGAACTTCACACTTTTAAGGAAGTGCAAGTTTCTTCACGATGTACCTTCACCGTTCACCATCATCATCATCTTGCCCTTATCCCACACTAGGTGGGGTCGGCGCAGCACGTTCTCTTCTTCCATTCAAGCGTTTTTAATTAGGCAATATAATATGACCACTCACGCGTCCTTCAGCGAAAGGCTCTGGTTCCACGGGCGGATACTTCCCGGTCAAGTCGAACGCAATCTGAAAGACAACATTAGTTATCAATAACACGAACTTGCTGCTGTAGTTTGAACTTTAATACATAGTAATTGAACTTTAAATTGAAAGTGGTGTCTTCAATAGGGCTTACCGTCGATAAATAAGAACCTTTGTCGGCTGTTTATATAAGTTTAATCAAGCTTTAAATAAAAATCTCAGTAATTAGTTAAAATACAGATAGGTGCGTTCCGTTAGCACAGTAGAATTAGAAAGAGAAGAAAGATGGCGCCTGCGTCGCTTTCGTCGCGCCCTCTAGACTTCAGTTTGGGGTTTATTAATTGGTATTTCTCACTCATTTAATAAACCATTAGGCACCAGTTACCATAATATTGTTCCCTTAATATATTTCAGTACTAATAGTGTGCCATTTCAAAAAGGAACTGCCGTTTAGGAAATGTACCTTAAAACGAATGAGTCATTTCAAGAACAGGCCACATTATGTAAACTTATTTGCCATTTTTAATATTGTTACGGACAAGGGTTACTATTAAATGCCGTTTACGTGTAAAAAGGTTTATTTACGCTGTCCACACCCTTGACTTGGTCGGTTTTCCTTTGTATTCGTTCGAGACGGCTCGCCCATAACGCAAGGGCGTTCACCTCATACCTGTTGTTTAAAGTGGTTGAACCTCTGTTGAACTTTCCAGACTTTTCTTTACGAATCGATAGAGTACATCAAGACTAACAATTTGTTATTGTTTCAAGCTGGTTTGAGGAGTATTCTTCGAGATATTAGACTAAACAGTTTCAAGGTCGCAACAATATCGAATAATACGCCCAAATCGAATAGTCTGCTTTAACCCTTAAAGTTCTCGTCGAAAATGTGTCAAGTACCTGTGTCATGAACCAGTGGAAGGACTTGCAGTTGAGCTTCTCCCGGAGCGCCTTCTGCTCAGAGATGTCCCCGGGGTCGATGCTGAGGTAGTGCGGCCGCCGCTTGTACAGGTGCTGCGCGTACTCGTCCATCCACACCTCCGCCACGCGCCGGTAGTTCTGAACAATTCAATACATAATAAATAAATGTCGCCAGACGAACACACCAACTGTATGGTCCCATACTAAGCAAAATCCCAGTGACACCCAGACCAGGGCAAATGATAACAAGGCCATTTCCGAAATTCACCCTGACGGGAATCGACCCCGCAACTACCCGGTGACGGGACGCCCGGCAGATATTAAACATTGTGTAGAGAGTGGTGGCTTAGAGCTGAATACATCAGTTTTATTGATTAACTAGTTTATGCCCGCGACTTCGTCCGCGTAGTATTTAACATACCAAAAAATTCGGGATTATCGGGATAAAAAGTATCATATGTGTTGATCCCGGTTATAAACTATCTGTGTTCCAAATTTCATCCAAATCCGTTCAGTAGTTTTTGCCTGAAAGAGTGACAAACATACATCCACACTCACAAACTTTCGCATTTATAATATTAGTAGTATATTTTTACACCGTATTCGGCTTACAGCTTATGCAAAAACACCAATACGTCAAAAAAAATTAAACTCAATTAATTATTAATAAATAAATTATAATACAAATATAAAAATCTAATAAGTAGTCCTAATTTGACTAATTCTGACAGATTTTCTATAGGAAACCTGTTCGTATGGCGAGTCGAGTGTGTGTCGATAGAGATGCCAGCGATTAATAGAGCCGGGCCGAATTGTGTGTGTGTGTGTGTGTGTGTACCTTCCCGACGAAGTCCCCGTGTCCGGGGTTGGGGAAGGGCGCGAACTTGCGGTAGATGTGTCCGACGCGCGAGCACGCCGCGTCCACCATGCGCCCGCCGCACTGCCAGATCTGCACACACACAGGCCCGTATTCATGAATAAATATCGCCAGACTGACACACCAACTGTATGAACCCAAACTAAGCAACGCTTGTACTATGAGTATCGTACAATGGACTGGGGGCGATCCCAGTGACACCCAGATCTCGGCAAATTACGAAAGGGCCATTTCCGAAATTCGCAACGGCGGGAATCGAACCCGCAACCACCATGTGCAGTGAGCCGAGCCGCCTACGCTCGAACCACTGAGCCAAGCGGTCGTCAAATCGATCTCAAGTCTAAGAGTGATTTGCGAAATGTCATACTAACGACATGTGTTGAGGGTGATGTCTTCATAGAAGCTATTGCCGAGAATTAATAACCTGCCTGGTTGCTTAGAATGATTTAATTCATTTTTTTATAGTTAACAATAAAGAGACGTTCGGCGTGTGTCGTAGTAAAAATTAAGAGATAGAAGATGTCGCCGGCGTTGCAATCGTCTAGCTTTTAGGTAGTTGTTTATTAACAACATGTATAAATGTTGGATACTAGATAATGTTAGGTATCAAGCTTGGGCGTCGATACCTTAGGATACATAACTTTTAAAATATAATTAGTTTAATTTCAGTGTGTGGGCACCGACCTTGAAGCTGAGCTCGTACTGCTCGCCGCCCCAGATGTCCAGGCCGGGGTCGTACCCGCCCAGCTCCCAGAAGAAGCGCCGCGAGATCGCGAACAGACCGCCCGCCATCACTGGACTCCTGCGTTCATTATAGTTACCGTTGTATAAATAAACAATTATATACCGCCAAGCAAGGGCGTCGCCAAGGAGGAGCAGGGGGTAGCTAACCACACCCCTTCTAGAGAAATAAACTCGATACAGAATGTTTGTAATTCAAGCTGATAGAGAAACAAACTTTATATATGTTAATCATCAAATTTTGTATTGTTTTTAGTTCTTAGGACATTTAAGAAGATCGCCACCTCTACAAACAAACAAATATTGACTGCACGGAGAAAAAAATGAAATAACGACAACAAAAAAAATATTTTACACATTCCGAGTACCTATTTATACCTTCCAGTAAAATACACAAATCCTTATAAATCTATTTTTATACAACAAAGTCGGCAAAAAAGCGTGCGGCCCGCCTGATGTCAAGCAGTTACCATAGCTTATGATGCTTGCAATACCAATGGCATAGCTCGCACGTTGCCGCCCTGAAGAGGCGTGAGAATTTCTTATTGTATTATATTTTCCTCAGTGTGTAATTATTTATCAGTGGTAAGGCAGGAATAAGCAGTGATGGCCGATTGTTTAAGCACGCGTCTTGCGGGCACCAGGTCCTGGGTTCTAACCCCGGCTCGCAGCTCTGGGTTTTTCGAAACCTATGTGCGAATCATTATTTATATCTGATTATCACTCGCTTACGCTGAAGGAAAACATGTGAGGAAACCTGAATGTCTTAGAAAATCTAACCAATTTTGCAAAAGCCATGTGAAATCCGCCAACCCGCACTGGGCCAGGGTGGTGGATTACGGCCTGAATCCCCCTCTTAGTGAGGGGAGGCCCGTGTCCAGGAGTGGGACGTCACAAAAGGGCTAAATTATTATTATTTATTATCAAGGCAGGAGCCCTGGTGCGTGTGACTCACTCGAAGGGCTCGGGCATGTTCTCCTCGTCGCGGGGCAGCACGGGCAGCCGCTTGTAGAACAGCTCCCAGTCGAAGGCGCCGCGCGCGCCCTCGTCCTGCGCGCGGTACTCGAACGAGTCGTACGCGACCACGTCGATGAACGGACACACCACCGTGCGGTCGTCCAGCGCTATGGGCTCTGTGGGGGACCGAGACTTAAGCACGCTTTTCACATGTACCATTTTAAATATACCAAACGACAGAAAAAAAAAACTAGATTTCAGCGTTTATGAATATTCCTAGAGCGTTGCCTGCTCACATTCTGTTGCTGTTCCTGAGAATGTACACCATATTTTATTCATCGTTTCTTGCTTCTTCTCAGTGGAAGCAGCATTCCGCGCCGGAGGTAGATTCTGACTATTTATGAATGCTTTGTTGGCTTACATGAATTAAAAAAAAAATTGAGTATTTAGAGTTTGAGTTTTGAGTTACAGCTTCTGAATATAATTCGTGACAGTAGCTCCGTAATCGGGTTCCAGTTTATTAAAACATTTTTACTTGTTTTGTCACTACAAACAGACACTTCAATTGCATTTATTTGTATAGATAAGGAATACATACACACAGACCTAGTAGCGGCGGCAGCCAGTTGACGTTGGCCTCGGTGTGCGAGTCCAGGAACAGCAGCACCTGTCCGGTGGCGAGCCGCGCGCCCGCCAGCCGCGCCGTGATCAGCCCGCTGCGCCGCGGCACGCGCACCACGCGCACCTTCGGCATGTTCCGTGCAAGGTACTCAGCCAGCTTCTCCTTCAAGAAATCTGAAAATAAACCGATTGGTCAAGCACGCGTCTTGCTCCAGGTCCTGAGTTCGCACCTCGAGGTTTTTCGAAATCTATGAGCGAATCATCACAACATAAAAACAGTATAAAACAAAATCGCTTCCCGCTGTCTGTCCCTATGTATACTTAGATCGTTAAAGCTACGTAACGGATTTTGATGCGGTTTTTTAATAGATAGAGTGATTCAAGAGCAAGTTTTATTTGTATAACACATGTATAATATAGTAGAGAAACACTCCAGTATCAGCATTGCACCCGTGCAAAACCTGAGCGGGTATAGTAATTTCTATAAACATCGTGGGGATACCTGCATGTCAAAGAAAATCAAACCAATTTTCGAAAGACATGTGAAATCCGCTGTGGTGGATTACGGTCTGAATCCCGCTCGTAGCAGGAGAGGCCCGCGCCCAGGAGTGAGACGTCATAAGGGATAAGTACAAAAAGGATAATATTGATCCTCGGTCCTGGTACTGATTACATACGAACAGGGCACCAAGTCGGTTAGCCGTTCCAATAACGCTCTACTTGCACACGTCAGTTTTTCGTAGTCCACTAACCACTCGCCCACCCGTACCGACCGATTCTCAAATCGACTCGAGTAGCAGTCGTTAACGGACTTCGAAATATTTGGCTCGATTGTATGTCAAAACCGACGTCTTACGACTCGAGTGCAATTCAAGTGTTATTGGAACGGTTAACACACTTGGCCCCCAGGTATTTCTCTTCGAAAAGGCAATTAAATAAATAGTGACTCTTGCTTCTACCGAATAAAGTGCGATTCAATTCGCACAGCGCTGCCTGCCTTCAACTATATTTACTTATGCTTCAGGTTTTAATAAAAAACATCTTATAAGAACTTTACAGCAGGCCACTAAAGAAAACAATATTTATATTTAAACTTTGATTGAATTAAAATATGTCTATGGTTTGCATTATTAATTATACATTTATTGATTTTAAGATTTATTTATTGCTTCCACCGAGGCGCAGCCGCCGATGTACTTAGTTTCGTAAGTATCTATCGAATTCTAGTCAGTTGCGAGTGGTTGATTAGAGGCATAGGGCATATCCAAGGTGGTCAAATTTGGCTTGCAGGAAATCAAATCGCACCCTTGACCTTAGCTACTTCGCGTGCGAACTATCAAGGTAACTATGAGCCTACATGGCTCGGCTTAACCAGTTTTCTAGAGACATTTGAAGCGAAGTTCGATAAACTTTAAAGGCCAGCGTGTGGGACAAATAGGTAGTCAATAACTCACGTCTCATTTCAAAGACAGCTAGCGAGAACATTTGTCTATATCTGTTTTAATAGCTTAACATTCACAAAGGTAGGTTTGGACAGACAGTCAAAAGCAAACACAATTTATAAATCTGTTTCAGTCATAACAGCTCCAAATAACATCAATGTGCAACTAAACCTGTCTATTTACAGCTTTATAATATTAGGTAATATATAATAAGTAGGTATGCATTCCCACATTTCTCCAACCCGAATCAACCGATTATAATTATACTTAGACAGCTGTAAGCAATGTTTTTCATTTATTTATTAACCTTGTTCCGATCGGGTTGACATTCACCAAGTGAAAGGACCCATTTGTAAATAAAGACATGTTTCTTTTACAACCTTGACACTTGTTTTTTTGTCGCGTACATTTACCTTTCCAATAAGTTATTCATTGTTTAAACAAGTTATATTATATTACACTACACTACAGAATTAATTTAACATAATTTCCAAAAATTACGTATATATTTTTTACGTATATTTAAGATAATACCGGAACAAATATGGAAGGTTTTGGAGGAGGCATGGGTCTTCAGTAGGTGCTGATGGGCAACTAGCTAATTCTATATAAAACTTTGATATTTTTGCTTAATATTTTTTTTAATTTTCTGTTCATTAACTTAAGTCAGTAATAAAGGCTATTTCATTTTATTTTAATTGTCATGTTATAGGTATATGTTTTTTAAACAAATTATATTTATTATTATATAGGGTGATTTAATGATAAAGTTTAAGGACATGTGAGTGTGTAAATAATGAAATAAAGTAATTACCATAAACATAATAGTGTGGATAATTGCGTGCACATAATAAGTATAACAGCAGCGAGGCAACAATAACGCAAACTCATAGAAAACCAGTGAAACATGCAAATTGGCCATGTGACGTCACTAGTTTCAAAGGAAATTTTATTTTTTATGCCACTATATGGCTGCATGCCTTTTTATCTATAGAGTCTAATTTTTAATTAGACAAAGTAAATTGTCTACTTTTACTAAATTAAATTACAAATTCGACTAGTTTTAACCTCTCCCATAACATCCCATCGATTCTACAAATATTTACATTTTCATAACGAAAATCTTTCTTTTTGTTGTTTATAAGATCTCCCCCTGCGACGTCGTAAGTGCCTGCTGTAGAATAACCCAATAAAAGGTTGCAAAACCGGGAATTGACCCCATGCGTGTAGCAAAGCAACTACTAACCCAGTGAAGCAGTTCAAAATTGTTTATGAAATGTTTAAAATCACTTACCTTTGGTACTGGCATCGTCTACCAGCAGCACTTCTTTAATGAGATGCTTTGGAGATCTATACAGGACACTGTACGCTGTCCTGAGCAGTGTGCTCCAATGCTCATTGTGAAATGGCACCACCACACTCACTGTTGGCAATGATTCAATGTACAACTTCTTCTGGCACCCTTTATGACGTATATCGGGTAAAGAACGATTCAATGGTATTTTATCACTCAATGCTCCGTTGAAACCGTTGACCGAGTACAATTCCTCTTCTAAAGCTTTGTCTTCTTTTGGCAAGTGTGCGGGGAGGCCTTGTTCACCAATTCCTAGGAGAAAAAATATTGTTAATTTTGTATGGCATAGTGGTACGAGCATAGGCCACTCAGCTAATGAACTCCTTTTTGTTATATTCATGCTTATAATATGAGATTATAATACTTAGGCCTATAAAAACTATTGGTATAAGCAAAGCAATTTGTGTTTTTGAGATAGACAAATTAAAAGGAACAGCAATTGTGTATATAATAATTTAAATTTGATTAAAAGGAAGCCTAATGTTTATCTGTTGTTTGTTAGAATATAATATCAATAAGACCTACCCACACGCTTCCTCTCATATTCAATCATTTTGTAGTCATGCCAGTCTATTTTCTGAAACAAAGATTTTTAAGATAATGATAACAATTTATGAAAATAAAATGTGCAAAGTAATTATTCCATATGGCTCTACCTCACTCTTTTGATTTTTGTTTAGAAGTACAAAGTAGGTTGAGACTCCAGCAACTTTAGTTATATTAAATAATTTCTAACTTTCTATAAAATATTAAATAAGGATTTTTTTTATATTAATTTTTCTTACCTTCAAACTAGCTGGAACAAAATAATCGCCGTTGTCAAGTAATACATCTCCGGATAATTTCAAAGCTTTTAGTGCTTCACTAGTGTAGTGATCAGTGGCATTCAAATTACTCAACATTTTAGCTATGTACATCAGGATTACTATAAGAGTAAGCAGCAAGAGATTCCGGAGCCGCAGCAGCCGTAGCACTTGCCTTCGCAGAATGGTCATCGTCCTAATAAAGTCAATTAAAAAGTTACAGCATAAATAACATAATAGATATCTATCAAACTAAATCTAAAGCGATAAAATTTAATGGTACTAATTTTGATAATTGACTGATAACTCTACTGATAATAGGTTCAAAATTAACTTTAAAATCTACATACGATACTCCACATCGGCGGCGTTTGTAATACATCGTCGATAAAACATAAACACTTACTGCGATAATTATTTGTTTGCGAAATAATTTATATGACTTACGTTTATGTACACAACAGTTTTACAAATAAACAGTAATTATTATGCAAAATATGTTTTCATCCATTGGTATAAAATTTAACAAGATTAAATATTATTTATTTACAAATTAACTCCAGCAAACCCAAACCAATGCAAAATTATCGAATGCAAAATGCAACCACAGTGCAACGTTTCTAGTATATACAAGGTACTCTGTGCAACGCACTGACAGTCTGACACTGTCACTGACAGAACTCTATTTTCGTTTTACGTAGGTATTGAAATGAAATTGATGGATAGAGGACATGACATGACTGACAAGACAACTTACCGTGATTCAAGAAGATTATAATAATACTAGCTGTGCCCACCGACTTCGCCTGCGTAGTATTACTTAACTTAACAAAAATTTCCCGGTTAATCCCGGTTATAAACTATCTGTCTTCCAAATTTTGTCCAAATCCATTCAGTAGTTTTTGTGTGAAAGAGTAACAAACATACATCCACACTCACAAACTTTCGCATTTATAATATTAGTAGGATAAGCTGCCGTGATTTCATCATTAAAAATCTATCAATGGATGGACTTCATTTTACCTGACACGTAGTTCGTACATTACACAGTGGTCTGTCTGTACTTCTCTAGATTATATCATCAATGATTATAACTTAGCCGTTTAACACGGATTGATATGATGCCCGATTTAGAGCAAGTCTGACAAATAAATGTAGACACTCGAATTAAAACCACTTCTTTTTCTTATAGGAAAACTGTTTCCTAAGGCCCGTTCTAATAAATCGATCTCAAGTCTGAAAGCGATCTTTGAAAGATCGTCAAAAATAATAGTGGTGAGTTCATTTGAACGTTTGATTTAAACCAAATGTCGTGCGTGCTTGTCAAACGGTTTGACCGTGCTTGGAGCCCTTTAGAAGAAATATATTTTTATGTAAAATATTTATGAACGCATCGGAAAATTCTCGATCGCTACCTTGACAACTGTTTGTTTTTGATTGGCTGAAAATTTTCAGGAAAATAAAATTTATTCAGGAGAGAGGAGGGTCTATTTGATTTTCAGTGGTCCACCAAAGGCTCTCAATCGTAAAGAAATTGAGTCGGGGATCAAGGTATGAGTTATCATTATTTTATTTTCACGTAACTGTCATGCATGGCCCGCACTCATGCTTTTATATTGGTGAATTTGATGATTGAGGATATCCGTTATCCGGTGACTTGCACCGCGCCGGGCTATTTTATATTTGTATACTTTCATTAATTAAATTACGATCGATCCTCGTTGGGAAATGCTTGTTGTGGTTTAGTTAGATACGTGTTACCGTTATTGTAAGAAACCAACGTATCGATTTAATTTCACAGATGGCTTTCGTCAGCCGCAAATTGTTGACAGTGTGTTCATTGGTGTTACTGGTGGGTGCTCCGGGCGTGGTGCGAGCTGGCAGCGAGGATGCCGACGACGAAGTCACCGTAGAGGTTAGTTAGGTTACATGGCCTACTTGAAAAATGATTACTAAGCATATACTCGTATCTTCATTATTCCTTAATTCTGAGCAGAGATGTGACCCAGTTAATTATCAACAGATGATTTAAGCCTAAAGAAATACATAATGTACATTTACAGTAAACAGGGAAGCCTAACCTTTGTACTAATAGCAATACAAAAATCGCAATTGTATATATAACCTTACATTTGCCCTGGACGCAACATTTACACAAAACATGGTTTGAATTTTGTATTCTCTATAAAACTGAGGCAATAATAATCTAAAAAGGAAGCATAAATAAATGAGACATGTATGAAGTATATTACTTTCTGTTGAGTGTATAAGGAAAATCTAGTCTTCAATTATAATTTTTATGCACATGTAGACTGAAGAAGAAGTAGAAGACCAGTACCGAAGCCCGCAAATAGGTCCGGCGAATGTGTACCTGGCTGAGCACTTCGATGATGAGAACTTATTCAAGAAAAAATGGGTGAAGTCAGAGGCCAAGAAACAGGGAGTTGATGAGAACATCGCCAAGTATGACGGCAAATGGGAAGTAAGTAAAGCAATTAATTCTTGTATTTATTAGGTTCCTTTATTAGGTATTGTAAGAACTAATATATCAAATATGAAAGTGTGTGTTTGTATGTTTGACTGAGAATCATGCAAATGCCTAAATTTATTAGAATGAATTATGGATTAATGTAATTTATCCTCTGGAATGACATATAGCCTACTTTTTATTCACATATATTTACACTGAGATAATGGTATATCTGTGACTATAACCTAAAAGGGGTATCAGTTTTAAATGTCTATCTAATCTATGAGAGCCTACTTTTATTGTTGTAATTTACCTACACCAAACATTCTGACTTTATTGAAATTTAAATTTTTTATGCTTAACAAACATTTGATTAAACATGACCCACTTGATTAGTGTTACAATTCATAATATTATAACATTTTCTGTTCTCTTAATCATTAGTAGACTCAAGGCTGAGTTCACCAACACATTAACGGACTATTAGACCACCAAAATTAAAACCATAACAAACCCTATTTAATAGGAATTGCTTGAGCGATGTGCTCCCCGCTTGTCACATTCTGATTCCTATATCTTATTCGCAAAAAATGGATATAATGTATTTATTCTCTTACAGATACAAACGCCAGTTAAGAAGATCTTCAAAGAAGACAGTGGTCTAGTTTTGACGACTGAGGCCAAACACGCCGCCATCTCGGCATTGTTGGACAGGCCTTTTGAGTTCACTGGCAAACCCCTTGTGGTGCAGTATGAAGTTACTATGCAGGTAATATCTCAATCCTTCTGTCTGTGTTGAAATGCGGATGACGTCATCAGCACCCATTGAACGTAATGCATGCGCCGCAGTTGTTTTCGTCTGCCGCTATTGCTACCCTGCGGCTTCCAAATTAGTCTACCTCTTGTTGTGCATGAGTTTGTATAGGGGTCTGTTTAGACTGCAAGCAGGCTGTAAAGTTGCAGTTTGAATCGGGTTCTGCACTGAAATTGCCTACAGAATCCACAGTCCGCTTGCAGTGCTAAGTGACTTGGTGCTTGGAATGTTAGGATTTTAAGGGGCTTGCACATTTATCAACATTCTATGTGCCGAGTCACATAGTTCTTGTATGTGTGTATAATATACTACATCGTTTTGTGTCTGGCGTTCAGTCAGAATTTTACAAAAAAAAACAGATCAATTTAATACTGCCGTTAGTTTGTGTTAGGTTTTCTTGGCTCACTAATTGGCTTATCAGCTGAGCCGCGCTTGTTCATATTTCTTCGTAATCTTATAACCGACGATATAGAACCTATACAGTAGCGTTCATTGCGTCATACTTGGACGACACGAAAAATTATTAATGCAGAACAACACCAATGAAGTTGGTTTTTTGTTTTAACATTTATCATGGGAAATAGCCTTTCCAATTCACCGGTATATGAAGACGAAACTACGCGGATGGGGTCGCGGGCACAGCTAGTCTGATAAACACATTGATACATTCAAAAGTGAAGTCAATAACGTAAATAAATAACGGACGTGGGACGAGAGTTACTGCTCCCATAAACAAGGATGTATTGACGCTATCGCAGATATTTATATGCGCACGCACAGTTATGCTACACGTATTTTTGGAACTCTGTTGGATACTAGCCAGCATGAGTTGCAAGATTGCTCTTTTAAGACCTTATTTCGTAGGAGCGATGGCAACGTCCTTACGCCTCGTATTTGACACCTCAATAAGTGCAAACAATAGCTATGAATATACTGTTTAATGATGTATAAATATAAAAATAAGTCGGGTTTTCCTTCCTGACGCTATAACTCCAGAACGCACGAACCGATTTCCACGGTTTTGCATTCGTTGGAAAGGTCTCGGGCTCCGTGAGGTTTATAGCAAAGAAAATTCAGGAAAAATTTCAACAGAACGCGGACGGAGTCGCGGGGCACAGCTAGTGATGTATAAATAAAATTATTTTTACCAGCCATGTGCCAAATCGAACTTCTTTAAAAACTTCCCCCCTTCCCATATCTGACCATTTTATGTCATTAATTTTAGTTGTCAGCTGCATTATATTATCATAAGGAACACCTTGGCAAAATTAAATGCTTTCAGGCCCACCAGCTTAGGGTGCGTATCAATGAGGTGTTAAATTTTGTTTAGGGAGCTAATATCGCTCTTAATCTACCCCCTGATCTTAATCTACTTCCTGCTCCTAATTCAATTCACCTCACTCGCTCACCCCCAGTTCATGCTGTAACCTTTGTTCATCCTCGTTTCCTTAATTCTAAAGATCGCGACTATTATCTATTTCCGTCTCTCATGGCATTGCGCTCTCTTTTTATATACAGAAATAGTTGTAATTATCTGTAATCATCCAAATACGGGTATGCTGTTGACAACCCTAATATAAAAATCTACGAAAAAAAACCATTATACAATGATTTAAGTACATGGCCAAGGAATGGAACACCTGGATGTTTTCCAAGTCGAGAGTGAACAGGTACCTTCTAGGCAAGTATGCACCACCGTAGACCACATCGTCACTTACGATTAGGTGAGATTGTGGTCAAATACTTGCCTATAACGCAATAAAAAACAATAAAAAAAACGTTTGTATAACAGGAAGGTCAAAACTGCGGTGGGGCCTACATCAAGCTGCTCTCCAAGGGCACGAACACGAAGGCGGATCTCCGCAAGTTCCACGACCAGACCCCCTACACCATCATGTTCGGGCCCGACAAGTGCGGCAACGACAACAAACTGCACTTCATATTCAGGCACATGAACCCCAAGAATGGAACTATTGAGGAGAAGCACAGCAAGAAGCCTAGGTGGGTTGTTATCGAGAATTTTCAGTTAAAAATCACAAGAATTGCGCGTGTCACGATCCTTTCAGTAATATTGATGACATCGCGAGAAAAAAGAAAACTGCGATAGCAGATATCGTACGTAATCCTTGTCTAGTTACCTGTTACCGACCTTTTTCTGAAGACATCATCTGTTTTGGTTTGAGCCTTTTGCAACAAATTCCATTCCTGCCAGTGTTGCGCAACCTGTATCCTAATCGATCCAGTGGCCGTCTGGTCGTTTTTTCAGCGCATTTAACCCTGCATGTGTAAAGAAATCAACCACACACATGCCAAATCCCAAGCTCAATCTCGCGCCGTCGACAAAAACGTTGACAATGCGTTAAATAATTCCGAACACCGTTCGTCCATATAATGCAAAGGTCATTGAACACTTGACACTTACACTAATAAAGAGTTACTACATTCCACAGCCAACGCCTCGACGACATTTACAAGGACAAAGAGCCGCACCTGTACACGCTGATCGTGCGGCCGGACAACACGTTCAGCGTGCTGATCGACAGCAAGGAGGTGAACAGCGGCTCGCTGCTGGAGGACTTCACGCCGCCCGTCAACCCGCCGGAGGAGATCGACGACCCCGAGGACAGGAAGCCAGACGACTGGGATGAGAGGGAAAAGGTATGATCTTGCTTCCTTACTCACCTTTCTTCTCGAACCCTTTTGGTCCTCAACTGCTACCACTTTGTTTCCACGGCCAGCGAGAAGCGATACGAATTCGTAATAATGTTGGAGTCCAAGTCGGTCCGCCAGACTCGCCAATATTCGGGCGGCTAGTTATAAATTCGTGGTTTATTCAACCATTAAGTATTTAGGCGGAATGTTAAAATTAACAAATACATGTAATAAAATACTCTAGGCATGTTTGTATAGCTTCTCGTTGGTTGTGGTATAATGTACTTACATAAGTGTGTAAAACATAGGTATACATTTTTACGACATTTCATAATTCACCCTGACAGCCTAAGTGTCCTCGAATGCATTAAAGGGTACCCATGGTACAGTGGCTTAAGTTTGTATATGTTGGCGATATCTATCTATCAATATATAATTAACCAGTTGTGCCCGCCGACTTTGTCCACGTAGTATTTAACATAACAAAAAATTCGGGAGTAACGGGATAAAAAGTATCCTATATGTTAATCCCGGTTATAAACTATCTGTGTTCCAAATTTCATCCAAATCCGTTCAGAAGTTTTTGCCTGAAAGAGTAACAAACATCCACACTCACAAACTTTCGGATTTATAATATTAGTAGGATATTGAAGCCTGTCCATACTCAATTCGTGACGACTTACAAGGCGCTTAATTTAGAATATTTGTGGTGGTCCGCTGCAGTTTAGCTATACTACGTCAAATTTTAAAGTACCCGTAAAATGATAGAAGCCCCAGTTAGCAAAGTTTGTATTGCACTAGATCGTGGACCCGACGGCCACCAAGCCCGAGGACTGGGACGAGGACGCGCCGGCCACCATCGTCGACCCCAACGCCGTCAAACCCGAAGGCTGGCTCGACGACGAACCTGAAATGATTCCAGGTTAGTGGACTTAAGTTAACGCCTTTTATGTGCCAAACAAAACATTTAACTGGTTGTATTGCTATGGGTAAGATTACCTTTGCATTTTATAATTACCTTAGCTATGAAGTGTAATTCTGCCAACATTGCCAATTGGCCTAAAACTGGATTTCCATTAATGGCAGCCGCGGGTTTCCATTGAACCAACCGTCGCCTCCCGATTGAGACGTATTTGTGTGGATTGTTTTTTGATTCTATAATTTAATAAACGCTCGTGACTGTTCCGGATTTGTTCTGCCAATTCTTGAGATAGGAGTGGTAAACACGTTAATTTAAGTTATGTATGCGTGAAAATCTTTTAAAAAACCGGACAAGTGCACGTCAGGACATGCACAATGAAGGCTTCCGGACCCATGGCAATAACGAAGATTTTACGTATCTATAACCAAAGTAGTAAAACACTAGAAACAAAGTTGTATTTGCGGTTGTAGTTTGAATCTCAGTATGAGTTTATTCATTGAAAAATGCTTTTATAGTGTGCATGAGTTTTTAGATTATAAATTGTAAGATTTGACAATTGCACGTAAATTATAAATTACTAGCTGTGCCCCCCGACTTCGTCCGCGTAGTATTTAACGTAACAAAAATTTCGGGATTATCGGGATAAAAAGTATCCTATATGTTAATCCCAGTTATAAACTATCTGTGTTCCAAGTTTCATCCAAATCCGTTCAGTAGTTTTTGCGTGAAGGAGTAACAAACATACATACATACATCCACACTCACAAACTTTCACATTTATAATATTAGTAGGGGATATCTTTGTTATTATTTTTGTATGGAAAATGTCTCCCATTATTGAAATTATTATTATTGACATTTGTGATTATTATTAATTTTTATTTTTTTCACTATAATCGGTTTAATGCCAGCATGATTATGATCAATATAAAATTAAATTGAATAGAGTATGTAATTTAATATTTTTTAATTTGCACGCCGAAATTAAAGGCAGAATAAGATAACAATTTTGTACATGTTACCAACCTTCTGTACCTTATTTATGCAAATAAACAATTATTATTCAAAAACGACGGGGAATTAATTTAACTTTAACTTGGTCGAATGTAGCTCGTGATTTAGTGAACCCATTTCTCCTGTTATAATTTTAATTGCGATGTCGTGTCATGTGCTACAGTCCTCAATTTTTCAAGATTTTCTGCTCAGTTTTTCAAGTTTTTACATCAAGATCTACCTAAAGCCGCGTTTCCAGCTTGAACAAATTCGGGACCCCAATACAAACTGTTTTCCCTTATTTCACACACTTAGGGGTGGAATTTTATAAAATGCTGAAAATTATATTTTTTATTTGTAATGAGTAACCTTAATACTAATTTTCATGAGTCTAAGTTGAGATATTTTTTTTACCCATACAAACTTTCAGTCCCTATTTTATACACTTAGGGGTGGAATTTTACAAAATCCTTCCTTAGTGGATATTTGCGGTATAAAAGGTACCTACTGT
Source organism: Notodonta ziczac (assembly GCA_918843915.1). Lineage (NCBI taxonomy): Eukaryota > Metazoa > Arthropoda > Insecta > Lepidoptera > Notodontidae > Notodonta > Notodonta ziczac. The sequence continues at coordinate 1,629,071 of OU974041.1, forward strand.
CAAAATTTCATGATTCTAACACCAGCGGTTTGGGCTGTGCGTTGAGTCCTTAGTTTTTATATATGAATTTGCAAAAAGTATCAAAATATGCGACATAAATGGCCGTATCTTTTGATTGCATAGTCTTAGAAGCCTAATTTTTTTAAACAAACAAGGGACCGTAGCGTTTGATATTTGATATTAATTTCAACTTGATATCTCTATCCGTGTCTGAGAAAAAAAATCTTGACAGACAGACAGACTGACAACAAAGTTAGGATCACTTTGGGTTCAGTTTTTTCCTTTTAAGGTCCAGAACCCTAAAATGCGTGTTTCTGTAACCATAAAGTAAGAAATTGCCATGTCCATAAAGATTACGAAACTGGTATACCTATGCATGCATGCTAATCTATATATTAATGCGTGAAGGAAAAACTTTCAAACGCTTAATATGAAAATTGCGTGGTCTTAGCAGTATGAAATTTGGCACGCTTATAGTTTATATAGGGAAGGAGCGCAGAATGCTAATATGTTTATATTATAATACTTAGAAATACATTAAAATCAATAAATTAAACAGTACACATACACTACCATGAATTGACACACACATTTATAACCTCCACACCAACTAAATATCTGACTGAAAAACGGTGACAGTTTTTGGAGGGCGGGCCAGTATCAAAAATAGTCTGTGATAATAACCCCTTAATAACATTTGAAATTATAATTTAAATGAATTATCGTCGAATTTCGATCATTATAACGGGAATACTAATTCCGAGCTAATTGACCTGTGGGTTTGTGTGTCGGAGAGAGTGAGCGAGCGTGTTGTGTGCGTGGCAGACCCCGAGGCGGTGAAGCCCGCGGACTGGGACGAGGACATGGACGGGTCGTGGGAGGCGCCGCTGGTGGACAACCCGGCCTGCGGCGCCGCGCCCGGCTGCGGCCGCTGGAGCGCGCCATCCGTTCCCAACCCGCACTACAAGGTATCCGACACACACTTACTACACTGTTTCGTTTAGGCCTATGGGGGCACTTACAAATAATATTAGCTGACTAGACAGACGTTGTCCTGTCTCTACTTTGAATATTGAATTCGAATTTTTCCCTTCAACTTTCTTAATTTTATCTTTCATAAGATCTATCTGTTGACAATAATTTACACAACAAAAAAATTATAAGCGAAACCGTTCCATCCGTTCACGCGTGATGCGATGACCAAGGAAATAGAGATTCTTTTATATATTATATTCTTTCATATCACTGAACTGAACATTCCTAATAGTTTACTGAATTCTGTTGAAATATCATTGCATTTGTAACAGATCGCGAGAGGTTAATAATCATAATTTTCTGCTAATCGAACAGTGGTCTAAAGTATTATCCTGATAAAGTATATTCCTCACAAATTGCAAAAACTAAAGAAAATGTAAATTAAAATGTAATACAGTTTTTTTGATAGATTTGAAAAATGATATTGTCGAAATAAATAATTCTTAGTATAAAGTTAAATATTGATGTTTTTGTCGATAAAAGTATCGATGCCCCAGCAGTATCAATTTAAAGCCAACGTTGGTGTGTTCAGGGCATCTGGCGCGCGCCGCTGGTGTCGAACCCCAACTACCGCGGCAAGTGGGCGCCGCGCCGCATCCCCAACCCGCACTACTTCCGCGACGAGCTGCCCTACAAGATGACGCCCATTGTGAGTACACAAATTACCATACACTCCCACACCCCCTTGCAAACTCGCGCTACACTTTTGTATAGCAAGACAATTATGATGTTGGTTACACACAGGTTACTAGATAACTTGAATTTATAAAGTTACAAGACCTTTTTACAATCTATACAAATAAATAAATAAGTATCGCCAGATTGAAACACCAATTGTATGGTCCCAAACTAAGCAACGCTTGTACTATGGGTACCGTACAATGAACTGGGGGCGATCCCAGTGACACCCAGACCTGGGATAATTACGAAAAGGCCTTTGCCAAAATTTGCCCCTGCGAGAATCGAACCCGCAACCACCATATGGTGTGAGCCGATCGGCCTACGCTCGAACCACTGCGCCAAGCGGTCGTATAAAATTGAAGTGTCTATTTGTAATGTCAAAATCACAGATTTTTAAAATGCATGTGAAAATAAATTGTTTTGACGAAGCATTCAGTGGCAGATAGCTGTTGTTATAAGGAGTGACTAAACTTAACTACTTTTATTTTATTGAACAACCACGCGTGCAACAGCTAGCTAGTCACGCAAATGTTTCTTTATAATGGTAACGGTTGTGAATGGTGTCCTGGCGCAGCACGCCGTGGGGTTCGAGCTGTGGTCCATGTCGCCGCTGCTGCTGTTCGACAACCTGCTGGTGGCGGACGACGTGGCCGCCGCCGAGGACTGGGCGCGCCAGACCTTCCACCTCAAGCGCGCCAAGATCTCCAGGGACTCGGTAAGTGACACGACGTTACTTTACTACTAACAATTATATTATACCGTTATTTGAAATATATATTGATTAAATAATGCTAAAAATATGCGTAAGTTGACGCCCTATGTTTCCGAACGCATTAAACGGTTGCCATTTTATGGTGGTAAAGCCAAGCTATGGCCAATTGATTACAGCATATATACGGACTGGCTCGGCCGGTATAGTTTCAAAGAAAATCGACGTAAAATAGCTATTATAGCTGCGTTTCGTACGACGAGTGAGAGCTGGAAGACCAACCCCGCGTGGAGGAAAGAATACCGCGTGGCGGGAGTGACGGGCATTTGTTGTACGGCGACTTTGGGAAGTCGGCGAGGGTTGTATAGACACACCTAGACGAACGTGAAGTAAGAAGTCCTAGGGATAGAAGAAATAATGAGATGAATACGATGGGGGAAGTGTGACAGGAAAAGGAGCGGAAAGTGGTTGGTGGCGGAAATTATTCCAAAGAAGGAGAATAATTATAACTCATCTGCAGGGTGGTTTGTATTAAGAGTGATATGTTTACACACCCATTGCAGGTCCCAAGGTGCCCTACCTTTAGGCTTCACAATAATACACTAGGGTACTGGATATAGGTCTTGCTCCACACATAAAACAAATAGCTCAAGGGCTATATGAAATACAACGACCACCTTAACACCGCGCGCTATATCGATATTAACGACATCTATCGGTGGCCTTGACAAAAGTAATTATACAATATTAATGAGAGCGACGCGCGATGAATGGAAAAAATACATAATACGGGGACCCCGGATGGTAAATGTTAGGGCGGGTTGATGCAAACCTGGCCCTCGCTGACGTGATACACGCGTGCGTAGAAAACGTGGTGGGGGCGCGTGTTGCGAGCCACCAACCACGCGCCGGGCTGGTGGGCGCTGTACGCGGCGTACGTGGCGGCGCCCGTCGCCGCGTACGTCGCGTGCCTGCTGCGCCGCGCCACGGAGCTGCCTGTACTGTGGCTATACCGGTCTAACGTGCTAGCAATCATAATAGACGAACCGCACACCGTTTATATTGAGTGTTTATGTCTATTGCGCCGCGCCAAAGATGTGCCCTTACAGTGGCTACGCCGATGTAACATGCTAGCAATCATAATAGACAAACCGCACACAGTTTACATTGAGTGTCTGTTGCGCCGCACTAAGGAGGAGCCGCCTCCAGACTTTTGCGCACACGCTAGAGTGGTTACTGTAATGTAAGTGTTCCATGGGCGGTCTTTTTGCTAATTTTCAGTGGTCACGAAATGCGACGCTCCCCGCTTCTAGCTACAAGTATTAGGCATCAATCGAAATGATTACTGGTTTTGAAATATACGTGGTCATAAATTACTTTTAATTATGATAGTAAGTTAGCACAGTCTGTGACTAATTACACTGACATTTAAAAAAAATTATAATAACACAATTAGTAACAAAAATTAAAAATAATAATCATAGAATATGAACACATTCAAATAAAGATACAAAACATATCCATGTTCATACGTCTATCTCGCACAAACTCAGATATTCTTTCAAAATCTTCAGCCTTCCATCCGCAAGTAGTAGTATGTAGTAGTAAAATCTGTGTGTACGTGTGGTGAGGCAGTGTTGTAGTGGCTAGTGTGTAGCGGCGCTCTCCCCGCAGGACTCCGCGCTGGACCGCGCGCTGCAGTTCGCCAGCGACAACCCGTGGGTGTACGCCGTCGTCATCGTCGGCACCTTCCTGCTGGTCGGCACCGGCGCCTACCTGTGCTGCGGGCCCAAGTCGGTCAGTGACATACTTCATGATTCGTTGTTTGAAATTAAATAATAAGTATAGCGAATAAAATTATAACGATTCCCTTACTGATTCGTTGACAGTCGAAGCTCAGTCTTAACCGGTGGGTCTAGAAGCATGCAATTTTTCACAGGAGCTTCTTATATGGCGTAGATGAGCCAGATAGGAAGGGTTTAAAAAAAAGCTACCCTTGTACCTGAAAGTTTGTCAGCAGCAAAATTATTACAGTAGCTGGTCTATTGATATATGTATATAAAAAATCTGAACTGAAAATAAAACCTAAATATCAACTAACAGGATTCAGATGCCGACGTGAAAAAGACTGATGCGTTGTTGGAGGACGACCCGCACGTGTCGGAGGGAGAAGGGGAGGGGGAGGTCGAGGAGGAGAGGAGGGAGGAGGCGGAGGTGGAGCGGCCCAGCAAGGCGCAGCTCGAGCCGCACGAGGACGAGCCTGCCGCCCCCGCTGAGGTTGGTACTCACGCACGCTATTGTAGCCCCTAGTTGGCATAATATAAGAGTCGAAAATTCCCAATTAAAACCCAAAGGAACTAAACGCAACTAAAAATTCGGAGTTGCTTTAATAATAGATAAGACGTCTGAAGCAGCTTAGTTGGCCTTATATATTTGAGATTTGTAGTATTCCGTTTAAAAGGTAAGTTTATGAAACCCACAGACCTATTAGCGACATACGCCGCCAGTTTTTCCATTGTTTTTCCTAATTTTACATCTTCCATTTTAGTGAAAAAGTAACCATTGAGTTTCGTGCCGGATTTTCTCATTGGAAGCAGCATTCCGAACCGGTGGTAGATTCTGACTATTAACAAGTGCTTTGTTGGCGTATATGAATAAAAATATTTTTGATATTGAGTTGATGAAACTACAGCCGAATGGTTTGTTGCAGACGACACCCCTGGTGGACACAGAGGGCGCCGGCGACGGGCAGAGGAAACGGAAGCCGCGCAAGGAGTAGGCGGCAGTGAGTGAGCGGCGCAGGTATATTTGTATCGTAACGTACAGTGTATGCGGTGTCGGCGCGTGCGAGCGGTGTGTTATATAGTAGCGATTCTTTGTATGTAGCGTGTTACTTTCGAGCGAGTGACAGTCGAGAATGCTTTGTGCACTTTTAATGCAGTTTGAAATACTCGTTGTGTTTTTTTGTCGTGTAAATCGACGCGCCGTATCGTTTTCTGGATAGATAGAGATAATTTTGTACCGAAGGACTTTCTTAATATACATAATTTTGTATGCTTCGGTTTTGTTTCGCTATCCGTTTGTGTTTAATAGCGATTTATTTGTTTCCAGTACCTACACGATTATACGTACAGGGAATGGTTCAATTGCATTCAAAAGTGCACATATCAGGGTCCTTTAAAATAATTTCTATCACTTTTAGTCTGAACATGGTTGAATTAGTCGAATAATTTATTTATTAGACATTCTATGGGTCACCTAAAGCTCCATACTCACTGGGGGACAAATATGTCGCGACACTTGCCGGTCACGAATTCTGTGTATATTGCATGGAAATAATATTGCCCACATAAATATCAATTAAAGTAAACAATTTTAAATTGAGTTCCACACCATATCATTAAAGTTACTTGTTATAAAAACCTTAAACTGGTTATTGTTAAGCAAATAATCTGACCATCGCATAACTGTCTGGCACCAACCAATTGGAGTCGGTTGAACAAAATACGCGGATGAAGATAAAAAATACCCAATGTACCTAACCCATTCCCAACTGTTTTATCTTTAGGTAAAGGTTATTGTATCTGTACTCCGTAGATTGAGCTGTGTGTCATGTCTCTCGAATTTGTCCCCCAGTGAGTAAGCGGCTTCACGGACCAAAATAGAAAAATAGCGTAAGTATGTTCACTATTTCCTAATACAATTCAAGTTTCTTTTCAAGTTTAATTTCTTAATACATTTCAAGATGACCATAACTAATGTTTCTATTCCACTCTCATAATAATATAGATATATGTAAATGCATTGTACATGGATACTTGGACTAACGATCGATTTTATTATATAATTATAGTAACTACATGGTTTTCCGTGATACACGCAACATAATATATCTACAGATATAGCGGCAACAGCGTGTGTTATCTTGTCACACATACGACATACAGAGCAAGAACCTGACTAAAAATACATAATTATCATTCTAACATTATATCAGGGTCCCGAGGCTAATTCAGTAACGCGTAGTACAATGAAAACAGATCGGGTTTTGGCTACTTTGGACAGTAGTCTAATAAGAAACCCGCCGATTAACTATTAAAATAAAAAAACCTACAACCATCAACCATATCTGTAGGCAGTTAACTGGCCAAGAACATGTCAACCGCAAAGGATTAAATTGACTACTGTTTTCGTATGGAATGGAAATGTATGAAATTAGCAGTCAATACTTGCGAGTTATTTTCTCTTATATTACACTTAAATTGTCGTGGTACAAATTATATGTTATGAATATAATATTCATCTCTTAGTCACACGTTACGACCATGAGCAGGATGACAATACAGAGTTTAATCAGTTTGTGTACCACAGAATCAACAATAGTGTATATTTATTTACCCTGTTTTGGGTATGTTATGATATGTTACGTATTTCTGGTCAGTTCTAACCACACTATTTATTTTATTCTACTAACAAAATACTTTGTACAACTACCAAAGAATCTTTGTTTTGTTATTTGTTAACTCGCGACCAAGGTAGAACAAATGTACTAAACTAAATATAATATTATATATACCTAGTTAAAGAGCTGTTGTAAGATATTAAATTGTATTTGCATTCTTGTCACAATTAGCTCTGTTCAAATATAGGAATTATTCGCTTATTGCTATAAATAACTATTGCAAAAATAGTAACTCTGCTAGTTTTGACCGATACGAGGAAATGTACTATACCAAGAGCCAGCGATAGCCAGACGTTCCATATTTTATAAAGGCTGTCAATTTCTCAGAGCATGCCCCCAACACAGGTAAGAACGATCATCGAGTATGGAGTTGGGATTGTGGTTACTTCGGCAGTTAACAGGTAGTAAAGGTGTATAAAATAGTACCTCAAATTCGTTATAGTATAAAGCTTAATTTTTATATATTTCCTTCGGAATAATATTAGAAATCACGCCATCCATTGACGGACACTTAGTGCGGTTTCAACCCCCTGCCAGACACCCCTAAACTTTAATAATTTATGAGTATACTTTCGTCATAGTATAAAAGCTGGGTTTTACATATGTTACTTGGGAACCCATAAAAAAATATTACTTCAACAGCCGGACAGTTTTAATGGTTTTAACATCTTGCCAGACACATTTAAATAGTTATTTAATCATCCAAGTATGAACGCAATAAAACTATTTTTCATTGGGTTTCTTGAACAACTTCGATACACTAAACTCCCTATCTTACTTACTGATAAGTCAATTTGCAAAATATCACCATAATATCTGACATAAATGGCCGTATCTTTTGATTGCGTTGAATAGAAGCCTATTTTTTTACATCTCCAAGGGATCATAGCATTTGATAATTGATATTAATTTTTACTTGATAACTTTATCCGTTTCCGAGAAAAAGGGTCTTGATAAACAGACAGACGGGCAACAATGTGATCTTATAAGGGTTCCGTGTTTTCCTTTTGAGGTGTGGAACCCTAAAACTATATCCTGTACTGCAACTACATCTTTTGGGAGTGCAGTCGCTGGCACAACGAACGGACTACTATGCTAAATAGCCTGTATTTCCTTCGGAATAACATTAGAAATCACGGCATCCATTGCCGGACACTTAGTGCGGTTTCAAACCCCTGTCAGACACCCCTAACTTTAATAAATTATAATCGCTTGCATTTGCTTTTTTATTGCAATTGAAGTAGCTAACGTAATAAGGGCCCAGTTGTAAGGCACCACGGATCGTAATATGACTAATTGGACCTAACCTCCTGAGCTGATTATACTTGATTCCAATAATAGGTATGGCTAAAGCGCTTGAACGCACGGAAATTGTCCCTGGTTTCTACAAGGTCTGTGTAATAAACTGCTCCAGATGTCACTTGCAGGCTATTTAGCATAGTAGTCCGTTCGTTGTGCCAGCGACTGCACTCCCAAAGGATGTAGTTACAGTACAGGATATAGTTTTAGGGTTCTACACCTCAAAATGAAAACACGGAACCCCTTATAAGATCACTTTGTTGTCCGTCTGTCTGTTTATCATTACCCTTTTTCTCGGAAACGGATAAAGTTATCAAGTAAAAATTAATATCAATTATCAAATGCTATGATCCCTTGGAGATGTAAAAAATAGGCTTCTATTCAACGCAATCAAAAGATACGGCCATTTATGTCAGATATTATGGTGATATTTTGCAAATTGACTTATCAGTAAGTAAGATAGGCAGTTTAGTGTATCGAAATTGTTCAAGAAACCCAATGAAAAATAGTTTTATTGCGTTCATACTTGGATGATTAAATAACTATTTAAATGTGTCTGGCAAGATGTTAAAACCATTAAAACTGTCCGGCTGTTGAAGTAATACTTTTTTATGGGTTCCCAAGTAACATATGTAAAACCCAGCTTTTATACTATGACGAAAGTATACTCATAAATTATTAAAGTTTAGGGGTGTCTGGCAGGGGGTTGAAACCGCACTAAGTGTCCGTCAATGGATGGCGTGATTTCTAATATTATTCCGAAGGAAATATATAAAAATTAAGCTTTATACTATAACGAATTTGAGGTACTATTTTATACACCTTTACTACCTGTTAACTGCCGAAGTAACCACAATCCCAACTCCATACTCGATGATCGTTCTTACCTGTGTTGGGGGCATGCTCTGAGAAATTGACAGCCTTTATAAAATATGGAACGTCTGGCTATCGCTGGCTCTCCCTCTATACGTAATAAATCGATACTTGTCAATACATACCAATTATCCATCGATACTTTCGACCGAGTACCGATTATTTTCCGATGAATACTGTTATATCATAAACACGCCTTAAGTTTGCATAGAGGATGTTTCACAATCATCAGATAAATATTATTCTCCGAATAAATTTCATGTTTTGACAGATATTCCATGGAAAACTCTCAGTATCAATTTTTTCTATAATAAACAGGATTGTGAAACAGGCCCTTATACCAATATTTATCCAACACAAGTGGCAGCTGTCGACTTTATATTCAAGTGTCACGCAAGATCACTAAAACATTATAAAATGTATTAAAACAATACAACTGTCTGACCTTAGAAGTATATAATGTAAACAAATACATTAATATTAATTTCATAATACAGAAATAAACATTGATAACAAAGAATGCATTACTTTTTGTATTCATTTAAATTATTAATGAAACCAAAACAATTAATTTTGCCTGACCATACTTTGTATTTGCACTATAGCTTAACGGACAAAAAGTAGAACGAACTTATCTATACTGTTGGCGGGCGACGATGTACAGATATGCAAGTGAAATAAATGTAAAAAAATAGTTTTATTGCTGTGTCGTATCGGTAATAATGCCGAGTCGGATAATTTTTTTTCTATATTTAACGTTTATTGCCAGGCCCCTTTACACTTCTATGGGATCGTAGAAAATATATACTTTAGGTGTAATACGTATAATATATTAAAATGTGACTATCTTTGCATATAATAATAATATTTTGTCATTGCAAACTCGATAATATATGCATAATAATATTTGTAAACCGATTTACCTTGATATTATTATTCATTTGTGTACTTTAAAACATATATCAGGTGCGAGATAACCTATGTTTCGTTCGAGAGTCATTAACCTTATGAGATGAGTTGTACTATAATTTGAACCCTTGATATTGGTAAATGCGCGATGATACGACACTGTGTTCACTACTCGCTTGGGAACGGACATTCTGAGATAGATTAAAAAAGTGATACGTCATAACATTCTATGCCGGGACACACTGGTGCAAGAGTGTGTCTGAAATAACTTAATTTCGCGGGAGAAAGTCATATAGAATATTCGTGATACCTCCCTAGATGAATGCGTATCGCTGTCAGCGATATCGTTAATAATCATAACCATACATAGCAGTCGCTTATCCTAACGATTGTCGTCACAGCGACACAGTCGTGGTTAAGAGAAATAAGTTATTTACTTAATATATAGGTAAGCACTTTATATATTTGAAGTCATAAATAAATTAAATTAATTTGAAATTCACACCATTAAATTAATAATGAATCATTGTGTTTCTAAATTTGGACATCAGTTATGAGTGTTTGCAGATTAGTGGACGGCAGAAAACCATCATCTTTTTATTAAACAAATATGCTTTTTATGACATCAGAAGTTATTTAATCACTCGGGAGATAATATGCGAATGCAACAGATGCAATAATATAGCGATAATACCCAATTGAGTTTAGTTTTAGGACCAACACAATTTGAGTGTTCACCCTTATTATTCACTTTGTTTTTTAAATTCTCAAATGGACAAGGCAAGGCAAGGCATTGTGTAATGTCGTCGTCGAAAGCGATAAGTTAACCTGGTTAAAACCCATATAAGGTCGGTATAGATAATGTACAATATTATATTAATGCATTTTATTTTTGTCCGTTCTTACGACTGTGTGTGATAAGTTAATAGACTGCAATTTGTATGAATAATAAACTGAATTATTTATATCTTATCGTTTTATTTATAATTTAAGTGACTTCAGAGTGCACCCCCTGTCATTTCATTGAAATTGGTTGAGCCGTTCTAAAGTCCAAACTTTAGCATTTGTAAGATACTTGTTGATACTTAGTAAATTAATAGACCGGCTATCACGTGAAATTTAAATAAACAATTAAATGTTAGTTAGTCTATCTAGGTCTCATGGGTGTGTATTGTTTTGCCGGTCGACAGCAATGCGCTGACGCATACCAAGGCGGTAAATAAATAAGCCCATGTGTGCCTATTAAGACCGTTCCGCGGTTTGTCTGATATTTGCCTAGCACGACGACGGCAGTTCACAATTTTACTAAAGGCAGAAAAATGTACGCTTTACGATTTTAACTCGTGTAGCATACTAATGCCTCAGAAGTATGTTATTATTTGATGATCACATCGTTCTGTTCAAGTATTAGTATGCTGCGTGGATTTTAAAATCGTGTACATGTTATTTTAGCATTTTATTGTAGGTACATAAATAATACCTATCTCGACAGTCAAGTTCACACATTGCATGCGATTCGCCTGTGATTCCTTGATGTTCGTCAAATTTTTTTCTGTCTTTAAGAGCAAACAAGGTTTAGTATTATTGGCTGTAAATGAATGTCTGTAATTATCTGTCAGTCACACAGAGAAAGCAAACACCTAGTCCACGCGTAAATATCTAACATTTCCTCATAATCCACTGTAAAAAACAACCGGGTTCGAAGTACGTAGGTACTTAATTGTTTCCCGACACTGGGGTCTCACGTCGGTACGCGAGCGACACCGTTCCTCTGCAGTACCCTAGTTACCACGCCGCCGCCGCGCCGCCCCGGGCGGGGCCCCGGGCGCGGTGCACTCGAATATCAGACACCGCCGCGACGAGACATGTTGCTCCTGGCGTGTGTGACCGCGCTGTGGGCCGCCGCGCACGCGACGAGACCCAACCTCGTCATCATAATCGCTGATGACCTGGTGAGTATGTATTGTACTAGCGGCCCGCCCCGGCTTCGCACGGGTACATTGCGGTTACATTATTCGAGTTTTAGTAAGGATCCCTAATTTTTGACAATATATTATAGCCTTATGTATGTTATGTCACCCGGGGATAGTGTAGCTTCCCTACAGTGAAATTTTTTTTCAAATCGGTTCAGTAGTTTCGGAGCCTATTCATTACAATCAAACAAACAAAGTTTTCCTCTATATAATATTAGTATGATATTATAGTACTAGCGACCCGCCCCGGCTTCGCACGGGTGCAATAAATTATCAGTGTTTCTCTACTATATTATACATAAACCTTCCTCTTGAAACACTATCTATTAAAAAAGACCGCATCAAAATCCGTTGCGTAGTTTTAAAGATCTAAGCATACATAGGGACATACAGACAGCGGGAAGCGACTTTGTTTTATACTATGTAGTGATACAGGTGAAACAGAAAGGGTATATTATTTATAATTATTGTATTGGTGTTGTACACTTATGACACCTTTGAACTGGTAGATCTGTACAGCACCTTTTGTTCTTCGAGCCGACAGGTTTAGAATAACAAACAATTAAGTATAATAAAAAAAAAGTGCACCCTTTCTGTTTCAATATGTAGGCATAAGGTCTTATTTTAATGTTATTTAGAAATATGTACATATTAATGTTTATGTATCAATGAGATTATATCGATATATAGGAATCTTTATGATAGTAATGTTAAACGGCAGAAGATGAGTGATATTATTGCCAGGACATGACCCACTCACGCTATTGAAGCAGAGGCATCATCACGTCTCTTCGGTGTCCTCTCTTCTCTGCAAGTTTCTGCCAATGACCATTCTATTAGTTACGAGCCGTAAAAGGCTGCAGCTAAGATTTGAAATTAGTGGGTCTGATTTTTAATTACGTTACTGCAAATGGTACGTACTTAGGTTTATTTTTACGATGTTGTATTCAGTAGATAGGTGGAACACTGCTCTGTATTAAAGACCCGGAAATCATTAATATCAATGCTGAATAACAATAACTAATTATATGTACATACATTTGAAAACAACCCGTAGACTCTTGGGAATAAGTATCTTCATACCTACATCCATTTGTATTGTTACCGAGTCATTTAGATACTTTGCAACAAAAATGTAGATACGTTTACGTAATATATGTAATGTGATTTAATTGTTATATGTATACAATAGACTTTGATTAACCTGTGGATCCCACTCACAGTGCCAAAAGTTTTAAGGACAGCGTGATTTCTCGATAACGATACTATGATGATGTTATTAAATGTAGCAATCACATTTTGCACTTATTGAAATACTAACGCCATATCACTCATTCCTACGCTATGATAACGTTCCAGGGTTTCAATGACGTAGGTTTCCACGGCTCCAACCAGATCCCGACGCCGAACATCGACGCGCTGGCGTACTCCGGCCTCGTGCTGAACAACTACTACGCGACGCCTATCTGCACGCCCTCTCGGTCCGCGCTCATGACCGGCAAATACCCGATACATACCGGTAAATACCCGATACATAGTGGTAAATACCCGATACATAGTGGTAAATACCCGATACATACTGGTAAATACCCGATACATACTGGTAAATACCTGATACATACTGGCAAATACTCGATACATACTGGCAAATACCTGATACATACTGGCAAATACCTGATACATACTGGCAAATACTCGATACATACTGGCAAATACCTGATACATACTGGCAAATACCTGATACATACTGGCAAATATTCGATACATACTGGCAAATACCCGATACATACTAGTAAATATTCGATACATACTGGCAAATACCCGATACATACTGGCAAATACCTGATACATACTGGCAAATACCCGATACATACTAGTAAATATTCGATACATACTGGCAAATACCCGATACATACTAGTAAATATTCGATACATACTGGCAAATACCCGATACATACTGGCAAATACCTGATACATACTGGCAAATACCCGATACATACTAGTAAATATTCGATACATAGTGGTAAATACCCGATACATACTGGCAAATACCTGATACATACTGGCAAATACCCGATACATACTAGTAAATATTCGATACATACTGGCAAATACCCGATACATACTGGCAAATACCTGATACATACTAGTAAATATTCGATACATAGTGGTAAATACCCGATACATACTGGCAAATACCCGATACATACCGGTAAATACCCGATACATACTGGTAAATACCTGATACATACTGGCAAATACCCGATACATACTAGTAAATATTCGATACATACTGGCAAATACCCGATACATACTAGTAAATACCCGATACATACTGGTAAATACCTGATACATACTGGCAAATACCCGATACATACTGGCAAATACCCGATACATACCGGTAAATACCCGATACATACTGGTAAATACCCGATACATACTGGCAAATACTCGATACATACTGGCAAATACCTGATACATACTGGCAAATACCTGATACATACTGGCAAATATTCGATACATACTAGTAAATATTCGATACATACTGGCAAATACCCGATACATACTAGTAAATATTCGATACATACTGGCAAATACCCGATACATACTAGTAAATATTCGATACATACTGGCAAATACCCGATACATACTAGTAAATATTCGATACATACTGGCAAATACCCGATACATACTAGTAAATATTCGATACATACTGGCAAATACCCGATACATACTAGTAAATATTCGATACATAGTGGTAAATACCCGATACATACTGGCAAATACCCGATACATACGTTCCATTACATTAGGACCTAATACCATCAGCGAATTTAGCCTACGACCCGCCTGGTATCAAGCAGTTACCGCAGCCTATAGATGCTTGCAATACCAACGGCCTTGCTCGCACGTTTCCGGCCTAAAGGGGAGTGGGAATTGATATAGAGGAAGGGGAGGGGGGTGTTGAGCTTCCGGTTCTCTCACTCATCGTACGAAAAGCTGCTTTTATAGCTACTTAACGCCAATCTATATTGCCTTTAAATTTACATCTCGGCGTTTCGTAGGTATGCAGCACAATGTGTTGTATGGCGCGGAGCCGCGTGGGCTGCCCCTCTCGGAGAAGATTCTCCCGCAGTATCTCAAGGAGCTGGGGTACAAGACACATCTCGTCGGCAAGTGGCATCTCGGCAGCTACAAGAGGGAATACTTGCCCTTGAGTAGAGGGTAATGTTCAAATTGTTAAGGATTTTTTATGAGACGTTTTAATAAGTCTTGTGAAGTTCAGTACACAAATAGCAAGTGAAAACATTGTGAAACTCAAAGATGTAAAAGAAATCTAGAACCGCGAGCTCCTATGTTAGCTTTAAAACCAACTTTAGACCAGACATTGTAATAAAAATTGTCGCGGGAATAGTGCTGAGTCCTAATTAGGTACGCTATGCTGGGCTAAATCCAATACGGCAAATATAAGGGGGGAGCCAGAACTGTAAGGGTCAGGTCAGTGTCACGCGTGTACATTACCGGCACGATGGAGGCGGGCGCATTCCTCGGGTGGTGTGGCTGGATCCTCAGGTTCTTCAGAACAGGCACAACACTGGAGCGCTCCCAATGGGTTTAGAGTTCACACAACACAAATACACAGCCGATTAGGTAGATTTCACCCTATTAAGAATTTTAGGCACAGGAGCACGCGCGACGACGTCTATGCCACACGGAAGCCGTTCAGTACAGTGTCATAAAGGGGGGAAAAGGACGACAGCACAAAATATCACATTAATGTGGGTAGGCCGATGACGGTACACGGGACACATTTTAACTAACTAGCTACCTACATACAAAATTCTAAAGTAAACAAAAATTAAACAGATTTGGAAAACCACGGGATATTGTACCATAGGATTTATGTACCTACCTACTTAAATAGTATTTTTTTTATTTTGATAGGTTCGACAGTCACCTCGGTTTCTGGACGGGCAAGATCGATTTGTACGACCACACCACTATGGAGCGGGGCTCGTGGGGCCACGATTTTAGAAGAGGTGAGCTTTTAGAAGAGGCCTTACGTAGATTAACGGCCAGTGCCGTCTTGTTCATAGGGGTAGGGGCACGAGCCCAGGCCCCCAGGCCTCCAGGCCATGCCAGGGCCAGGTGCCCCGCTGTCGACGTATTTTAAAGGGGAAACGGAGCTCCTTTTTTATAATATTAATTCACTAAAAACTAATTTGGAAACCTTGTGATTTCTATATAATATCTAAACAGTGAACAACAATCGACTACCTGTATAAAAAATCTCATAAATATTTATATTTCTTGAATATTTTTTTGGTTTCAAGGTTTCAAAATGGCCGACGATCTTTTCGGCAAGTACGCGACAGACGTCTACACGAACGAAGCAGTCAGGGTGAGGACCGTTTCTCGTGTTTATGATTACTTTAAATTATTATCGACTAGCGGCCCGCCCCGGCTTCGCACGGGTACATTGCGGTTACATTATTCGAGTTTTAGTAAGGATCCCTAATTTTTTGAAAATATATTATAGCTTATGTCACCCGGGGATAGTGTAGCTTCCCAACAGTGAAAGAATTTTTCAAATCGGTTCAGTAGTTCCGGAGCCTATTCATTACAATCAAACAAACAAAGTTTTCCTCTTTATAATATAAGTGTGATGAATGCTTTATAGCATGTAGTTTTACTGTACCTATGTTAAGTATTACCTAACGATTGATTGGCAACGATTTGAAATCACATTGAGGGAATTTCTATTCTAATTTGTTTAAAGGTGATATTTTTTTATCTAAGCGTCTTTTACAGGTGGATTTGTTATGATAAACAGATAATAGAGACCCACAATGCGAGCGAGCCGTTGTTCCTGATGGTGGCGCACTCGGCGATGCACAGCGGCAACCCGTACGAGCCGCTGCGGGCGCCGGAACACATTGTGGACCAGTTCGCGCACATCAACGACACGCAGCGGCGCAAGTACGCCGGTCAGTAACTATATACCACTACCATAAGAGACATTATCAAGAAGTATTCTCAAAATATCAAAATGAAAACGATGAAAACAAACAGCCTTAATATAATTCCATAAAAATATATTTAATAAAGTATATTTTTCGTAAATCGAGATTAAAAATATCGTCGAAATGCATCGATTATTTCATGTCAAATATTGATATTTTTAACCAAGCCTACTTTATTCCTTAATGAGGTGCACTACAATGCATACACCTTTCTGCAGATGGTATGAGTTCCAATATCCTGTAATATACGCTGAACTGACTTTGGGCAACTATAAGGAATGAGGCAAATTTAATTCTCGTGATTATGACATAATTTTCAGAGTTTTTTGCTCATACGAGTATAATCAGACTGTAGAATTCGCCCGCGGACTCACACTGAAATGTGAGTTTGACTTTATTGAGTAGCACTGCTATACCTGCAGTAGTTTCTCAAGATAACCGAAAGCAAGGCAAAGTGAAGTGACTAGCTTCCGTAAACTAACCCGTCACGGGCTGATGGTTAACTGCATAAACAGTGGGTCGCTTTAATTACTTTTAATCTATTGTTGTGTCGATAACGGGAATTAACAGCAAGTTAATGTTTTCCTGGTTATACATATATTATAAAGTTATTAATTAGCGTATAAAGTAGCTGTTTATACTTTAATTAACTAAATAAGTTATTTTATAATAATTGAGATTTTTCTGTTAGAATACTTTCTGAGATTATAAAGTGATTTTGCAACACTATTATCTAAATCTTACTCCTCGAAAACTCTGCTACGCGAACTACATCGTTAATAGCGAATTTTCGGTTCCCACTTAATAAGCGGGCGAGCCTAGCCCATAAATAGCGGGGCAGGGTAATTGCCATACATTCCAGCGTAGCGATTTGTAGAAACGCTTATAGAAAATCATCTTCGCTAGGGGGGGCTTCCTCACCATGCTTTTCTTTAATAACCTATTGTTCTCCAGCCATGCTGACGAAGCTGGACGAGTCGGTCGGCAAGGTGGTGAAGTCGCTGCAGCAGCGCGGGCTGCTCGGGAACTCCATCATCCTGTTCACCAGCGACAACGGCGGCGCCGCGGCCGGGTTCAACGACAACGCCGCCTCCAACTACCCGCTGAGAGGGGTGAGTGCGGCTTATGATAAATCGATTCTACTTTTTTGGGATAGTTTTCATTCGATCCTCTGTAGGTACTTTTGATATCGATATTTTTTGAACTAAGTAAAATCGATAATTTATGAAAATTTCGCGAGGTCGTGTGCCTTTATGTGTTAGTTTAGAATGCCTTGGCGCTTTTATAAAAACATCACTTTCCCGTAGGCTTTATGGGGCTACACTGGAGAATAGGTAAACACTCGTTTGAAACATATTCAGAGCGGGGTATATAGAACAGGACCTACAATATTTCATGCGGTCACACAAGTTTATACGACTAATAAAATTACTTGTCAACATTTTGGTAGGGGAAGACGGCGTATTTTTATTATTCCATTCAAGGCTGACCTTGAACCAATAAATATGTCGGATGCGGTAGTACATATTATGCAGTTATAAATAAGCTAGACGAGGCGGCATCTATGGCTAGGTTGTATGTCTACATGATACATAATACTTTAGGTAAAGAACACACCGTTCGAGGGCGGGATCCGCGTGGCGGGGCTGGTGTGGAGCCCGCTGCTGCGGCGCCGCGCGCGCGCCGCCGCGCAGATGCTGCACATCGTGGACTGGCTGCCCACCTTGTACAGCGCGATAGGCGGCAACACGAGGCGAGTCACAATCACATATTATTAACACTTAACTCAATTAATTTCACTTCGCTGGTTTTGAAGAAAAAATCAGTGGCTGCTGCTTCTTCTTTCTTTAAAAATATGATCTTCCTAGTGTATTAGGTATTTCGCCAGTATCAAGTAACAAATAGCAATGCAAACACATTTAATATCAATACAATACGGATATGTGACCGTCCACTTTGGAAAACCAAAATGGAGGCCAATGGCTTAAATGTGTGTTTAGTTGTTTTTGTATGTGAAATAACAGAACTGATGTTAATATCAATTTATGTAGAAAAATAATAGTAAATTACGATCTGTTACTATACTTCGTGTCTGATTATATCAAATATTATCATTTATGTAACTGCATCACAATGTTTTAAGTCAATTTTGTTGCAGTGTGTTCAAGAACATCGACGGCGTGGACCAGTGGGAGGCGCTGTCCGAGGACCAGTGCTCCAAGAGAACCACGATGGTGCACAACATTGACGACATATGGGGCAACGCCGCCATTGCTGTGGGCGAGTGGAAGATTATTAAAGGTATGGTACCACAATACAAAATGGGAACAATAGTTTTAATAAATTTGATCTATATCTTATGCCCCGGTACGCACAGAGTATGTAAAAGAAGAGATCCATCTTCCGTTTTTTGTGATTTTTGTATTAGTTATTTTCCCCATGGCAAAAAGGGGTGATTTTCGCTTGTCACAGTCAATTTCAACGGTCTGAAACATCGCTATATATTTTAGACGTGGTGCGCGTGCTAGCACACTAGTGCTAGCTACAGTATTGCTATACCTGTCATGGTAGTAACATGTAGGCAAGGCAGGAATATTTTTAACTGTGTCAAGTCGTAGACAAGCGTGAAATCTGCTTGATGTCAGGCAGTAGCCTATAAATGCTTGCCAAAGGCATTGCTCGCACATTGCCGTCCTGAAGGGGATTGAAAAGGGAGGTACTCATCGTACGAAACACAACTATAATAGCCATTTTACGTCACAGGTCTTTTGTGAGAGAATGGTACTACCCCCGGTATTGGCTACAGCTTGAGTCGACAACCAATTAAGTATGACGATAACAGAACGATTGTTAAAGGCAGTAATTACGAGGGGAAGTGGGACCAGTGGTACGGGCCGAGCGGGCGGGAGGGCGCCTACGACGTGGGCCAGGTGCTCGCCAGCGACGCCGCCGCGGCCGTCGGCGTGGTTGCCAAGATGCCCGATAGACAACAGATCACTTTCATCAGGTAAGTAGTCAGAGAGTGATAGCCAAAGCTTATTTATAATACCAACACTTTTTTAATTGATATTTTTCCGGATGATAGCCGATTGGTTAAGCACACGTCTTGTTGGCACAAGATCCTGGGTTCAACCCCCAGCTCGCACCTGTGGGTTTTGGGAATATATCCGCTAAATCGCACTCAGCCAGCGTGGTGGATTTGGCGTAACTCCTTGTTTTTAGGGGTTGCTTGTGCCCAGAAATGGGACGTTAAAAGGCCCAAATTATTACAACCCAATAAACCTGACAACTCTATTCCTTAGATTTGGAGAACTGTGGCGATTGTATGACTAATGTCTAGTATGTCGATAGAGAGTCTGCCACGGTGAAGTGCGAGAACGGCCCCCCGGCGGTGGCGTGCGAGCCGCTGCAGGCGCCCTGCCTCTTCAACATCGCGCACGACCCCTGCGAGCGCCGGAACATGGCTACACTGTGAGGTTTTATACAACTATTCTTATAGTTCACCGTTCTATTAGATGGTGATATTAGTATGACATTACACTAACAATAATAGCCGATTGGTTAAGCATGCTTCTTGCGGGCATCAGGTTCTGGGTTTAAACCCTGCCTCGCACGTCTGGGTTTTTATAATCATAATTTCTATATGATCAACACTTGCTTACGGTGAAGGAAAACATCGTGAGGAAATTTTTGAAAGATACATGAAATACGCCAACCCGAAATGGGCCAGCGCGGTGGATTACGGCATGTATCCCCCTCGTAGTCAGGGGAGACCCGTGCTCAGGAGCGCGACGTTAGAAGGGCTAAATTATTTTACTTACTAGGGGATGGAGGATGGGGGCGGGCTGTATATTAAATTATTGGATTATGCCTTACGATTACTAACACTGAAGTTATTTACAATGTAGTTATTACAACTTTAAAATTGGAAATAGTACTTGGTACACATGGGGTGAAGGTAACTTATTTTGGCCCGATACGTGGTTCAATAGTTCGGGACAAAATAAGTCTTTCGCCCGAGGTAAACACTGTGCTTTTCATTACGAATACAAGGAAAGTAAAAATAATAAAAACAGGAATTAGCTAAAGAAATAATACAAGGATGTATGAACAATACACTAGAACTCTAAAAAACAAATGAAGATTGGATTGCCGCCTATTTTGTTTTATTTTTCGTTGGCCGGCCAACTTCATTATTTAGTCATTATTTTTCATTTTCATCTTTAAATATTTTGCCCAAATCTATGTTATTATAAAGAAATTGTTGAAACTAAATTATAATTAAGTCATTTAAAAATATATATTCTTTAATTAATAATTAACTTTATGTTATTTCAATTTTACATCGCGCTGTAATTGAGTGACTGTAGGAAAAGTTGGAACATGGTCCCGTAGAAATGTCAAAATGGAACTGGCTTTTTTTAATAATTTCACAGCTGTCATTTGAAAGCGATTCTCCCTAGGGCGGAAAAGTATTACTATCAACCCGCTCCTCAGGCAACTTCAGACCTACTTTCCGAGTATGAGTAATGAAAAATATGTTTGCACTCTAATCGACTGCTAACGCACACCCTGCTAAGAGGGGGTCTCTGCCTACACTCTTGCGTGTGTAATCATGTAATGTTCCTTATCGCAGGGAGCCCACATTGTACTTGGCGCTGCTGGAGGAGCTGCAGCGGGTGAACCGCACGGCCGTGCCGCCCAACAACCAGCCGCTCGACGCGCGGGGCGACCCCGCCCTCTGGGGACGCACCTACACCAACTTTGGTGATTACCCACCTACCAACCAGCTCCCGGGGTGCACGGGGTAGCCTGTGATATGTGTTCGGTGATTCATTAACCGCCATGGGGGCTGCGATTTCCCATGCAAATGTATTCAATGACTTTAAAATCTAGGTATAGTTGTTGTTGAATTTTTACAAAAAAAATGTGATCAATCGTTAGTTTTACTAGTTAATCTAGAGCTAAGTACACCGTGGCAAGTTGACATGGCAATTTTCTATTTATATTTTAACCTATACCACGGCCAATGAGAAGCCATTCCACAGTAAATAGATTAGTAGTTTTTTATATTTTCGAATTTATTTTGTATTTATTACGCTTTCCGATACCGAATGGATCACAAAATTGTATAATGGCCGCCCGAATATTTGTGAGCTTGACAGTGACCAAATTGAACTCAACATTATAACCATTTCGTTTCTATCGCTTCTTGTTAGCCATGGTGTGGATTAAAAAATAATAGTGTCAACTTGACTGAGATTAGGTAAGAACGAAGATTTGATCTCGTTCGGCGGGCTTTATACAGGTCGCTTTTATCTTCATTTGTTCTCAAATTGTCCTGCCATGCCATGTCAACCTTTCGCTGATTATTATTATGTACCTAATAAATACCATGTCTATGAAGATCTATTTTGAAATGAAAGTGTATGCCAAAACTGAAATGGTCCGTAACTGAAAATACCTGCCAAGGAATCAAAAATGAGATCTTCGTGTTGCAAAAACTGCGCTTATAATAGTCGTCGATAGGCATTAGAACCCGTGAGTTGATGTTTTTTTTATTTTAATACCTATTGATTAACTAGGTAAACTAGGTTGTTATACAAGGTGACACATAATGGGTATACTTTTTTTTTCAAAACTTAACTTTGTAATTCTAAAACCATCAGCTTTGGAGGGAACTTGAAAAACAAAAGGTGTTATAGGAATACAGCTGTTGACCGATTTCACAAGTCTACAAAACCTTTAGTACTTCAACTGTCCCACAAAGCCGATAGTTTGAGATTTACAAAGTTAAGTTGCAAAAAAAATAGTATACCCTTTTTGTATCACCTAGTATTGTATCTAAGTATAATAATTTTCTATTACTTAAATAATTTTGTAAAATAGCTATGTTTTATTTAATACCTTTATTTCTGAATAAAATTTATTGGAAAATTAATTATACTAAAATTAGGACAAAATAAGTAATATTGTCTAAGGCACATGCCGAAATTCGAATCTAACTTCTAATGTTTCTAAATAATATTATTATGTTTTTGTACCAAATCACTTAATGTAAATACTTTTAGCAAAGCAATCTACTTATTTTTGGACTTCTTAGACTTAACGCCCGTCTTCCTAGCTTTCCCCTTCCTCTTCACAGGCGTTTTATTGTCCACATCAATAGGGTTATGGCTTCCACTTAAAGGCAACCCGTCCTCAACAACCTCATTCGATAGTATAGCTTCCCTGTATTGCTTTAAAGTTGCGTCTTCTGTGAACGGTTTTTGCAAGGGTTCTACGACCTTACATACGGTGGCTGTGTTCTGTAAGTTGACCTTCTCCATGGGCCCCAGGACATCGCCCACGGGGTCCGCCTGGCTCCCTTGCGATAGCGTCTCCTCGATAATACGATCAACGATGTTTTCATCGTTTTGAAAGAATTTGTTCATATCTTCCTTGAGGTTTTCATGGATTACTGCACGCGGGGATTCTAGACTGAAATCCAATAGGTATACTTAGTTACCCACTACCTACTACTGCTATGAAAATATGGAAATGTGAGAGATATTAATTATTTTTAGGAAAATATCCAAAATATTAGTCAACCATACAAGGCCATTCGACATATAATTTAGTAGTCGGCTTCGTCTGAACCCTAATTCGTCTATACTAACTAATTTAAAAACAGAGTCCCGAGTGTCACTATGCCTTTAATTTACCTCATTTGACGACTTTAGAACCAGAGTGAGGGCAGAACAGTATGTTTTTGGGAAAATTAAAGAAACTGTTAGAAATCTACGGGGTTTTTATAATTATTTCTTAGTTATATGAAATTGTGATGTTGTTAATTATGCAATCTATACAGGGTGTCCCAAAACTCAACGTCAAAACGAAACGGGGTGACAGGAGTGATTGTAAACATCATGAGAAAAATAAGAAAAAAAATCTATCCCATGCAGTTTGAAAATTATGGGCATTTAAGAAAAATCTAGAAATTTGGTCAAACTGTAACCATTTTTCGGTTATTGTGGTTAATTTTTATTATTTTTGATCATTTAAACTTTGGAACCGTAACCCTAAATAACATTTCTAGAATCACAGTCAAAAATAATGACACACTTGCCCCTAGTTTCCTAGAATGAAGACTACTTGTTAAACTAAGAATTTAAAATTTTCAAAATTTGTAAACTTTGTAAGGCCCTCCTTTAAAAAAAAAGTACTAGAGTGCCTTGGCAAGTGCGATTAAAAGTTGGCGCATTTAATCAGGATTGTAAAATGGTACAATACTTGTTAGTTTTTACTAAAAAAAACGAGTAAAAAAATAAAAACCTCAAGTAACCCGATTTTTGCTATCCCATTTTACTCAGTCAAAATGTGTTTTATTCGCACAATCTCTTGGTAGGTTCTTAATTTTACGGCAAAATGATAAGAGAGATGGATAGTAGACATGTTTGCCATGAGTGAGAGAGACAGATAGTGACGCCACTTTTACCAAAGTCAACAAAAGTAAGTAAAATTTATAAAATAATGAAATATCTTGACCCAGTTTAGGTTTATTGGAATAAAAGACAGATACATAGGGAAATAACATTTTTTATTACAGCAAATGTTCAAATTGTTTGCCATCAGCCTCTACACGCCCTACATCTTCTTAAAAAAGATCTGCTTATTAGCCGGGCATATCGTCGAGAGTTGATGTCCTCGGCAGCTTGAGAAATTCGTTCACGCAGCTCGGCTACGCTCTCAATGGGCTTTGAATAAACTTTTTCTTTGAGAACGCCCCAATAAAAAAAATCCAGGGGATTTAAATCTGGGGAACAGGCTGGCCACGAGATAGTGCCTGAAAGTCCAATCCACCTTCCCGGATATTACTGGTCAAGGAAATTTCTTACTTGCACTGCGTAATGTGCTGGGCAGCCATCTTGTTGATACCACATGTGGCGAAGATCTGTTAGTGGTACGCCCTCTAACAAAGTTGGTAAATTTTCTCGTAAAATATGTAGGTAATTCGTGCCATTCAAGTTCTCAGGCAGCCCAAAAGGCCCAACAATCTTGCCGTTTAAAATTCCGATCCACAGGTTCACTTTAAAGCGATACTGGGATCTGTCTTCTCGCATTAAATGTGGATTCTCCACATGCCACTCGTGTAAATTGTGTAAGTTTATGTAACCATCTTTTTTAAATGTAGATTCATCTGACCAGAGAATTTTTTGGATAAATTGTGGATTTTCATTATGCCTCTGTAGCATTGTTCTACAAAATGAAATCCTTTCGGGATAATCTCGAGGGAGAAGACTTTGAACTCGTTGTACGTGAAACGGATGCATTTCGGCTCTTTGTAAAATACGATGTGCTGTGCTTTTGGGTATTCCCGTTCTTTCTTCTATTACACGAAGGGAAATACTTGGGTCATCTGCGACCTCTTGCAACACTTCTTCCTCGTAAGGAAAGCAAGGTCTACCTCTAACCCGTATTTGATTCGGGAAATGGCCGCCCTCCGTGAGTGAACGGCGCAAATTAACAAACACGCGGTGATCCAGATAGCGCTCAAAATTTGGATATCTTTCACGATAAAGTCTAGCGGCGGCACTTGCGTTGCATCTGCATTCCCCATAAATGAGGTGCATGTTCGCACATTCTTGTGAAGTGTAGCGCGTAGGCATGGTAGATAACATGGATGCCAACACAAAAGTCCAATTCACAAAAATCCAAGTCCAATAAGAGAAGCCAAAGTTGTCAGTACTAAATCAACACAAGCGTATACGGAAAGGTGCGCAGTAAACGAATGAGCGAAACGTACTAACTGGTGTCAGACTAGTAGCGTAGACATTTGCTTGGTCACTATCTGTCTCGCTCACTCATGGCAAACATGTCTACTATCTATCTCTCTCATCATTTTGCCGTAAAATTAAGAACCTTCCAAGAGCTTGTGCGAATAAAACACATTTTAACTGAGTAAAATGGGATAGCAAAAATCGGGTTACTTGAGGTTTTTATTTTTTTACTCGTTTTTTTTTTAGTAAAAACTAACAAGTATTGTACCATTTTACAATCCTGATTAAATGCGCCAACTTTTAATCGCACTTGCCAAGGCACTCTAGTACTTTTTTTTTAAAGGAGGGCCTTGCCAAGTTGACAAATTTTGAAAATTTTAAATTCATAGTTTAACAAATAGTCTTCATTCTAGGAAACTAGGGGCAATTGTGTCATTATTTTTGACTGTGATTCTAGAAATGTTATTTAGGGTTACGGTTCCAAAGTTTAAATGATCAAAAATAATAAAAATTAACCACAATAACCGAAAAAGGGTTACAGTTCGACCAAATTTCTAGATTTTTCTTAAATGCCCATAATTTTCAAACTGCATGGGATAGATTTTTTTTCTTATTTTTCTCATGATGGTTACAATCACTCCTGTCACCCCGTTTCGTTTTGTCGTTGAGTTTTGGGACACCCTGTATATATATAACTCAAAGGTGACTGACTGACAGTGATCTATCAACGCACAGCCCAAACCACTGGACGGATCGGGCTGAAATTTGGCATGCAGGTAGATGTTATGACGTAGGCATCCGCTAAGAAAGGATTTTGTTTAATTCTACCCCCAAGGGGATAAAATAGGGGATGAAATTTTGTATGAAACTTTGTCAAATAAATTCCACGCGGACGAAGTCGCGGGCACAGCTAGTTCTGTAATAAACTCATTATTGGTAAACATTATACTTAGATCACTCTGGTTCCAACATCGTTATTTTATCCTGTAAGGTAAATGACGGCGCACACGGAGAGGGACAGAACTACACATGCAGCTGGCCCCGTCCCTCCCCTAGTGCTGCTAGTGCAAGTCTCACTCGGCGTCGGGCCCGTGCTGCAGGATGTCGTGCGCTTCCAGCAGCTTGACGAGCTTGCACGCGTTGACCGGGGAGATGGCGAACTGCTGCACCAGCTCGCGCGCGCGCACCGCCGCCCGCGGCTCCAGCCACTCCAGCGTGCGCCGGAATATGCACAGGCACTGCAACACAGTGGAAGTTTTTTCCTTCCAACTCCTACTATTATTTATTTCGATTAGTCCAAGACAAAACTTTTCCACGGGACTCATCGAGGGTCAAACCTCGACGTCATTATTGGTCACCATTGTTGATCCTGGTTTACAGGAGTAACGATGGTGGAAGTGAATGGCGGGATCAGTCAATTTTTTTTTAAAAAGGCCCTGCGTCACGCGCCACCCTTGCTTGCGCTAGTCCACCTCGCCCGTGAAGAAGCGCTATTGATTGGTGATCACATTCGAGTTCGGGCACGGCGACATTCGGGCGGCCATTTTATAAATTCATGTTTCGCTTCTGAGACTTGAGATCGATTTATTAATACGAGTCCTAGAATCCATTCCGACCACGTGTTGTTAGTGACAGTGACGTACCTCCCGCTTGAGCGCGGGCAGCGCGGCGAGGCGGCTGTCAGTGGGCGTGCGCGTGCGCTGCGCGTCGTGGCACGCGGCGCAGCAGTGCCAGTATATAGTGACGTACCTCCCGCTTGAGCGCGGGCAGCGCGGCGAGGCGGCTGTCAGTGGGCGTGCGCGTGCGCTGCGCGTCGTGGCACGCGGCGCAGCAGTGCCAGTATATAGTGACGTACCTCCCGCTTGAGCGCGGGCAGCGCGGCGAGGCGGCTGTCAGTGGGCGTGCGCGTGCGCTGCGCGTCGTGGCACGCGGCGCAGCAGTGCCAGTATATAGTGACGTACCTCCCGCTTGAGCGCGGGCAGCGCGGCGAGGCGGCTGTCAGTGGGCGTGCGCGTCGTGGCACGCGGCGCAGCAGTGCCAGTATATAGTGACGTACCTCCCGCTTGAGCGCGGGCAGCGCGGCGAGGCGGCTGTCAGTGGGCGTGCGCGTGCGCTGCGCGTCGTGGCACGCGGCGCAGCAGTGCCAGTATATAGTGACGTACCTCCCGCTTGAGCGCGGGCAGCGCGGCGAGGCGGCTGTCAGTGGGCGTGCGCGTGCGCTGCGCGTCGTGGCACGCGGCGCAGCAGTGCCAGTATATAGTGACGTACCTCCCGCTTGAGCGCGGGCAGCGCGGCGAGGCGGCTGTCAGTGGGCGTGCGCGTGCGCTGCGCGTCGTGGCACGCGGCGCAGCAGTGCCGCGCGCGCCCCGCACTAGCGCGCCGCACGCCGTAGCACGCCGCGTGCTGGGCCGTGCCGCAGTAACTTGTGGGAAGGGGGGGGCGTCATAATACGTCGAACATCCACTACAAACTTATCTACACTTCTAACTTTATTTACTGTTAATAATTTTCATAAAAAAACACATGTAGTGGGCCGCGCATAGAGTCCCGTAAATCTCGGGATACAACTTTACAAATCCCGGGATTTTCGGGATTAAAAAAAGGAATAAAAGTTAGTTAAACGTAGTAAAAATGTTGCATAAAACGAAACGCACTTTCATCTACTTGACGTTTGAAGAATCACTTATAGATTTAAATAATCCAGTGAAATTTGCGGAATCAGATTTTGAACTTATCAATGAGATAATGAATGTCTTGGCCCCAGTTAAAGTATCCGTAGAAGCACTTTGTCGTTCTGACGCCAATTTGTGCACGGCTTACACTACTTTCAAGTTTATTCTTCAACAATTAAACGACAATTACTCCTATTTTGCTTCTAAATTAAATAAATGAATAAATGGCGTAATAAATTACCTACAAAACATTTATTAACGACTCCTCCAACTTTCATCGAGCCCTAACGCGCTTTTTCAGCTTTGCATATATGTGCAACAAACTGAGAAGTAGGCTTGGGGATGAAACACTGGTTGCATTATTATTTCTTAGATTTTATTTTCGCTATCAATAAGTATTCGTATTTGGTTATTTAATTTAAAGTGGGATAATTGATCTCTTTAGAATAAGTAAAAGAACGTGTTTATTATGGGTTCAAATAAGTGAGTCTAAGTTGATTATTTTGAAAATGTACATTATATTATTAAAAATTATAGGCAGAAGAGCATAGTTCCATTATTTTTAAATAAATTATATTTTTCTACTTTTTACTAAAACTACAATCCCGGGATTATCCAGGGATCTCGGTATTGTCTGTAGATAATCCCGAAATCCCGGGATCGAATCCTCTACGCGCATCTCTCGGCCCATAAGCAAAAAATAATTATATGTAAATTATATATAAATTCAACGCTCACTAAAATTGTAATCAATGTATAGGATACTGAAAATGTTCATTTTGAAAGCAATTGTACCTAAGCGAAGACCACCTATTACCTTCATGATTTCGAAGCCCATGATCTTTCGGCTTTGTGCAAATAGTCATGCCATAAATAATAAACGTCGCAAATGGGCATTCAGACGTGTTGATTTCCGCCACACGGCTCGAAACAAAATCGACTAAAATCCACGATTTTATTCAATTTAGTGCGGTGAGAATCGACCCGTGTAAATCCCGCATAAGGAATGATAGGATCGCTGTACTCACTGGCATATAAGAAGGCCGTGCGTGTCGTCGTGGTCGCGCTTGTTGCACGGACACACTATCTGCTCGTCCTCCGACGCGCTCTTCTGCGCAGACGACGCTGTTCGATAACAATTACCCTCACTTATGGCCAGTGGCGGATTTACCAGCAGGCTGAGTATGCTGGAGCCTAGGGCGGCAGATTTTTGGGGCAGAAAGTTTGGGGACCCATTTTTTTTTTTTGCTACCTCATAGAAATCAAGCGCTATAAAGATTACTTATTCACGTTTACCGAATGTACATTATACAGTTGTGGTCATATAATTTCAAAGAACGATTTCAAGTTCTAGAAGCTTTTATTTAAATCATGTCATACACAGAGATATGTACCTTCTGAGAAGCAACTACTCATGTTATAATATAGCCACATTAATAGAGCAACGTGGCTTAGGAATAAATAATAAAATTGTCAACTATATTTTCTAAAATTTAATTTATGTTACCAAAGTAACACATTCAACTAGTACTGAAGCTGGACAAATAATTAAGAACGATTTATGAAACTGAACGGAAATTATTTTGTATGACATTTACATTTTAAAAATCACAATAATATGTAGCGCGAAAAATTTAACAAGCAATTTAATACATTTCCAACTAAAATTAATGGTTAATAGCATGTCCACGGCTTTTAATTACAGCTTTACACCGACGACGCATTGACTCTATTAATGTTTGATATTTCGCAAGAGAAATAGAGTTCCATTCTTCTAAAAAGACGTCGTACAGCTCTCTTAAGTTGCCCACACTGTGTATTTGAAACCTTTTCTTTACTTCAAACCACAGATTCTCTATTGGCTTTAGATCTGGGCTGTTAGCTGGCCAGTCCAAGACAGAAACTGAATGCGCTGTAAGAAATTCCTTTACGGTGCGTGCAGTGTGCTTTGGATAATTGTCGTATTGGAATGTCCAAATAACTGGTAGAACGTCTTCAGCATAAGGTAACATTGTTTCTTCCAGTATATTTTTGTATTGGAATTGATCCATGTTACCTTCTATCAACTTTACAGGTCCACCACCATGTCCAGAAAAGCACCCCCAAATTTTCACATTTCCACCAACGTGCTTTAATGTAACTTTCGTGTACTTAGGGTCAAATGCTGTATTCGGGGGACGTCGTACATATCGTTTTCCATCAGAATATACTCTGTTTATTTTCGTCTCGTCAGAAAATAGTAGTACATTTTTCCCGTGCCGCACAGTCCAGTTTTCATACTTTCTCGCAAATGTAAGCCGGGCTTGCCTGTGGCAAAGTTTCAACATGGGTACCTTCCTTGCTATCCATCCGTGCAATTTTTCTTCTACCAAACGTCTTCAAATAGTGCGTGCTGAGATTGCTGAAGGGTTATTTTCACCAAAATATTCTTTTCTCAGCTCGTTTGACCCTTTAAAAGGATTTTGTTTTGCCATACGAACGCTGTTTCGGTCATCTCGAGGAGTTGTTTTTCTCTGTCTAGGTACACGTGGAACATTCGAAGTATTTTGATACGTAGCAAAATGCGTTACAGCGTGGAAAACCATCGTTTTTGAACATTGCAGATGGGTTGGCTATCTTTTTATAAGACCAATTTTTCCGGCGAAATTTGATTATTACTTCTCTTGTAGATTTATCACAACTTTTATTTTTTCCCATCCTTTTTTTTATACGAAGCAATCACTTTTAATCTTTTACAGCACTAAATGGCGCCAAAATTACACAAACAGTACAGTAAACTACAACTGCAAATCGACTGAGTGTGTCTCTTTAAATTTGAATAAATGTATAAATTATAAAGCGTTCTTAATTACGTGACCAGCCAGTAAATAGGAATACTATGTTTAGAAGTAGTATAAAAAAAGTTTGCCTATTAATTTTTAGCTAATCATGTGTATCAATGTATTCAGTGGTTTAATGGAAATGTTTTATAATACCGAGAGAAATAAAAAAAAATGCATGCAATTAGTTGCGTGTTGGTTTGAAAAAATCTTCCCATTATATCAGCGTTCTTAATTATATGACCACCACTGTAGGTGTAAGTAGCATACATTACCCGCCTTTATTAATTGTACATGATTGATCTTCGATTAGCTCAAAAACTATTTTTCATTACTCATACTCTGAAAGTAGGTCTGAAGTTGCCTGAGAAGCGGGTTGAAAGTAATACTTTTCAGGCCCGGGAGTTTCACTTTCAACTGACAGCTGTCAAATTATAAAAAAAAAAACTAGTTCCATTTTCACATTTCTATGGAACCATGTTCAAACTTTTTCTACAGTCACTCAATTACAGCACGATGTAAAATTGAAATAACATAAAGTTAAGTATTAATTCAAGAATATATTTTTTTAAATGACTTAATTATAATTTAGTTTCAAGAAACAATTTCTTTAAAATAACATAGATTTGGGCAAAATATTTAAAGATGAAAATGAAAAATAATGGCTAAATAATGAAGTTGGCCGGCCAACGAAAAAAAAAACAAAATAGGCGGCAATCCGATTTTTTTTTCGAGTTGTAGAGTATTGTTTATACTTCCTTGTATTATTTCTTTAGCCAAGTCCTGTTTTTCTTTTTATTTTCCTTGTATTCGTAATGAAAAGCACAGTGTTTACCTCGGGTGAAAGACTTATTTTGTCCCTCGAACTATTAGCGCCCTCGCTACGCTCGGGCGCCAAACCCCGTCTCGTGACAAAATAAGTAACTTTCACCACTCATGTAACAATGTACTATTACGTGCTTTTACAACGATTTTTTTTGTAAAAATTGTAAACTATCTAGGACATGACAATTGAAAAGGCAAGGGCGGCAAAAACTTTGCAACCTATACCTTGGAAATGTGTAAATCCGCCACTGCTTATGCCATTGGGAAATCGTTTAAAACCACCTGAGTTGGTACGCTAACGGAAAATTATGTATTTTTTGAAACTATCCTCATTCATGTTATTATGACGTCATTTAAAACTAGTACCACTATAAGCCACATCGAATACCAATAGATCAAAATTGAATTAGATCGACGGGATAAGGTTTATTTGATCGAGCGTATCGATCGAAATAATCATAAGACACAGTATTTAATTAAATAGTGATCTTCATTCATCACGGCCAGGCTTGAAAAATGCTTTCAAGGCATCCGATATGAAATCTAAAATGGCGGCGAAAGAGTCCATGATTGGTATTTATAGAGGGCCATAAAATTAGCCGCTTACTACGAAAGTTATTAAAGTCTTATGAGATAATGTTCTGATAAAGGTATTTACTTACTCTCAAAATCTTCTTGTTCGTTCAACGACATTACCGGTGCATTTTGTGACGGCTGAAAACAAAAAGTGGATTTACTATACCGTAAATTCAAACAACTTACATGTAGGTATATTTTGATGGCGCCGCTCCCACAGCCTGCCCCTGTATTCATAGTTGACGGTCATTTTCTGATGTTGGAAACGACAACTTCCATACTTTTACAAATTAATGGGAAGAAGGAGAAAACGTTTCCGATACGGAAATTTTCCTTCGAATTAAATAATAATAAAAATCGCCAGACTGACACACCAAAACTGTATGGCCCCAAGCTAAGCAGCGCTTGTACTATGGGTACCGTACAATGGACTGGGGGCGATCCTTTGACACCCGGACCAGGGCAAATTACGAAAGCCATTTCCGAAATTTGCCCCGGCGAGAATCGAACCCGCAACCACCATGTGGAGTGAGCCGAGCGACCTACGCTCGAACCACTGCGCCAAGCGGTCAACATTATTACCATATTTATGTTCCCTTCTATTATCTCCCTTGGTGGATTGTAGGCGGGTGGTAAGGTATACTGATGTACACTATTATTTTGAAGCGAAGCTTCTTTACGGACGTTCGGGGCGCTCGCTGCCCGGGCACTAAAACCGTGAAAAGCGTTATGCGTTACACGTAACGCGTAACGCGTATTTTTATGTTACACTCTGCCTACCCTGTTTCAAAACCCTATGCACGCCACTTATAATATATCTAATATCTACTGCAAAGCTTCGCTTCTTTCGGGCGTCCCTAGACGGCACTGATTTTTTTATATTATTTTGATATATTCCGAAGTTTAGTGTCCAATAAAGAGTTGTTCTATTGTATACTGACGTTGGCCTCGTGGCTGGAGGGCGCGGCCTCGCGGATGTAGGTGCGCAGCGTGAGCGAGTGGAAGGGAGTGCGCACGGAGCCGGCGCGCACCGCCTCGCGCAGCGTCGGCTCGAAGTGCTCCTGGAACTCGGCGCCCGCCACGAACCCCGGCGCCTGGTAGCCCTCCGGCGCATCTGCGGGGACCCTCACACCGATAACGCCCACATTCCCGTAATAACGGAACGTACCCATACCACGTGGCCCATTTTTTACAACCCACCCGTAGTATATGCTAAGTCCCCCGATAGTTTTCACGCAGTAGTTAAAAAATACGGTTTAAAAAAATTTTTGCAAATGCTTGAATATAGCTCGAAAAGCGCGAGATTTTCTTAGAGCAGGGGTCGGCAACCTGCTGCTCGCGAGCCACATGCGGCCCTTGGATGACGGCTCTTTACTTCCATACACAAAATTTAGATTATTTTTAAAAATAAAACCTTCAAAAGTCTTTCTGAATCGATTAACGAGAATTAGGCACCATTTCTATCTCTCAGCCACTTGTACTCGCTTTTCATAGATACTATATTTATGCATGCACTACTTATTAATTGTTGGCAAGAAAAAAATTGTAGTTCCCTACAAACTTTGAAATTTTGTAAATTGTTATTTTTACTTTTTGACTCCAAAGGTTGCCGACCCCTGTCGTAGAGGATATTGACTACGTGACAAATACCTAAGCCCCCCCCCCCGTCGCTGGACCAAGTGTGGTATTTTGTAGACCTCCCTCCCCTCCTGAATGGGTCACGTTGTATGGGTACTTTCCCTAATGCGAAAATTCCCAGAACAACTTCCTCCAGTACTAAGCTACTACTATACTGTAATCGGCTACAGGGCAGGGGTAGTACCACCCTCTTACAGAAGATCGGCGTTAAGTTGTTATTATAACTGCGGTTCGCACGATGAGTGGGGGAGCCGAAATCGACTGTTCTCAATTTAAATCGAAAAGTTACAATATTAATTTCTGTTAGCAACAATTGTTTTAATAGTTACGTAGGTATAACAGCCTATTCCTATCATTAATAAGTGTTTAACCCCCGATGAAAAAAGAGGGGTGCTATAAGTTTAACATGTGTATCTGTGTGTCTGTCTGTGGCATCGTAGCACCCAAGCGGATGAACGAATTTTGTTTGAAAGGTATTCTGATCAAGAGTGTTCTCAGCTATGTTTCATGAAAATCGGTTCAACCGTTCTTTTGTATAAAAAGGCGTCGCATCGGGGTTTTTTTAATTTGCAAGTAAGAGTTATATAAAAATAGTTACTTACCGTCGTTATAATACAAGCGCAAGCTTATGTCATAGGACTCTGGCATCTCGGCCTGGCACGCCTGCAGGACCACCACGCACGCCTTTATCAAGTTGATCGTCTTCTCCTTCACGTCCTCGAACGTGTACCGGGCGGAGTGCGCGCGGCCGCCGCGCAGCGCGGACTGCACGCTCAGCGAGACGCCCTCGGGCGCGTACACGTACTCAAATATGTGGTACTCGATTAAATTCTCGACTGTACAATCGGTGTCGTAGAAACAGAGCACCAGTTTTTGCAGCTGAAATTGTGTTCAAACAGAGCTACATTCCAAGGAAAACTGCGAGCAAACGATTCGCTCCCCCACGTTCGCGCGAGATCCAATACATATTTAATTAATAAATAAATAACGCCAGACTGACACACCAACTGTATGATCCAAAGAATTTGTAATAATAAGACATTTATTACAAATTCTTTGGTATGATCCCATACTAAGCAACGTTTATACTATGGGTACCGCACATTGGACTGGGGGCGATCCTAGTGACACCCAGTCCTAGGCAAATTACGAAAAGGCCATTTCCGAAATTTGCCCCGGCGGGAAATTGAACCCGCAACCACCATGTGCAGAGCGAGCCGAGCGGCCTACACTCGAACCACTACGCCAAGCGGTCGTCATTTGGACACTCACTCGCATCAATTTCAGTTATTCTGTATTAACTTATATTCCTAGGTATGGCAGGTTTACAGTACGTAGGTAAGTACTTACAAATTTCTTCTCAAACGCCTCGAAAGCTTGAGTAAGTGCCGTGCTCACAAACTGGGCCAGTTCATCTCTACATTTCTTCTTCAATATCCTCAACTTCACTCCCGCAAAATTCTCAGTAGTATAACTATCTTCCGGGAACACATTCTTTAGGTAAGTTATTGTGCTGACCGCGACAACCGTCAGCTGCTTCATAAATGTAACAGAGCTCGTGTAGGTTTCCACCACTTGTCGGGGAAATAGCCTCACCCACTCCGCTACAGCCTACAATTATTTAATTAGTAAGTATCGTGTTTAACATTAAAATCTACTAGACATAAATCTTAATTATAAAAGTTGAAACTATGCACTCACCTGTGATGTTGCGTATGTAGACATTTTAAAAAAGAATTCGAGGTTTATTCTTATTAAAAACCGTATTAAAATGCTAATAAATTTGTATAGGTATGGTTGTGCTTTCAATTCAATGGAAAACTTTAATTAAAAGTTCCCGCCGCGCCAGTTGCGCATGCGTGCATTTGACAGTTCGCGCCTTTTTGTAACACCACAGGATATAAATATGTATACGGAATAATCATGGAAAATGTAATGTACAGGATTCAGCTTTCTGCATTGTTAATATTTTTAGGATTTCGTCACGTTTCGACAGAGAGGTGTTAATGGTCTAAGCGTTTCGACATCGAAATAATAATAAGTAGTACTATCTTGTACTTAGACCTTTTATCTAACACCTCTCTGACCTTGTACCACGAACATAAAAGGTCCTAATTCCCAAAAAGTTCTTACAGTTTAAAATATATTTTAAGAATTGATATGCCTAATCCATAGATTTTGTAATCGAATCTACAAAAGAGCAATAATTATTCCTTTTTCAAATTGTTTTGCCATAAATACTCCACTCAAAACAAATGATATGACGTAACAAAGTACAAAATATTTTGAATAGTTTAGTAAAAAATATAAAAGAATTTTGATATTTTAATTAATCAAAATGTTGTGTCCTGAAGGTCATCAGGTGCAAAGCGAACATGCACCTAAAGAGGAAGATTCTTGCAAGAAGAAGAGCAAAAAAGTACCGGCGGAGGGTACTGCTAGTTTGGAGTTCAATTCATACAAAAATCCTAAAACCTGGAAGAAATCTATATCTAATTTCTTCCGTAATCAACTAAGATCCACTAGATCTAATGACGTAAGCCGTTGTTTTATGTTTAAATCGGACAATCTCAATCAAATTTAAATAAATTAGTAATATACCTGAATAAAGCAAGAAATACTTTAACTAAGTATATAAAATATCTCCATTATATTTCCTAACTCATCTATAGTCATAAGTAATAAAGCTTTTATTTTTAGGGAGATGGTCCATCTGAAAGTAATGAACACTTTGAAGATAAAGAAATGAGTCCAGAACAAAAGTGGCAATCTCTGGGGAAAGTTTTCAGGCGCCAAAGTTCCGCCGAACACTGGAGCAAGTCATCGAATCAACCAGGAGAGTGCTCATCTCATAGCAAACGTTTCGGTGTGAGAAAAGTTATTTCAAGCTATTTCGGAAAATCTCAGAAATCTGTATCAGTGACAAACGAAAACTGAAATTACTCGTAATTAAAATACCTGCACCATAATATTACTATATATCTTTATGCAATGCCTTAGGTATTTTTTTCTTTTAGTTCAGCAAAACGGTAGTCAAGCCACAGATTAGAGATATGTATGTAGAATGAGTCAAGTACGTAAAATTTGGATTGAGTCAAGCCTTATTGATCGTGTTCCAAGCTTGCTTGATTATCTCGTCAGAGTATGTACCTATAACCAAAGAGAATATTATAACCACTACGGTTTAGCTCACGTCTCGTGCTTGACCCTATATAGCTAAAATCTACATACTTGCCATCAAGCCGGTCGACTATGGCAGAGGCCGTTTACCCAGAAAGGTCCAATAAAAACTTCCTTAGTTCCTTTTGTAACACGAACTTACGAACGAATCGTAGGATTGTTTCCTCTTTGGAACGATTCTGGACGAAAAGTGAAGTTTCATCAAGTGACATTTTCTATTCTACAGTCAAAAAGTACCTAGTCTAGTGATGCATTGATTATTTTTGGTAATCGATAATCTCCAATCTTTGACGATTAATTGGTTATTAATTGTGTTTTATAACTGTATTTCATTACTGAAACTGTTCCGTGGAAAGGTTTAAGCTAATAAAATAATATTTACCAATATTGACCCTTAAGTTTCTCTTTTAATACCTTCCCTTTATTGCTAAAATAATAGTAGTCATTATAATTAACAAAAAATATGATGTTATATAGTCAACTAAAAACAAGTTTTTTTTTTTTTTTTAAGTTTTTATTTACTTTGAATGATCTTTGCACAACTCCGGTGTGACACGAACGCCGGTTTAAATAAAGGACCGTAACAATGTACTGTTTAGTGTTGTCTGATTCTGGAAAACGTAAAAAAATACTGTCAACTACTCATTCAAATACTTATCTTTTGAGTATTCAATTTATTTCGGTAACGTTAGATAAAATAAATCGATCACAATTTTGTTATTGATTTAATCCTAAATTTACTTTACTTCTAATTTAAATCGATATCGTACATCACTTGGCCGGACAGACAACTCAACTACTCAAGCAAGCACAGTGTTTCATTTTCTTACTTCTTTTTGTGGCATTTGAATATTTTTTACAAAACATTGGTTCATTTCACCAATATATCGTCGCATGATTTTTTGATTTCGATTAAATTTCATTTTTAGAATTCAAATGTATGAGTTTATATGTGCGCACGGCCTTGAATAAAGTGATAAAAAAATCTAATGTCAGCATAGCAACAGCACTTCGATACTTACTATTCCTATTTTTATAATGATATCGTTTATTGTATGCAGATCGGGTGAATGAATAGGGTGAGTATTTTGATTTGTACATGAATTATCTGTCTCTGGTTGCAGCAACTATGCTTATATTGTTGTTTAGTTCCATCATTGTTTGCCTTCCTTATAGGGTATAGCACCCAGTTACTGGCATTTCTTAAGTAAACAATATTTTATTCGTTTCCGTCATATATTATATATTTTTTAAATACCTCTTTCTTTTATCAGCCTATATTCAAAATTTTGATACTAATCTTATTAGGTACCTACATAGTAAATTTTATTCACTTCCATTTAATACCTGCAATAATTTTACTTATTTGATTTTCATATTTCATAATTAGGGCATTACCACATTTAGGTCTAATTAAGTCAGTATCAAGTAATACCTAGTAGAATAATCACTGCAAACCAGAGAAGTAATACCTATTTAATTTAATGTGGTCTTCATTAGTGTGATATGTGACATTATAGTACAAGCATTGTACATTACATAAAAACCACAGTTTGTCTGTATATAACAGTAATAATGAGTTAACCACACCCACTTGCACTATGCAGCAACCTTAGGAACAACTTTAGTCAAGTAAATACCTTTGTGAATGTATTACCTAGGTATTATTTCTAAATTTTAAGGATATCCAATGGTTTAAGACAACCTTTTACCTCAAGATTATACTTCCATGTATAGCTTAAAGTAGGCCTATAACAAAATATTAGTGATGTGAATTTTGATTTTTTCCTTTGTTTAATTTGTTTTATTAAAATATTTCATTTTATTAATATAGCCTTTATAATATACTAGCTGTCCCGGCAATATTTGTTCTGCCATATAAATGATTTCAAGGAATGGAAAATAGATAGTAGCCGATTCTCAGACCTACCCGATATGCATGCAAAATTTCATGAAAATCGGTCTAGCCATTTCAGAGGAGTATGGTAACTAACATTGTGACACGAGAATTTTATATATAAGATTATAATAATTTAAGTACAATTAAGTGAACTAGATTTATTAAATTATAAAATAAAGTATTTATAGGTCAACCCCTGATTCAAGATGAAATCTTTTATAAGTATTACTAGTATTGAAATAAATGTAATACACATATGTATAAATGTAAGTGCTAAAAAGGTGACTCACAGAATCAAGTATTAAAAAAAATTGTCTTCACAAAGAAATTGAAATAAAACTATTTTTACGGATAATATCGCGTTTATTTACTTTTTATGTTCCCGACATTTCGGTTGCTTTATAGCAACCGTGGTCACGGGGGGACTGAGGTGTTAGACGTCCTGATGTCATAGTTTTATTTCAATGTGTAGTATTCGCGTAAATATAAGAAAACAATATTTGACAAAGAAAGACTTTGTAATGCTCTTGCCTCTACTATATTGCAAATAGCACAATTAAATCCACTTGCCCACAATTCTACTTGTTCATATGCTGCATTGTCAGTAGGGGTTTAAGTTCTCAATGTGTTCATGAAGTTGGCAGAACTTATAGTAGTAGTGGGTTGTGTTACAATGTACTGCGCAACTGTTTGTTATCCCTATATATCAATAAATAAATAAATAAACTTATGAACATTAAATAATCCCATTTGGATTTTGTGATGGATTTTTCCAAATACGACAAAACTGACTCAAACTAAATGCAACAACTTTATTACACAGAATATCCCCTATTGCAAGAAAGTGTCCCTACTGCATTAGTAAGTGTAATGCAAGAGATTTTAAATTTGTTTCAGAGAGTCAACGATCATGTCTGAAAGAAAACTGGAAGGAGAAGAATACCTGTGAAGCTATTTTACCTGTTAATATCGTAAGTATCAAAGTGGTGCTTTCCAGCTAGCTATTTACATTAAGATGATTACTCGAAGATGGTTCCACCCATCGCTGTCCGGTGTGGAAGCGGAACGCCTGCTTATGGATTGCGCCCATGACGGGTGCTTCTTAGCCAGACCTAGCATGAGTAATAAGGGAGACTTCACCCTGTCCGTACGCCGTACCCACGAAGTAACGCACATTAAAATACAAAACAATGGGGAATTCCTCGATCTTTACGGCGGCGAAAAGTTCGCAACCCTATCCGAACTCGTGCAGTATTACATGGATAATCAGTGCCAACTGCGCGAGAAAAATGGTAATATCATCCGGTTGAAGACGCCAATCAATTGTGCCGATCCGACTACTGAGCGCTGGTACCACGGACAGCTGACCGCGAAAGAAGCAGAAAGGATAATGCTAGAGAACGGTAAAAATGGTTCATTCCTCGTCAGAGAATCCCAGCGACAACCCGGAGACTTCGTACTGTCGGTGCGTACACGAGACCGAGTCACACACGTGATCATACGCCGACAAGATAATAAATACGATGTGGGTGGCGGCCAGCAATTCGACGATCTGGTCAGTCTAATAGACCATTACAGAAACTTTCCCATGGTGGAAACAACGGGCGAAGTATTGAGGCTCATACAACCTTTCAACGCCACGCGCATTCAAGTCCGTCATTTCCAAACGAGAGTGAAACAACTTCAGAAGGAAAATGAAGGCCCTATAGAGAGTATGGCGTACAAGCAAGGTTTTTGGGAAGAGTTCGAAACGTTGCAAATGATGGAGAATCTTCAACTCTTTGACAGGATGGAAGGGTCCAAACCAGAGAATATACGCAAAAACAGATATAAGAATATAATACCGTTTGATCGCACTCGTGTCATACTCAAAGACATACCTCCCGAGGCGCCACCTGGCGCAGATTACATAAATGCCAACTATATTCGATGCGATAGTGGAGATCTCAATGACTCGCAAGATTCTACTAATGGTAGTCATGAAAATGGGCCTGTGGTCATATGTCAAGAGGGTACTCTTCCAAGGCATAAAGAAAAGCCGTCCTCGAATCACACTAGCACTGCTAGTACGGATGAAAATTCTTCAAAACAACTTGCTAGTGGGAACAAGCTAATTCCACCTTTTGAGCCGAGTGTACTGCGCACAAATCCCAATTACGTCAACACAACGATTCCGAAATCAACGGAGGAAACTCAAAATGGTATTGTGGAACATGTTTACAATAAGACGTACATCGCTACGCAAGGTTGCCTGTCAACGACAATATACCAGTTTTGGTCGATGATATGGCAGGAGGATGTCCGTATCATTATTATGACCACCAAAGAGATAGAACGTGGAAAAGTCAAATGTGAACGATATTGGCCCGAATTAAACAAAACAGAGTGCTTCAAAAAGTACACAATTTACAACGAATTCGAGACGTCCACGCCCGATTATACGTTGAGGCGTTTTGTTGTCACGAAAAAGGACGAGCCGAATCCTAAAAGGACAATATACCATTTCCATTTCACAGCATGGCCGGACCACGGGGTGCCCTCTGAGCCAGGACGGGTGCTCAACATACTGCTCGACGTGAACCACAGGCTACAGCAGATAATGACTGGGTCGGACGCACCCGCACAAGCTGTGGTATGCGTGCATTGCTCGGCGGGTATCGGAAGAACTGGTACTTTTATAGTTATTGACATGATTTTGGACCAGATTAGGAAAGAAGGGTTCGACTGCGAGATCGATGTACATCGCTCGGTTCAAATGGTAAGAGACCAACGGTCGGGTATGGTGCAGAACGAGGCCCAATACAAATTTATATACATGGCGGTGTTGGAGTTCATCGAAACTGAGAAGCAGAGGGTCGGCCTCGGCCCCGAGCCGCTTAAGGATTCGCCTCGTGTACGATCGAACGCTCTACCGTTTTTATGAAAGTTCAAGATCCCAATATTCTTGCGAGAAATACGTAAATGATCATATACATTTTGTATATCCCCAAACTATTCATGTAGGTATTTGCTAGTTTCAGTCTGTTCATTACATTATTATACTACGTAAAAAAGTAATATTTTTACTAAATTATTTATTGGATTGGAGTTGAAAATGGGTAAAAACTCTATATTAATTCATTTTTGTTAAAGTAGTGAAGCTTAGTGAATCTAAAATTTCTATGAAACGATATTTTAGCGTGGAAATGTCTACTTAGACAAGATGGCTAGAAGTATTGTCACATTACAATAGCAATTACTTATGTTTATTGGTCATGCACGTCATATCCCTACGAAATACCATATTATATTGGACTCGAGAATTTCGAAACTCAAGACAAATTAAAAACCGATTAAATAAAATAAGTTAATCGCCTGATTCAATTTCAAACTTTAAACTATTTGCATTTATATTTTTTTAATTATTAAATGGTTGGTTTGATTATCAACGGCCTTTGGCTAGTTTACATCAGGGTTGGGTGAATTATCAAATGTTATTTAAATCAAAATCAAAGAAATAAAAAATAAAATTGAATAACTTAATTGGATTAAAATATACTCTTTATGTAGACAAATTGGCTCCTTATGCATCATAATGTTGCCATCTCGCTTACTATAAAACCTATGAAATATACATGCAAACCTTTAAAATAATGATTACAAAAACTGTCCGATTTAATTAAAATTGGAAAACTAACGTTAATTTTCCAACCCTGGGTTACATTATAAACAAACGGAATTTTGATTATTTTTATAGTATTGAATTTTAGAATTATTTTTTTTCATGCTTCAGAATAGGGTATCGACTTAATTTCGTTTACTCGTTACTTATTGATATTTTAATAGGCCATTCTAATTAATATCTTTTGAAATTAAAGGAATCAGAGTCTAAGCTTACGTCTTAATTATACATATTATATATGACATATTATTTTTACCTCTGATATGCCATAATGGAATGATTTAACATAATAATTTCTATTGTAATGACAAAACAACAAGGATTATTACTTCCTGAATTTTTTTGTAGGTAAGTATAGGTGCTTACTTACTTTATTGAATTTAAAAGAAAAATGAAATTTATCTTGGCATACAATGCTTAAAGATCACCCATTTTTTATAAGTATAATTAATCGTAATTTTAGGTGTTATCAGAATTTTTGTGTGAAAAGATACTAATTTTATTACAAGAAGTTAAAATTGTTACAATGGTCAATATTTTTTATCTATTAAATTACCTATCAAAAGGAATTTTAATTACAAACTAAATATATTATTCGCTATTTGTTGTTATTAAATTATAAGATATTTTAGACCAACACTTTCCTAACGTTTTATGTGACGAAAAATAATGATTGTAAAGGGAATACCTAGTTACTAATATTTCGTTTTAATTTGTTAACAGTGCTGCCATACAAATATGATACGCAATTTAACAATCTGTAATTTTACTATATTTTTGCTAACTCGTAATATCTAATAATAATGGCGATTGTACTATCTCGTGGGTTCTAGCTGATGAGATAAGTAATTCTTGGCTATATAATATTAATATAGGTAGTTACTGCATTTCGCAGTTTCTATGATTGGCAACACTGTTCACAAATAGGTAGTACGCTTATTGTTAGGTACATGCGTAGGTACGTACCTATATAAACGATGACCTGATAATAACAATTATTATTACACTGTTATGTACTATACGTGAGTCAGGAGATTGACTTGAATGTGATCTCGAATTGGAATGCGTACTGAACATTGAATGAACTGAAAATGTGTTTTTGAAAGGCTTGTTTGAAATTGATTATTAAATGCTGATAGTTCAGGTTTACGCGAGGCTTAAAGATGACTACAAAGTTGATCTGATCTTTCGAAATATCGAAATCCCTGTTAGTTGCCTACAGATTTGCTCTTGATTTCTCATTATTTCGTTATGAATCATGAATCGTTATGAATCATTGCACTTACTCGATTTTTTGGATCACACTATACTTACTGTTGTCAAAAATCCA
Source organism: Notodonta ziczac (assembly GCA_918843915.1). Lineage (NCBI taxonomy): Eukaryota > Metazoa > Arthropoda > Insecta > Lepidoptera > Notodontidae > Notodonta > Notodonta ziczac. The sequence continues at coordinate 1,673,396 of OU974041.1, forward strand.
GCAAATTTCTAGACATTTTTAGAAGCAGAACCAACTTGTCGTTCCCACATGCCCACATCTTACCGGTCACACTAATTAGTATACATAACACCAAGGTGCCTTATTTCCCAAGTACATATTCGCTAAAGTAAAACAATATAATTGCACTATTCAAATGAAGATAAGGTGTTTGGTATAAGTTTGAACGAAATTGCAAAAAAACATATGAATACCATGTATTCATGAAATATTGTAAATACATGATAGGCACTGTACTTTTGCCCCTGTTTGGAGTTCAACATTAAAGTAGTTACAGCATTTAATACTTTGCAATTCACAATAAATTACAACAGTTATGTACCTGCTTGTTCAGCGTCGCGTAAACCCCATTGAGTCGTACATTATTAGTAACATAACACGATATACTTACGATAAATTTCTATATATACATCTCTGTGTACGTAGTGCATAAATGTAAATATCAAAAATTAACTTTATTCTACAAAGGTACAAATAGGTATTGTTATGTACGTGTAATCAATACTTAAAGCTTAATGTATGTATGTATTTACTTATCTTTTTATTAAAAATAAGGAACAGCATTAAATAATTGACGAAAAATCATATTCAGGGGCGTACCATGAACTTAATAACCTGGTGGCATGATCGGCATAATTCATTTAAATGGCAAGCTCTATTTTTTATGTATGACAAGTACTTAGGTACCTGCATACTACGTCCGTTATGTAAGTATAGTTTGAAGATCTATTAATGTATTAGGACTGAACTAAGGAGTTAATAATATTATGAATTAAATGGCAACGCAGTACGTGGAAATGAAAATAAACACCGCCCAGCATGAAACAATAAGATGTATAAGTGTGAAGTATATTCCAATTTTTTCATAGGACCAGCATTGGAAATTTGAGATTTTTTTTCAATAAATATTATCGACTCGAAAATTCTGTATAAAAAAATGTACTATGGTGGTTATTCTTGTCAGAACAAGGTGCTTTTTATAAAGTATTTTTGTGGTGCGTTATTGTTTGTTTTTTAATTATTATTATTACACACTATTTATTATAACTTAGATCACACTAGTCTGCTTATTTTATTTCCGCTCATACAATAAAAGTACCTAAATGTCAACAATATGATATCATATAATTAAAAGTGACAGCATGAGGAAAACTTGGAATTAAATAAAGCTATAAAAGAACTACGTTCATATCATACCTACTTCGATTTTCGCTCACCATCCGCAGGCTATTGTCATCTAAATTCATAACCACATTCAGGCAGTGACAATTTAATTTTACTTTCTCCCTATATTATATGGTAGGTACATGTAGTAGTAACTAAGTGTCAATAAAATAACATTCTTAAAATAAAATTAATTTAGATAAATTTGGATTCTAGGAATTTGTTTTCAACGAAACTAAATAGTTTGCTTTAATCGGTGCTTGCTTTCATGGGCGTAATTCTAAATTTAGTATTAGTCTAAAAGCAATATAATTACTTATAATAATATTGTATGGATTTAGCACAAAATAGTATTTTTAAGATAAATGTAGGATTAGATCTCTATATTTAGTTCTTATGAATGGTAATATTAAAGTACTATGGTGATATGTAGCTTAGTGACCTTTAGTGTATGGACATAATATAACTCGTGACTAATCATCGGATGAACCAGAATCAGATTATTTTTTAAATTGGCGTTTTCCTCTAGTCTATTCTTGTGCTTTTGACATCTACGTACAAGGCTACTAAACCCCATGCACGAACTTTAAGTGCCCCTGCAAGCAAGTTATAAAATTCCGAGTTAAAAGATGTTACATGCCATCAGTGGGAACTGTCAGTGGCCCGCCAAAAATTACTGAACATCCGTTTAGCCCGACTGTTAAAAATAAGTTGAGCAGCCTTGGACTAAGACTTAGTCGAGATGGAGACTATTAACAGATTCTTGAAACATTGTATTCTATCGGGACAAATATAACGAGGGGCACTTGTTTGTGACAAGTTTGAGCTATTTCATACTAGCTGTGCCCCCCGACTTCGTCCGCGTAGTATTTAACGTAACAGAAATTTCGGGTTTATTGGGATAAAAAGTATCCTATATGTTAATCCCGGTTATAAACTATCTGTGTTCCAAATTTCATCCAAATCCGTTCAGTAGTTTTTGGGTGAAGGAGTAACAAACATACATACATACATACATCCACACTCACAAACTTTCACATTTATAATATTAGTAGGAAGTATGACATTTGTACCAACCTGTATAGTAAAATAAGTCGAATCAACATATTTTTTTAAAGTTTAAAGTCCTTGCTTATACTTTTGTATAAAACAGTTTTTGTATTTTACGTAAATTACCTTTAGGTATGTCAGGGCCAGAAATTGGGCCCATTACCCTATTTAGATGGATAATAAAATACTAACATGTCGGTAATCAATTTGTTAATAATTGTTCAAGCATCAAGCTAACTGTTTATCTGATATCTATGGGGATTTGCAATATTTGGTACCTAAAAAAAATGAACTAGGTTGAGCTTCAGTTAAAAATAAATCTGCCTATGCTACAGAACAAATTAGATTGCGAAACTGCATGCCCAGTAGGCATAAGCCAATGCATAAGCTAGGAATATGTAGGTTCACTATAGGTATATAACTTACACTATTGTGGTGCAAAATTAATTGATCTAACTGAATTTACTATAAATGTATGTGAACTGAATCTCCGCATGTCATGGGTATTTCATAATAATCAGATATTTTCAATATCCTTTTGATGGCATATTACATTATACTATGATAATATTGTTTTCGCATAAATGACAATCATCCGTTATCATCCTCCGCGACGCGACCAATTTTCTTTTATAAGGACGTAGGTCCTTATAAACAAAATTGGTCGCCAAAAAACTTATTAGAATATTTCAATAAGTAAATATAGGTACCTATATCACATCGCTAATATAAAGAAACATGCTTCAAATTGTGTGGGCCCCAAATAGGGTCCCATACTGGAGATGGATTAGGTGGGGGAGTATTATTATCTATTCTGTGTTAGGAATGATCCCAGTAACACCCAGACAAGTGCAAATTACGAAAACACTGCCTTTGAAATTTGACTCGCACGAAATCGAACTTGCAACTTGCGAGCACTCCATCCAGTGAACTGCCTCCTCCAACCACTATAATATGTGGTCAGATTGTAATAAATAACTACATGTTTAGAATAGCACTAAGGCGTCAAGTCTTATTTATAAATTGTCACTGCTTGAGTGAATCGCCTTTAATGTTTGTGGTATTTTATATTCAAACAACAATTGCAATTGAAAATTGGTATATTATGTACAATAATATAAAGTTATGCTATCGTATGAAAGTAGAATGTTTTATTATCTGGATAAGATAGAATGTTGTGTTGTATATATCAATAAAATGTGATACTGATTGTAATTATTGTTTTAATTTGTTTTTCAATAGATATAACCATTCGGAACAAAGAAGGAGTACCAGACCATTTCTGGTCTGGCAAATTAAGAATTACCTGTGCTATGACCATTCATAGCACAGGTTATTCTTAATTTTATTTATCATTCCATTATATTTTATATAGGTAGTCTGCCCATAAAAATATCCTGACTTCTGCATGTTAGACCCAGGTAAAGTTCCTGCTTCTACCCAGACAAAATAATAGTCGTAAAAGTGGTGAACCAATTATATATATTTCATTAGATTACTCGAAATATTTAGTCGATAAAATAAATCAGCCGCATGTGGGAAGCTAGTCACTGTTCACTTGTATTTCTTCAATGCCGTCACTCTCCGTCACTAGGGCCCTCTCCAGGATCACGCGGCCTTCTTTGTATCTAAAAATAACAAAATGCTTATTAATTCTAAAGAAAAATATAAAATTCTGGATGCCTCTATTACACATCAATAATAAATTATTGTAACTACAAACTTATTACAAATTATTTAGGAAATGTAGATAATTTTGCCTATGTGCAAGTATACCCAAGATGCTATCCACATTGCTGGGCAAAGAAATGCCAATCTATTCCAAATCTGTTTAAGGAGATTGAATGCATAGACCAAATGGCACTATTGATTAACCTGTATTTCGCAGACTATCAATAAAACATGTAATAAATATAACAATGTATTAGAGATGATTTCACTTTTGCACCACTTTGAGATAGTGTAAATGTATAGAAAGTATACATACTCAAGCAACAAAGTGGAATAAAATGAGCAGATTCACTTCCCTCATTAAATAATGTCACCCACCGTTGATTTTCTTCAGTGGCAAATTCATACACCCAGCCAAGCTTCGTGCCGCAGTTTTTGCAGGAGACGTCGCGCACCATGTGTCGCCCCGTCAGCATCACACGGTCCTGCACCTCCGAATACAATAGATTCACCACTTTGTGGAACAAGAAGGCTCTTCCTGGGAAAACATTTATTGCTATAATATTATTGTTCTGGAACAGTGGACAGTGTGGGTAGCCTGACCAGCAGTTGTGGAGAAACGTGAGATGCGAACAGCTGTTGTGAAACCTTATGGAAGGCTTGAAGTTGTGGGAGCCCAGACAGAATGGCCCTAGTTTGTGTTTCGTCATGAGTTCAAATTCTGGTAGTGGACGAGCGCCAATAGACTTTTCATACAAAAAAACTATGTACATGTAGGTACCACATTCCCAAAACAAGCTCTTGGACGGTCTTCACTTGGATGCATGGCCATTAGGGGAGTTTGTGAACAACAGCTTCTGTTTCGTGCTTCATTAAGCCATGTTGGAGGCCTTTGGGCGACCTACAAAACTCTGTCACCAAAGTTGTCGCACTAACGCATACGATAGGAGGGAGAATGGGAGGCCTATGTTCAGCAGTGGGCACCTTTCCCATTAAAATTATGTTTATGAAGAAATATTTAAAAGTAAGATGTCATTACGAATTACTTATAACATGGTTATAAATATTACAAGACCTGTGGCTCCAGTAAAACGTGTGCTTATCAGCTCCGAACGATTGGTGAGGTTCACATCACAAGATGCACAAGAGAATAATCTCGTGCCACCAATATGATCCAGGAATATTTTACCCATCTCTCCGTAAATTATTTGGCTCTTTGTTTCTATTCAAAAGATTCAAGATAAAAATCAAAACAAATAATCACTGTGTCTGTCAGTGTCTGTCTGTGACTTGCTGTCAACTTGGCATTTTGTAACAGCTGTGTTGTTTTTCTCTAGTTATGCAGTCTTACGTAGTATTGTATTCTCTTTGTTATGCAGTTCCATGTGTTTTCTTATAAAATATGGAACTGTTCTACATTTTAGTCACTTCAAATTAGATTTTTATGGCTCCATTGTTTACCTATGATTTAGCCAACGATAAATTATTAAAAGAAAGTAGTACCTATAGTTTAAAACATGATCATTGTAGGATCCAAGAAGCTGATAATGTTTTGGTAGGATGTATGTATTTAAAAAAATAATAAATCTGTTGCTTTGATAGATAACAATAAAAAAAATTTATTAAGCAACGACGTTCATGTTTATATAGCCAAAAAAACATTATCAAATAAATTATCCACATGTATTTTGATATAAATATTATACTACCTACCGTACGCCTTACGTAAGGTTTTACGCGGATATCCGCTATAGAGGCACAGCAAGTTCCAAGTCCGTGAAAATATATTTTTAACTTACGCATCATGTGAATTTTGCACCAAAACTTTTGGTTCATCTATATGGGCCTGCCTACCTTAAAATTTTATTTGTCAGTACCCATGGCAACTGCATCGTTTCGCTTTCACATGAACTATGAATTTTATAAAAAAAGTAAACACACTTACGTCCATTATTTTATTTTTACAAAATTGAAATACATATTAATATCTCATGATTTGTTATTATGGACGGTATAAAAGAAGAGGCTATACACCATACCGCGCTCAAACTCGCCGAAGAAATAAAAAGCCTGTCTATATATAAATCTTTCTATAATGATGTACAGGTAAATATACAGCGTTATATCACAGTATTTACCGCCAGTCCCTTGTGCCCTGTGTACCTATTTAATTGCTTTTATTCCAAAATTAGAAATTAGTTTCGTCGCCAAATGTTAAAAAGGAAGATTTCAAGCAGACGCTACAGCAAGCAATGAAAGAGAAAGGCCTAGATACTAAACTAAGAAACACTGTCTTCCACTGGGTGAGAACCCAGAGTAAACAAAACGTAAGTACCTATATATTATCCATGCCTATGTATGTACGTACGAAGTAAAATATTAAAATTACAGATCAGCAACATTGCTATTAAATTTTAGAAGTGACGCCGAGTCATGGATGTTTCTATGCATCGGAATACGACCACAGCTTAATCAACCTCCCTGTTTTAAAACAGTATGTTATAAGTAAGGTATGTATGTTAATTGCAGAAACTCGACCCATTAACGTCGCTGTTGAAAGCGAGCGCTCAATGGGAGAAAAGGATCCACAAATCACTAAATTCGATGTGCACCGATCTGGAAACGTCGTTAGCGAAAATACGACCGCAGAGTGAACAAGAGGATCTTTCAGACAAGTGGAATGAACTTAGCACTTATAGTTTAGGTATACCATCATTACATAATTTAGCCCTCCCACTCCTGGGCACGGGCCTCCCCTCAACACGAGGGGGATTCAGGCCATAATCGACCACGCTGGCCAAGTGCGGGTTGGCAGATTTCACATGTCTTTCGAAAATTGGTTACATCTTCTAGGACATTCAGGTTTCCTCACGATGTTCTCCTTCACCGTAAGCAAGTGATAATCATATAGAAATTATGATTCGCATATAGATTTCGAAAAATCCAGAGGTGCGAGCCGGGGTTTGAACCCAAGACCTGGTGCCCGCAAGACGCGTGCTTTAACCAATCGGCTATCACATCTTAGGTATAATTGCGTCATATTAATTAAGGTTTATATATCTTGAGTAGGTACCATCCACCGTATAATATAACGGTACTTTCTGCTTCTGGTAAAGTAGGTAGATAACTTTTTTAAAATAAAAGCGGTTTTTTGGGGCTGAACGATGAACCTGAAGTGATCATCTTATCCATAACGATACAATGTGAATTGCTTCTGTGAAAAAACAGGTGAATATTTCTAAACGGATCAATATAACGTCTTGAATATAATTCTTTCAGATTTATCAAAATACCGACCAGTGTATGCGCCGAAAGACTTTTTAGAAGTTTTATTAACGTTATCCGGTTATGTTCCCTATACAAAAGAGTGAGTATCTACCTAACGCATCCGGGAATAGCTGACAAACGATCGAGATAAGTAACTAAGTCTTGTTTACTTCCAGAGACGAACCTAAGTGGGAGTTCGCCCACTTGCCTTTGCAAGTTAAGACGCTCGATCAGCTTGTGAGTATAAGATATTGGCCACACATATCGCTTAACACTCTATTTTTCCAGCGTTCTATGGTAGAATATTCCTCATATTTTTAAAGAAAGAATATGGTAGAACCAGGAATAAGATGAACCGACGACGTCGATCGATAGGCTCTACATAGAGTAACGGTAGATCGATCATCTATCGACTGTCGACCAGTCGGTAGATTGGCGTGGTAATACTTCATGCTTCTAATTACATGCTCCTAGACCCGCTGATTGAGGCTACGCGTTGGCCGTTGTCTGCCCCTCGGTTGTGAGAGGTTCTATTAACCAGAGGACATAATTATAGATATATTACTCACTTGGCGCTGTGGTATGAACGTAGCGTAGGCCTTTCGGCTCACTACACCGAGTTCGATTTCCGTCCAAATGGCTCAATGGGTGTCACCGGGATCGCCACAGTCCATTGTAAGGTACTCATAGTACAAGCGTTGCTTAGTTGGGGCCGATACAGTTGGTGTGTCAGTCTGGCGATATTGATATATAACAGCGGAAAGTGTACATCGAGTGGTCGAGCGGCGAGCCGCTGCTGGGCGTGAACTGGCAGCAGCCGAGCGCGGTGGCGGGCTTCCCGTCGCTGGAGGCGGAGCGCATCAGCCTGGGCGAGCGCGTGGCGGCGCTGGGCTACGCGCCCGTCGTGCAGGAGTACCTGAAGAAGGGCAGCCCGCAGAGCCTGCGCGCGCGCCTCTGGACCCAGGTGCTCGGCTCCGAAGTCAAGATACAGGTCGGTGCACCCTCTCCATACCTTCCGCAGACGAGGCAAGGGCACATCGCCAACATTCGAACTTGCAAGTGAAGATCCCAGAGCGAGTCTGACTTCAAAATGTCACAGATTAGGTGCCTAACTAATATTTATTCCCTGGAATCCAAATTAAGGGGATACATGTCATATTTGTTTGCAATTTATATCTTTCGGAAATCCACGTGATTTCCTAGGAGATCGATGCATGCGGCTTTGCTTTTGCTCTATAAATAATTAACCTAGGAGAATTGTCCGGGTAACTTGTTGTAAACACAATCTAGTAAAAAGATACATACAGACTAGTGATGTAACGAATATTCGCATTCGCGAATGTTCGCATATTTTTTGACATTCGCATTCGCATTCGCATTCGCAAGAATCTATGCGAATGTTTGGCGAATGTTTTTGAAAAACAATAAGGTAATTATGTATAGATGGATATGGAATGTTAATACAACTAGTAAGAATTATATATCTTTTAAACAAACTTGATCATAGGGTGGCCCTTATTGCACCGCTTTAAGGTTCATAAAGCAGCGTATTGCGCACTAGTGCTTTTGACTTTACATTTTTTTAAATCATTGTAAAGAGTTATCCTAAAAATAATAAACATTAAAAAAACAGTATTTATTAAAATATCATAAATAAATACATAATTATTTTTTTTTTACTTATGTAAAGTTCTTATAAGGAGTGTTAGTTCAAATACATAATTCAGTTGTGATTAGACTGGTTGCACAATCAGTAGTGCGTGGGTTTGAGAATAAGTCAAAACTTTAGACTTAAAAAATAATAATTTAATAGTAAATACCTATTTATTTCCTATAATAAACCATTTATTATGTGGTTCTAATTTAAAGGATGAATCTTGTTACTTTAGTAAAAAAGGCCACAAATCTCAATACTTCGTAAGCGGGAATTAATATTAAAAAACTATCATATAAACCTTCAAGCGGTGAGCAAACATTTTTTTTCACTCCCATTGCTTAAGTACGGGAGGTACAATGGATAACTTTGCTTTCAAAATTTATAATCACCGTTTTTTTGCGGTACTTAAACAATTTTTTTTTATTTGCATTATTTTAGCCATAATATTCTCTGAATGAAATTACTTTGATGTCAGAGGGACGGGCAGACGGACAGACTGACGTGGCAAAATTATAAGGGTTCCGAGTTTGACTACGGAACCCTAAAAACTTACGGCGCGAAATCTTGTTTTATTTTTCATTCATCCTGCAATTTTCTAGGTCTTAAACGAATTCGTAAATTGTGTTTTTTTTTCAATTAAGATTGTAATATTTTAAATATTTTTGGTTGTAAAATGGAGTATGAAACGCGTGAGCATTGTTAATTACACACCTTGGCTCCATTACAGCCCTCGCGTTAGTCTCTGCAAACCAGGCTCGATAGTAACTAGCTCAATTGTAAATAAAACACTTATTTATTTATATTTGAATATAAAAAAATATGGAACTGTCTTGAGGTAGGTAACTAAATTATAAATAGGATCTTTCTCTATTGTTCATGTTAGGTTTATTAAAATATTAACAAAATCAATAAAATTTGAATATCAAATAAATTTGATTAATGCAATAATACTAAACTACCCTCAAATCAAAACAAATCTCTTCTAATAATTTTTATGTGACTAACTTCGTTCTTTCTACCTGTGGGTTCGGCTATGTTCGGCCGACACGAAATGTCAAACCAGTCTAACATTTTGCGCGCTCTTTATAAACCCCGACGAAAAAAGAGGGGTGTTATAAGTTTAAAATGTGTATCTGTATCTGTCTGTGGCGTCGTAGCACCCAAACGGATGATCCGATTCAAATTTTGTTTTTTTTTGCTTAGAGAGGTATTCTTATCGTGAGTGTTTTATGTTTCACGAAAATCGGTTCAACCGTTTGAAAATTATCAGCTCTTTTGTGGTTTAAAAAGTCTTCGCATCGGGGGTTTTTTGTAATTTTCAATTTAGAGTTATTATAAAGTCAACATTCGCATTCGCATTCGCGAATGTTGGAGCCAAATATTCGCATTCGCATTCGCATTCGCGAATGTCAAAAATCCAACATTCGTTACATCACTAATACAGACGAACATAAAATCTCATATTTTTTTGGAAGTGGGTTAAAATTGAGGCATTAGGCATAGACCAGTCCACAAGCCCAATGTAAGCCTGATGCTCTCGAGCAGACTTTACCATTTCTACTCAAGTGACCCATTTAGTTTCCATCGTATTTTACCTGCAACCGTCTGACGACCTCAATGAGGCCATAAGGGCTAATCTCGATGTAGTCTCTTTTTAGACTGTAGTCGTACAAGGTACCACCTCCAAATGAAGAATATTGGAGTGGTATGACGTCACATGCGCAGACGTAATTTGAATCTATGCTGTTGTTGCAGCAAACGGCATATTTCAACCAACTAAAGAAAAGCGTCCTGGAGGTGGACCTGATGATAGATAAGCTAATATTCAAAGATGTGCAGCTGACAGCATCTAACGATGACCAGTACTTCGTCTTTGAGGATCTCTTGTATCAGGTAATGGAAGGATTTAGGATTGTAGGGCTTCTGGCTCTTACTCATCTTACAAAACGCAGTTATAATAGCCACTTTTCGCCGATCTTCTGTGAGACGGTGGTGCTAACCCGATGAAGCCAAACCACATATATAGATTTACATAGATAACGCAAGTATCACGATTTTTATTGAAACCAAGCGTGCCGAATTTTTAACTCCTACTGTGACGTCATTAGTGACGGGGAATCCAAACCGATTCAAAGACACCGATGCCGCCGATGCCACTCCTCCCGCTACGATTCTCTCGAGTCATTATCTCGCTCATACTCATATATTTTATACTAGCTGTGCCCACGGACTTCGTCCGCGTAGTATTTAACGTATCAGTTGTAAGACAACTCCAAGAGAAAAGTCTGGAACATCAACGGCCCCTCTACATGTGTTTTGTCGACTTAGAGAAGGCATTTGATAGAGTTCCTCGTGAGGCCCTTTGGCTTGTTCTCGAAAAGTCAGGATACCCAAAGAAGTTCGTTAATCTCATACGCCAATTTCATGTTGGCATGAAAGCACAAGTTCAGCATGAAAACGAGCTTTCTGAGGAGATCCGAATTTCAAGTGGAGTCAAACAAGGCTGCGTCATGGCACCCATACTCTTCGCCATGTACTTTGCAGCTGTAATGAAAGACGCCCTACAGTGTTGTGATAATTGTATCCAACTCAATTTTAGAACTGAAAAGGGCGTATTCAACATTTCACGGTTTAGGGCGAAGTCCAAGGTACAACGGATCTCTGTACTGGAGATACTCTACGCTGACGATGTATGCCTTATGTCCGATAGCATGGCGAATCTCCAAAGTTATGTTGACGCACTACATCGGTCTTGTCAACGATATAGTCTAGTTATCAGCGTTTCCAAGACCCAATTCCTAAAACAACCACCGCGGGGATGTGATCCTGACAGTGCAATACTGTATCTGGATGGGAAACCACTAGAAGAGGTATCACACTTTAAATATCTAGGAAGCAATATCAGGCATGATAACACCTTAGCCTCGGAGATACCATCCCGCATTGCAAACGCAGCTGCCAATTTCGGACGACTCGCTGATCGAGTCTGGAAATCCCATGACCTCAAACTAGAGACGAAGATTCGTGTCTATAACGCACTAATCATACCTGTCCTGCGAAGAAACAAGGTGCTTATACAAACCAGACATTAAGAAACTTGACACTTACCATCTAAGATGTCTAAGATCCATCCTCAAGATCAAGTGGCAGGACCACGTGCCCAATACTGAAGTTCTACGTCGCTCCGGGATGTATGGTATGGAAGCTCTACTCATGCAGCGCCAATTAAGATGGTGTGGACACGTCCTTCGCATGAAAGATTAACGTTTACCAAAAGCTGTCTTCTACTCTGAGATGGCAAACGGTAACCGGAAGCATGGTGGCCAACATTTGCGCTATAAGGATGTGTTCAAAAGGCATCTAAACGCATGTTCTATTAATACGTCAAGCTGGGAGAAGCTTGCTTCAAAGAGATCTACTTGGCGCTCCACTATTTATAATAAGACCAAAACCTTTGAAGAGAGCCGCCTCGAATCACTTGATATGAAACGCCAGGTTTGTAAGGAGAAACCCAAGCCCGCATATACTTACACGTATAATTCTCAAGGTCAATTATACTGCACTACCTGCGACCGGGTATTTAAAACCAAGTCGGGCTTAGCGAGCCACATCAGGGCTCACGCTAGGACGAAATAGCTATTTTAGGGTCGCCGTCATCGAAATCGATTAGGAGGACTATTATTATTATTTAACGTAACAAAAATTTCGGGATTATCGGGATAAAAAGTATCCTATATGTTAATCCCGGTTATAAACTATCTGTGTTCAAAATTTAATCCAAATCCGTTCAGTAGTTTTTGCGTGAAGGAGTAACAAACATACATACATACATACATACATCCACACTCACAAACTTTCACATTTATAATATTAGTAGGATCGGCAGTCGCGTGGACTCTAAGTTAGCGGCGACCAACCTTGACGCTCGGGGTTTCGTACACGCGAAGTACATGCATTTGCGTTATCTATGTAAATCTATATCTGTGAGCCAAACCGTATATATAAGCTGCAGTCAATTGGGTACAACTTGGTCTACCACCATTCTGATAAGCACCGGGATCAGGATGTAGGGGTGCCACTTTTAGCAACGATAATCGATATATCGTGACATTCGTATTGTCGAATCCTACTCTAAATTCCTTTTTTTTCCGTCGTATCGATTACTGAACGAACAATACTAAATTATAGTTCGTTCAGACGATATACGACGCCAAAAAACGTGGAACTTAGTGTAGGATTCGACAATAATAATGTCACGATATATAGATTATCGTTGCTAAGAATATCACCCCAGGTATCTCACGATATCGTCAATGCTGGTGTGATATGGATCGTGATAGTAGTGACACTGGTGCGGGAGCAGGTGATGCTGTGCTTCTCCCGCGACGGCGCGGTGCTGCAGCAGCTGCAGGGCTGCACGGGCAGCGCGCTGTCCGTGCCGGTGAAGGGCCGCCACTCCGCGAGCGACGCGCTCACCGTCTTCCCCCCCAGCGGGATCATCCCCTTCCACGGCTTCACTATGTACGGTGAGGATCCCCTTACAGCTTCGATCTACTGAATATAAATATCGCCAGGCAGACACACCGACTGTATAGTCCCAAACTAAGCACTGCACCGTACAATGGAGTGGGGGCGATCCCAGTGACACCCAGCCCAGGAAAAATTAGGAAAAGGCCATTTCTGAAATTTGTCCCGGCGGGAATCGAACCCGCAACTACCACGTGCAGTGAGCCGAGCGGCCTACGCTCGAACCACTGTGCCAAGCGGTCGTCAAACTTTTACTTTGTATTTCTTCTCCATTGCTCTCACGGAGATAGAAGGTTGTCGTATGTGCTTGTCAATAGCACTATAAGGGATATTGAGGGCTTGTCGACAGAAAATGTTAGCTTGTAAAATGTATCGAAAGATGTTTGAATAATTTTCAGAATTGTAATTTAGTCTTTAGCTTATAAACTCTGCTTGATAACGATTCTAGGTAATTTGGCACTTTACGTTCTCCAACTCGTGTCTCAAAAAGGAAGATTCTGAAGTAGTATAAAAAAAAACAATTGTTTTTTTATTGAAATATTGGTGTTTTTGCAAAATTTACCTTTTTGAGATACGGGTTCTTAGGCGGCGATTTGCTTAAAAACTGACGCTAATTTGACCATTTGACGTGAAATACATAATATAAATGTAATATGGCGACCGAATTGGTTACTTGCTCGCGTATGGTGAACTGGGAGTTATTAGTATATGTACTTTTGTTTACAGCGACTCCATTTTGTTACCTATACGACGACCCAGTCCAATTATACTACACATTCCGAGCTTTCTACATACGGTACTGGCATCGACTGCACTACATATCGACACATCCACAGGTACATATAGACCTTTAACTAATCTTTAAAAAAATATATTAAAAAATCTCTCACATCTAATTATTTTTTCAGGGTATAGTTTCATTGTGCCTTCTATACGAAAGGCTACTAGAAGCGAACGAACCACTGCTCTGGATACATTTTAGGAATATTAATATCAACCCGTAAGTATTACAAAATATACCTAAAACGATTTTTTACTAGGTTTTTGAAGTCTATAGGTAGGTATGTTGCCTATACTCTACAGTCAATGGACAACGAGAGCCAAAGGGACCATTGCCCAAAGCGCCATCTACAACAATCAAATACAGTGCCACCAACATTACCAACTTATACATTCTAATGACGCCGGCGGCGTTGCACCTGCTTTTACAAAGCTATTAAAAACTGCTACATAGAATTATTACGTAATAAATAATTATAATGATTTAGCCCTTGTGACGTCCCACTCCTGGGCACGGGCCTCCCCTCACTACGAGGGGGATTCAGGCCGTAATCTACCACCCTGGCCCAGTGCGTGTTGGCGGATTTCATGTCTTTGGAAAATTAATTAGATTTCCTAAGACATTCAGGTTTCCTCACGATGTTCTCCTTCACCGTAAGCAAGTGATGATCATATTGAAATTATGATTCGAGTCGCGAGCCGGGGTTTGAACTCGGGACCTGGTGCCCCCAAGACGCGTGCTTAACCAATCGGCTATCACTGAGCTTACGTAATTAATTACTTAATAATTACGGTATTGTATTAAATAATTGTTATAGATGGCGCTTTAGGCAACAGTGCAAATTGCTTACGTTTTTTCTTTTTCGGTCCTTAGACTAGACAACACGATATTACTATAGCAAGTTGTAAGGCTCCAAAAGATGATTAATAACGTAATTATTTCAGCGTTAGAGTTGTTTTCAAATGGCTAATGCGGGCGTTCAGCGGCCATTTACCGCCGGACCAACTACTGCTACTCTGGGATGCCATCCTCGGATACGACTGTTTGGAAATCCTACCATTATTAGCGCTGGCAATCATCAGCTTCAGGAAAGAGAATATATTCCAAGTGAACACGCTGCAGAACGTTGACGCGGTGTTGGCGGACTTGTCTACTATATCTGTTATACCACTGTTACAGTTGGCGTTGATGAAGCCATGAGGGGCTGTTGGGCGTATGTGGTAGGTACTTACGGACTGACTTTACAAGTTAGACGGATAAGCAATTGTCTGTGGTTTATCCTTGCTGTTTGCGCTTTATCGCGCCGTTAGATAGAAAAATATTTGTGTCACGTAATCTATATTTGAGTTAAGTGTCCCTGTTAATATAGAATGAGGCGTATTTATAAAAATACGCCTCCTGAGAATACTTTATTCAGATTCTATGAAACTTTAGATTAACAAAATAGTGTTAGGAACTACCACACACGCACAACGGCAAAGATTATTGTTATTGTAAACGTTGTTTTTGTATAGAGTTTTTATATTAGTCGTTTTTTTTTTTAATTTTGTAGTCGAAAATCTTTTGCAATTAAAAAAGTACAAAGTGTTACCTCGGTTGCATTTTATTTTTTCTTACACACTACACACCAGTTGCCCTCCTCGTAGAAGGAGTTCTCTATGGTAAGGGACGTTTCTTGGCACAGCTGGTCGAGTTCGCCTTCCTCGAACACGTGGTAGTACCTGAGCAACGTGTTTTCGGGTTGATTGGACAGTTTGTTGTCGGTCATTCGCCTCAGTTTCCACGGCACTAGCAAGTCCTGGTGTTGGAACTGTGTCCTGTTCTCGTGCACGGGTATGGTGACGCCGCCGACGGTGACCTGTGAGTCCGTGGTGGGTAGTACGGGGTGGGCCTGCTTGTTCTTGCAGAGGTAGTTGGATTTGGTCTGGTCCTTCGCCCACACCGTGATGAGCGCGCGGCCGCCGGGCCGCAGTAAACGGTGTATCGTAGCCAATGCTTGTAATCTTCTCGCCTGAAAAGTATTAGTTAGTTACGAGTTCCCCTGTGAACATTTCCGTAATACTACAACCCTACGGGATCTGATGTCTAAAATCATGATACTACATGACCATGATTTATCTCTATTTTGACAGTAAAAAATATAGGCTATAACTGTTTTTGATGAGAACCACAGATATCGATTTACATAGATAACGCAAGTTTCACGATTCGTATTATCAAGCGTGGCGAATTTTTAACACCTACTGTGACGTCACAGCTGAAATTTAGTGACAGGAAATCCAAATCGATGCAAAGACACCGATGCCGCCGATGCCCCTCCGCCCGCTACGATTCTCTCGAGTGATTATCTCGCTCATACTCATATTGTTTATATCTGTAGTCGCGCGGACTGTAAGTTAGCGGCGACCAACCTTGACGCTTGGTCGGGGTTTCGTACACGCGAAGTACATGCATTGGCGTTATCTATGTAAATCTATATCTGTGATGAGAACGTAGCGTCAGTGTAGACTTATATTTACCGAAATAACAATTTGAATCGACACTAACTAACTTAAAGTTTACGTAAAATATACATAAAAAGGGATGTAGAATCCGGTCGATATTTACTTTGGTGCTGAAGTGGTGTATGACGGCGATGCATATGACTAGGTCCGCGCAGGCGTCCCGCAGCGCGGCGGCCAGCAGGTCCAGCCGCACGCAGCCGGCGCCGGCCGCCGCGCGCGCCCGCGCCGCGCACTCGCGCGCCAGCCCCGCGCTGCGCTCGCCGGCTATCTGAGATCACATCTACTTATATACATATACACAGGATACAGTTATACAAGTTGAAACAGAAAGGCTATACTTTTCTTTTAAACTTAACTTTTTTTTTTGTTCTGGACTATATGTTGTTGGCCAGAGTGGCCATAACAACTTCACCCGGACAGAGGGCGAGCGCAAGCGCGCTCCAGCCAGAGGGGCAGGGGGGCAGCTAGCTCAAGGGCGCCACAAGGGACTCGGCTTGGGCCGCTGCCAGGAGAGGTGGCGAGGGTAAATCTACCACCGGATCGGAACGCGACCTCGACTGAGAAGATCCGGCAAGAAACTCAGCGGGCTTGTCGGGTGCCTAGGTGCTTTAAACTTAACTTTGTAATTCCAAAACTATCAGCTTTGGAGGAAACTTGAAAACAAAAGGTGTTACAGGGATAGAGCTATGGACAGATTTCACAAGTCTACAAAACTTTTAGTACTTCAACTGTCCCACAATCCGATAGTTTGATATTTACAAAGTAAAGTTGCAAAAAAAAAAATTTGTACGCTTTCTGTTTCACCTAGTAGATAGCTAACTCTCAGATCACGCAGAAAGTGTTTACAACAAAGACCTTTTAGAAATGTTTGTTTTTCTTAATCTATGGTTTACAGGACAACTTCTAACGTAGGTATCGACATCGAGTTTTATTTCGATGATGGCGTACGTAGTTGCACGAGCGGGTTCGCACAAGCGACTGTTTCCCGGATTCGCTATCCGATGAAATTTGTAATTCGTTTGAACGGGGGCTCCTAATGGAATAGCTTAGAAGAAAAACAAATTGGAAAAAAGCTTTTAAGGATATTTAAAAAAAAAAAAACTTGCTATAATATTACAATCAGGAATTTTTGGAGTTATATTCAAATATGGCGCGCAGGGTTTGCAAAACTGATTGAAAACCGTATATATAAATTACTTCGTGAAAACTAGAGGGGGAGGGTGAATATACTACGGGTGGTCACCACGGGAGGAGGGGGTGAAAAAAAATGGGTCACTTAGTATGGGTACGTTCCCAAAGCCACCAGTCACGAGCCGCCAGCCGCTGCCTACCTGCACGATGTCGTTCCGCAGCAGGATGTTCTTCCCGTTGCCGCAGCCCAGGTCGAGCAGCACGCTGCCGGGCGCCGCGCGCCGCGTGAACTCCGCCACGCGCGGCCACGGCGTGTGCCGCGTCGAGCTGAAGTGACCTGCTATTTGTTCGTATACCTGCCACGTAACGCACAGCTCAGCTGTCAGTCGCTAACTAACATGACACGCTACAAGTCTATTGGTAATTGAATACATAATTATTATGTTCTAACTCTTACTAAAAAATCCAATTTAAAAACAAACACCTGCACCAACTACGGCCACTACACCTTATGGCGGTGACAGACAAACAATGAATATTTACTGAAAACATAATATGAAAAGTCTAGTTAAAAAAAAAAGATTACCAGCAGTGTGAGTTTATCACATTACTAGTATTCCCGTTAGCCCGTCCAGCTAAGCTAATGCTTGTGTTAGGAGAGGGCCGACATCAATAGTTTAATAGTCAGGATGGGGATCGAACCCGGAACCTCTCAGCTACGAGGGCGGCCCCTCTGACCACAAGGCTATTGACGCCATAATGTTTGTACACGCTGTTGCGTAAATTTTCTCATATTTTTACACCACACAATTTGTGTTGAAGCAAATTTTTACTGTAAAGCCTTGGCACTTATTTACCTGATGCACATGCACCTCCTCAAGATTGGAAGCTAATGTATCATCCATATCCTCCGGGTATGCCTTCACCGCACTGTCGCAGAGTGTCTTGAAGCTGCATTCGCACGGGCCAGCCCTGGTCCATCGAAACGTGAGCGATATCCGCGTGCCTCTATGCACCGTGTCGCCGGTGATCACTCTCACTTGCATCCCAATGTTGCCAGCCATAGCATGCTCTTCAATGATTGGGTCGTACGTGCGAGGCTGTATGCCGTGCTGCCAGTCGTATCTAAAATATCATATAGATACAAATAAATAAAAGTTATATTGAAATTTTCTTGCGGGAATAATAACATGAATAAGTGGCAATGGTGCTCATACTAGACACATATATTATACTAGTTTCTGCCCGCGACTTCGTCCGCGTAGACTTAAGTTAAGTATTCTATGTGTTAATCCAGGTTATAAACTATCTGTGTTCCAAATTTCATCCAAATCCATTCAGTAGTTTTTGCGAGAAGGAGTAACAAACATATATCCACACTCACAAACTTTCGCATTTATAATATTAGTAGGATTAATCAAAATACAGTGTAATAAAGTTGAAAATCACCTGGCCTCATCTTGCATAACAAGCAATGATCTTGCCTGAACCACAACTGGTACATATTTTCCGGTGTGGTGCTTCCAGTCCATCACCACATCAGATCCAAGTGATAGGGACAGTATGCTGCTCCCGAATGGACTATGCTTGTCCACGTGAGATGGTATACCTGAGGGTTAAGATCACAGATATAGATTTACATAGATAACGCAAGTATCACGAATTGTATTGAAACCAAGCGTGCCAAATTTTTAACACCTACTGTGACGTCACAGATGGCGGGAAATCCAAACCGATTCAAAGACACCGATGCCGCCGATGCCCCTCCGCCCGCTACGATTCTCTCGAGTGATTATCTCGCTCATTCTCATATTTTTATATCTGTAGTCGCGAGGACTGTAAGTTATCGGTGACCAACCTTGATGCTTGGTCGGGGTTTTCGGACACGCTAAGTACATACATTTGCGTTATTTATGTAAATCTATATCTGTGGTTAAGATATATTGGAATGGGTTAAGTTTTATTACACCATAAATAGTAAGTTTTGTTGAATAGTAAATTAGCTTATTCAGCAAAAGACAGTCGGCAAAGATAGCAACGCCAAATGCGGATGAACGACTAAATTAACTTGAACTTTACTTTCCCCCCCCCTCGGACCCCGCTAGTGAACAGACGTGTTTTTGTGTTCTGTCTAAAATTAAAAATTAAAAATATATTCGGTAAAAAGTACTTACGTCTGAGTGCATAAATCCATTGTTTGTGTGAGAGTGCGACTTGTTTGTGATACCAAGCCGGTAAATAGTTCTTCGTAATAACTACTACACTTTCACTCGTACCCACAACTTTGAGAAATATAACCGGCGGTCGCCCATATTGTTACCGTGTGGTTTATTAGTGAAACCACATAAACTGCGAACCCTATTTACTGTAAAAAATGGCGACACACAGGACACCTCCGGGAAGCAATGTCACACATGTTTCCTCTGAAAGTGACATCTCCAGCTTGGATCCTGAAAATGCATTGGACTTTGTTGGCAGAAGACCAAAGAGACCTCGAAAGGATGAACAGAGCAAATACGAAGAGTTATCTCTTAAGGACGAATTATTTGCCATGTTAACAAGCTGGAAGAAAGACCAAGATCAAGTACTAAACAAACTGTGTACAGACATCGCGGAACTTAAGAAACAAAACTCTAATATCCAGTCCACTAGTTCCGAATTGGAAAAGTCTATGCAATTCTTGTCCACGCAATATGAAGATATGAAAGTGAAACTTCTTGACATGGAACGTGAACGTAAGCAGTATACAACTTACATTGAAACTTTAGAAAATAAAATTGATATAATATTAAAAAGGTCCAAGTTCACAGTTTTAGAGTTTCGTAATTTACCATCCACAGCAATTCATCCTAAGCCGGAGACACAGCAAGACCTATGTGATGTCGTCAACAAGACATGCGAATCTCTTAAAATCCATATCCAACCATCCGAGATAAGAGATATTTATCGCATAAAACATAAAACAGGAGTCTCCTCGGTCATAGCAGAGTTTACATCAGTTATGTCAAAAAACAAGATTTTTAACGGCGTGAAATCACATAATAAGATCAACTCTAATAACAAACTCTCGTCAGCAACCATTGGCTTCTCTGGACCACCCACACCGATATATGTAACCGAGAGCTTGACAAATAAAGATCGTAAACTCTTTGCAATGTCACGTGAGGTGGCCAAGGAGCTGGCATACAAATACTGCTGGACCAACAGGGGCCGTATTTATATGAGAAAAACCGATGGCGGTTCCCGATTTGAAATAAAAAAAGGAGAGGACCTGGTAGCCCTCAAGAACGCCTGACTAAACATATTACTAATTCATTTATTTTTATTTTTTTGTATTACCCTTTATACTAACAGTTGTCATGAAAAAAATGCATGTTGCTCTCTGTGTATCACTAACTTAGTTTTAATCTTACAATCTCCTTACATTAATAATTGTGAACATACCCACATTATAAAATATAATTATTATTGTACCCGAACATTTACAAATACAACATTGATCCCACACCTTTACAATATTTACAACATTCTTACCCAGAACTACCTAAATAATCTCTTAATATGTATGACATCGCTCCCAGCACATCGTAGCCTAATTAATATTGCCCTCACACTTAATTTTTTGTACAACAAAACAAACGTAAAAATTTTAACTTTAGACGTCATAAAAAACTGCATATATATATGTGCCGCATTTTCTTTCGGCCCGAGAATAGAATATACCTTGCTTTCTGTCGAGCCCTAGTTTACCCCCTGATTATTAACCCAAGTAAATCTGACAGCAATAAATGATTTATTGTCTAATCTTGATAATCTATCCCTGTGCGATGCGGTATCTTGTACCCCTGACGAATGCCCCACATTATTACTTAATTCTAAAGCATATTTCACCGTCCTATCTCAGAATATTCGGAGCATTAAAGCAAATTTTTCAGGCCTTCTTACTCTGCTAGAGAGAATAAAAACATCTTGCGATGTTATTGCTTTATCCGAATGCTGGCTTTCCCGAAATCCTATTATTCCGATTCTGGACGGATATAACTCCTACCAAACCACATATAATTACAACCAAAACGATGGTGTCATAGTATATATTAAAAACACTTTGTCCAGTATAAAGGTAACTGAACCCCGTATCTCCGAATCAAACTGTCTGCTAATAACAAAAAATACTGATATAGCCATTGTTGCGGTTTACAGGCCATACGTATTTTCTGACCCCACAATATTTATTCAGGCTATGGAATCCCTCCTCACAGATCTAAAATCATACAAGAGCATTATTCTCGTCGGAGACATTAATATCGACATATCTCACGGCAATCAAACTACTTTCTCACTGGACTATCTTGATCTACTGGCTCACCATGGTCTTTTCCCAGGGCATACTATCCCGACCCACGGCTCGACATGCCTTGACCACGTAAACCTGAAAACCTCAATTCCAAGTAAGATTCTCGTATTTGAAACTACTATTACGGACCATTTCTCGGTTATGCTTGTCCTCTCTAGTAGAAAAACTAGCATCAGTACTCCCTGCACTATAACTAAAATAGACGAAGACATGCTTACAGTTGACATGTCGAATATAGATTTCAGTTCTGTCTATACGACAAATGACCCTAATCTGGCTACGAAATACCTAGTTGAGCCTATCATCGCAGCTATACAAAAAAACACTAAAGCCATATCGCTATCTCGTAGACGTAGACCAATAAAACCCTGGATTACTCCTGGTCTATTAAAATGCATGCGCCATAGAGATAATCTTCATAAAAAACTTAAAAAAGACCCTTTGAATGAGATACTAATAGCCTCCTACAAAAGATATAGAAACTATTGTACCACTTTGCTACGAAAAGCCAAAAGAGATTACGAAAAACTTGAATTTAATAAAGCTGGCAAGAATCCCAAACAGTTGTGGAATGTTATTCATACCGTCACTAACTTAACCAAATCTCAGTCCTCTGCATATGATCTTTTACATGCAGAAGCTAATTCTATTAACCAAATTAACTCCTACTTCGCAAACATAGGAAGACAACTAGCTGAAAAAATTTCAAGAAACTCCCCAACTTCCCCTTCGCTTTGTTCCCAAACGGAATCTTTCGTTATCCTAGATACTGACAAATCTGAAGTAGATCACTTGATAATGGACCTAAAAAACAACTGTGCTACCGGATGGGACGGCATCTCCTCAGGTTTACTTAAGAAACACAGGAATATTTTAGTACCCCCCCTCACTCATATCTGTAATCTGAGCCTCAACACTGGTATCTTTCCCAATTTGTTTAAAAAGGCGCTTCTGCATCCTATTTACAAATCTGGGGATCGTACTTGCGTCGAAAATTACAGACCCATCTCAGTTCTACCTGTAATGTCCAAGGTGCTTGAAAAAGTCATAAACTCGAGGCTAGTCACGTACCTGGAAACTCGTAATCTGCTATCCCCAAACCAATTCGGCTTCAGAAAGAATCTGTCCACTGCTGACGCTGTCCATGGTCTGGTTGATACCATAGTTAAGAAACTTGATAAAAAACAAAAATGTGTTGCACTCTTCTTGGATCTCGCCAAAGCGTTTGACACTGTCCCTGTATCTAGCCTAATATCCAAGCTCGAATCCCTGGGAATAAGAGGAAAACAGTTGTCCCTCTTTCAGAGCTACCTGACTGACAGAACTCAAAGAGTCAAGATTGGACCCCAGACAAGCTTCGAACTTCCAATAACTTACGGTGTACCACAAGGTAGTATACTTGGTCCGAGCTTATTTTTAGTCTATATAAATGACCTGTGTAACCTTAATCTTAAATATGGTAGAATCTTCTCCTATGCTGATGATACAGCTCTAGTTTTTACATCAAATTCCTGGCCCGAAACCTACCGATATGCTCAATCAGGGTTTAACACCGTTAGAGATTGGTTAAACAGCAATTTACTTACTCTTAACTTATCTAAAACTAAACTATTAAATTTCGCAATACAAAATTCTGACATGTCTTTCCCTACCTCCTTAAAAATAGATGTAAATCCACCCCATATAAGTAATCACTCGAACCAACCGTCCGACGCACCCGAAAATAGCCTTGATTGTATCGAAACTGTTAAATACATACGATATCTAGGCATAATTATCGACTGTAACCTTAACTTTAAAGAACACATTGTTCAACTATCCAAAAGAGTACGTAAGCTTATCTATATTTTTAAGCAACTACGTCAATCTGCAAATGCAGACATCATGAAAATGGTATATGAAGCACTCTGCCAATCCATCCTTAACTATTGCATATTGACCTGGGGGGGTGCCGCTAAAACCCACTATCTACAGATTGAGCGAGCGCAGAGAGCGGTACTAAAGGTATGCTGCTTTAAGCCGCGTTTGTATCCTACTGTTAAGCTCTATGAGTACTGCCAAGTGCTTACAGTCAGGCAACTATTTATTTTCTCCACCGCTCTCAAACAGCATTCCCTAACATCTTACAGTCGAGAATCCAGTCGTCGCAACCATCTTGCTGCTTCTTCGATTATGGTGCATACTATCTTTAGCCACAGGTTCTTTGTCTTCCTTGGTCCCTATATCTATAATAAATTACATAAAACTTTGTCCCTCCACTCTTTAAATAGTTTCAACTTTAAAGTTTCTTTGAAAAAATGGCTCCTGAAACAATCCTACCTATCCACTGAAAGTCTATTGATAGTTGTAAAATAGTAGAGTACCTAATACATACTTATGTTTAACTAATTAAATATGTTCACACATCCACAACTCGAATAACCCAATCAACTCCCCTAACCACACACCCTCCCTCATACTCCTTCACGTTCACAACACACACACAAACACCGACACACATGTTCACTTAGTTTTTGTTTTGAATTATCTAGTTTTTTTTTTTTATTATTATACATAATTTAATTTTTATTTTTTATTATTACCACTTACTGTATGTATCTAAATGAATCAAGCTCAAATAACTGTAAACAAATAAACAGCTTCCGAGGTTTTCGGGGACCTGGTGACCTGTAATACAGGTTTTTACACCTACCACAGGCACCAGCGATCCACAACCAAAAAATTGTCAACTAGCTCCAATGACTTTACTTATATCTACATATATTTACATCAATGTATTTTGGTTTGTGGTGAGAAATAAATGATTTTATTATTTATTATTATTATTATTACTTTATTTTAAATACGGCTCAAATTATTACTACGGAAATAAGATACCGCGCGCCTCATAGCGCTGTCGAGAGGCTGTATGTCAAACTAAGTAAAGTTGAATTTCAACTGTTACTGAATTAGGCGCATCGCCGCCACTAGACGGTGTGCCCTGACCCTAATACGCCATAGTATTGGCATCTCTATCTATGCTCCATAATTCGATTTTTTTATATAGCTTAACATTTACAAGTGCATTTGACCTATTCAAAACAAATTAATCAAAAGATATATGTAAACAAAGATAAATAAATCAAGTATATGCTCCAAGTACCTATACAAAATGCATTATTTGGCCCTAATATACTTCCCAACATTTATCTGGTGGACACTTTGCCAATAATTCTAGAAGAATCTTTTTACCACAATTATGGTGCAGTCAGTTTAAGTAAGAAGATACTTATTTTAAAATGAATACATAGGTACCTTGTCCAGGACTATACTTGTTCACAGTCAGCTGATCTGGGACCCCCAGACTGAACCCCCGCTCCCTCAACCGTCTCCAAAGCACATCACACTCCACTGGGATCTTCTCAGGCAATGGATTGTTCAAATCAACATCATTACTTCCATATCTAAACTCATACCCATAGTGCTTTACTTGGCGATTTTTTAGGCTGCTGGAATCAATATCAGCGGTCCAGTCGAAGACTTTTAAGAATGCTTCCTCTTCTTCGATAGTTATGAAATCATTTAGTAATGTGAGACCTTTAGGTGTCTCGTGCGGACATATGACGTCTGTGTTGGGAACTGAAAATGTTATATTAAAATAGATCTATGTATAGTTTTGCAGAATAGTACAATTTGCACATACTGCTGCAGACCAAAACCAATCCTAGTGCAAGTGGTTGTAGGTTGATTTCAGTTTGCAGATGTATGTAGTAGTTGATTCTATTCTACAAAACTATGTTGAGTGGGTAATTTTAAATATTATACATTTTTGTTTTGAATCTTTTCTTAATTTTATATACAACTTATATAGGACTTTCATTTAGTATGCTTATCATAAGTACCTTTTTCAACAAAGCTCATATAAAGTGGTGTATTTTCTTCAAGTTCGGTTGTTCCGTTAAACATATTGTAAAATAATGTAGCATGTTCAGTGGAGTTGAATACCAAAAATGAGTGGGTCTCCCCTTTCTCTGCTATGAACTTCGGTAGAGGAAAGTCCATTGCGTTATCTTTGAATAGCTTGTGTATCATGTTTTTTTCTATTCCCGTGGCTTGGCCAACATTACACAACACTATGTTCTGAAAATTAATTTCGATGAAACTTAGGTCGCAAAGAAATTGCGTATATTGAATAGTCTATCTGCGAATAAACTATCTGCTGACAACAAGTTACTTACGGGTCCGGGTATATCTGTGCATAGAACACCTTTAGAACTTTTTAAGCGAGCCGCAAACCTTTTCCTTTTGCGGTCGACTTTTTTAGATTCTTCCATTATTCAATAATAGAATAAACACATTTAAAATTACCTACTGTTTATCGATGACATAAATAACACAAAAATAACCTATAAAAATTCACTTGACAGTTGATATTTTGACTTTGCGTTTGACACATTTCGTTTGACACTCAAGAACGACGTTTCATTATACGAAATCGGTGCAGATGCATCAGTGACTTATTTTTGTAGGTCAAATTTTACCGTCCGTGGCCCAAATATCATAATAATAATAAAAATTCAGAAGGCAGGATATTAATATAATCTTTTTGGTAAATACCAATTACTTCTGGGCTGTATGGGATCAAACTAAAAAAAATACTGCGATATTGACATTTGACAGTGACATGCTCTTTTAGACAGTGACGTCAGTGGTAGTTTCTATAATTTGACGGATACTCAACAATAATAATGAATGCAATTCCCTAATTTAAGCAATATTCTAGAATATAGTGCATCTCATTTACACATAAATTTCCTAAATGGGTACTCAAAAAAAGGTGAGACAAGTTATTCATACTTAAAATATTTAATATACTTTTATAACCTATAAACTATGCCTTAAAAATAAAATTATTGTATTTTTCCAGGATATTCGAAAAAGGAAAGGTCGACACGTTATCTGTATGGCGTCAGATTTCTTCTACCCAAACACGGGTGGCGTGGAAGAGCACATTTACAATTTATCACAGTGTCTGATCAAGCGAGGCCATAAAGTTATTATAATCACACACTCATATGGCCAGCGTGTAGGCGTCAGATACCTTACCAGTGGACTCAAAGTATACTATTTACCTATAAGAGTATTCTATGCTCAGTGTGCCCTGCCCACTATGATCTGCAACATAGCTTTGATAAGATATGTACTCATCCGGGAACAAGTGGAGATAGTTCACGGACACTCAGCATTCAGTGTTTTATGTCATGAAGTATCAATAATAGGGAAACTAATGGGCTTAAAAACTGTATTCACAGACCACAGCTTGTTTGGGTTTGCAGACATGTCTGCAGTACTCACTAATAAGTACCTACAGATGTGTCTATGTGAGTGTGACCATTGTATATGTGTGTCACACACTGGAAAGGAGAACACTGTGCTCAGAGCCAAAGTCAAAGCCCATAAAGTCTCAGTCATTCCAAATGCAGTTGATGCATACAGTTTCACTCCAGACCCAAGTAAAAGGAATCCTAATTTGATAACAATAGTTATTGTGTCGAGATTGGTGTACAGAAAGGGTGTTGATTTGATGGCTGCGGTGATAGCAGACATGTGTCCCCGGTACCCAAAACTAAGGTTCATCATTGGAGGGGATGGTCCTAAGATGTGGTTGTTACAAGAAGTTCGAGAGAGAAAAGGTTTCCAGCATTGTGTCACTTTACTAGGCAGTCTCAAACATTCTGAAGTAAGAGATATTCTAGTCAAAGGCGACATATTTTTGAATACATCATTGACTGAAGCATATTGTATGGCTATAGTTGAAGCAGCTTCTTGCGGACTGAAGGTTGTTTCAACCAGAGTCGGTGGCATCCCTGAAGTATTACCTGAAAGCATGATTTATTTGACAGAGCCAAATGTTAGCAGTTTAGTTGAAGGAATTGAGAAAGCTCTTAAGGACTTAGAGATTGGTAATACATTGTGCCCCTTTGAATGTAACAGAATGATTAGGAAAATGTACAATTGGATGGACATAACAAGAAGAACAGAGATAGTTTATAACAAAATATCAATGAATAAAAATAAGCCTCTAGGGTTACAGCTACGGAACTACCTCACCTGCGGTGTTTGGCCATTTCTATTAGTTATTAGTTTAATGTATTTGCTATTGCAACTGACTGAGAAAATATATAAAAGGAAACATATTGATATAGCAAGGGACCTGAAGTTATGATTCATAATTTTGAAGGCTTTTGAGTGGTTTTCAATTCTACCCTAAGTTAACTTATGTGGGTTGATTAGTTAACAATTATTAGTCTGAAATATTAGATAAAATATTCTCATCACATGTAAACTTTATTGTATATTATTAGGAACCTATAAAAAGGTTTAATTTTAATGTGGGATCATATTTGAGAGGAGTTGGTATGATATTTTCACCAAAGAAACAAACTTATTTTGGAATGATATTTATTAGCATAATTCAAATAAAAAAGGGGCTTACTATTTTATTTTAATAGTATGCCATCATTAATGTTATTGTTATATTATGTAGATGTATAATACAAATGATTTTTAAACACTGTTTTTGTTACATATTCAGTATTATTAATTAAATAGTACCTGAAACAAACTTGAAAACATTGTTTCAATAATTTTCTATAATATATATTTTTCAATAATCCTAATTATTGTAAGTTCGGTAGAACTTAAATACCTGAACTGACATTAGTAACAATTTTAGATATAATGTTATTACATGTTATTCATCTTCTTTGCTGATTCATGCCCTGAAAACAAAAATATCCTTGGTAATTTTTAAAGACCTCATCACCAATAGATAATCTTAATAATATCCTCTTTTCACCAAAATAGAATAATCCTATAAATTAATTTAAGGTAATAAATTGCTGATACATTTAACAACATCCACAGAAGGACAAAATTTATATTATTACTAGCTGTGCCCGCGACTTCGTCCGCGTAGTATTTAAATTAACAAAAATTTCGGGATTATCGGGATAAAAAGTATCATATGTGTAAATCCCGGTTATAAATTATCTGTGTTCCAAATTTCATCCAAATCCGTTCAGTAGTTTTTGCCTGAAAAAGTAACAAACATCCACACTCACAAACTTTTATAATATTAATAGGATTTTTGACTTGTTCCATCTCATTTACAAATAATTAATACATCAAGTAAGTAATCCCCACTTTGATGCCCACCGTGAACAACAGGTATACTCACACTTTAGTAGTGCGCGGCGGGTGCTTGGGCTGGACCCCGGACTGCTTGAGTTGCAGGACGATGGACCGCAGCCGCGCCACGTCGCGGCCGCGCTTCGGCCCGAAGTCGCACAGCTCGGCGACGCGCGCCCACTCGTTGCCGTCCTCCACGCTTCCCTCGGAGCCCCGAGCGAGAGCCTTCTCGGCATTCCTAATCGCATTTTTATGATTAAACAAGTATATTCATATTTCAATGATATGTTTACATCAACACCAATAATATTGGAGCTGAGGAAGCAGACCTATTTATGAAGATTTCTGTTATTAATTAATAGTAAGAAATCAAAATTTAATTTCGTATGAAATTTCATCAAGATAATATTAATAGACGGTGGGATCTCTTCCACCTCCCACCCTATTATGCTCCAAATTTAAAATATTAGATGGATTAAAGATTAATTAGAGTTACTACTTTTCAAATTGGTGGTTGGTCTGGCTTAATGTTTCTCGGTGAACTAAATTCACAGTTAGAAAAGGCTATGGGCCAGTGAACTTTACCTCCCCAGAGATGGTTACTGGGGAACAGAGTGAAATACCTTTGGATTATCCAAAGTGTATGAGACAATCACCTTTGACAATGTTTTTGGACCCATATTAGTTATATTAATAACAAAAAAACGATAAAAATGAATGGTAATGCAAACTACATCTCTTAGAATTGATAGCAGTATTGATTGCTTTCTGACAAAAAACTTTAGATGACAATATAAAATACCTTCACCATTGTTTTATTTTGTTAGTAAGACCCATTCTTTATAAATCATACTCACTTAGCAGACTCCCTGAGAGCATTGAAAACAAAAGAGATAGAATTAGTACTTAGCATCTGAACATGCACTACAATAGAGAAGAACGCTAATTATATTCTACTAGTATAGGAACTACAGCCAACTAACAACAATACTAATGACAAGTAATAATCCCATCAAAAACAAAACTTGTAAAAAAACCAAGTCTCGCAACTCTGTTCTTCTACCGTAAAAAGTTGTGAGATCTATGTAATACCAAGTCAGTTACTAAATTAAGTCCCCAATAAAGGGACCTTCTGTCTTAAGTTATTTTAAGTAGGTAATTAGATTACCTAACAACATCTCTTATAGTGACAAAATCAATATTAAAAATATTTTATGTTTTAAATTAAATAGATTGGCTTGGCCATCGCATGAAAACACAATGTATTTAGTTTAGTTTAATAGTGCGATTGCCAAGTCAATCTATTTAATTTAAAACATAAAATATTTTTAATATTGATATTGTCACTATAAGATGTTGTTAGGTAAGCTAATTACCTACTTAAAATAACTTAAGACAGAAGGTCCCTTTATTGGGGACTTAATATAGTAACTGACTTGGTATTACATAGATCTCACAACTTTTTACGGTAGAAGAACAGAGTTGCGAGACTTGGTTTTTTTACAAGTTTTGTTTTTGATGGGATCTCATTTCTTTTTGTAGATATTGTTCTTTCTTTCATAGAAATTTCGGGCAATTTAGTCTACTTGATACTTTATTGAGGGATTTTAGTACAATTCATATCATAAGTAAGACATGTCCCATTCTTGCTTTTTCATTCCGTTGACCATTTTACTAGTTACTTTTCAACATAGTTATATCTAGGTACCTATTATTGCATTCCATTATTATAATATAGGTACATAATATGTACAGGTACACCGATACAATAACTGCATATGTAAATTTGTTATCCTATATATTTATATAGGATTACAAAGTTATTTATGCAGTTGGTGTAACTAGAAAACTGGACCGAAATTATAAAATATTTTAGTTTTCCCTTGATTTATACACTAAACACTAACTGTATTCTAAATTTGAAGCTTCTATGTCTGCTAGAAGTGCCTTAGAGTTTTGATGATCGGACAGTCAGTCAGTGAGTGAGTGACAAAATTAAGAATTTTGACTAGTTATAATTCTTAAACTACTGGTTCAATTTGAATGAAATTTGAAATATACCGTGTTTATACAATGCCTGCTTGGTTACTGAAAATTCAGGGTTCTAGTTTTATCCACAACGAAGTTATAGGGGGTCGAAAATGGCCCGAAGTGCTTCGAGAAAAGATGGTACGGCCGTGCCGCGCTCGACGTGCCGTGCTCGACTTGGGGGGGCACTGCCGTGCCCCCAGATATTCATAAATGTACATTCCAATATGACATTCCAATATGATACTATATAAATATGATATTCCAAACTTATGCTACTAATTATTTTTTGTTAATTTGGCACTGATCACAAGCTACAATTGCAATTGTTTATAGCACATAATATATTTAAAACACACAGTATAAAACAATTACACAACTTAAAAAACCAAATTGTTAATAAATAATGTTTCAAACTAATATTCTTACATAAAAATAATAAATACACTACTATATATCTATAGGAATAGAATCGGTAATATAATAGTACATTGTTACATGAGTGGTGAAAGTTACTTATTTTGTCCCGAGACGGGGTTTGGCGCCCGAGCGTAGCGAGGGCGCTAATAGTTCGAGGGACAAAATAAGTCTTTCACCCGAGGTAAACACTGTGCTTTTCATTACGAATACAAGGAAAATAAAAATAAAAACAGGAATTGGCTAAAGAAATAATACAAGGAAGTATAAACAATACTCTACAACTCGAAAAAAAAAATTCGGATTGCCGCCTATTTTGTTTTTTTTTTCGTTGGCCGGCCAACTTCATTATTTAGCCATTATTTTTCATTTTCATCTTTAAATATTTTGCCCAAATCTAAGTAATTTTAAAGAAATTGTTGAAACTAAATTATAATTAAGTCATTTAAAAAAATATTCTTGAATTAATACTTAACTTTATTTTATTTCAATTTTACATCGTGCTGTAATTGAGTGACTGTAGAAAAAGTTTGAACATGGTTCCATAGAAATGTAAAAAATGGAACTAGTTTTTTTTTATAATTTGACAGCTGTCAGTTGAAAGCGAAACTCCCGGTCCTGAAAAGTATTACTTTCAACCCGCTTCTCAGGCAACTTCAGACCTACTTTCAGAGTATGAGTAATGAAAAGACTATTTTACCTGTTTGCTGCCTTGGTTTTGGCAATCTGTTCATCATGTGTCTTGTACCAGTCTTCCAACTCTTTCTTGGCTACTTTCAGCATTTCCTCCCTTTTATTCTCTTCTTCTGCATCTTTATAAATAGAAAAAGGATATTTGTGACAAACTCACTCAAACTTTACATAATATGAAGTGAAATTTATGCTTCAAATAATAATTTAAACCCAGAAACTTTTAAGATAATACCCTACTTAAGTCTACTATTGCTGTTGAATGCAATATTGTCAAAGTTGGTGGGGTAGTGGGGAAAACTGTGAATTTTGATTGGTACAATGGTATTGCATTATGGTAGGAGAGTAAGGGTGGGGCTATGTGGCATCTAGGTTTATTAAATATGTTATAAACATGCTCTTCTAAATACTAGTACCTACTATTACATAATTTAGTGTAAGATGGCTAATCTACCTTTTTCTTCCAATCTTTTCTTCTGCTCCTCTCTCCACATTTTGATTTTTTCAGGTTCTTCCCTCTCCTGTCTGAATACTGTTTGGACAGGCTCGTCATCAATTAGGCCATTGGCATCAAAGGCTGATGCGCTGGGTACTTCTACAAAAATATTGATTTGTTTATGGAATGTCTACTAATTGTTGTAATATGTATGACTAGACCATGGTAAGTATGGCAGGGCAGAAATTATATAGGTACTACTTTTATTATTATTGTTGTTGTTGAAAATATCGATTTTTTCCTCAAGTTGTAATACTATGCGGTGAAAATAGATGAACCATTCATCGTGAACAATGTACCTACCCACAAAATCATCTACTAAGCCATTAGAAGATGAAACAACAGGGGGCGGAGCACTAGTTTCCAATTCATCTTCTAATCCTGCTAATTGGTCTTGTTCGCGTGCTAGGAAGTCTGCTGCAGGGTCCACTTCAGGTTGCGCGAAACTATCTCCGAAATCATCCATGGTTTTCTAAATTATACACGGAATTCGAAAGAATGATAGGCTCAAATGAAACGCAATCAGCGGTAGGAAGGGGAAGATGAATTGACTCAACTCAATTGACTGGCTGGACTAGTCATCTGTCAAAGTCAATGTCTGTCAAGTCAATCCGGCTGTACGATAACACCTAAAATTTCATTAGATTTTAAACCTTATCTACAGCCGTTGGGAATGTTTTTATATAATTTTGCATGCAACAACAAAATGCGATAGTGAGTCATTTCGTCTTTTGTCTATGGAAAACAATGATGAACTAGCGACTTACGAACACGATGCAGTTTCATAATTATTGATTTTTTTGATTCAATCACATTGCATGCATGCATACTTATAAGACTTGAGCTGCTGTAACTGGAAATGTCTTTGCTAAAGAAAGCAAAGAAATTTCAAGGACTTTGATTTATCAAAGTGATGTTGTCATTGTCTATTTTGTTTTAATTTCCAAATGGGTGTTTATTTGAATGAAAATGCTATGTTGAAGGAATATTTAACCATTATATCTTCATAAATGTGTGTGAGCATGGGTAATAGGCCTCGCCAAGCAATAAAACGATGTAATACAATTTTATTCGACAATGGCTAAATGCGTAAGCGACCTTCTAAAAAAAAGAAATGTCAAAAAATAAATATTACTACCAAAACTAAATATAACCTCAATTTTTTCAGGAGTGTATAGATTTTCTAATTCCAAAGAATCGCTCTATCGCTGAAAATGAATTTGTGCATTAAAGCGAAGTATCTACGACCAAATCTCATAGGTTCTTTATTCCGTTTCTCAACAACATCAACAGAAGTCGTTGAACAAAATGAGCAAGTGTTGATAGACGATAGCGATAATACTAGAGCTAGGGAAGCCGAGATTGACAATAAAAGGAACATTTCCCGTTTGTCAGCGGCGCACTATAACCTCGTGAATGGCAGACGACCGTACGAAACACCAAAATCCTTGGCACATTTGACCGTTAAATATCATCGAAAGATGTATGGCAAATACGGTAGCGCCAGTGGTGTCAATCCGAGTAAGTTGTTAAGAGGGTAGGCACATATTTTAGATATTAGTACATCTAAAATATGTGCTTGAATGTGTCACCATTTACTGGGAATACTTGGAGGCTGTCTGGTGATAAATGTTCACAGAAAACCCCAATAGCATTGGTAAATTGGACAATAACATAGGTCCTTCTTATATCAATCGCCAGACTGACACGCCAAATGTATGTTCCCAAACTAATCCACGCTTCTACTATGGGTATCATACAATAATGGACTGGGGGCGATCCCAGTGACACCCAGATCTGGGTAAATTATGATAAGGGCCATTATGAAATTATTTTAATTATCCATAGTGCATGGTCTCGCTTTTGTTTTTATATCGTCATTTAACATTATTAAATAAAGAATATGAAGAAGGTCCTTCTGATCAGCAAGTCATCCCAGCTTCCTATTTGCTTTTATAATCATACTTTCGTTACATATTTCATATAGAGCTCGTTAACTGCACAGGTTTATGCTGGCCCTCAAAGCAAGATATTGAAGAGAAAATAGAATATGAAACTGTTGCTTTCCCATACACTATAAGGGAGATGATGGACACGGCAGCAGAGAAAAGAAGAGAGGAACAACAAAAGATAGAGAAGAGGGACAGTGATATTGTTGCTAAAATGGCTAAATTGGAGCAATGGAAGAAGGAACTCCATGATAAGATTGCTAAGAAAACTGCAGAGGCTACAAAAGCTAAGGTATTGTGATGTTTTCTTATGTTTTTCACGTTGGCCTTGAAATACTCTGCAGATGGTATAATCAGTAGAGTTGATAGCTAGAGTAGTTGGGTCTCTCAGCTCTCACATCGCCAGATCTTCTCTACCGATTGGCTTACCCTACTGATCATGAGCTATATTGTGCCATCTGGAGACCACTTAAGGGTCAGCAATAGGGGATTGAGTTGTAGGAAAGCAACTAATTTAGTTACAATTTGAAATCTATTAGTTTGCTGCTACTTACAACTATACACTGCAACTGCAGCTAACATGTATGCGTTGTCCGTCTTATAGGATAAAAAGGAACGCCTTGTTGAAGAAGTAAGAAGACACTTTGGCTTCAAATTAGACCCTCGAGATGAGAGGTTCCAAGAAATGTTGGCAAAACGTGAAAAAGAACAGAAGAAGGCAGAGAAGCTTGCCAAGAGGGATGCCAAGGAGAAGATGATGATTGCTAAGTTACAACAACAGAATGTAGAGCTTGAGGCTTCCAAGTAATAGAGCCTGTATAATATGACACCATTAATAGGCAGGTAGGTTTTATTAAATAATTCTTAGTAAATTATGATTGTTATTTAATTTTAATAAAATAATAACCCTTCAAGTATTAATGGGCCTTATTGAGGGTTGCGCCACTTTGGAGTAGGCTGCCATTCATACCTGTGACAGTGTCTCTCCAACTCGCGATAATTTATGACTGACACAAATGACAGACAGATAACAGCTAATGTCACCCAGTTGAATCGTGCGACATCTGGGGAGCTGACATAGCAACTTAAAACAGCTAATCAGGTACTTTATTGTAGGTCGAAAATTTGGTTTCACTCTTATGTAGTATTGTATTCTCTTTGGGTTTCACAAGCAAACAATGATTATAACATACAATAAACATTTTATTCATAAATAAATTAAAAACAAAAAGTCAGTCGTCTTCGTCCTCGTCATCGTCGTCGTCGGAAGAGGAGAACGCGTCGCGCGGGTTGATGGCCAGCGCCGAGCTCGAGCGGCGGCGCGGACTGAGCGACGACACGAGCGTGTCCGAGTCGCTCGCCGCGCTGCTGCTCGGGCTGCTGCTGCTCTTGTCATTCTTATCGGGCACGCTACTCTACAAACAAACAACACACGTTTGTTTTGCTCACAGATATACATAGATAACGCAAGTATCACGATTTGTATTGAAACCAAGCGTGTCGAATTTTTAACACCTACTGTGACGTCATTAGTGACGGGAAATCCAAACCGATTCAAAGACACCGATGCCGCCGATGCCCGTCCTTCCGCTACGATTCTCTCGAGTGGTTATCTCGCTCATAGTCATATTTTTATATATGTAGTCGCGCGGACTGTAAGTTAGCGGCGACCAACCTTGACGCTTAGTCGGGGTTTAGTACACGCAAAGTTAGTACATGCATTTGCGTTATCTATGTAAATCTATATCTGTGGTTTTGCTCTTGCAAACACAACAATTAGCCCACACTGTTGGGCATCCTTCAACAAATGCACGCGGGAGGAGGTCGTTGGCTACTTGATAATAATTCCTCACAGTTCGTCGCGTTAAACCATAGTCGGCTCGGTTGCACCTTGAATGGGTGATCAAATTATAGCATCTGACCTCCTCCATACCTCTGACCAATTTTTAAGTTTGACCATACCGTTAACCTGGTGGTCCTAGGTGGTATTCTAACATCTTTGACAATCTTTACGAGACGCCTGATAAAAGAAAACATAACGTCATAATATTGCATACTCACTTTCTTCTGCTTAGTCTGCACTGAGATCATCTCTGCCGTAACATTCGGACTCTCGTTGTTTGAAGTCCTCATGTCGCCTATTTGCCTCTCAATCATTTCCGGTTTCTGGAGAACAATACACATAAATTAATAATCATTTTTGACCATGCTAGTAGCCAGGGCAAAGTGGAGACTGAAACGAATTGTTCCAAATTGGATCGCTTTAATTATCACGGCTCTTCTTCATAAGTGTGAAGAATAAGCAAGGTTGGAAGCAAGGAAGTTTGAAAAAAGTTTATTTATCGATCTCAGCCTTTGTTGTAAGGTCTTGCAGAATTTGAAATGCTTTTGCAGAATTGATAATAATAGACCCTTTTTTCTCATTCCGTATGCACAATACCTAGTTCCTGCACCTGTCTGGGTCAGGTAGCTCTACATGTGCCATCATTTGCAGCAGTTGACCTCGATATGTGCCTCACATCACAATAAAATAAACACAAAGGGCCTCTACATGTTGGACCCATGTTCCCATGCAAGCCTTCCAAAGGACCGGGCAGAGCCCGTGATACAGAGAGACATAATATAATAATTTGGGAATTTTAACGTCCCAGTGCTGGGTCCGGTTCTTCGTCGACTTCGTCCGCGTAGTATTTAACGTAACAAAAATTTCGGGATTATCGGGATAAAAAGTATCCTATATGTTAATCCCGGTTATAAACTATCTGTGTTCCAAATTTCATCGAAATCCGTTCAGTAGTTTTTGCGTGAAGGAGTAACAAACATACATACATACATCCACACTCACAAACTTTCACATTTATAATATTAGTAGGAAGTAGGATAAAGTGGGTGTACAAACCGTGACGACAGCGTGCTTGACCCGCTGCGTGTCGCCGAGCAGGTGCGCGGACTTGGTGGCCTTGTTGACCTTGACGTTGTCCAGCAGCGGCGCGTGCGTGCTCTGCGCCTTCTTGGCGCCGCCGAGCCGCCGGCCGCCCGCGCCGCCCTCCGCGTACTGCTCGCGCTCACCTTCGCGGGCCACCTCCCCAGTCTCCGTCGCCACCTCCTCTACTGGCTTCAGTTCTGCTAGCTGGTGTTTTATGTCGACGCATTGTCTGCGAATATCGATTATTTATTTTAGATAAAATACCAAAACTGTGCCTACAGAATCACGAAATAGTATTAAACAAATTCTGTCTGTGCCTATGTATGCTTAGATCTTTAAAACTACGCAACGGATTTTGATGCGTTTTTTTTTTGATAGATGGAGTGATTCAAGGGTATAGTATAGATATAGTAGAGAAACACTTTAGCATCAGCATTGCACCCGTGCAAAGCCGGGTCGGGTCGCTAGTACAGTGCTACTAATCCAATAAAGCATATAGGATAACTTGACGGAGTTGTGTACCCACCCGTAGCACTGGTTGTTCTTGATGAACGAGTAGATGTCCTTGAAGGCTTGCTGTATGTAGGAGAGCGTGTTCTGGTCGATGGGCACCGAGTTCGACGAGCCGGAACTGCTCGACAGGTCGCACGACCGCGAACTCGCCTCCAGCGAATGTTCTGAACCTGACGGTGGGAATTGACAATTGGCGGAAAGATCCCGATATCGGAAACGACAGCTACCTTCCTTATGAAGGTTGGAAGCTGTCATTTTCGACATCGTAAACTTTCCGTCAATTGTGAATACGGGGGCTGGCCACGGGAATTTGACATTAAGATCTCTGCTATATACCTACGCTAACTATACCTAATGTATAAAAAATATTATCGACAACACTTGGCCGGTTATTTTCAAAATTCGCCGTTCGTTCTGTGTCGGAAACCGTTACAAGAACTAATTTGATGAAATAATCTATTCTGTACTCGTTGGTTGTGGTATAAACGAAGTCGTAGACATTGAAAAAGATAGACACTCATAATGATAATATGGTAATTTTGTGTTTATGGTAATGTTGTTACGTATGTTACCCGAGGAGGCGGTGCCGTTGGCCCACAGCGGGATCTGCTGCTGCTTCAGCTGCTTCATCTGGTCCACGAGCTGCAGGTTCAGCTCCTCCAGCTGTTGCCGGTGCGATATCTCCTCTTGAAGCTGCTCCTCTAGTATTTCCGCGTAGTCCCTGAAAAGCGATGTCGTTGTACCGTTGGAGCTAGGGAACTTATTCGAAAGCATTTGAATTTAAACTCTATTTCGACTAGATAAGTTATTATTTCCTTTGTAGTGCTGATCGCGATTGGTGATCGAATTCAAATATTTGTAGACCTACTCAGTACCTACTGACGATAGAAAATCACCTATTGGTACATAAACATTTGTTCAAACATTGTTTACTATAAATGTTACATACTTTTCCTTTTTGACGACAGTTGTCTTGCCAACATATTTGCTGGGGATATTTCTAACGTTGGATGTTGTCCGGTCTTTGATTA
Organism: Notodonta ziczac; assembly: GCA_918843915.1. Classification (NCBI taxonomy): domain Eukaryota; kingdom Metazoa; phylum Arthropoda; class Insecta; order Lepidoptera; family Notodontidae; genus Notodonta; species Notodonta ziczac. The sequence continues at coordinate 1,712,740 of OU974041.1, forward strand.
CTCCATTCCTGTAAAAGAGAGTAGAGATAAGAGATTCCGATCTGTATCACATACATGAGAATATATTATGTACTACAGTTTAGATATAATTATGCTCACTTGGCGCCGTTATATTTGACCAGTCTAATCTCACTAGAAGATCCACTGATACTGGAGAGCCAGGAGAACTGAAATGAAAGGAAATAATGTGAGACAATAATCAATACACTGAGTCTGCGCAGCCTCTCTACCTCTACTATAATCTGATGAATTGGGAAAATGTAGTATTTTAAAATGTAAATTTCGTCGTGAATGTCGACCCTGTCTTTGTCCCTCCGGATTGAGCGACACCTTTCTTGCTGGCAATGTGGCCAAAGAAGATTCTTCCGAAACAATATTGGTAAGTTTGATACTAATTTTAAATTCAAACTAGTAACGGCACTAGAAAGGAAAATCATATTTTTTCGGCGCGGGCGTTATTTGACTCCAGAGGTACGTTAAAAATTCAAGGCACGTCTCGTCGACTGCGAAAAAATAATTATGCGACCGAGAGCTACTCTATACTTTTATCCCCCTCTATGAAAAAAAAAAGCAGGCTTGCCGTGTCCCGTCATAATCATACATCTTCATACAACATCCGCGATCATACTCTTTGGTTACGGAACAAAAAAAATAACAAACATGTTCTAAATTTAAAACTGACCTCTGTGAAAAACCAAATAATACCTACTTCGGCACGAAGTGTTTTTTTTTACATAGATAGGATTAAAATGTGAGGTTTGTCATAGTGGTGTAAGTAGTAAGTAGTGTCGCGCACCTGTCCCCCGGCGGCGCGCTCGTTCCCGCGCAGCGCGGCGCGCAGCTGGGCGAGCGCGTCGCCGCTGACGCCGGCGTTGTGCCGCATGTCCAGCACCACCAGCGTCGTGTTGGACGCCAGCATGCGCAGCGCGCCGCTCGCCGCGCCCTCCGACAGGCCGCAGTTTTGTATGTCCAACGCTGATAATAATGTCCCTTGCACTCATACTATCGATATTATTTGGAAATTGGAATATACTTAATTGAAGTAGTCAGAAATCTGGTGTTCTATTTCGACGTCATTGATCACTGACTTATATTGAAACGATGTTAACGGTTCTACTTCTTCACTAAAAATAGTGATTCTACTTGTAAAATTTTTGATAATTCTTTTGCAATAGGTATGACCAAAACCATGTGACTAGGATCTATCTTAGAGGGTCGTCATGTCAAACTTGAAGAAATGAATTAAGAATCAATAATATCTTGTTTTTGTCCATTCACCTCAGGATAATTGAGGTATTAAAGTAATCTCCCGATCCTCGATTGCACAATGAAAAGTGTGTGCCTACCACCGTCGAAATAGCCTTCGGTATATACCCCACTCTCACCTGTAATAGGCAGTTTGAACCCGTTTTAAAGAAACCTACAAAGGTTTTAGTCAAGTGTGCGTCTGGTACCTTTTATCCACAAATCGTCAGACAGCACGTCGATCAGCTTGGTGACGCCGGCGTCGCCGAGCTGCGGGTTGCCGCACAGCGTGATGCGGCGCAGGCCCGCCATCGTGTCCAGGTCCGGCAGCCGGTAGCGCAGCGTGTGGCTCCAGTTCTCACTGTAGCGGTGGATCTTTTGATACTGCAATATCAACATAACAGTATCTAACGCCGTCACATCCCCGCATAGAACGTACGAGAAAGATCGAAAATAGAGTAGGGGAGGTGTAAGGAACAACAGCTTTCATCCTTCTCCTAATTCATGTGTAAAAGAGGGAGGGAAGCTGTCGTTTCCGATATCGGAATCTTTCCGTCAACTGTGAATAGTCCCCTAGGTATCTACGGACACGCGTCGTTGCTCCTGCTAGATCTTTTCTAATAAGATAGAGACAATTAAAACTTTCCCGATTTTCAGTGTTTCCATTCAAAAAATATGTTAGGCCGTTAAACGTGCTTTATGGCCTTATTGGATGAAATGGCCAGTACCTAATGCGCCTGATGACTGTGCCCCAGGTTTTAAAGTGAACCGTAGGACAGTTGCGGACGTCAGCTTGGGTAGTCACGAGAAAATTAACACATTATGGTAACATTGGTAACCACTGTAAAAGCACTCAAATGAATGGTAAAGTGGAATCTTATCAAACGCATAGTGATGACATGGTCAAAGTCTAGAAATATGATTCCCAAAGTTTTTAGACGGAAGGTTCAGTTCACCTTAATTAAATCCGCGATGTATCCGGCACCGATCGGTGTTAGTTCGGACCCCGACAGGTCCAGGGAGAGGATGTTGGGCAGGCACCTGACAGACTTGCAGACCGCCAGGCAGCCCGCGTCGCCGATCAGACACCGCGGCAGGTACAAGTGTTGTAATGAGTTGTTTGTTAGTAGGGCCTGAAAAATCAGGGATTGAGTGTAGAAAATGACGTGTGGGCGGTCTGAGACCACTTTTGCGCGGCCTCTATGGTAATCTAGTCAGTGTCTCACCTCACACAAAGGATTTAGATACGGTATCTTCAGAGGTAGCCCCTCCAACATCAGTGTGGTCAGCAGGGTGGTGTTGGACAATAGCTGGGCCGTGGCTTCCACCAGGTTGTTCAGCATAAAGTTTGTGAGGATCACGGCCCGTTTGTTGACAGTCTTCGCCAGTCGTTCGCAGTCGATGTGCTCCAATACTGAGTAATCGACAAAATATAACAAATTGTTGAGGAATCTGATACCCTCAGGAGTTTAGAGTTAGGTAGCCCTAAGAATTCGGTTTTAGGGGCGGACGTCAGTTAGTAAATGAAACCCAATCCAAATACATATACATAGCCTTCAAGCTAAAAATAATTGTTCTATTAGCAGCATCAGTTCTGTAAATTAAACACAGTTTTTGATATCCTTGTACCTACTACTAGGCACCTTCGAAAATCTGTAAAACCCTTTCGGGGAATACTGGTATCATGTATTATTATATCCATAAATACAAATCTCATACGGGATTTACAATGCTACGGAGATTCCAAAACACATTTTCGCTAATGTGATGCGATCCCCGCCATATTTATATATACGGATTTGATCGCTTTCGCTTTGCAATCGCTTTGCCGGTGCAACCCTGGCCTGCCGGTGCTTATCCACAGGTAGTTATAGTAAGAAGTCCATGTAATAAGATTTTAAAAATAAACATACCTAGTTACTTACCTGTTTTTACTTGATTCCGGCATTTTATGGCAACAGAATGTAGGCTCAAATCACAGCTGAGTGCATTTAGTATCGGCGGCCATTCCGTGTACTTGATGCGGTCGACGCAGAAGTCTAACACCTTCCCGTTCCCCGAGGGAATCACGTTGTTCAGGGGCGTCAGGTTCTGGAGCTTGCAGCATTTCAAGTAGCATTGCTGGAATATTCGGCTACTCTTCGGTTCACTGCCTTTACCGACCATCCTCGTATAAGTAAACCATCAAAAATATCCAGTCAGAAATATCACCGTGCAAAATGACTCGTCTTATATAATCAAATATAACGTAAAAAAGTTGTATTATTAGCTAATAAATATGATTTTGTGGAATAATTGCTCAAAAACATAGTATGAGGAGAGTATGAGTTTAAAATTGGAACATGGGTGACAGCAACTAGCGACATCTTTTCATAAATACTGGCAATGGCGGACAGCAGCCAGTATGCGTGAGACATAAAAGAGGTCATCATTTTAGTTATTAATCAAGTTTAACTCTAGGATTTAACGGTAAACCTTTTTTTAAGTCTATGGAAACGTCGGGACCTATTTACACCAAGTAATAAAAAAAACGTTCACACGATGCCGTCTAGATCCTATATATTCAATGGGATATGGCAGTGACCTATGATTGCCTGTATTATTTACCTGACACACCACTTTGGCTTCATCCAAATTCATTATTCGTGGTTTTGTCTATTATACCAAAGTTGAAAGTGGAAACTTGTTGTCGCTTGTTGCAACTTATGTGTATAATACCCCCAGGCGAAGTTAGGGGGGGGGGGGGGTCCAATGGGTGCAATTGCCCTCTCCTCTGCGCATGGATATGACACCAACTAGTTTAATAAAAAGAAAAACAACATCGATATTTTTAAAACTTTGTATTTTTGTGACATTATTTACAAACACCCGCCGATATGGCCAAACCTCCACAGAATTTAATAGATATATCTGATTCATATTTACTATACTAGTACCTTTTTTATTTTATAATCAGATATTTAAACTTAACAATCTGATGAATCGAAATGTCGACCAACAAAACACAATTCAAAATGTTATTTTCTTACCGAACTGACGTCGACTTATAAAAACTCCTATAGACGACATGATCTGACGCCCAATATTTTTATATTTATTTCCTTGTATAGCTGTCCCTCCCTGTCAGGCTTCAGAGCATGGTGTCTATAGAGTAAACGAGTTTATTAATATTATGTACATAATATAAAACCGTATGTCCTGTTCAAACATAAGCGGCATCTATTCGTTACTTACCGATTATTAACCTGTTATTCGCTGTCGCGTTGGTGCCGAATACTGCGATGTTTGAACAAGATATCACCGCAGACTATAACATATTTAATACTTAACTAATTAACAAACAATACTTTAAATTCCCTTCAGTAAGGTTGTGATTCCTTGTTACGCGATTTAGCCCCGCATGACCAGTAGAGTGTATTTTTCATTACAAGTCGTATTTGTGAACAAATCTTTTTTAATAAAAAATACTAATTAGGATATATTATTACTAGTTCCTAATATACTATAATCACTAGTTATAAAGTTAAAGCTACATTATTATGTAAAATTGTTAATAAAACGTCTTCTAATAATTTTAATGGTGAATAACATTTAAAAAAGATATTCCAAGATTGTAAATACGACAAGTTAGGTAAAAAATACCACTAGCAAATTGTGCAGCGCCTGTGGGCCACCAGGGGAACTAAAATTTGTTACACCACTAGCGACTCCTAGCGTAATTTACGCGTAAACTGATAAAAACTGAAATGTTGGAGGTTATTTCGTATTAACACATATACTATACTAATAGATGTATTAATATACTATACCTACTGTTCACGCTTCGCTCACGGAAATACTAAACCGAGGATTCACGCATGCGGGACTAAATAAGCGCGACCGAAAATCACCCTTATAATAAATGACTTATGGCTGTATTTAACAAAATAAAATGGTAACATTCTTAAGGCACATTTTGTTACTTAACAATTTTTAAATATATTTTTAAGAGAGCAACATAATTTCAAGTCATGTATGTCATTTCAGAAAAGTCTCTTTGATCATATTTTTAAAAGTATAATATGTTACTGTTGATTATCATGCATATTTGTATGTCATAATTTATCCTACTGTTTAATCTGTAACCTTACCAGAAAATGAAAAACCACCGGTATATTTTCATAACACAGATATATTATAAAAAAACTAGAGGCGCTTGCACAGGGCCAGCCATTTCTCCAGTTTGGTTAATATAAAATGATGGAACACTAAATTCGTTTAAACTTTCGATTCTGAGCCAGCAATTTCAAAACACACGCTACGTTTCAAATTCAAACGCACGTGGCCTGTACGTGCGTGCAACTGCTGTTACATTATTTTATTTAACTACTTCGAATATTACGATATACTAAGTGACACAAATAAGGGAATGTTTTTGCAATTTTACTTTGTAAATCTAAAACTATCGGCTTTGTGGGACAGTTGAAGTACTAAAAGTTTTGTAGACTTGTGAAATCTGTTAACAGCTGTATTCCTATAACACTTTCTGTTTTACAAGTTTTAAAAATAAGTATACCCTTTCTGTTTCAACCTGTATAGTTATTTTCCATTGTTTTAAATACCTCGACTATAGCGATAGTGTTAGTTATGACGGAAGATAGTTATCGTTAGTGTATATAACGTTTGTGTGGGGCCTGCGGTCGGACTCTGGTTGTTCGGCGTCGCTCTCCGAGGAAGGGGAGCGGCGGCCAGCCCACTCGCTCTCTGGGTCCGAGAATATGTTCCTGTCCGTCAGGGCGTCGTCGTCCATCGCCTCCATGTCTAATTCGTCTGTTATGGAACAATTGACAAGTTATAGTATACATGTCGAATGGTGGATTTATTATTTTTATTTTTTTGTTATTTAGTTTTTTTAGTTAATGAGATATTGGTAACTCTGCAGATGTCATTAGATTTTGTTAGGCTCAAAAAGCCCTGTATCCAGGGCCGTTAAACGAACTATTAAAAACATTAGGTTTTGATATGCCACTGTCATTGTGTCAAAAAAGAGAGTTGTCAGAATTAAACTGTATAGTTTAATAGTTTATCTGTACTTTAACTTGTCCCATAAACCTGTCGTTGGCAGAATCATCGGTAGTCGATGGGGCCATAAACATTAATTGGAATTGGAAACTGTAAATAGAATTTATGTACAACTTATAAATTATTTTCGGTTTGTCTATTAAATATGTATATGTTGTATCGTTTTTTGTTTAAGTTATGGGTTAATTAGATCAAAAGAGCCTCCTCCTCAATCACTGCACTGGCCACATTCTAATCTATACTTTATCTGCACCTAAGTTTATGACATCACGGACACTGGCAGAATTGTGGCAAATAGCTACAAAAGCCACTAAAGAAGAAGAAGGTGAAAGAAGTTTGTCTGCGAGATATATAAAAATAAAATGTAAAGAACAGACTATTTGTTCTGGATAAGTACCTTGATCCCTACATATGGGTTGAAATTAAAAGGGAGAGTGAGGCTATAGAAAATGACTAACTTCACTGTGATTCTTGGTCAGAATCCGTATTTTAAAATATTGAACTATGAACCCAACGAGATTATCTAAAGCAAAATCGTCGACGCACAATGATGACAATGAACAATAATAGGACATGGGTCGATTGGCACAGAAATAAATTATTTCATATCTTTAGACTAACACACACATCTCGAACCGCCCCCAGACATATCACATCATATTTGACAAATAGCACATTGTCCTTTTCACAGATGTAAGTATGGAAGGTACTTATGCGTGTCTGACGTTTTAGGTATGATCAATTTAGACCATACGGCCTTATATCAATCAATAGATTTATTTTAGAACTTCATAGGGTTATTTGGAATGATACGCCCTTATTAATAAATCGATCTCATGTCTGAGTGGTTTTGAGTACGCTTTTGACGTGTAATTTTGTACTGATATTACAGAAGAATGATATTTCCAAGATCGCTGTGTGTGTGTGTGAGTGTGTGTGCGCGCGCGCGAGTGCGTGTGTGCGCGCGCGCGAGTGCGTGTGTTCGTGTGTGTGTGTGTGTGTGTGTGTGTGTGTGTGTGTGTCGATGGCCAGATATGACAGCAGCGGTACGGAAAGGTATCTGCAATGAAACGCTGGTGGTACTGACCGTCGTTGGCGTTAAGGTCGACATTCCAGTCGTTGTCGAACTCGAGCTGCTTGTTGAGGTCGCGCTCGGTGGGCGACTGCACCGCGTCCGTGTCCGCGTCCGTCACGTCGTATATCTCGGTCATTTTCATCTGGGAACAAGGAACATTGTTGTGAGTAGCTGCACTGGTGTAAGCAGCGGGTTTCATAAAGCAATACAATAATGATGAACGGTGTAGGAAAACACCGTGGGGAAACCTGCAAGTCTTTCGAAAAGCATGTGATGTTCGCTAACCCGCACTCAGCCAGGGTGGTGGATTGGTTCAAATTCCCGCGCATTGAATGGAAATATGGCCGGTATAGTGGCAACAGGCTCGCCCACTATGACATTGGGCCCGAAAACACCGTGAGCGATAGATGGGTGCTGCGGTGCACCTCTGCATTCACCCTCATCGTTCTCATAATTGTGGTACCGAACGAAGATATTAGATTACTTTTAAAAACCTTCTCAAGGATTGTAAGCTAGAAGCTTGTTTGTTTGATTTGATTTTCAATTTCGTAGATCTATTTCTAGTAAAAAAACTTTGGACATCAAGGTAGCTTTGGTGGCAACTAGCTTAAAAATATTATGTAGGCAACCCGTCTGTTCCAGTCAAAATTGTGCGTCACTTCTTATCACATTTTGTGCAACTCGTTCGTAGAGCGAACCTGCAGTAGCCAACTTACTAAACTATTATACGTCTTCTCCTACTTCTATCCCACTCCTGTTTAAGTCAGCAACGTGCGCGAGTAATTGTGCCTTTGCTATTGCAAGCATCCGGCGGGTCGTAAGCTTGTTTACCTTCTTAGTTACATAAGAAAAAACCTTCAGAATTGAGTCACGGTACTCATCCTGTCCCCACTATTCTTTCATTAGTCATAACTCACGCCACCCGAGTGTTGATGGTATTGTTTAATAAACACGCGCCACGTGCCGAGCGCACAGCATCATCACAAATAACATCACTACTATATTCACAAACAACTGAATATTCACCTACAGAGCTCGCCTTGGAGTATTCTTACTCGCACAGAGAGCGAAGTTCAAAATGCGTTTGTGTGATATTATCATCAATAAACACGTTTTAATTGGGATCCATCTCCATAACTATGAACACGTGTTAAATAATCAAGGCAAAATGAGAGATTTTGTCTTTATTTGAATTCTGTACCTACACATTATTGGGAACGCTCTATGAACTATCGAAAGATTTAAAACTACAAGATTACAGGATACCTTATTTCTTAAAAGACATAGCTGTATCTTAAGCTGAGTTGTATACGTCATTTAATTATCTAAAACAATAATACAGTAAAAAGTTATGAGTTTGATAAGCATAGCAATAAATATTGTTCGTTGACGTCATTGTCCCAATCTGCGTAGCTTTCTTTACAAAAAATACAATAAAGGTCACGGTATCCAAATTTTGGAGTCATTATCACGTCTTATTGTTTGATAAAAAAAACAAATTAGACTCTATTCACAAGGATGATACAAGGAATTATTAACCGCATCCAAATACTAATTACAGTTAAAATTTTCACACGTCTTCAACTGTTGACGTAAATGAATGATAATACAATTGAGTCGGACGATGGTGATTATGATGTTGATAATATGAAAAAAAAACACCGTCATGTCATGATAACCCCCGGATCGCGGCCGCTGCGTGCGGGCTCCCTAACGACACTAATCCACTAGTCACAAACCTGTCACACAAACGCATTTAAGAGTTTGCTTCTCTCAAACATATTAACGGTCGATGAGAACGATGCACAACATGATACTCTGTGAGATTTCGATCACAGTATTACTCGTATTTAGTAGTGAAACAAACTGGGTAAGGCATGCATATATATGAAACCCAACACTGAAATTACACCTCAGTCAGGTGCCTTTAGCGGTAATGAAAACTAATCAGCAGCCTGGGAATAAGGCGTATTTCCTTTCTATGCCCTTTAGAAGCGAAGATTCTATACGGACGTTTGGGGCGCTTGCCGCGCGGGCACTCTATCCATGCTAAGCGTCAGTAGCGTTACACGATGACGTCAGTAGCATTACATGATTGTATATTGGTATAGAGTGCCAGCTGTGGCGGCCTACGCTTTATATTATAAAGGTTCGCTTCTTTCAGGTTCCGTAGAGGGCACTGTTTTTTTGTAATAATAAATAAGGGCTAAAATAACAGCTGCATAGATCTCAACTCGTGTGAAGTCTCCATACAATAGCTCGAGCCGATCGTCCGATGTGCGCGCCACAGATGCACATCGGAACCGATAACAAGGGTCAAGTATGCTCGTTCCACTAGTCAGTAAACAATGTCTCTGCTGTTAGGATGACTAGTTTTGTAGAAATTCTTGGCAAGTATATCGAAGGTTTATCAGTGGGAGTGATATGGACATAATAGATGATATACCTACGGCCACTGGGGGAAAACAATTCTACTTTTATGCTTACAACACTATAGTAGCTTTACTGATAATGGTTTACACAATTTCTACGAGGACGGTTGCATGTTTCGTAATTAATCGGGGTCTTTAGCCATCATACGTCAATACGATTCTTGCCTCCCTTTTTCGCGTTACTGAAGTCAGTCACAGAGAGTGAGACACGCACATGCGGGGCATGCACATGTAGGGGCAGCTGAAACACTTACCGGGACCATATAGTTCGTTCATATCACGCAGACGCGTGCTGAGACTCTTGCGAAACTGGCGCATGAGTCGATTTGCAATAATTTAATTAGATTTTTAATCAATTTGAGTTGAATTGAATCCTTCAATTCTGCTCGCTGGGTTTTGATTGCACCAACGAAACATACACACCGAATTGTGATATCTGTCATGGCTATAAGTCTCACATCTATTCAAACCCCTTGGGACCTGAATGAAATAATTTACCACCTATATCTACCTACAAACTACAGTACTGCTGGTGAATAATGTTGACATTACACCTACTATAGGTTCTCACACTCACCTTATTCTCACCGTCCAAGTAATAGTAAGCGAGGAGCGCGTCGTTGTGTGACGTCACGCTGAGAATGTCCGCGAACGTGTCCACATCGTCGTACGGCACTCGGACGTCGCCGTATGTGATGCGGAACTCGCTGGGCCGCCTGCGCGGAATTGAATTAAAATAAGCCAAGGCAATACGTGTCTCGGTGAAGGTTTTTGGGGCGGGAAGACGAGTTATTAAGTAATTGTAATATAAGTAATCGAACAATAAGTAAGGGCGAGTTCATGATCATGTTTTGTCGCATGAAACATTACCATCGGTTGTAATGTTTATGGTGTTGTCTCTCATTTTATTAGAACGCAAACAGACAACAACATGCGTTCATGTTTAGAGTTGCGTTAGTCGCGTACGCAACAATGATGCAAGATGTTTAATCTCACTTTAAAGTGATACGTATTGAATTTTCAACCGTTGTTACCAATTAATAATGTTCTATTTACGGCAAACCATATCTGGCACTTGGTGTAGTACTATGATCAATAAGCTATACCAACCGTAGCTATACAAAAGGGTGATAAAATTTCAATAGCTATATCACTTAATAAAGTACCTACAAGACGATTTTTTACAATTGGATATTACAAGGATTGATGACCTAGATAGTGTGCTATCGTATTATACAGTGTAGCGATTCAGCCGCAATTGCGCTTCCATTTACGACACGGAATAATAATTGCAATATCCTAAAGGAAATAACCCAATAGTTAACTTAATTACATTTCCAGGATAGGAGCGGTTACATTACGAAACTGGCCGCTGTTCGGGGTCACTACCCAAGTGGTCGGCGCGAGGCCGTAAACAATATCTGTAGGCTATCGCGGGTGTGGGGTAGTGACGTCAAACAAAATGCGCCACTGCTCGTATCAAAAGTTGGGGCCACGATGATGCGATGCAGACTTCACTATGAGTAAATGTTTGTAAGAATTGGACCGTAGCATAATGTTGTCATTGTTGGCTATAGGGCGGGCTTTTCAAAGTGGCTCGAAACGTTGCTAACTCGCTACCCAGTGAAGAGGTGATATGGGCTTAGTAAAGAATAAACGCATAGTGGAAGCGCAAAAACTATAAGGAATATTAAAACAAAACTCGCAAGCTCTATTGAATGTTTGTCAAGAAACCTTGCTTTGTTTTTGGGTATTTCTTGGATAATGTTTGGTACTTAATGTACCTACTTACCCTAAATTTCAGTTCAGATAACGTAGGAAGTAACAATGTAGATATATCTAGGGACCTACTCAATCTGCTTTAAATTATATAAGTAACGCAATTACGTAAGTACCTACCTAGCCTCTATTTTGACACAGTTATCTAGATATTATTAAAACATTTTTTTGCACAACTCGCGGATATGTTATCTTTAAGGAATTAACAATAGTTACGCGTAATAAGAGATAAGTGGTAAGGGAAGGTATTATTTATTTCCAAATGTGCACATAATACTTTATAGAGGTGGTAAGATTACTACCACTTATAGTTGCAACATGACCTACTTATAACAATTTTAAGAATTAAACAAAAAGAAAATATATAATAATAACAGCTAAATTAAAATGTACACTTTTACATATCGTTTTCAGATAAATGAACCTGTTATATAATGATTAGTAATCCTTAATTAAGGTAAGCCTTACTACGGCCCAATGCAGTCTCCATCAACAAATCAAACATCGTTCAAAAATTCAAATATTATTGTTAATGTGGACAATAAACATTTGAAGCGAAATCATGAGAAATGGGTCACTCAGATAAGAGCCTTTGTTAAATGTTACTTTATCAACAAAATAATGACAATTAGAACAGCTGTGCCCTCTGGGGGCCAATTTACAATAATTCATGATGAATTGCTGCGAGTTCAATTATGTATATATTTGCCATTGTTTACGAGTTGCGACAATCTAAGTAGATTTAAAGATTATGTATGAGACACAAATCTATGATGAATATCAGTGTGCTAATTAACTCCGTTGGCTGCAAATTTAAAATTAGGGCTTATCCACATGATACGTACAAGGTGCAATAATTTTGTTACAGATTATTGAATTAAGGATACACAAAATTCAATATACCTACATATGATTAAATATAAATACCATCCATAAATGTTAATTAAAGGTCTACAAAGTGCCGTTGTTATTAATAATACATACTTTGATAAATAAACTGATTCATAAAACACTTGCATAAACATAACCTCTGATGGAAGCGATTCCATCTTGTGTGTTGGTATAATGTCATATTTAAGAACGCTCTTTATGCGCTAGAATGATCTTTATTTGTGTTTATAATAAAACATATGTTCATATATTTATGACGATAGTTTAGTTTTATACTCAATAATGATAAGACATTATAATCCTCGAACTAAAAGATCCGAGTGTTTTATTTATTACAATAATCCTTCTCAAAATCCCTCGATTTAAAAATGACCAAATCATAGATAATATTTAATATTTATCCTATGGGTTCAATTATAGTAGTATACGAGCTGAAAATTGTGGTCTAAGGTTTTTTAAATTTAAAATTATTCTAACAAAAATAATGGTACACAGCTTTGATTTATATCGATTATGGCGTTTTCGCAATCTTCAATCAATCAAAGCGAGTTTATATAGGCTAGCTTTCATATTTTTGTATGTGTGTTTTGTACGTATGTAGTATGAATTACAATTTTCATAAATTCCTTCTTAAAGCCATATTACTTATTAAGAACGTTTTTTTATAAAAAAAAAATGTTACGGCGACGCTTCCCCATCAAAAGTAACTAAAGGCTATAATGCCAGTGACGTCTTAGAACAATCAAAATTACACAGGGCTATCGCACAATGTAAAGTCAAGTTTAACTATCGAAGGTCGCGAAGATAAGATTAATATGGAGATAGTTAAGTCCGGCTTAAAGCGTAAATTATTATTTTTATCCTAAGATTGTATTAGCAAATGCATAATATATTGCAGTGACGTTGAAATCTCACAGGATTATAGAGTACTTATAATATTAATTAAATATTAATCAAATCGCTCTCAGATGCAATAAAGTGATTCAGGTATTGTATGAAGATCTTTCCCAAAAGCTCACGATCATGACTTTCAGACAGTGGCAGGTTTTCTTTGTAACTCAAACGACCTCACCAAAACTTCATGTTTTAATTTTCGATAATCTTAGAACAGATAAAATTACTAATGATTAGCTTCAATGAATACTTATAACTGCAATTCATGTATATCTCACCTTCTATCCAATTGTCTGCCGTCTGTCAGTTCTTTCTTGGCATCCATTGTGAGTTTGTAGTAGATTCTAGCTGCGATTTCGGATTTATCGTGCGTACTGTACAGGAAACCATGTAGTTGCTGCAGCATGCTAAGACTTATCTTCCATAACGATTTGCTCATCTTCGGAGTGCATGTTACGAATCTGGGGACAAGGGGATACAATAAATAGGACTTGCTAAGATCATGTGACGCAAGATACTCGTGGGCAATAATAAAACTGGACAACACTTGTAGTGATGCTAAATATGATACAGTGTTATAAGATACGTATTACTTACGCTTACAAAAATATTATGTGTATTATGTAGGTACTAAGATGCCTTCGTCAAAATCCATTAATTATATTAATAATTTATTAAATTAAGCTCACTGTCCTTATTCCATAACATAAGACTAAATTAACAAGAACGGCAAGGCCAGCATGCAATTTAATTAATCCCCTAATAGAAAACAATCACAAAAACGAATGATCAATATTGCACAGAGACCCCCTATCGAAGCACGTCATTCAATACAATAACATAAATAAGTGACAAGAACAATAATATTATTGAAGTATCTTAATGACGAGTAATAGCTCGTGTAAATGATGAAAGTAAGTACCTATCGAGATTAATTTTTATATTATGTATAAGAAGATATACCAGAAACTGGAACTTCAAAGAATTAAATGTATATTTTATACAGTCCACAGAAAAAAAACAGTGCCGTCTAGCCAAAAGAAGCGAAGCTTTATAGTATAAAGCGTAGGGCGCCGTAGCTGCCACTCTGTATACCTATATACATTGTGTAACGCTACTGACGCTTAGCACGGCTAGAGTTGCCGCGCGGCGAGCGCCCCGAAAGTCCATATAGAAGCTTTGCTTCAAAAATACTTGTCAAATATTACATTTCGTCGTTTATTATAAGGTAAGTACTTAATTTTAATCACGATCAAACACAATGTTTCTAGAACATTGAAGTCAAAGGATACCGGTAACATGGCCAATCAATAGCACTGATAGATAACATAGCAACTTTGTTGTAGTTACAACTATGAATAATGATAATTAAATACCTAATTAAATCAGATCTGATATTATGTCCATGTTTAGACAATAAACAAAATAAACATATTTCCTTGCTGAGGACGAATAAATTAATTGGCAGATAATTGATTAAAATCTATCTAAATTCAGCTACTACATTGATTATCTTCCAGGAGTATTTAAATTCCATAACATATTCTATAGCTAAAGCAGGATTAAAAAGATTATGATAAAAGGATGTTATTTACTAACTATTGAAAGATTATTTCGCAGTAACATGAAAACAGTACTTACTATTTAAACAAAGCGTTTTATCAGCAAATATGAAATACTATTTAATATAGATAACAGCGGTCCGAGGTTAAACATTTAACTTGTTACAATAAATATAATAGGCGATAGCAGTAGGAAATTCTAGTTCCGTTTCACAAAAACAAAATGTACGGACTTTTTACCGTCGAGACATCAATAAGGAAGAAGTTAAATCATAAGATGCGTCAGCCAGCATGGGTAATTATTAATTAAGGTGTTTATTGGATTTTCTAAAAAAAAACCATTTTAAGTATTAACTTAATTCATCCTTCAGCGAGTGCATGTATAATATGTTTTTTTTTGGGATGTTGATTAAAATTATCTTAATCATTTTATCAAGTCGAAAAAGTAGGTATAATCCAGTATCATTTTATGTTCCTTGATAGGAATGTGATCATTGAGAGGGAGAAGCAACTACTTCTGACTTCATATAGGGTACTATGACATGATTTATAGAATAAACCTGGCATCGGCTTGATAACCTTTGTAGGAATGCTTGTTTATGCATATTTACGTACCGATATCGCATACAATGCGTTCGATAAGCCAATTTATCTCAATAAATAACCCCAGCATTATGACGTCACAATTACAGTGAACCGGGGCAGTAGATTCACATTTTTATCATAGCAACATTGACCCAATAACATGATAGGGAAGTTGAGTAACAGTTGTAGATAAACCTATTGTTATTGTAATGTGGGACCATATATTTACAATAAAAAATGAACATTTGCGTCAGAGAGGCTGTTTATAACGCTCGACAACCCCTGAGGAACTAAAATTAAATTATGAGTAAGTTATAAGATTATTATGACAAAGATTGTGACTTTCCTGCCACACATTTATTACAGGCTAAGATCGACTGGAAGCTTTCAAGAACACGCAGGCACACCTACATATTAGATACCTAATGGTCTATTATGACCACAATATGCTCAAAATAAACATTGAATACAAACAAAAAAAAACAAGCATAAGCGCCTATCACATAACGATGCTACTTACACGAATATCAAATACAAAATATTATTTAAAGAGATGTCATGGGCACAATTAGTTATTTTATTTCACATTTACATAACATCACAAGCATTTTACTAATAACCATACTCGAATGTAAGTTTTTTCTGATCATTTGTATAAGTCAACAAAATAATGACGTCACGATACCATCTTCGGCCCTCCACCGGCTAGCCCATAAACTATCAAACACTAACCTAGTCATAATGCTGTTGTGTCGGACACACCTCTTTTTACGCACCAACACATTCCCAGCGACTCTGTATTGCACTGAGTGCCTCTCTACTTTATCGGCCACATAACTAAAAAGCGTTGTGATATAATGTTAGTCACAAAAGCACCGTGATTTCCATGCTAATCGAGGAAGAAAGTAAAACATGATGAAGAAAGATAGGGCTCTAAGTCTTAAATAAAAATATCAAATTAGTAACATTTTAAGTTACTCCTCCTAGTTACAAAGCCAAGTAATTATGTACTTACGTGACGACTTAACTTGTAATGCTGCATAAAATATCTACTTTGAGATTTTTAAAAATAATGAATAATGTTTGTTTTTATGTTATAAGTGCTTGGGGTCGGGAAGATATACTAGTCTTGAAGTCAAATATTTTATGGGCGAACCCTTGTATGCGCACAGCGCATGTTATAACGTGGGTTATGCGAGTGGAGTATAATTCTTAGAAATTTATTATTTTTCTTATTTTAAGAATTATTTATATGATATTTAATGAAAGGTTTCTTAGTTAATGATGATAATATTTAAAAATTATTTCACCATACTAATCATCATTTTAAATCTAGAGTCAATGCTCTATTGCGAGGACAGACGTAGAGGCTGAAGGACGTCATAAACATATCTCGACTTTAAATAATATATACTGAGGAATTTATTTTTTTCCGAAACGTATCCGTGGTATAATCGTTTAGGACGTAAAACACCAAGATGTATACTGTCGCGATGTACTTACAGTATAATAATTGAACCAAATTAAAATGTATTAAAATTTATTGAAATTTATTGTATGTAGTACAGTAATTTAAGCACTACAATGCATTAATTGCAGTATTTTCTAAAGAAAATAATTCCACAATTGTTTGGTAGGTATTGTAGTTAGAATAGGACATAAGAGGTTATATTGAGTATTTAAATGACAATGTAAACATTAGCAAGGTTGATTGAATGGTGCCATAGTCTAGTGGTGCAAAGTAAATGCTACAAGACATTGGCAACCATGTTTTCACTAGCTCAGAAGTATTGAAAAATGTTTTTATTGCAATTTATTTATAATCTAATGTGATGAAATTATAAAAAATTAATGCAATACTCACTTGGTGAATGTAGCATACATTATATCGATCGGAACCCGGTATGGAAGCGTGACTAGAGTAAGGTATCGCACGGCTCTTTGTCGCATCACCCAGTTGACTATACCGTTGTTCGCAGAATCTATGGCGTTTTGGAATATCGTCAGCACTGTGTCAGGCAGGTCGTCAACTAATGCATCCTAAAAATGCACATTCGCATTACTATATTACGCTAAACACGTCATCATTCTTATCGTTTCAATATGTGTCGTAATTTAAATGTATGTGCTTCATCTTGTTTATACTTACTTAGTCATTAAGTATTTGAAGAAAGTGTTAAACCAATCGGAAAACAATCATTAGGGTAAGGAATCATCAAAACTCACCTGTCTGTGTGTCTTACACTCTTCACATTCCGGATCGTATTCATAAGGTGTGTCATCCAATACGTCTTGCAGTTGGTATGTAGACTGCACAGCGAGACATCTCGTGCAGGATATCAAATTATTTCTGTGCAAGAATCTGAGGGCGTCGTCAAAACCTTGCTTGCACATGTTGCTGAGTACCTCAGGTTTTGGTGGGAAAAGAATTCGAGCGAACCTGTTCATGTTCTGTTTTGATAGTTCTATACTTGTATTTGCCAGATTTACCTGTAGATATTAACAATATGAGGGATTTAAGAAGTTCGAAGAAGCAACAAATATTGTCATAGGTGGCGAAACTCATTCTTAATTTTACATTAAGTTTTTCGGAATGTAAGGTAAATTATGAACCAAGATATACAGTGGTAATGAAGATGATGATGCCATATACTTACGTGAAACAGCTGTGAGCTCAAATCCCTAGGACAAATATCGCTCTCGCCACAGAAGGGGCTGACAGTGACTGTGTTCTCATCCAATACTGGTAGGTTGTCACTGAATCCGCCATCCATGTATCTAATCCCGTGGAACCGTGGCGGTAGTAATCCAGAGAACACTGGCACGAAACATGATGCTAATAAAGCCTATAAACATGACATAACATCAGTAAAAGTAGTAAATATGTTCACTTCCCTTCACTTAAAAAAAAAAATGGCTTTCGTAGTAAATTTTGCAACAGAAGATTCCTTGTGTTTCATAAACAAGTAGGGTAGATCGTTTTGTAAGATTGTAACAGACCTGGAAGAGTAAGAGAAGAATCTCTTTTTCCTTTCTCTGTTGTCTATTTTGCGCAGGCATTAACTGAAGTCAGCTCTATTAAAGATTTCATTTCAAAAAACAAGGAGCCGCCCCAAAATAATTCGTTACCCTGTCGCCGCCGCGCCGTCAAACTTTCTACGGCCGCAACTCAAGCGTCAACAAAAAACATTCGACTATTTGGTTGGTATTTGGTTATCTCGTCTTTTGTTTTAGATATCGATCAATTAGGTCGAAGGATCCTCCATCACTTCACTGGCCATATTTTTATCTCTACTATATGCATCTAAGTTTATGACACTAGTATCACGGACATTGGCAGAATTGTGGCAAATAGCCACAAACGCCACTAACAAACAAGAAGAAAACTATTTGGTCACGAAATTGATGCGGAAAACGTCTTCACCAATAAAATAAAATCTCGTTGGTATTTAATAAGCTAGTGGAGATATATTTGACGCCGAACCTTTAAGCGTGAATCGTGACATATTTAGGTATAGTTAATACAGGGCTAATAGTCTACATTCTGAACATACCTGTAAGAGGTCTTCTCGTGTTGGAAATTCGGAGACTATAACATTTTTCCCATCGTACACCCTCGTCAGCGATATGTGAAGTTTGCCGCTAACGATCTTGTGCACATCGTGCGGAAGATACTTCTGCATACCCTCCAGGAGTACATTTTGTATGTTGAACGAGGGGCTGAACGGCCCGAGAGATCCCGCTCGCGCTTCCGTCACCACCCTTAGAACGTCTGTTGTGATTTCGCCTAGGAAAATTTTAAATTTACATAGAATTTGTGATATTGGTTGTTTTGTAAATAAATAATTAATTAATTTGTAAATAAAGTAAAAAAAACACAATTATTTCAAATGAAACACTGTGTAGGTTAATTCCTATTAATAACAGAAATAATAATAAAATGAATATATATTGTCCGTATTTTTTTAAGTCCATGATATGTTTTCACTACAACATAACAGTCTGTAACCAGCCTTGCTGTTTGGTCTGATTTTCGTATCAATTAATCTATAACCTAAGGGCTATTTCTGATTTGTTAGCCTTGTCCTATTCTCTTCATTACAGTTGACATATTAACTACAATCACAAAGATGAATGTAATAATATTAAGTTTAACGAAATAAGGTGTTTGAATTTGATTCTTTAAAATATGCAATACTTTTATAATCTGTGGGAGTAATTTGACAAGTTGTTAAATAAAAATCACCTGCCAAAGTTTAGTCCCATCACATATATTATGGATGACCCCTATTGTAAATTTTAATATAAGGCAATGAACTGAAAATAAATTAGATATGTAATATTATACAGTTACTACTTGTACTAGTACTAAATAAATAATAATTTTGCCCTTTTGACGTCCCACTCCTGGGCACGGGCCTCCCCTCACTGTGAGGGGGATTCGGGCCGTAGTCCGGCACTAGTACTATTTAGTGACAATGGTGTCGCCTGCAACAGGAACAGTTGTGTTGCTTTTCTTGAGAATGTACTTACACCGTCTTTTATGCTTTGAAAAGAGTAACCATTGAGTTTCTTGCTCCTCACTATAGTTATTTTTCTCAAATTTCAATAGTTTAAGTAATTAAGTAGGTGCACATGTCAAAATAATGGACAACAAATTTAGTACCTACTAAATGTGGTGAACCTACTAAAATCGTTAAAAGGTAAGCGGCCATCTGCCATTTATCTGGTGGTCAAAGCTAAAAACAACCCAATTGCCAGAATACAACCCAAGATAACTTGACACAGCAGTGAAGAGACCTGGCCCAACCAAATAATGGGATCAGGGATCAATCATTCAATTGAATTAAATTTGAATTTGATTAGTATTTACTTACAGACATGCTCATTAAAATTTCATCTGTAATTGCATGGAAGTAGGTTAATAATTAAATTCAGCCTTAAAAATGAAAAGAGTGCCCGAAAAGAATACTTGCAAATAAAAATTACCACAATATTGTGTATAGTATATATTTTTAAAATCTTGTGTACTTTACATACTAAAAAGTACAAGCAATTATGAATAAATATTCGATTTTTTTATGTATTTTATTAACTAAATAAGCATAGATAAATTTTTAGTAATTTATTGATTTTAATATTCTATATTTTTGTAGGTAAATATATTTTCTAGGAGGCTACATGAGACACAAAAAGTAGTAAAAACATGATACAACATTTCTAATTCTATTATGAAAAGTACCGGACAAAATTGTATAATGTATCAAATGATTGTCTTACCAATAGGCAGGTCACACAGCAGACAACAAGCGGACAGGGCGCCAAAAGACGCACCAGATATCTTGCCTAACAACAGATGTGGCGCATATTTCTTTAAACACACTGCGACACCAACGTGGTAAATACCGAGAAAACCGCAACCGGCGAACGATAAGTTCATTATTCAAATAAATTAAAACACTACCAGATTAAACACAATGATTTTACACATAAAATCAGCGCACCTATTTCAACAACCACTTACTCATGAACTAGGTCGCACTTTGTAAAACTTCATCACCAAACTATGTTTTAATTTAAATGATTAGATTAAATTTATCTTTGTTATGTACCCTTATCGTGGTTTTGTTATCGCGAACTGCTCCCGAAATCCAAAATATTTAAAGAGAAACTCATACACTACACTAGTGTCTAACGCGATGAAACTTGACTAAAACGTAAACAACCATCACCCAGAAACAAAAAAATGACACTGACAGACGTCAATTGACAGCCAGATGTTCATAGAGGACGAAAACATTTTTTTGGTCTTTTTAGGCATGGACCTTGAACATATAACCAGCCCCCCTATTCACTAACTCTGTTGACAGCTCATAGTGATGATCACTTGGCAAAGTGTTCAACGATTAACTGTCAAACAGCTAGTTTCGTATTCCCTATGACCAGTGACTAACTAAGATGACGTCATGAGCACCGAGTAATGGTGATAATCACCGTAACACTTTTTGACAGATGTTTTCGTATCGATATTTGTATAATTGGTATTCCGTAAGCTTAGTGGACAACAAACTGATAGTCATTTCAAATTTAAAAATATTCGTGAAAGAAACTGCTCAAGGGTAGTGTTTTTCAAGTAAAAGTGATGATCACCGAAGCCTGTAATTAGTAAAGCAAGTGAAAGTTGTAATTTTGTTGTTTGTTTGTGATTCGTGTGCGTAGAGAAATATTATGGCACGTCTTATTTTATTGGGATTTGCTAAAGAAAGGCGAAAACAAGGATTTTTAAGTACTTATTGAGAGATGCCGCCTGCACGACGCTAGTAATCTACTACAGTTGCCCAAGAGGGTTTATTGCAAATATAATTGTTTGAATACCTAAAGCTGGATTTCAACAGGCATGAGAAGAACTCAGTTTTTGATGGTTCATATGTGGCCTCAATCCGACCATGATCATAAGGAGGCATATTTTAATTGAAAAAATTGCCAATCTTTAAATGTTTTAATAGTAAGTAATAACAATACCTAACCTACTAAAATAATAAGTACATCTACATAATATGTTTAAAAGGTAAATTAATTTCTTGTTTCAGATTTGTGATGCTGTACCTACTGCTGCATACCTACTTATGTGGAGTCAATACCCCATAAAGTGTATTTTAGAAAGACTTGAAAGAAATGAAGAACTCTGTTGGCTATTTGATGAGAAATATTATTTTGGCTGGTTATTGATAATGAAGAGCTCAATGAATGTAAATGTGTTAATAGATATTTCGAGTCTTCAATCAATAAATAATTGAAACAAATATGAAAATTATTATTATTTTTAGGTGATTCTGAATATACACAGCACCCCTTGGATGATGACATCTAACTTGGTGCAGCTCCGGGTTCACCAGAAGATCACTGCACAGACAGAAATACTGTTGAACGGTGTATTGGAGTACTGATAATATGTTGGCAGTGCTTGTTAACACACGGTACAACTACACTATAACCCAATTACAGCAGTCAATGTGGTGAATGCACGTGTTGTTTTACAAAACATTGCCAATTCACTGAATGTTCCAATGCAGAGCCTCAGAGTGATGTTGTCAGAACTAAGTCTACAGAGTGTGGTGGCAAGAATCATCGAAAATCCAGATAACTGTAGGGATATATACAGTCCAAAAATTATGGAATGTTTCGAGATAATCATTTATAATTATATAATGCATTCCATAATCATCGGGCTTAGTAATACTGATATTTTTGTTATTGTTTTAACATTTATTACATACCTAAGAACACAAATTACATGTTTCATATTAAGAAGACAATAATACTTTAAAATACATATAAAGCTTTAACTTGAATGCTACTAGAAGTATTATTATGTACATAACTATGTACATCTTCTCCAGTGTCCTTCATAAGCTCCATCACAGTTCCTTATGCAGCTGCATGTTGCTCCTCAGCAGCAATTTGCCGTAAGTATCTAAATGACGTTGGCCCAGCACCGCACCCTCTCATCTCCATGAACTGAAATTTACATATTTAAATTGGTTGGATGTTGAAGCCTATTATTATTTTAATTGATTTAAAAAAACAAGCACTCTAGGAATTTTAAGATTTACCTAATGTGCGAATTTACTTTTCAACTAAGATTAATCACTCGCTGAGTATACTAATGATGACTGAGTGAATTTTTTTTAGATTGTAGGTAAAATAACTATTTTAAGCAGATGTTTCATTTCTCATGTTAATTTATTAACTAGTAAACTTACGTGGTCTAAAGTAGTGGTTCCTTATGCCACAGGTTTAGCAGAATTGCTACGGAGTCACACGCTTCTCGGGTGACTAACAGCCTGTGGACTTCCCGTAAAGTGACCCAATGATATATCGCGATGAGACTCCGCAAACTCCACCAGCAGTTCCATTTGGCTTACGGAAACTCTTCTGCATGCAGGCATCTTAAAAGTAGAAATTCTACATTAATATAATATACTAGCGGCCCGCCCCGGCTTCGCACGGGTACATTGCGGTTACATTATTCGAGTTTTAGTAAGGATCCCTTATTTTTTGAAAATATATTATAGCCTATGTCACCCGGGGATAGTGTAGCTTCCCAACAGTGAAAGAATTTTTCAAATCAGTAGTTTCGGAGCCTATTCATTACAATCAAACAAACAAAGTTTTCCTCTTTATAATATTAGTATGATTAAATACTTGAAATTACCTTCAATTACTTTGATCTTATAGTGATTTCATTAGGTAATATTGAAGTTAAAAAACTTTGATTCAATTAACAATTTTCACATTATAAACCATAACTTAATCGTTAACTTACCTTTAAGGATTTATTTTAACAAACTTATGGCTTACAAAACACAATTAAACGCAGTAATTACGCACCAAACAATTAATATTAAATCAACACAAAATTGTTTTCCCGCCATCTTTACATGTCATGTGTACATAAACCGCTTATGATGAAATGTTATCTAAAATGTAGTACTTCCCACGTTCAAAAGGCGTTGTTCAATTTAGTCGTATAATAGTCGATAAGAAATAGAGGCGTCGAGTGTTGTATCGAAGAGCACCGCTCTTCGCCCGTTAGTCACCGTAACTTCATATCCACTCAATGTGATACGGAATACCAAAGTTGTACCATTCTCAGTTGTCATCAAAGTTCAGTGTACAACTGAAGCCAGTTAGTCACTGGTGATCATCAAGTTAGCGAATAGGGGGGCAGTACCGATACAGAGCTTTGATAATAAACAAAGTAATATAAACATAATTCTTTGAGTAGATATTTGAAAAATAATGCCAACAGATAGAATTACAATTATGTAAACAACCGTAAGAGACAATATCATCATAATTACATAAAAATACCAATTGGCGCATGCCAAAAATATTTCAATGACTTTTACAGCACATAATCAAATATATTCGCTAGACACACCTCACCCTGTTTTTTTTGCTAATATTCTGCTTTAGTGCTCAACCACTAGTAGTATTTATAAGTCTGTGTACTCAACGCATTTGAAAATATTTATGTACTGGCTTAATGCGAAAAGTAAGCCAACGAAAAAATTATGAAAATAAGTACGGAAGTTTCTCTTTGGAAATTTCATTCATTCATTGAATGATTGAAGGAATTAATTTCATCCGTTTCATATTGTATTCTCTTTGATCAGTTCGCTATCCTCGATCCTCTTCACCTACAAGATACTCTGTGCTCTTACGTAGTATTGTATTCTCTTTGCTCTGTGCTTTTCACCTACAAGGCTCACCCAGCTGGTTTGTTTATTTATAATTAGTTGATTGATGTTACCTATTTTTTGTAGAATATTGAGTAATGACACGCCACGCTAGAAATTGCACCGCGGGTGCTGTATACACCTACCATGAAAAGAAGAAAGACGCCGCTGCATCTGGATACGGTACACAAAATGAACGACTTGGAAAAGATTCTGTTAAAAGTTTCGACTGCTGTAGTCTTACGCTGCAGCCTTGCAGGAAGCCAGTGGTAACTAAGGAAGGATATTTATTCGACAAGGAAGCTATACTGGAGTATATAGTATCTAAGAAAACAGAATACACGCGTCTGTTGAAAAAATATGAGAAGCAGTTAAAGAAAGAAGACAATGAAAAAGCTGAATTGGCAGCCGCAGAAAAAGAAGCAAATCTGATGAAGTTCATGAATAGAGAGAAAAATATATCTAGTAATAAGACAACGCAATCTGAAAATGGTGCATCAACATCATTATCAGTATCAAATCTTGCGAATGGTAAAGACAAACAGTTGCCCAGTTTCTGGCTGCCCTCACAGCTTCCAGATGCGAAGATCTCCAAGGTACAGAAGCCAGATTCTACAGTGTATTGCCCCATCAGTGGGAGACCATTGAAAATGAAGGACTTGATTGAAGTAAAATGGACATTGGTGAATGACCCTGATGACAAGAAATCTTTGATAGCTAAAGAGAATAGGTACATGTGTCCAGTGACTCATGATATACTCAGTAATGCTGTGCCATGTGCCATAATCAGGTGATGTTAACATTTTAGAACCATAATAATATTTATACTGTACTTTTTTGAGTAAGTTTGTCTCTAGTAATATACGGTAGCTTAAACAATATCACGAGCTATCAACTATGTAGTAAAAGAGAGGTCTATACTTCCTACAATTTGGTATTGAAAAGAGTAGGATGGCCTTAAGGTCCATTACAATGTCATTATGGATCATCATTTTATTCCATGTTTTCCAACACCATAACCCCCCATATATATCTTTGCAGGACCACCGGCCATGTGGTGACCATGGAATGTGTTGAAAAAATTATAAAGAAGGATTGGCTCCACCCACTCACTGGAGACAAACTCAAGGAGAAAGATATAATTACTCTACAGAGAGGTGGTACGGGATATGCACTGACCAATCAGAACCTGGAAGGGAAAAATGAGAGGCCAGTCTTACAGGCATAGAGAAAATAGAGCATTTACTCCTTTTCTCTCTATAAAAACACTCATTTTATTTCTTTTTAAATTATTCAGTTATAAATTCATTCTTTCCAAAATGTCCATAGACTTGTTTTAATTACTTGCCACCTTGCCACTTAGACTGATTGTATTTCATAATTGGCCTAAATCTCGACTCTCCAGATACCATTTCAAACATTCCCCTTTACCCATATAACACACATTTTTATGTTGTAATAATGAAATAAAACAATATTTAATGTATAAGTACAAATCTGTATTATTTTAAAAAATAAACTATAATCTTCTATAATATTCTAATTTTATGTTTACGTCACATGAATACATTTCAATAGGATTTGATGCAACTGGTACTGTAGAGACCTAATGAGCACTCGGCAATAATGTGGAGATAGCTTTTGCAATAATGGCGGTTATAAAACACCCAAAGCCTTGCGTCAATAGACGCGGCGAGTCGAGTCAAATTGAATCTAATTATGCTATGTTGTATTTGCTATGTTCACTATCAAACTTTCATTTTCACATTCAATATCATAGCAGCATTTGTGCAGCCTCCTAGTTAAAGGCTCAGTTAACATTGTAAATTAACTTGTTTTAGAGTTCCAGCTTGCTGACCAGATAATACACACCATAATACAGGTGATATTAATAATCATTTGATATACAATACCATAATATCATGGCCATCCATGACCAGAGAGATAATGTATTTCATGCACAATCCTATGTGACGTAAGTAGCTTAATTTCCTAAGAATTAAATGCGAACAAATCTAACTGAAAGTCCACTGCACTATTCCTAATTTCAGTCTCAGGGTATGCTAAATCCTTACCTAATTCTTCTAAAAAGTTCAGTACAGATTCAGTCTGATTGGACAGACTGTCTATTTCTGTGGGTGGTGCAACATCACTTTCTGTCAAGTCATTATCTAATGATTTATCCTTATCTTTAACATGTAATAAAGCGGGCTCAATCAGTGATTTCGTGAAACTATCCTGCGATTTATCATTTGCATTCATTATCCATTCTTTTAATTCATGATCCATATTTGAGTCTTTACTTGATAAACCAACATCGTCTTTGAATATATCATGCAAGCTGTTGCTATCAATGTTCGGTGGAGCTGACAGTGGATTGGGAGGTGGTGAGAGAGATACATCTTTCTCATGTATATCGTCTTCCATTCGCAAAGAACGAATAGGTTGTGCTTCGTAATTCACAAATTTGCTGGCGTTAATTTGAAACTTTCGAAAAACTGTCGACGAGGATTTGATTGGTGATGATCGAATATCGAAATGTGCGCTGTGGAACTGTATGTGATTGTTTTTAGGTGGTTTAGTTTGTTCTCCAACATTATACAGACCTGTGTTCACTGGTGGACACATAGTAATACCGCACTCATTGCTTTGTACTTCATTTACATCATTGTTTTGAGGAACAATTCTAGTACAAATCTCATTATCCTCACCAATCGCAATTTCGTCATCTACATCTGAAACATTTATAGCCGTGCATTCACTCAACTCTTCACATTGAAGTTTGATTTTCTTAGCATTCAGCCCTCGTGTCTGGTGCTTGAGTTTCCATATCCTTTTGCTGACAGTTGGCCATTTCGCTACGGAATTAATTCTAGCACAATTATCAGTTTCATTTTCTGGATCAATAACTCCATTCGACTGGTGTTGGGTCTGTTTGTTTTTGGGGTCTTTGCTGATTGGGCTGAGTTTGGGCGGATTATGAATGCAATAACCATTTTTGTCTTTAACACAGTTCAATGCGTTAACATCAATATTATATTTCCCAGGATTCATACCAAACAATCTAGAAATCAGATTATAGTTAGCAGTTATTAAAGTTCATGTCAAAGTCATGACTAATTAGATCATAATTGATATGATACATACCTCCCGACGTCATCATTGATAGTGCACGCCTGCCCCTCGGTTCCATCGACTTTTTTGAGTAAACATGGTAGAAGGGACTTCAGTTTCACCACCAGCTGTTCCAATTGCTGAATGAATATGTTGGATTTGTCGTCGTCGGAGCCACCCTTGACGATTGCGAGTAGACAGTGGAACAGATTCGAATGAATTTTGGCGGGTATATGCGTAGGGTGATTTTCGTAATGCTTCTGAAGGCGATATAGACTACCAAATTCCTGAAATATGAAGGATGTTATACCTGTCTGGTTACCTCTCAGATTAAGAAGGCAGACAAAAAGACAACTTACAGCAGAACACTGGAAACAGGTGACAATAGTCTCGCTTTTCTTTTTGGACTTGTGTGGTGAGTCTTCTGGCAACATTTGCTTTGGGAGTTTCACTTTTCTACCACTTCTCGTAACTGTAGTCTAAAATAAAATTTTCATAACACAAAATTTGTAAAAGGTCTTTGATAATACCAAAACAAAACAGGCAGAATTAATTCTGTGATAAGTAACTTTGTTTGTAGTTTGTAGATTTGGATGAGCATCGTAACTTATGTCACCTAACTCCCATGGTGGGCTGCAAAGAGCAAGAGAAATACATGTGACTCTAAAGGTCTGGCACCCACCTCTGCAATCAATTCTGGGTCTTCCGATTCTTTATCATCCCCTTTCTTGCCAAATTTTGAGTGAACCTTTTTATTGCCTTTCCTTTTTCCAACAATTGCTAAATCTTTTGGTGAGACAACTCTGAAATTATAACACAACTATCATACACCATTGGCTTTGTGTGTAACAAATGTATATTTTTTTCATAAAAGCTTACAGTATTATCTGTTCATATATAGGTGTCTCCGAGAGTTTATTAGCAATCACTTTGCCCACAGGAGATGCATGCATCCCAGGATAAGCATGTCATAAAAAGGGTGTTCAAATAGTTTACTTACTTGTAAATATATTGAGTGTTGGTAACAGGGTCGTAGGTAGGCTCTGGTGTGTTCTTGTTGGGGTCATTGAACATCTGCAGGGCTTGGTTAACCATCTTCATTTGATCATCACTTAATTTATTAAGGCTGCAATTAAATGAGACTAACATGAACTGGCTTTCTTTTTTTGTAATGCAAATTAGTTTTTATATAAAATTAGTTACCTATGGTAAGTTTCTCCTAGTTTTATTAATTGCACCGATGTGTACTTAGAAGGATTGTTAATGTTGGTTGGACTGGAAAATAGAAAGGATGTTGAAATTGAAGCAAATTATATTGTATTATCAGTAGATACACTGCACCACAGTATGGTTACTCACTTCTTTGGCTTGATCTTTGGCATACGTTTCTCGGGGGCCCTTCTGTGTAAAATGGGAACATCTTTGATCTTAACTATCTTTCTGTCTATGTCGAACTTTGGTGCCGAATTGACTACATATGTCGTATCTGTGGTAGGCTTCAAAACAATATTGTTTAATATATATTGTTTATTTACATGTTCACTTTTGGGTAACAAAAAGCTAGCTAATTTCCAGTTGTTTCCGTTTTGACTGCAGTCTCGCTTCTTCAAAATAGAAGGCCTAGTTGTATTTCTGATGCTCAGCAAATCGCTTTCGATATTTCCGCTGCTTTCGTAAAACGTTTTCAGGTTATTGGTGGTTAACTGATTATGATGATCTACATTGCCCGGTGTTATCACGTACGTGTTCGCCTGTAAGCATAACATAGGTATGAATGTAATAACAGTGCGATACCTATCAGAAGAAAATGTGATTATCATGAGCAAATAACCGGAATGGCGCCAGGATCCTGGATCAAATAAACTGGTGCGTACTGACAGGAATTGACTACGTTTTCTGAAGAAATATCCATATTTTTCCGTACAAATTGTATCGTTACTACCACATTGCGATAAGAATATTTGCCTGAAATAAAACTATTATTATTCGTAAGTAAAACAAGGAAGATTTATTGACAAATCTGACAAAAAAACAATAGGAGATTGACATACAATGATGACATCAGACAGACCACAGATTAGAGGACAGACTCAGACTGTACATTATGACTAGGCATGGAAATGATTGCTACTTTAAATTCATTTTCATATGATGATATTATTATTTTTTTCACACTGTTCATACCTGTGAATTTTCATAACAAATGATTTTAGGCCACAATGAATTTTCCCTTCTATTATTGGTAGATGAACGAGTTTACGGAATAGAAATATTCATATACTTGATAATTTTGCTTAATAAAATTAAGTTGAAATGACCTAGTGGTTGAAGACGACTGTATGATACGGATTCCGCAGGTTCGAATCCCTACTTAAACAGAATTTTATTTCGTGTTTCTTTATGAAATAGTATATTAAAATAAATAAATAATATATGAAATAATAATAAATAGTATATGAAATATTATAGTATATTTTAGCTTTATTTATTGAGTATTGTTCATGTGCGTTAATGTTTTTACGAAATGGCGCTGGGGAGGCAGCAATTTCTGTATATTTATTCTTTCTGCAAACTTTAGGTGCCTATATTATTCTAATAATTAATACCTACCATTTTATGTAATTTTATGTCATTGTAAATACTTGATAAAAGTAATTATAAATAATTCCTTTTCACTACTTTTTGAAATAATACGAAAATTGAAAGCAAACAGGTGTCTTTCGCGAGATTAGAACGACAAGTGAAATAGGAATTAGGAAATAATAATAAATATTGCATAATTTTGTAGCAAGCAACGTCAACAAACAAGACATCAAGGGAATTAAAGCGTTATGTCCTTACATTAAGGTTTAGTTTGAATTGCACTTCTATATGCTAACCAAGGACAAAGGTCAGTTTTAGCGTTTGTTCCCATTGTACCCAAAATGTCCTGTTCTCTTAACAAAAATAAATTTCCATTAATCGATTATCTATTACCAAATATTTATTCAAATATCTACCAAACATAGAATCCGACTAAAAAGTGGCGCACGCATGATCATTTGTTTTAGTTAATATGTAAATAAATAGTAGATAGTATTAGTACTTAAATAAGCTGATAATAAAATAACTGAGTTAGGTATGATAGGCTTTACCTATTTCTTTTAAAACATCGTATGTAAATAAATGATGAATTAAATAGCTAATCTAAATACCTTCTACAAAATATGGGTGCATTGCAGAGTAGACCTCTGCCAGTCCCTTGGGGAAAAAAAGAGTCGTGGTGTATTTTATTTATACCTACTTAAAACTTCCTTTATTTTATTATATCCCAATAAATAATAATAGGAAATTAATTTAGGTCAAATGGAAACAGACTCAACAGGGCCTTTATTTATTATTATGCAAGTACACGCGGCGAACTATTTCACTCAGTCAAAATAAAGCACGACGCATCGGAAATGCATTTATCTTTTTCACGCACGTGCTATTAAGTTAGATTATTATACTCATTCGTTACTATACTACTCTAACAGCCCGCGGCCCGTAGCCGCCACCCCGTGACGCGCCTGCGCGCAAGAGAGAACGTAGGCAAGCTACTTCATCGTCGTGTGACGTCGACTCGACACGGCGATCTGTATGAAATTTCATTCTGCCGGCCGGCACGACGCGGTGCGGCCGTGACTCGTGATGAGGCGTGAAAATTTTATGATTTCATTGAAATCATTTTTCACTGTTACTACATCTGTTAGTAGCATTTGTGAAGAATGAAAACCAAATTCATATGAATTTTAACAAGCTACCAATGAAATGTGCCATGCCTAATTATGACATATGCTATTTTTATTTTCGTCATGAGTACCTGGCTTTTGAGTCATTACCTTACGTTATATCTAGGCATTACCTTTAAAGTTATAAAAAAATGATAATAATGATTGCTAAACCGCACTATGTTCAATAATCGCTTGGGAGCGGACATTTTGAGTTGGACTCAGAAAGTGATACTTCGCAACATTCTATACCCCGGAGTACTCATGCCGAGTGCCAATTATGTACGGTTGCTGAGAAAAATAACTTCTAAGTTCACCATCTTGAAGTATTTAGAAAGTGAAAAAACTATATTTTCTCGAATAATAATAATTTGGTTGTAAATTTCTTAG
Organism: Notodonta ziczac; assembly: GCA_918843915.1. Taxonomy (NCBI): domain Eukaryota; kingdom Metazoa; phylum Arthropoda; class Insecta; order Lepidoptera; family Notodontidae; genus Notodonta; species Notodonta ziczac. The sequence goes on from OU974041.1 coordinate 1,744,759, forward strand.
TTTAATATTATAAAGCATTGAAAAGACTATTTTTTGAGCTATGTCGCATTTCCCAAATACAAGCGATACGTAAGTAAACTCAAAATTTCACTCAAACGGTTTCGATTTTTTTTCACGACCATGCCTCATTTGTAGCACCCAGACATAATTTTATATAGTAGTTTGCTATGTATTTTATTGACATAAATAAAATCAGCATCAATCTCCGTGGAACATCGGAGATAATAATTACTAAAGATTCAACATACAAAACGCCTGTCATTTTGTTACAGGCAAAACACAATGTTTGCTATTAACATTTGATAGGCGTTTAGTCGCATGTGTTCTAAAAAGTATAAGTCTTCAAAAATATGTGTATCTTGAGACAAAACAAGTGGATTTTTTATAGAAAATTCAGAAATATCGTCTTCATCTTACATTTCGTATTCAAAATGTTTCAACATAATTTAGTTTTCATTCTTCAATCTAGATCTGTTCTACAGAGCCTTGGAATCATCGGATCTGGTAATAGCCAATGTGCGTCTAATGCGGCATCAACGAAGTTTAAAACTGATCCCATTGCCTGAAGAAGTGAAAACTAAATTACCTATGTTGAAACATTTTGAATACGAAATGTAAGCAACCGTACATAATTGGCACTCGGCATGAGTACTCCGGGGTATAGAATGTTGCGAAGTATCACTTTCTGAGTCCAACTCAAAATGTCCGCTCCCAAGCGATTATTGAACATAGTGAACCGTTATCGTTTCGTTGTTTACTTTATTTTCCATCCATTTTATAAAATTTTAGCAGTAACAGTACATTTTACGCGATTCGTTGATCAAATTCTTTACAGGCTCACAAGAAGATTATATAACAGGCAATGTTTCGTCTACGGGCCATAGACTGATGGGATTTCTCGCTGTCATTTTATACCATTCATCAACCATAGACTAACATAACCTCTTTCTTATTCCGTCAAGCTTTGTAACACAAGGTGAATAAAATTTTATTCGTAAAAATACTCATAGAATCGGTGATTGGTTTTAAATACTTATAATCACATTGTCAAATCTCCTATACGTTGTTGTAAATATCAGTTGCCGTTGTTGCTAACATATTTATTTTCACTTCAACGTGATCCACGTGTTGTGCAGCCAATTCGTGACACCGGATTGTATTTGTTGCAGGCACAAAAATGACGAATTCCAAGGGTTATCGTCGCGGAACCAGGGACTTGTTCTCCCGCAGGTTCCGCACCCGTGGCACCATCTCTCTGTCCACGTACATGAAAGTGTACAAAGTCGGAGACATCGTCGACGTCAAGGTAAGAATAAAAAGAAGATACAAGTTCATGTTACCTACAGACTACAGTTTGTTACACCAGTTTACAGTGACCATGTCATGTCTTCCATTATTAGTCCCATGAACAAACAAAACAATAATATTGGTTGTATCATGGCAATAGAAATACGAAGTTTTGAATTGATTTTGACTTGTGAAGGTAGGTAGACAGTATCCACACTCAAGTACGGTTTATGATGTAGTGAGTGTATCTTATAACTTAAATCCTGTAGGATGTGGTTTGTCATTACAACATTGCTTTTTCAGGGTAACGGTGCAGTCCAGAAGGGTATGCCACACAAAGTATACCATGGCAAGACAGGCCGCGTGTACAACGTGACGCAGCACGCTCTTGGCGTCATTGTCAACAAGCGAGTCCGTGGGAGGATCCTACCCAAACGCATCAATATCCGCATTGAGCACGTCAAACACTCAAAGTGCAGACAGGACTTCCTCAAGAGGGTGAAGGAAAACGAAAGGCTGCTCCATGAGGCCAAGGCTGCCGGCAAGAAGGTCAACCTGAAGAGACAGCCCCAGGGCCCCAAACCCTCCCACATTGTCAGCGGCACAGAGAAACCAGTCTTATTGGCCCCTATCCCCTATGAGTTTGTTGCCTAATTGGGAATAAAGTATTTTTAAGAATTTAGATGTTTTATTTACCAATAAATTCATAAGTTAGATAACACAGGGTAAGACCTGCTAGGCCAGTCATAGTTATGCATTGAACTACAAACAAATTTTAATCAACTTGACACATTTTTAAATTATTTCACTACTCTCATTCTATTGAATGGTTGGTTCATCACACACAGCTTACATTCTATTATAGTTTACTTATTTCTGCCCGCAACGGCTTAAGTATTCTATATGTTAATACAGGTTATAAACTATCTGTGTTCCAAATTTCACCCAAATCTGTTCAGTAGTTGTTGCGTGAAAGAGTAACAAACATACACCCACACTCACAGTAGGATTCAAGTTCAAGCTGGGCTTTTACTATTACCACTATTATCTCACACCATAAAATACTATATGCCTCCTTTTTGTTTTGCCAAATTAGGCTAATAGGAAGGTACAGTCAACTTTGAACCTAGGTTATGGCTATTTTTATGTCGACTGTACACATACCCTTGGATGATTCCATATAGGTACCAACCATGTGTAGCTAAAACTATCAAGTCTCTGGTCACACACATATCTACACAAACTGATCACCATTTCGGATGTCAAAGAGTAAAGGTAAAAATAGGGGAAGGGGTTTCTGAATTAATATCAAGACATTTTGGAGAAAAATCACGTTTTATTTTTAAATGAAATATTATTTACAATATTGTATGTATGATCACTAGAATGAATAATGTATGATCAATAAATGATCAGAATTAAATGATTTTTCAATAATTATTATATGCCGTTCCAACTTTAACAAATATGGCATTATAACATGATCTTAAATAATTGAATTCACTATCTTTAATAATTTAAATTAATCAGATAAACTTAACAACTAGCATCTCTAGATTGATAAAATAATATATATCCTGTTTCAGACGATTTCTGTATATCAGAGGTTAGGCCGTAGAAGTCTTCTATAGCAGATGCGTCAATTTTCTGTGAACAAAATCGAAAATATTATAAAGCACAAGTACCCACATCGTACCTTTGGCTGGGATGGTTATCTGATGTAGGTCTGATGTACCTACGGTATTTTTTTTCAGATAAATCAGCCTGGCAGTCAAGTTTTAAGGGAATCTGATTGAATGGAGAAACCACTACTCAGCAATTAGGCTGACTGGAAACCTGAAAATTGTACTATATGTTGTTACTAATATAGTTGAATACTCACATCTACCATGTCATCGTCGAATAGCAGCCAGAAGCCGTGGCTCTTAACGATGCTGATGTAGTGGCCGCGATTGGGCCCCGAGCCGCAGTGCACCACCACGGCCACCAGGTCGTACAGCCGGTCCGGGTTCACAGCGTCGTCCGACTGGAATTGCGACTGCCATTCAATTTACAATATAACTTGTCCGATGGTATAGGCATTCTATACAATAAACTACAGATTCTTTTAGTTATTTTTTATAATAATATATTTATTGCCGGTGTTGCCTGCTCATATTCTGTTGCTGTTCCTGGGAATGTACACCATCTTTTATTAATTGAAAAGTGTAAACATTGAGTTTCTTGCCGGATCTTCTCAGTGGCAGCAGTGTTCCAAACCGGTAGTAGATTCTGACTATTTATAAATGCTTTGTTGGCTAATGTGAATAAAAACAATTTCGAGTTTGAGTTTGATTTGATTGCATTAAATCGATATAGCACACACAGCAAAATAGCAGAGAACATAAAATTTTTTCGCGCAAACGCCAACACGATTAAAAAAGAACTCAATCATCACGTCGTTTGACTCTCAGAGTGGTAATAGCAGATAATGTCAAACAGACACCATATTGTAGACAATGGTGCTGTTTTTATTGGCACACAACTAAACTTGACCAACCAACTGTATTCCGATCCCTTCCATAGTCGGAACACATATAAGTATGACATAATGCAAGCTGAAATATATCAATATTACTTGAGTCGTGATTTGACTCCCACTGAATTGGCATCTATGTTTATTGGCTTTCAACGGTATTGCAAACATTCAAAATTCAAACAACTATTCTAGATCTATGATGCCTTGAATGGTCAATTAATAATTTGTAGTCTTTTCGTAAACTAACCGTGTTAAAGAGCCTCAGCTCCAACGGGAAGACGACTCGATGGGACACCTTGATGTGCCTGTTGTACTGTTCCATGTACTTGAACCTCTTGAGATGCAACGCGAGGATGAGCGGCAGCTTCTTGACGCGCATGCGCTTCTGCGCCTCCTGGTAGCTGCTGCAGTTGTCGCATTTAAACTTGTTGTCGTTGCACAGAGTCTCAGTATCGCTGAAGCATTTCAGACAGTGGGTTATGCTTGTGTTCTGACCTACATCTACCTGCAAATAAGGAAGGTTATGTGAACGATTGTGGTTGCAATTGGATTCCAGGGGTATATCCACAACCAACGACAAGTGTCTGTGTCAAAAACAACAGTTTCCATCTTTCTTCTAATGTATTTGAATAAAAACTCCCCCAGTACTCACAGGATGGACACTATTGGAGGCTAGGTGTTACTGAGAACACCTCTCTTCCTTTTGCATAGTACAAGTGTTGCTTTGGTTAGGAGTTAGGATTATGCAACCATTGTACCTTAAATACCTAAAAGTCATACCTAACCATACCTAAAAGTCATGCCTAACCATACCTAAAAGTCGGGCGGGAGGTTGGGAATGACAGAGAATAACCACAATAAAAGATTTTAATGTTTCGATAGTTGAAGTACAAAATCGGCTGGCAAACCCATAAGCCGTGAATGAAAAACCAATTGTAAAGTCGAGCAGTCAAAAGTAGATCCTAAAGCTATGTATCTAAAGTGAAAAATGTAATGAATCCATGGTACTGTGAACACGAATCTAGCAATTAAAGAAGTGCCTTGCGGACCTGCAAATCGAAGAAGTGTTCGTCCTTGCTGCTAACGGTCTCGCAGTTGAGGCAACGGGTCTCGCTGGTGAGCGTGCCTTGGAATATCTCGTGCACCCAGGTCGGCTCGGCGGCGCTCTGCGGCGGCCCGCCGTTGCACGTCACATTCTCACCAGTAGAGTTCTTTTGTACTTTCAGTGTGCTTTGATTGCGTTCGGCTGAAATTACGTTGCACTTGTATTATTGTATCAGTACTTTAACGTAAATAAACTTTATTCTCTTCCAGACTGGTCACATTACATAGCAAATTATGCTGAAGGGTGGTAAATTTTTTACGCATTTTTTTAGGAAATGTGCTTAGTGTGTAGAACAGAACAAAGATTCATACAGTAATTTTTTACTTACCCAATATAATTTCATTTATATGATTCACCAGGAAATTCAAAAATTCATGGGCATCTTGTTGCATATAATTATCAAACTCTTCTGCAACAGAAATGAGTTACTTTGGTATTTATATTAAAATACTATATTCTACAAAGGTACTCGGTGACGGATTAGAGGAAACTGGTTAGCATTTATTATTATTATTTAGTATCAGGCAGGCAGTTGATTCAACTGATAGGTGCCTGTATCCTGTTGTTCTCTTCTAGCTTTTCTCTTTCAGGTGTTTATCGAGTCGGTTCTTAAACTAGTTTACATTTTGAGCTGATACAACGTCTATTAGGAGCTTATTCCACGCTCTAACCACTCTGTTGCTCAGGAAGTGCTTGTGCGGATTGTTGTTTGAGAAACTGGTCATTTAAGCCATAATATGGATACAAATGGCAAAAAACTTATGGAGGAGTATATGAGAGGTATTTTCTTAACCAAAGAGGCCCACACATTACATTTACAACAGCCACTATACACAAAACATTATACCTTTCTCTTTTCTCAATCTAGCAATAAACTTCTTAGGCGCTATAGAACCAACTTTTTTCTTCTGTGTTGCTATACTATAAAATAAATCTGCGAGGCATGTTAGCAGGGTCTCCTTAGTTCTCTTATTCTTTGCCTTATACTCAAGCACCTTCTCTCTGAACGGCCGACAGAAGTACAGTGCCTGCAGTACCGAGTTGCTATAACATGTATTTCCGAACTGTAAAAAGGAGCATTCAAATTAAATACAGTTCTAAATCATTGTTTACACTGACTGACATATTACTTGTATTGATTTATGAAGCTGTTTATATTTTTGAGCCCTTCAAAAAATACAGGGAGCTGTTTACATAAATCAATACAGTTTTGCATCAGTCTAAACAAGTAGTCAGACATGCATAAAATAAATTACACTAAAATAGTTGTAACTAATTATTGAAAGACCAGCAAGTGATACTATTCTATGTTTGATCCTATTTGTTTTATTAAACAGATTGAAAAGGGCTGAAATATTTGTAGAATCATTTAGTTATTTTACAAGCCAATCATTGAAAAACATTATTTAGGAGTTTCAGAATTACTAATACCGGAATCCAGGATTAGATGTACCAGGCAGTCGGGAAGTTATCACACGAAATTTCTACAGCTCATATCTATTTCTGAACAAGTTTACTAATATAGATCATAAATAATACAGTTTATGAGGGACTTACATTAACTAAACCAAAATAATGCTCATTTGCAGGAAACTGCTCTGACCCAATATCTCTTTCTAGCTGTGATATATTTGCGCCCTGAAAATGAAAGTGGAATTTATTTAGCCGCTTACTACACGCAGCCACTGATTAGATTACTTACGATAGAGGCTTATCAAATGCAAAGTTCACGCAATTTTGTGATGGTAGATAGAAAATAATGCATTCACAGCAAAATCAGGTTTATATCATTTTGTAAACTGCAGAAAATAAGCATGTATTTTGCTCACCATTCTATGTTGGAAATTAAGGCCGAGATCCTGACATATTGACATTTGCAATCCTATTTTAGCAACTCGTACACGAAATAGATGGTTATTACAGCCAAATATTTTAAATTAAAGGCGTTTTGCAGTTATTTCTATAAACATAATTGGAATTTCTTTTCGAAAACGGACAGAATAAGGGCCGAATCTATTTCCAAGATGAGTTTAGGGGTGGGGGAAAAAATGGCGGATTTCATTTGACAGCTGTCAACTGTCAAAAGTCAGTTGTCAATGTCAAATTTGGACGCTTAACTGTCAAATTTACTACTTTACTGTCAAAAAAACTTCCTACTAGCGCCACAAAATATGAATGAAAAAGATTTTCTTGAAAAACTCCCATGGAAAGTTGCTGTGATTGGTCATTCTTTTATGAATGACAAAATTTGAACCAATCATCTTCGATCGAGGCATAAAAAGCTGTCAAAAGCTATCTATTCCCAAGATTGAAGTTTATCACCCACGTGTTTAATTACGCTAATGTTTACATTTTTACTACTCAAGATCGACGTGTATGACCATGTGATTGGTAACCCTCTACATTTTTACAAATCAACAATGATCATGAAATTTGTCATTATTTCTCGTAAAGTGCCTAAAGGCGTTCCGTAATGTTCTGTGCTAGTATTATATTAACCCAGATTAGAGATATGTACCAATATAGTCTCGATAGAGAATCATAATCTTGTTTAGTAACCGCGTGCGGATAAGTTTTGCCTGAGTGAGCGATTCCAGGGTGTTATTTGGATTTGTATATTATTAGTTTGAAAGAAAAAGGAAATCAATATGTGGAGGTATCCACGTTCAAAATTAGAAGAACAATTCATCAGAGTCTAATAACATATTGGTATTGTAGGTATATGCCTCCTGCCACCTATTGCTGGAGGTGGTACCGGCCTTTGGTAAATTTAAAGAATGTAGATACTGGGAGCAACATGGTTAGTAAGTAAGTATATGAGCAAAGAGTGTATATTTACCCTACACATCTCCCAATGTGTGGGGGTTTCAGGGCACAGTTCACTATTATTTATTCAACCAGAGATAGCTTTAAAGTGTCAGCAGCAGTGATCTCTAACTGTTCTTTACACTTCAGTAAAACAAGTTGTGCTTTTAACACAATGTTTATAGATAGAGTCAGTCAGCCGACCATTATTAAGTATTGTTTTCATGCTACTTATAGAGTTAACCATGTCAGTGCAGTTTTCCAGGCTGGTACCAAGTTTGACCATCCATTAATACTATATTAAATGAAGGGAGGTCTGCGTTCAGTCTACATTGATATAAATAGTTATCTATCTGTATGTAGTTCCTAAATAAGTACTTCATTACAAAAAATGGTTCCATAAAAATTAAAAAGTGTATGGTATATGTAGATACACAAATAGCATAGGTAAGTACTTATTAACTTATACCTATGCTTTAGGGCAATCATCAGCACATCAGTTTGGGATTACCTAATACTCAAGTAAAAAAGTTATTTATTCTACTTAGGTACAGAGGTAAGTATTATTTTTACATAAGAACCTTATAATTACTTTACTCTATGAGGTGGTAAGCTAAGTAGATAAGTATATAAGCATTCTGTGTCGCTTATAATATATAGGTAAGTACATAATAGGTACATAGGTAGGTACTTATTATTTCTATTAAGTTATGTCAGAAGGTACAATAAGGTACTTAAACTACTCTGTAAGTAGCCATCCAAAGAGAATACAATACCATTTATACGCTACGGCGTAGTGGCCTACATCTATCTATATATATACAACTCAAAGGTGACTGACTGACATAGTGATCTGTCAACGCACAGCCCAAACCACTGGACGGATCGGGCTGAAATTTGGCACGCAGGTAGATGTTATGAGGTAGGCATCCGCTAAGAAAGGATTTTGATTAATTCTACCCCCAAGGGGATAAAATAGGGGATGAAAGTTTGTATGAAACTTTGTCAATTTTAAACCGAGCGGGCTGAGACTTTGCATGCATAAAGGTACTATGACGTAGACATCCCCTAAGAAAGGATTTTGATTAATTCCACCCCCAAGGGGATAAAATAGGGCATGAAAGTTTGTATGAAACTTTTCAATTTTAAACCGAGCGGGCTGAAACTTTGCATGCATAAAGCTACTATGACGTAGACATCCCCTAAGAAAGGATTTTGATTAATTCCACCCCAAGGGGATAAAATAGGGGATTAAAGTTATCGTAATCTTATTATAGTTAGACTTATTTTCTGTTTTTTTATGCCTATGTGGGTAGGAATGTGACGAGTTTCAGTATATTATATATTTTTGAAAACCTGTCAGAGAAGCTAATAAATAAGATGGAGTTAAACATTTCCAAAAATACAACTTTTCACAGAAGGGTTTAAAACAAGAAGCCATATATAAAATTCTTGGTTTAAAAGAATCATATCCGTGATGACATAAAAACTTATAGTCTATGGTCTCATTAAAAAACAAAATCTTGTCATCATTGTCTATGGTCGCCATACGTCAATCTTGACAATAACTCTTTCGCAGAATAAGCACAACAGTAAAATTATGACAATCGCCATATGTCATAACATAGACAAGTAAGAGAGACAATCAAAAAAAGAAAATATTAAAAAAAAAATGGTCTATGAGACCCGATCAAGAAGCTGAGTGAATATATAAAATTCTTGGACTCGACATTTGGACTAAGCTATGCAGTTTGCAATGACGTAACACTTACACCGATTTATAATGTTGTCTCTTTTTTGTGCTGCTAAAAAATAGAGACATCTCAACTATAAATCGGTGTACTACATGTTCCACCAGTGCAAACTCACAGTCACCCTCAGTTTGCACTGGACGAATCATTCATTCCAAGATTAATTCATACAAAACATTTTGTCTTGTTGTTGAAAAAATTATGTTTTCACAGCTGTGGATAAGAGATACACGCATATACGTTGCATCACAGTGAATGGGATATAAAGAACATATTTTATCCTGCTCAGCATATCGGATTTTAGTTCAAATACTTGAAATGGCATCAATTTTGCTGTTGTTTTACTGTATGTGAAAGAGATGGAACCGTGGGTTGGATCTATACTTTAGTTATCTATGATCTTTTATTCTCGTTGTTTGTCTTCTTCTCTCTCCCATAAACCAGTCCCCGCACCGGCCGGCATCCATCTGTCAACCTACAACTACAAACGCCAAGCTTGGAAAAGTCAAACTTCAAAGTCAGTCAATCCGTCACCGCACGGTCCATCCAGCATCCCAGTCGGTCTCAATAAAATATCCCGACTGCTTTATCCGGGAACGAGGAAGTTTACGTGGTGTTGACGTGGCGATATCCAACGGGTACGTGGTTACAGCACATACTTTGATTAGATACCATTACAGTACAGAATTATTGCGCCTACAGTATTGAATAAGAATTTGTATAAGTTCATCGAATTATTTTTTATCCCAGTGATTGTTATAATAGTGTTGCAGGTCAAAATGCTGAGGTCATTGTTTATTGCACTGGCCGTATCAGCCGTTTTCGCGGGAGTGCCGACCCCTGAAGAATCTAAGCGGCACATGGACCGTTTATCTGAGGCGGAACATTATAAAAATGAGCACCACAACAAGCAGTTCGACCACGATGCGTTCCTAGGCGAAGATCAGGCGAAAACTTTCGACCAATTGCAGCCTGACGAGAGCAAGAGAAGATTAGGGTATGTCCATATTTGGAACTATTGATAAGCTGTTGTGAACTTTGAACTGTTTTTCAATCCCCCCATCAGTGTTACTATCCCCTCATCGGTATTATTACACTGACATCTACTGCTAGACAGTGAATAGGCCTCCTCTAGGCACCTGGAATAAAATTTAATACTTTTAAAAATAATATCCATATTATTGTCACCAGTTTATATTATTATTATTTATTGCATTACATGTAAAATTCCCGCATTTCTGTAAATTATTGAACACATATAACTATGTTATAATTTTGTATGAAACATGAAACAGAACATGAATCAGAGATAGTAAATACTTTCTTCTAGAAACTATAAAGGGCACACCTAAAGTCTTGAACTTATTAAATAAGGGAATGATTATAGGTACTTATCTCAGTTATTATTATTATTAAAAGATTATAATTATTTCAGTATATTTAATTTTATAGTAGTACTTATATTTTTTTTTTTATTGAATCATGACTTAAAGTTTAATGATGAATAATGATTCTAAGTGCATTCCACATAAGGTTTAATTTGTCTCACTTATTTCCTTGGTAACAGATGCAGTATTATTTAGTTGCGCCATAATAGTTTTGTGGACTGTACCAACAGCTATGAATATGAGGTCATTCAACTATTCTATCTTTAGATTTGGTAGTCAAACAGCGACTGTTTAAATTACCTATGTCTCAGGATTATCTCGGTGTGTCAACAGTATCGCCCACGGCTATGTGGGTTAGTTATACTAGCATATGATGTTTGTTGCACATCTGTGTACACAGTGTTACATAAATCACACTTCCTTTTTTAATGTGTGGTATGATATTTTTACAAAAATATGGATCATTTTAGAAGTTTCATAGTGGTATGCTAAGATTCTTCAACTAGAAAGTTTTGGGTAATTTGTAGAACTGTATTGAGTATAATTTAAACAATATACCTATTTTGTGAATACTACCTATCCACTATTCAATAAAACATGAATTATTTTGATTGGAACACATTTTTTAAAACTGAAGAAAATATAAAAAATACCATTTTGTATAAAAATTTGCTTGCATAAATCATAATTATATGCCTCTGCATATACAGATGATTAAAGAGATACACCAAACATATTAATTAAACCCATTCATAAAAACTTTATCAATGAGTTCAATGACCCCATTATCAACTGTGGTATGGAATAAAATATTTCTTTCTAGAATAATAGTGGATAAAATAGACGGCGATAAGGACGGGTTTGTGTCGCTGGTGGAGTTGAAGGACTGGATCCGGTACACTCAGAAGCGGTACATCGATGAGGATGTCGAGAGGCACTGGAGACAGCACAACCCTAACAATGACGAACTTATCCCCTGGGAGGTAAGATTGACCTTGATTTGACAACCCATATCCCCTTATCAATAAACATGGTATAGCAAAAAAAGTTACACACCACATTATCTCTTCCTGTCATCAGTAGTTTGACATTCGAAAGAAGAAGACAAAGCATGGTGTAACGTAACTATACAACCACTACAGTATGTTTATGAATAATGGGGCTAGCGTACAAGCTATGTTGTGCTATGGTTGCAGATTGGGGCCATACAGTTAGTGTTTGTCTGGCAATACTATAATAAATAGGTACTCATGTTTTAAAGCCCTCGTTTAAACTGACGCAATACTTGTGTTCATTTTTATGTCTCTGACACGATGTATTGACAGTTTAAACTAAAATATAACAACAAAAATCAGTAAAACCCTACCATTTAATGGTTTCTCTGTACTCAACTTGTCCCATATACTTGTTGTTGGCAGAATCATTGGTGTTGATGGGGCCATAAACTTTGATTGGGATTTATTTATTGAACACAAAACAGGTTACAATCGTGTTAGCATGAAGTAAATGTTTACAATTCTAGAACTTATATACGTATAACCCAAAAGCTTGTGTTATGGAAAGTTAACTATTTCGATGGCAGAAGTTAGACAATAAAGTTACTAAAGTGTAAGCATGGGGAAAACATGTATTGTGCACAAAAACCAAAAAAAAATACTATTAATTTTCAATTTTGTTGGGAATTTATTTTAAACAAAAAATAACTATACACAGTTCAAAACAACACTACTTATATTATTATTTTGTGTATGAGTTTGTGCGTCATATACAAATAGGTCGGTCCATGTCGGTAAATAACAGGGTATACAATTTGCAGACGTACAGGAAGAATGTGTACGGGTTCATGGACGAGATGACCGAAACCGAGAAGCACTCGCCCAACGGCGAGGGGTTCACCTACAAGGCCTTGTACAAGCGCGACCGCAGGCGTTGGACATACGCCGGTAAATATCACCTACTAGCTGTGTCCCCCGACTTCGTCCGCGTAATATTTAACGTAGCAAAAATTGCGGGATCATCGGGATAAAAAGTATCCTATATGTTAATCCCGGTTATAAACTATCTGTGTTCCAAATTTCATCCAAATCCGTTTAGTAGTTTTTGCGTGAAGGAGTAATAAACATACATCCACACTCACAAACTTTCACATTTATAATATTAGTAGGATGGACATTTAATTTTAGCTTTTATCCTACAAAGGTCTACAACAGTGGTTCCCAAACTTATTCTGTATACTGAGCATAAGTATTTTTTTAGCGCCCCCATTTTTTCACCTACTTAAAAACCACTATAACGTTAAATTTAATTAATTGATTATTGTGAGCTTCACAAAGCCCCCATTTTTTTCTGGGTCTCCTACCGCCCCCCTTTAGGCATGCAGCGCCCACAAGGGGGCGTTATCGCCCACTTTGGGAAAGGGTGGTCTACATGCTGTGTCTGACTCGCGTACGTAGCGCAATAAACGCGCGTCGACGGCGGCGCGTTTAAAAAACGTGGTGTGCACAGGCCCTTATAACTTACCTTTTAGGATGCCCGCTGAAGAGAAACATTAGTTTGCAAATTAATTAACTCTTTGTAGATGGACGAGCCTATTACACTTATAATGATTCTGGGATTTTCTTAAGCAGTTAATGTAGAATGCACTGCAATAATATCCTGCCTTTTAATCTGGATGAAGCAACCAAATTGAATCCTACTAATATTATAAATGCGAAAGTTTGTGAGTGTGGATGTTTGTTACTCTTTCAGGCAAAAACTACTGAACGTATTTGGATAAAATTTTGAACACAGATAATTTATAACCGGGATTAACACATAGGATCCTTTTTATCCCGATAATCCCGAAATTTTTGTTAAGTTAAATATTACGCGGACAAAGTCGCGGGCAGAAACTAGTATTGTATAAAATTATGGTGATTCAAATGAAAATCCTTAAATTTTAATGTAGTTATAGATCTTCTATGTTCAATTATGACTGAACTATGTAATAAGCACACACATACACTGCTGCCAAGTTTGCATTCACCCTTGGATGGAAGCATGTCACAAGCACATATCGATTGCATCATAGAACATTATTTTGCGGAATTAACGTACTTAATATAAGACACGGGTGTCTTGGGGACATTTTAAATTCTAAAAAATATTTTCAGATGCTGACCTGAACGACTCTCTGAATAGGACCGAGTTCGCCGCGTTCCTACACCCCGAAGATCATACTGAGATGAGAGATGTGGTGGTGCTGGAGACGCTGGAAGATATCGACAAGGACAAGGTTGGTATTATCGGGGAACTTCTACAAGTGTATAAGAACTTCAATCCCAATAGCTTAACGCCAAAGCATACAAAAATAATAACTCCTTGTAAGATCATCTATCTACCAGTGAAAGTCCCGTCAAAATCGGTCCAGCCGTTTCGGAGATGAGCGGGAACAAACAGAGAGACACAAAATTTAAAAAATGTTATTTTTTGTTGCATCTGTTTCTTATGTCAAAGATGTTATTTTGACATAAGAAACAATCAATATTATTTTCATTACTCATACTCTGAAAGTAGGTCTGAAGTTGCCTGAGAAGCGGGTTGAAAGTAATACTTTTCAGGCCCGGGAGTTTCGCTTTCAACTGACAGTTGTCAAATTATAAAAAAAAATACTAGTTCCATTTTCACATTTCTATGGAACCATATTCAAACTTTTTCTACAGTCACTCAATTACAGCACGATGTAAAATTGAAATAACATAAAGTTAAGTATTAATTCAAGAAGATTTTTTTTTAATTACTTAATTATAATTTAGTTTCAACAATTTCTTTAAAATAACATATATTTGGGCAAAATATTTAAAGATGAAAATGAAAAATAATGGCTAAATAATGAAGTTGGCCGGTCAACGAAAAAGAAAACAAAATAGGCGGCAATCCGATTTTTTTTTTTCGAGTTGTAGAGTATTGTTTATACTTTCTTGTATTATTTCTTTAGCCAATTCCTGTTTTTATTTTCCTTGTATTCGTAATGAAAAGCACAGTGTTTACCTCGGGTGAAATACTTATTTTGTCCCTCGAACTATTAGCGCCCTCGCTACGCTCGGGCGCCAAACCCCGTCTCGGGACAAAATAACTAACTTTCACCACTCATGTAACAATGTACTATTATTTGTATGTATTGTCTACCATGTCTAGAGTAGGCTGCGCGGTGATACTTTTGCTGGCTTCACTCACTCGCTCCGTTCACGTTGTTCTCTTCGTATGAGATGAGCGGATAGAATTAGCAACAGTTTCGCGGGATTACCAAATAAGCAAACTTGGTCTGTCACTGGGATCGCCCCCTGTCCTTTGTACGGAACCTATGATATAAGCGCTGCTGCCTAGTTTATTTAGGAGCACACAGTTGGAGTTTGTCTGGCGATATAATTGGATAACGTTTTGCAGATCGGAATCAATTCACATGCACTGCAGACCAAAAACAACCTTGTGATAGTGGTGCTAGGTTGTTTTTAATTTGCAGAAGGTGTGTCTGGGTTGATTCCTTTTTGCAAAAGTACGTCCAATAGTCGATGTGATTGCTACAGGACGGCAAGGTCTCCTTGGAGGAGTACATCGGTGACATGTTCAAGCCGGAGGACGGCGAGGAGGAAGAGGAGCCCGACTGGGTCAAGCAGGAGAGGGAACAGTTCTCAGGATACAGGTCAGTTGATAGTTTTATGAATACTTAGGTTCGTTTTAATAAATCGATCTCATGTCTGCAAACCCGACGGGCACCCTTACGCCCTGCCAGAGCCAAACGCGTCCCTCGGTGGAGGAACGATTACACATCATTCTAGTTTTGTTTATGATTATGATAAGAGATTTTGTTGTTTATGAACGATAGATTGATTTTGTGACTTTAGTTAGAAATTAGAAAAATAACGATCACTAAGTTGATTAACAGAGACGACCTGTGTTTCATTTTGTGGAGGAAACAAAGAAGACACGACGCCCAGCCGCTACACGTTCTTATGCCATACGAGTACAAATTAACATGTCAAAAGCTAACTCAAGACCGCTGTCAGGCTTGAGATCGATTTATTAATACGGGCTAAGGCCCTTAGTCATACCATTCTTCTGTGGGTGTGACAAAATAGTGTCGATTGATCCTGTGTGTGTGTTGGTAGGCTGGTATTTCAGCCATCCTAGCTTGGCCAGGATGTTCCTGAGTTCCTTGATATCTCTGAAGATGTGGCCGAGGCTACCTGGTAAATAAAGATTACCGACAAAATTAAGATCATGAATATGAAAATATGTATGTCTTAATAATACGCCATTGCCAATATTTGCGCAGATCTCTGATAAGGATTTATCTTATTTTTTAACGGTCTGACCTAGTTGTGTGTCATGATCTGTATATTTATCAAATGAGTTGTTCGTGCTAACATGTATAACTAACAATCTTTTTAAACTAAGTTGATGTGGAAAGTTTTAGTGTGGGATACGTAGTTGCGGGAAATATTGACAATATTTTTGTGCTTATTTATGTTGGCTATAAATTACCATACATTTGACACAAACAAAACTCAAACTCAAACTCAAAATTGTTTTTTCATTACTCATACTCTGAAAGTAGGTCTGAAGTTGCCTGAGAAGCGGGTTGAAAGTAATACTTTTCAGGCCCGGGAGTTTCGCTTTCAACTGACAGCTGTCAAATTATAAAAAAAAACTAGTTCCATTTTCACATTTCTATGGAACCATGTTCAAACTTTTTCTACAGTCACTCAATTACAGCACGATGTAAAATTGAAATAACATAAAGTTAAGTATTAATTCAAGAATATATTTTTTTAAATGACTTAATTATAATTTAGTTTCAACAATTCCTTTAAAATAACATAGATTTGGGCAAAATATTTAAGGATGAAAATGAAAAAAAATAATGGCTAAATAATGAAGTTGGCCGGCCAACGAAAAAAAAAACAAAATAGGCGGCAATCCGATTTTTTTTTTCGAGTTGTAGAGTATTGTTTATACTTCCTTGTATTATTTCTCTAGCCAATTCCTGTTTTTATTTTTATTTTCCTTGTATTCGTAATGAAAAGCACAGTGTTTACCTCGGGTGAAAGATTTATTTTGTCCCTCGAACTATTAGCGCCCTCGCTACGCTCGGGCGCCAAACCCCGTCTCGGGACAAAATAAGTAACTTTCACCACTCATGTAACAATGTACTATTATTCACGTAAGCCATTTATGAATAGTCAGAATCTACCACCGGTTCGGAATGATGCTCCCACTTAGAAGATCCGGCAAGAAACTCAATGGTTACTCTTTTCAATGAATTACAGATGCTGTACATTCTCAGGAACAGCATAAAATAATAATATGAGCAGGCAACACCATTATCACTAAATAACTAATAGTAAATAGTAATCAAATCCCACTCACATTCAGCGGGCCTAGCACACGGACACGACAAAAGTTTTTATCACAGATTTTCTCGCCCTAGGCGGCGAGATAGCCGCTTTGTCTTATGTGCTAACATGGCGTGCTGTGACAAAGGTTTGACATTTGAGAAAACGAGTTTGACGTATAGATAAGACTATTTTATCTTAAGTGCTAGCACGTGGTGCCAAAACTTATCACAGTGAGACCAATTTGACAACTCTCCGCGAAATAATTTATCACGCTCGAAGCGAGGTAGTGACAAAGTATAAATTAATTCATTTCGCAAAAATATAATAAAAAAATAATGTCGCAAGCGCTTGTGAATTATTTATTAGCGCAGCGGGCGCAATATAATGCCCGAAAAGTGCAAAGGCGGGGAAGGGACGGATAAGGACGGACGGGAATATAATAACCCCTTTGAACTCCCAAATACGGAGTTCATTAGAATTTATAGGTTAAACAAGGGCATGGCGCTGTACTTGTGCAGTGTTCTCGAAGGGGAACTCCGTCCCCACAGCCAAGGTGGCATACCGGTGCACATCAAGGTAAATTATATGCTATGGATATGTTTTCTACCTAGCCATTCTATGTGATACCTACATATATCAACATAGTCGTCACCTCGGTAGGTACTTACATAAATTGTGATTTCAGATTCTGTCATCTATCCGATTACTTGGAGATGGTAGTTATCAGAGGCCAACTGGCCAAGACCATTGTCTGGCCATTGCTCAAACCACGGTCAGCAAGCATCTAAACCAATTTGTTGATGCAGTAATATCAATGCAAGTACCTTATTCAATTCATAATTGGCCTTACCTTACTTTGTACTTTTTGTTATTGTATTATTTAGCTGTAAGCTTTCCTAAAAGTGTTAAAATAAAAAAAAAAAAATAAATAAATTCATTTATTCATTTATAATCCATACTTGTTAGTAAGACTTATGACTATGTTAATACCTATCTAATTCAAATTAAATGTTATTATTATATAATTACACAATTACTATATTATTATCTACACATAATTCCCTATGTCACCCTCTGTGTGCAATGCGCAGACTACAACACTGATTTATGTAGACTAACACTTACACCAACGACTTAACGTTATTCACCTGTTCATTTACCTAACATAATTACCTAATAAACCAAATATATCCTAATTATTATGTAAATGTTTATTTACAGTTTGCTACCACGCTGGGTAATTTTTCCATCTCTCTCTGGGCCGATGCATGTGGAACAGCTATGCCCAATTGCATCTAAAACCTTTAGAGTCATATCGGCTACAACCGGCACATCTAATATGTTACCAGTTTTTGTTCTGGTTTTATAGACACCGGCATTCTCCCTCCGTGCCTTCCGTTTTAAATCCCGCCATGTCTGTAATGATAATTAATTATTCGACTTTATTTTCAGTTTAATGAGTAACCACATAATTTTCGAACTTTAGGTACCTACTTGCGTGCTTCCACTGGTCCACGGTCTTATCGAGACCATATTGGCGGAGAAACCCACGAAGTTTCTCCCATTCCTTCGTGATTCTCCGGGCCCCCAATGGCCCAGTGAACTCCCCATTGGCAAATAATGTATTTACAGACATGTAGTCCACCAAGTATTTTAATTGTGCATTTGTGCTTCTTACACTGAAAAAAATAAAAGAATATGTTCATTGTTTTCTAATGTTTTTTTTCATCATGTGTAAATTTATTTGATTTATATCAATACCACAGTAAATAGTAAGTACTTACACTTTCTTGGACTCTATCGGATAAGACGACGAACGATAAGAAGACGAAGTTCTTTCGTAAAAGACGTAAATCTACACAATATATTCTTTTTTCCAGAAATGGAATGTTGACAAACAATAAAAAGTTTATAGGTTAGGTCATAGACAAATAGCTACATTCTTGGGGTCATAGACAGACAGCAATACTAATGGCTATGGTCTATAGGCATCTTGTTTCTTTGCATAACTCTGTTTCACTCTGCCAGTCCTTTTGTTATATAGTGTATGCGCCCGTGAATGAACAAAATGAACGAAGGTGTCGTAGATAGTATGTTATCTGTGCTCGTTTTACCACACCGTGAGAAGATTTGTCAAGACGTCAAATTGTATCTCTCTTGGCAGCCATGTTAGCAAATAAGACAAGAATCACGGGGCGATAAAATTTATCGTGTCCCGAGTGACATAAGTCTTTACCGACGTGCTAAGCCCGCTGGTATGTAAATAAAATGAGAAAGCTAGTTTAGTGTGGTGGGCATACCTACTCATACTTACATCAAATTAAATGTTTACGAACCAAAATAACAATTAATAAAACAGGTGGATAATAAGATAATTGCTTTGGTGTGATGCCTTCCATGTTGAGTAAATGTAGTATTTAACGACAATGTTGTTAAGAGGCAAGTGAGTGGACCAATCCCCGCAAGCAGCGCCCGCGCACGAGCATGACTTGAAAAGCGGCATCACTCTCCTCAACCATAATAGATGGAAGAGGGTGACCCGCTCCACAACAAACATATTGCTCTCTTGCTCTTACATTCAGACTTATTATATTTTTTTTATTAAAATGGTAACTTTAGTTTTGTTTTAGTTACGTGTTATTTCCGTTTTGGGTACTTAATTTTCATGTTTCTTTCTATGGATACAGGGAGACTTACTATATTATTAATTTTAGTTTTGGGACCGACGACGGCATTACTATCCTCAGATGCTCTTACATTTCAATTCCCCATCTCCAGGGACACGAACAAGGACGGCTTCATGGATGAGAACGAAGTGAAGGACTGGATCGCGCCGCCCGAGTTCGACCACGCCGAGGCCGAGGCGCGCCACCTAGTGTTCGAGGCCGACACCGACGCCGACGAGAAGCTCACCAAAGCCGAAATACTCGACAAGTATGATCTCTTCGTGGGCTCGCAGGCGACCGACTTCGGCGAAGCGCTGGCCCGCCACGACGAGTTCTAGGGAGTTCTAGGCCCATCATTACTCGTGAATGTTGCTGTCTGTGATATGGGTGTCCCTTTTAATAACATACGACTATCTGCGCCAGCGACTTAATACCCCTCGTTTACACTGACGCAATACTTGTATTGATCGAGGCTGTTAAGGCTCAAAAGGGCTTGTACCAAGGCCGTTAAGATAACTATAAAAAATTGAGGCTGTTGTCTCTTATATTAAGCTATCCAAATAGATATCAATCTATTAATAATTGCAAGTATCGCGTCAGTGTTAAGGGGTTACTTGGATTCGGATCAGTTTTGTTCGCTATTCCTGGTGTCTCTATTTCACGGAGACAAGATATTACCATGCTAATATCTATGGAATCTGTACTGCAGCTGTTATTATAGATAATTTAACTTTATCCAAAATTATTTGATGCATGTCTTTTACAATATAAATTCTTGTTTATAAACATTACTAGGGTCAAAATGATATTTAACCCAATATAAATATTTTTTCGGACGATTGATTGAAGTGAAATTTTACGAAACCAATCAATAGACGAACGTTTACGAGTAATTCGTGATCTATAATTAGTTGATGAGGCTGGTGTGTTAGTTATTGCCAATTAACAATTGCAGCTTTTAAACGCAACTATTGCAACCTCGGAGTAACCATGTGCATTCCTTTTGTGCATTGAACTGTATCCTGTAGAGTAGAATCTCCAAGCCTCGGTTCCTATATTTTACTGTTTACTATCGGTATAATATACTATCCGTACAATATTATAATTTGAGAATAATTTGATCCACGGGTGATAAAGTTTAGGTTGCTTTTGGTTAGCTATTCTATAATAAATACATTAAATTTATAGAGAAGCGACATTCCATTGTTCTTGAATGAGGTTTTTTGTTTAAATCACCGTGGCCAGTGTGCATATCTAGGAATTTGCAAAAAAGACCACAAACTTTTATCTCGCTTGTTTTAGCAGTAGGGTCGTTGATGAAAATGATTGAAACAAAAGAAGCGCACTAATTGCTGAGTCT
This sequence comes from Notodonta ziczac, assembly GCA_918843915.1. Taxonomy (NCBI): domain Eukaryota; kingdom Metazoa; phylum Arthropoda; class Insecta; order Lepidoptera; family Notodontidae; genus Notodonta; species Notodonta ziczac. Next base: position 1,766,016 of record OU974041.1, read on the forward strand.
AACCTAACCATATCAGAATGCTAGAGCGCTTTAGCTACTTGATTCATCTTACACAACTTAGAACTATTTGTTAGAAGAAAGTATTTTTACTACGGATAGTAGAAATATTACGTGTAGTAAGCAAAATAATTATATTTCGTTAGGAACCGGGCGTAAGTGGCATTATGTATTTTTTAACAATAGATGTTAAGCCTTAGTTATCTAACAACAGTACCAAAGCTAAACCTGTTAATTTTAACTATCAACTGAATAAAACGGATCTAAGATATGAATTTCAAATAGATCTTTATGTATTTGCATTTATTTTTGTACGTATTTAGGTTAGTATAGTACATACTTATTATGATTCCTAAAATATTGGAGGAAATTTGCCATTGCCATATTGACGTCTTGCAATACTTTAATAGTTACGTAGTGTGGTACTTAAGATTTGAACTATTAATTTTATATTTTATATATTCCTAATGTAACATTCTGTGAGTGCTTATATTTTATTTTATTTCTTTTTATTTTTACTTACAATGTTCATAAAGATATTGTGTTAAGAATTTCATTATTCCGTTTATTTTCATTGGTATAAATTATAATTTTAAATATTACTGCCTTTTTCTGTCACCTTTAGTATGTACAACCCGCAACTACTATAAAACCATCGGTTTGTAGGCAAAATTTATTTTAATGAAATGTTCCTGGCCCCTAATCATCTAAATATTGGATTTCTGGCCGCAAAACTAGAAAAGTTGCCTCCAGTCTATTGTACGTTACCCATAGTACAAGCGTTGCTTAGTTAGGAGTTGGTGTGTCAGTTACTTCTTTATTTTTGAAGCCAATAATAAAATAAGGGGATAACATAATTGACCAATAGAACTTAGGTTTACACAAATTTAATCAGCGTTTTGATTGTTGAATACATTTATGTTATTTGGTATACGTTCAGATAACACATCAAATTCAGCTACCAAGCAATAGATAAGATCGTAATAAACAATGTTGTCTACTACGGCGTAGTAATGCTACGAGGCTACGACTGGCTGCGAGATATACGGATATGTAATTTCTAATTAAAATCCATTTCACTTCAGCCGGGTCGAAGACTCACCAAATGAGAATATAGGTCGATAAATTACAATTAGCTTCACAGAGTCGACCGCGACAAATGGGTACAGATATGCAATATAGACCCAACCACCAATACTTGTGCAAACAGAAACCAACCTACAATCACTTCAACTGGGGTTGATTTTAGTCTGCCGGAGTAAGTGTGGGTTGGTTCCTTTTTGCAAAACTATGTCCGAATATGAAGTTAGGAATGTGCGTAATGTTGACGGAGAACTGAGAGGCTTGGTAAACGAATATTGGTGTCGTAATTACTGGCGGTGACATGGCGGAGTATGATCTTGAGTCTATTATAGAAGAAATAGGAAAAAGGGACGTAAGGGTGATCGTCCGTTAGCCACCTGAATATCTGGTAATGTCGTTTGATTTCTCAGCTTCACCCAGGTTAGCTGAAGTTGACAGAAAACGAAGCGATCATATTGGTCGGGCCCGCTACATAGTACAGATTAGTGGAAAGTCTTCCTAATTGTAAGGTATTGAGCACAACCACAGATATAGATTTACATAGATAACGCAAGTATCACGATTTCTTAACACCTACTGAGACGTCATTAGTGACGGGAAATCCAAACCGATTCACAGACACCGATGGCGCCGATGCCCCTCCGCCCGCTACGATTCTCACGAGTGATTATCTCGCTCATACTTATCTTTTATCATTTTATATCTGCAAGTTAACGGCGACCAGCCTTGACGCTTGGTCGGGGTTTCGTACACGCGAAGTACATGCATTTTCGTTATCTATGTAAATCTATATCTGTGAGCACTAAATTACATGTGTAACTCTTCAAAGAGCAATCTTGTCTGTAAAACGAGAGATCTTAATTTCAGAACCCAGTCTCGATCATTTCACCCAAAGAATTTGTAATATTATTACAAATTCTTTGATTTCACCAATACGAGCACTAAATTTGCGGAACTAGCTAATTTGTTAAACCTAGATTAGCTCTAGCACCCATTTCGATGTACTTAGATAATGGTCTGAAATCAGCCAATGGTCCTCCGAAAGCTCATGTTCAGTTAATACCACAGATAAATCTATATCTGTGGTTAATACATATGGCACTGCCAACGAGAAGTAATACGACATGATACTCATGTTCGAGTTCATGTCGTCAAAGTCGTCAAAATTCGGGAGGCCATTTTGTAAATTGGCAGTTGACTCTATGTATGAAACCACAATGTTAATTAATAAGTAATACCTAGTGCAGGCGAAATGTTAAGAACAACTAATTTAATAAAATAATCTATTCATTTTCGTATCTTTTCTCGTTAGCCGTGGTAACTATAGGTACTATTTTGTATCGAGGCGTGTCCCGCGTGGGACGCGGAGCGGCGGATCCTGGTCCGCCGGATCGGATCGGACCTCTCCCTGGGCAGCGTAGTATCGGCTATGCTGTCCGGGGAAGCGGGCGGCGTGGGGGGCTGTGACCTCCTTCTGCGAGACAGTCATGTCCCAGAAGGAGTCCGCCGAGCGGGATCGGGAGAGAGCCGATCCCGCTCGCCGACGTAGGCGCCGTGCTACGCCACGTCGGGGCCCCCCGGCCCTGATGCCCAGGGCCCAAAACAACGGGCTACCCTCGGGGTCGAGAACGTCCAGGGTGTGGGCCCCGGACGTTCCCTGACGACGACGACCCTGAGGAGGACGGCGGCGGGCGTGGCTCCCCGCCGCCGTGCACTGCGAGGGTGCAGGGGGAGCGACCATCTGCTCCCCCGGGGCGAGCTCCCGCGAGGGAGCGCGGCACATGAGGGGCACCGGCGAATTCTTCGGGAGGGCCCGGAGTCCCTCTAACGTGCGGAAGGCGGCCACCGGGGAGGTTTTAGTGGGTAAGAATCCCACATACCCCAGGCCTTTCCCACAAGAGGCCTGGGAAACTTAGGAAGATTTCCTACCCGTAAAAAAAAAAAAGGTACTATTTTGTAAAGGTAGGTAAGTAATTAAATTTACCTCGAGATATCTTTTTTACCTGACTTCCAAAAAAATTAGGAGGTTGTATGTTCGTATGTATGTACTTAGGTATGTTTTTTGTTATGCATGTTCTCCGATAATCCGGCGATTGTGGACCGATTCCAAATGAAAGAAATAACAAGGTTCCTAATTATTTCTAGATTTTTAGTGCACTTAGGTCTACTCGTATTTTAAAGTCGGTTATTTTTTTTCAATTTAGATTTTTGATTCCTCCTATATACTTCTGGGTAATCACACAAAGTGTGCGCTAAGCTAGATGGGGTTTTTACGCTGGACTCGGTACCTAACGGTGGTTCTGGAGGGTGAATCACATCCGATAATAAACAGTGCGCCCGGCTTGGCCGTATCTACCGGCGAAATTGAACGACGCAAGTGCTTGGGCACACATTGAATTACCATATCGAATCCGCGCCGGCCGCGTATCCATTTCGAATATCTAGGTATATCCGTTTGCACAGTTTGACTATTACCGATATAAACTAACGAACTGGGCAGACTATTGTGCATTTGCCGCCGGCAAAATAATATAGGTACCTATTTGATGTCGCGCGGTAGATTGTGTGGAGGTGTTGTGGCTTTAAGTTAATACTTCCTAAGTAAGTACCAAATTAATAAGGAGCTCGTGAGTCTTTGTTTATTTATGACCTAACATTGTATGGTAGGCAGGCACATGCAATAATAATGTACGATATGTATTATTGGGTCCGACTTTTATGATAAAAAGTAAGTATACACCTACTGATCACGTTTTTAAATCACGCAAACGAACGTATCTCAGTCAAATACCTATCGTAAAATTACTTCGTCCAGAGCTGTTTGAGAAAAAGTAATTTTAACGAGAAACAAGTTCTTCACGTAGATTAGGTATATTTCAGCTTTCACGACTTTTGTTCGGTCGTTTTCGGTATAATTTTTTTTCGAACACTCGTTAAAACTTTTTTTACGAAACCCGCTTTTAATTGTTACGGATATCTTGTAAGCCCGGTAATAAGTTGTTTTGGAAGGTTAAAATTATGGATTTAGAACAAAGAAGTTACAGGTAGTTAATAAGGAAGGAGTCGACCTTCCTTATTAACTAAGTACCTGTAACTGTTGGTAGGTATAAATAAAAACCGGAAGTTAGTAGGTACTTAGTACTAAGTACTTAATTCTAGACTGTTCCGTGAGCGTCACTCACACATCGCGGAAATGGGTTAAAAAACCCACTGCTAAAAAAGAAGGGAGCCTTCACGGAGGCGAATAAAAAGCAACATTTTATGCAAATGAACGCGCGCTAAGCTTTCAGCTTTCGAAGTACTTTGAAGGGGAATTTACAATGGAGTTTTCGCTGCTTATACGGTACACAAAGGCGAAACAACATGTTGTTTTGTGCATATTCACTTCAAGCTATAGTTTCGCGGCCGATAAAATTATAAATCTGTTTGTAGGTAGGACTCTTTCTAAGCCTCTGTGATCTGTCCCACTCTTCTTACGGCCGTAAACTGACAAACAGAACAATTGGAACTCGATTGCCATCACTTGAAATTAGTAGACTTGGGGTCCAGTTCTGCAACGTGCGGATAATGCATTTGGTAAATATTGCAAGCATTTATAAGCTACAGTAACTCGTAGGTGGGTCGTATGGTCTACTTAGCTATATACATATAAATCTGTTATTTTAAGCGGTCACAAAACGAGATAGCTGTATAAATCGAATGTCTTGCGTCGTCAGTTTACACGAGGGGAAGCAATTCATGCAAATCAAATGCGTCAAATTAGCAAATATATATATTTGATAATAGAATGATGTTCCCCCATATATGATGTTATAGAATAACCTTGTCATGTGATGCTGTATATCATTGCTTAAAAATGAGAATTTCTATTAAACGAGAACACTTATAGCGTACGTGTGGGTACCTTGCTGTCACACACATGAGACGTCGCGAAAGAAACCCATTATTAATAGCCACGGAGCAGACCGGGGCCGGCGCTACCCGCTGGGAAATAATAAATTGTGACCCTTGAGGGACTTGAAAATAACGACTCTATGTGGCTGTGGAGCGGCGGCTCGCTCTTCATTGAAACGAAAAGTGTATTTCAGAATGAGTTTCTAAACGACAAAAGTCTAACAGGGCAAAGGGTATTAAGGATAGCTTTGGAACACGAGTTACTTAGTTGGTTTGCCATTGATTGGTTGCATGATTGAGTTGAACCATAGGTTAGAAATAAGTATACGTGAACTGGCATTATTGTTGTAATTGTTGTTGCCAAGTTCTACGTGATTCGTGATATTTAAATGAGTTCCTGGATATTTTACCTGAGCTAGTATTTTTTAGGGTTCCGTAGTCCCTACGAGGAACCCTTATAAGATCATCTAGTTCGTCCGTCCGTCTGTCTGTCTGTCCCAGCCTGACACAAGTTCATAACTTCTCCAGTTTCTGACGGAAGTTGATGTACCAAATTTGGAACAAAAATACATTGAGAGCGGATCCCACTTTAAAATATATAAAATGTAGCAAAATTACTTTTTTTGAGGTATCTCCCCGAACATCGAAAGAGAGGATATTTTTTATTTAATTACCCCATCGTGTGGAATCGTTGAAATGGTCTTTTTAAATAAAATTGTGTTTTCATACAACATTTTATCATCAAAAATTCCGTTTGCGAGATTTTTAACTTTTAAAGATTAAATCAAAATTTAGTAATTAATTCCGACACTTCTTACATTTTCCTATTACAAAAATATGAATACGCTTCTGCGGCTAAAAATTGATACATTGTTCACCAATTCCAATTAAATAACAGCAATAAATGTATGCTTTAAGTGTATTTCTTTGTATTTAAAGGTGTCGATATGTAAACAACTTTAGTATTTCAACCTGGGGTGAAATTTTAAACAGGTTCTCTTTAATGACCCGGAACCCTTCATTGTGCATGGCTCGACAAGCACTTGGCGATTGTTTTAATATATAAAAAAGTCAGTAAGCAAGTCTATGGCCTGAAAGGATTTGAATTGTAAAAGGTTAAATTTTTTTCTATTCAAGCGATGCGTATTTTTATGAAAGCCATGAAAATGTATTTCTTCAGTTCAGAGTAAGTAGGTAGGTAGTAATTTTGATCTGTTGGAAGTTAACGTTGAAAAGCACACAGGTACATAAAATCTATATATATATTAGTGATGTAACGAATGTTGGATTTTTGACATTCGCGAATGCGAATGCGAATATTTGGCTTCAACATTCGCGAATGCGAATGCGAATGTTGACTTTCAAATAAGAAACCCTACATTGAAAATTAAAAACTTTTAAATACAAAAAATAATAACTATAAAATAATTTAACGACTTTTTAAATTACAAAAGAGCTGATAATTTTTAAACGGTTGAATCGATTTTCGCGAAACATAACTAAGAACATAGCAGTGATAGCCGATTGGTTAAGCACGCGTCTTGCGGGCTACTAGGTTTAGGGTTCAAACCCCGGCTCAAACCTCTGGAATTTTCGAAATCTATGTGCGAATCATAATTTTATATGATTATCACTTGCTCATGGTGAAGGAAAACATCGTGAGGAAACTTGCATGTCTTAGAAGATTTAACCAATTTTCGAAAGACATGTGAAATCCGCCAACCTGCACTGGGCCAGCGTGATGGATTATGGCCTGAATCCCCCTCGTGTTGAGGGGAGGCCCGTGCCAAGGAGTCGGACGTCAAAAAGGGCTAAAATTATTATTATTATTTATAACTAAGAATACTTTCGATCAGAACACCTTTCTAAAAAAGAAACAAAATTGAAATCAGATCATTTGTTTGGGCGTTACGATGTCACAAACAGACATACAAATACACATGTTAAACTTATAAGACGCCTATTTCTCGGAGGTTAATAAAGAGCGCGCATTATGTTAGACTGGATTGACATTTCGTGTCGGCCAAACATAGCCGAACTCATAGTTTGAAAGAACGAAATCAGTCACATCAAGTTAATTCGAAGGGATTTGTTTTGATTTGAGGGTAGTTTAGTATTATTTCATTAATGAAACTTATTTTATATTCAAATTTTATTGAGTTAATATTTTAATTAGACTAACAAGAGCAATATTAGAGAAAGCTCATATTTATAATTTAGTTGCCTACCTCAAGACAGGTAATTTTTTTTTATTCAAATATAAGTTAATAAGTGCATTATGTGCAAGTGAGCTAAGTTACGATCGAGGCTGGTTTGCAGCCAGAGACTAACACGAGGGCTGTGTGATGGGGCCAAGGTGTGTAATTAACAATGCTCACGCATTTCATACGACATTTTACAACTTACTTGCGAGGAAAATATTTAGAATATTACAATCTTAATTGAAAAAAAATCACAACTCACAATTTTTTAAGACCTAGAGAATTGCATGATGAATGAAAAATAAAACAACATGGCGCGCCGTAAGTTTTTAGGGTTCTGTAGTCAAACTCGGAACCCTTATAGTTTCGGCACGTCCGTCTGCAATCACAGTAATTTTATACAGAGACTATTAGGGCTAAAATACTGCAAACTCGCAAAAAATTGAGTTTTTGTACCGTTAAAAAAACTGATTCTAAATGTTGAAAGCAAAGTTACGTCATTATACCTCCCGTACTTAAGAAAGAGGAGTAAAAAAAATGTTTACTCACCCCCTAGATTGAGGTATTGTTTAGTATTTTAAAATTATTTAAAGGTTTCTTTGACAGTTTTTCTATATTAATTCCCGTTTACGAAATATTGAGCTTCATTGTGGCCTTTTTACTTAAGTAGCAAGATTCATCCTTTAAATTAGAACCACATTATAAATGGTTTATTATAGGAAATAAATAGTTATTTACTATTCAAATCATCCATATCATTAATTTAAAAAAATATCTAAATTGAGTCTCAAACCACGCAACACTGATTGTGCACCCAGTCTAATCAACCATAATTATTTGAATTAAACCACTAGACCGTTATTCGAAGCTTATACAGTGAGATAGGCATTTCCGTTTCCCGTCTTCTTTGTTCCTATTGGCCTACGTTTGTGGTATGATCGGATGTGACGTCACCATCACCAGGCAGTGGAGTGAGTGCGGTTGAGCTCACTTCATTTCTGCTCATTGGCGTTTTGTTTTCCGTCAAGATCACTTGTGCGATCACATCTGCGCACAAATCTTTTGAAAATTAATAAAAATAGAATATGTGTGATATTTGTACTTAACTTAAAATATTAATTCATATTGATAGTTGCTGGATAAGAATATGGACCAGTAAGTACATTAAATATATAACGGTTTTTGCCGTTCGATTTGTTACAATTGTGTTCCTAGAATAGTAGTGTCCTACTTTAAACGTAATGTTTTAGAACGTGTAATAATATTAACGTGTGTAGTAATATTAAAAATTTCTTTCGATAACCTTTAAGCGTATTTCAGAACGGATGTTAATTGTCCCGTGAGTAATGAAGCTACGGCTGTAAGAGATCGGAAAGTGACAAGCAGCAGCAGCAGTGACTCCAGTTCCAGTTCCAGTTCATCTTCGGGCGCGAAGCGAAAGCACTCACGCCGTCGCCGCCGCAGAAAGAATAAGCGGATAGACAAATTAAGTAGACAAGTAAGTGAACTAAGTAAATATATCACTTCTAATGAATTCGCTACTGCTAATGATGCAGCACCCTGCTGTGACAACGTGTCTGTTAGTTCATGTGTGAATGGAGATTTATACCACGATGAAATCGCACAACCGGACATTACATTTGATATTGAAACCAAATTAAAGGAGCCCGCAGTTCCTAAAACACCTGATCCGTTTTTGAAAATTCTCTCGGATATACAACGTTTCGAAACCTCATCCTGGTCTGAAGTGCGTTATGCAGAGACACAGAAATTATACAACCATAGTCCGGGATTTACAAACCTTGACACAAATGAAGAGATTAAATCTTACGATAGCTCTCGTCACCTTACTTATACGGACAAAGCATTTGCGGCCATAACATTTTGTGTATTAAAACAAAAAGAAAGCATACAGAATGGTCTGCGTAATCTTCTTATGTGGGCTAAGTCGACTGATTGCAATCATGAGTCTATGTGTGCAAAAGTCGAAGAAATATTTATTAATGGCGAATTTCACAAAGTTTCTGCCGATCTTTTACAACTAGTCTGTGGACATCGTGCAGAGAGTATTGAGTTACGTAGGGACGCTATATTAAAATATGTTAAAGATCCTTTAGTTAAGGCCGCTCTAAACAGAATTCCACCGTCGTATGCGAACTTATTCGATGCGGAAAAATTTACGTTAGCTTTGGAGAAAGCTGGCGGCGTGCGTAAGTCTTTCTGGCCGCTTGCGAAACAAAATACCTCTGTTTCACAGCCCTCACAGAGCAAACATCAAAATAAAGCGCCATCGCGTGGTGCTTCATCTTACAACTACCCACCTTCGCGGGGTGGATGCTCACATAATTACCCTCCCTCGCGGGGAGGGTTCACACATTACTATCCTCCCTCGCGGGGAGGATATACACATAATTGCTCTTCGCGAGAGCATATACCTGATCTTAGAAATCAGTTTCGGAACAATCCTCAACAGAGAGGATCGTTCCATAACCATGGTTCGCGACCAGGGCGTGGATCTCACACCTCCCAGCGAGGTAATAGAAAAAGAGGGCATTCCCTTTCTTTCAATAGAGGGTCCGCCAAGCATCAAAAACAATGACTCAACCCAGTTTCGAGCAGGTCGGTTGGCACGTTTTCACAATCATTGAATGAAAATGGGCGCACCGAAGACCATTCTTCGTTTAATAAAGGGGTATCGCATACCCTTTGTTCAGAAACCACCATTGCTCATTCCAAATATGTACCATTATCCGCAAACCCCAATATCAAAAGAAATGTCTTTGACTATTGGAAAAATGAAGATTCAACGCATCTTAAAGAAAGTGGACCCCTCTCCCAGCTTCATCTCTCCCCTGTTCTTGGTACCGAAAGACGAAGAGACCTCCCGTCCAATATTCAATTTAAAAAATCTGAACTATTACGTAGTAATCGATCACTTTCGTCTCATAAACATGCACAAAATTCCCGATTTTCTGCAACCTCACGATTGGGTGTGCAAAGTGGATCTATCCCAAGCATACTTTCACTTACCAATAGCAAAAGCACACAGGAGGTTCCTACGCCTCTTATACGATGGAGAGCTTCTCGAGATGACCTGTCTTCCATTCGGTCTGAGTTCTGCTCCAAAGACCTTTGCAATGCTTACCAATTGGATTGCTCAGATCATGCGAGAGAAAGCGATGAGATTAGTCGTCTACTTAGACGATTTTCTTTTAGCGCATCAAGACCCCATCGTTTTACAGAATCATGTAAAAACACTGTTAGCAACCCTCCGGTATTTAGGTTGGCAAATCAACACTCAAAAGTCGATAACAGTGCCACAAAAGAGTATAGTTTTCTTGGGAATTTTATGGGACCCTTGGTGCAATCAGATGTCACTCCCGCAAAAGAAATCGGATCAGCTCATCAAAAGAGTTTCTATGATAATAGAAAAAGCAGTTGTTACTCTGAAAGACCTACAACAAGTGGTAGGTTTGTTGAGCTTTGCAAGTTTTGTCGTTCCAAGAGGAAGACTAAACCATCGCAAGGTCCTTCGTTTTATGAATTCGTTACCCAAAGAAATGGCGAAGCTGCACCCCCTGCCTCTGGAGGTGCTAACCGAGATGAGATGGTGGATACAGAATTGTCAACAACCGGGAATGTTGCACAATCCAGCCCCTACACAGTTTTTGACGACAGACGCATCCGACGTGGCTTGGGGTGCGCAGCTCAACAACCTGTCAGTATCGGGTGTATGGGAAGAGACAGAGCAACGGTTGCATTGCAACCAAAAAGAAATGCTGGCAATCTTGAGGTTTCTGGAAAGCTATGCGACGGACTTATGTGGCAGTTCGCTTTTAATACAAAGCGACAACAAAACAGTTGTGTCTTATCTCCGCAAGGAGGGGGGCACTCACTCTCAGATGCTAATGGACATCACCTATCAGATTCTATCCCTACTAGACAAGCATCAGATACAATTCAAGATTCATTACTTACCGGGACTGTACAACACTCATGCGGATCACCTTTCGAGACATCGTCTAGCCCCGGAGTGGCACATTCTACCCGATTGCGCCAAAAGAGTATTCGCCAAGTGGGGTTGGCCCGTAGTAGATCTTTTTGCATCGGAGAGGGCACATGTAGTCCACAATTACGGGACTTTGGATCAGAACGACGACAAAGCAGTAATCCACGATGCTTTCAGCATTCAATGGAACTATCCCCTGGCATGGATATTTCCACCACCCTTTTTAGTCCCCAAGATTCTGGCACACCTGAACACGGCAGCGGGAACATACCTTATCGTGGTCCCTCGCTGGGAGCGAGTGTTCTGGAGAGCCGACCTCAAGAACCGAGCATTAGCGCCCCCCTTCACGATCCGGAACCTACGGAGAGTGCTAGTGGACATAACGACAGGGCTGCCTCCCCCGATGGTAGACAAGATGACCCTGGAGATCTGGAAATGTGGGGGTGGTCGAAAGATTTGACTTCATGGAATTCAAACCAATTGGCATTACTAAAATCATCTTGGCGGCCCACCACACTAAAAACATACAAGGTGGCCTGGAATCGCTGGATTTCCTGGTCTGTTAAATCGAAAATAAACCCAGATAAGCCCTCTCCATCGGACTTGGCGAGGTTTATAGCGGATTTACACCTTACATATAAATTATCATATAATACCATTATGTTGCATAAATCGGTTGTTTCTACATTGTGCAATACTGAGCAATCTAGTTATTTAAGTTCCCATGTTTTAGTAAAACATGTTTTGAAATCAATTTCACTTAGCCACCCTAAGGAACCGAAGCCTCCTATTTGGAATATAGATGATTTGGTGCAGTTCCTATCTACTTATAGTATTCAAAGCAATAACTTTTTTCAGATACAGCGTCACACGGCTATTTTGCTTTTATTATGTGTTCCGTTTGACGTCCGAAGTCCCTTTATGGGAGAGAGTACATCGATTCCTTCCGCCGGAAGTTGTCGTTTCGCAATTTTCCCACCACCGCGTCAGCGCCCTCTGTACTTCCGGTTTGGCAACAAATTCAAACCAACCAACGACACCACAAGCCACGATATCTTTTTCATTGTTGCGTCGGTTTTCATACCGTTCGGACGGTTGCTTGTTTTCGCAAATATAAATTCATAATCACTGAGCTTTTGAGATTAAAAGTAGAAAGTTCAAATTATTATAAAAAATAGTTAAAATGAATAACGAATCTACCGCGCCGGCGCCGGAGGCTACAGGAAGAAAACGTCGCAGTTTGGAGTCTTCGTGTGATTCGAGTTCGAGCGAGTCTGAAAACGCGGAGGCAGGTAGCTGCGCGGCATCACCGGCCAGAAAACGTGCACGTGTTACCCGCCATCGCAGCTGCTCCACATTACAGGACGCTGAAATGGATAACAGGTTTGCAATGCTTGCAAATCAGCTGGTAAGTCATGTGAACAATGTTTTAAGTGCGCATCTACCAGTGGTATCGCCGTTGACGAATTCTGCATCGGCATCCGACCCCAGTCATTGTTTTTTACGACCTCCAATAACAAATAGGGTTGAAGATATTACGAATATTACCGTGACTGTTCAAGAGCCTTCTATACCTAAGGCTATACCAGAAAGGCTCTCTAAGCTCGCCGGTATACAACGTTTTGACACGGATGACTGGAAAGGCGTTCGTTACATGGAGACACAAAAGAAATACGTCGCCTCACCGGGTTTTATGGAATTGAAAGTGAACGAAGAACTAAAACGTTTTGAAAACGCGCAGTCAGCTGCACCGTTAAACTGGTCTCAAATGGAACGAAGCTTCGCGGCCATGTCTAACGCGGTTATGGTTCAGAATGAGTGTGTAAATACAGCCTTACAAAGCCTCATAGATTGGTCCTCGCAAAGCGGCACCCAACTTACACCTGTTACTGTTTACGAGAAACTTAAGGATTTATTTGGAGATTCTTCAGCGTATAAAACCGTCTCTCATGATATACTGCAAATTATCTGTGGTAGAAGAGCGGAAGTCTTAGAGACTCGCCGTCGGGGTCTAGTAAAAAATTTGAAAAGCAAGTACATGCGTGATGACTTACAAAAGATACCCCCAAATTTAGAATATATGTTTAACCCTCAGTCTTTATCAACTTATGTCCAAAAAATTGGGGGTATTGATAAGCTAGAGAAGCAGACTTCTTCTGCACGGTCAGATCGCGCGCCGACTCCACAACCATCCACGTCCTTTCGCGATAAATTTCGGCGTACCCGCCCTACTAACAAATCGGTACGGACGGACAAAAAAGAGTCTGCCTCACAGCAAAATAATGAACATTTCAAAAGAAAAGGGGGGGCAAAATATAAGAACTCACACAAACCCTACAAAAATAAAGCATGACTCGGCCGATTTCTCAGGGGGTTGTCTAAAGCTTTATATAGACAATTGGCAACGCTTAGATCCCCCCAAATCAATTTTAAAAATTATTCATGGTACGAGAATTCCGTTCAGCCAGGTGCCGCCTTTAATTTTTCCTACGGCGGAGGTAATATTAAAATATCAAACACCCATGAGCTCTTTGATGTCAGTAGAAATTCAAAAGATGATCCAAAGTCAAGTGCTCGAACCTGCCCCATTAACTCCAAGTTTTATCTCCCCTCTCTTTATTATATGCAAAAGCAATGGGAAGAGTCGAGTAATTTTCAACCTCAAGATTGTCCATCAATCCAAGGCCATTCTAAGCTCGCACATGAAGACCGCTATATCTTTTTTAACCAGTCTGGGTTGGTGTGTCAATCTCGACAAGTCAGTCATCATACCGACCAGGCGGATCGACTTCTTGGGCATCACCTGGGATTCGGAGCTAAACACCAAAATCCTGCCCCCAGAGAAGATCAGCAAGATCGGTCAATGTCTGTCAACTCGCTTGGCTGCCGGCAGTTGGACCCTCAAGCAGGCGCAATGCCTCTTAGGGTATCTAAACTTTGCGGCCTTCATCACCCATCGGGGAAGGCTGCATTGCCGTTGTCTACAGAGCCACAGCAATCTGCTACGTCGGACACCTCTGGCCTCAATCCCTTACCCACACATGGTGAAAATGGAGCTAAAGTGGTGGCTAAACAACTTGGACCAGGTGCCACCAATACATCATCGGACGTTATCAACAAACTACGTGATCACAGATGCGTCCGACATCAAATGGGGTGCCATGGTGAACAACAAAATGATGTGCGGTGCCTGGACGCGTCAACAGAATCATTGGCATTGCAACGCAAAGGAGATGTACGCAGTAATAGCAGCCATTTCCTTCAGAGCCCACGTCCTCAAAAACTCGGCGGTGATATTACAGAGCGACAACAAGACTGTAATTGCTCATATCAGGAAAGAGGGCGGAACCAAGTCCAAACTTCTCCTGGAATTGACTCGGCAGCTCCTAGCTCTGACAGACAGGCTCAACGTGGTACTCCTCTCACACTACCTTCCAGGAGTGTACAACACGGAAGCCGACCGCATGTCACAAAATCGCGCCGGCTCCGAGTGGCACATAAGGGCAGACGCACTGAGTGTAATATTCCAGCAATGGGGTACCCCAGAAATAGATTTGTTTGCGTCTCAGACCGCACACGTCGTACAAAACTACGTTACACTAGACTTGTCCGACTCGAACGCATGCTTTCACGACGCATTCAGCAGACGTTGGCACTACAATCTGGCTTGGGTGTTCCCACCGCCTTGCCTAGTGCCTCAGGTTCTTCATCACCTAAACTCTGCATCAGGCCAGTTTGTGATCATAGCACCCAGGTGGAAGAAACCATTTTGGCGTCCGGACCTGAGGGCCCGATCCTTAACAAGACCCAGGAAGATACCTCATCTAGAGAGAAACCTAGTGGACACGGCAACGGGACGACCGCCAGCTCACATCAACAGCCTGCAGCTGGAAGCCTGGCTCATTTTGGGTGGGACGCGCTAACACAAAATTGGTCACCCCAGGAGGAAGCGTTACTTTCAACTTGTTGGCGGGCTTCCACTCTGAAGACCTATACACCTATTTGGGGTAGGTGGACACTTTGGTGTGGCCAGAATAGTCTAGACCCTCGAAATCCCGCACCGTCAAATGTAGCCAGATATTTGGCTAAGTTGTTTATATCGGACAGGTTAGCCTACCGTACCATTTTATAGTACATAAATCCGTAATCGCTTCGATTTGTGAAACTTTGTCTGACGTTAAAATTTCTTCTAGCCACATTGTTAAACATATGTTGAAAGCGGTATCTTTGTCAAAACTTTTACCACCCAAAGCACCAATATGGGATGCAAGAGTGCTTATAAGATATTTGAAGAGTACAAATACAACGTCAAATAGTTTATATAACGTATCTAGACGTGTGGCTACAATTCTGTTGTTAGCATCGGGGCGCAGAGTCCACGATTTAACCTTATTACATTGTAACTCATGTAATTTTGAAATAAAACTATTTTTCGGATTTTATCGCGTTTATTTAATTTATGTTCCCGACGTTTCGGCTGCTTTACAGCAGCCATGGTCACGGGGGGACTGAGGTGTTAGACGTAATGTAATTTTATAGATAATTCGGACTCTATTACATTACATCCCTCGTTTGGTTCTAAAACGGATTCTGCAATCCATCAGCAGTCAAGTTGGAAACTATTGACTTGTTCCGATCGAAATATAGACCCAGTTTATTGGTTAAGAAAATTAAAAACGATTTCTTCCAACCTAAGGGGTCCCGTGACTAACCTGTTCATTACAACTAGGGAACCCGTAAGGCCCGCTACTCCAGCCATGATTGGGGGTTGAGTTAAAAAACTTTTAGTGGAAGCGGGTATTGAAGCTTCCCCTGGAAGCTTCAGATCAGCTGTTTCTTCCTTGAATTGGATAGAAAATTATTCTATTAATGAAATTTTGGATAAGGCAAATTGGCAACATGAATGTACATTTAGGAAGTTTTATCAAAAAAGTATTATAAATACTAGAGGTACCGCGACGGCCACAGAAAGCTCGCTGTCAAATTTATTCCTAACTTCATAAAAACTTAGTAGACATTACTAAGTATCTGATTGCTTCAAGATTTGAAGGCACCATTTATATAATTACGTTGATTAAACATTATCATTTGTTAATTTTGATTTGTGTACATATGTCTAAACATATAGGTTACGCAATGTGTATTCATCAAAATCATGTTTGATTTGAATAATAAGTTTCTAATAATACATTCAGGATACTTATTCACATTGTTGCGTCTATTATTCATTACCTACCACACAAGCCACCAGGAGATAACAAACAAATCTCTCATAAAGGGACTTCGGACGTCAAACGGAACACATAATATACAAATTTTACCTAAAAATAAAATTTTTATTATGTTTCCTCAGACGTCCGAAGTCCCAGTAAGGGCTTCCTGGTGGAACATTCACCTTTACGAGCATAACAATGAAAAAGATATCGTGGCTTGTGGTGTCGTTGGTTGGTTTGAATTTGTTGCCAAACCGGAAGTACAGAGGGCGCTGACGCGGTGGTGGGAAAATTGCGAAACGACAACTTCCGGCGGAAGGAATCGATGTACTCTCTCCCATAAAGGGACTTCGGACGTCTGAGGAAACATAATAAAAATTTTATTTTTAGGTAAAATTTGTATATTATGTTCAGGGCGACGTATACACGATTTAACATTGTTAAGAGTAGATGACGCACATTGTACTAGATCTGGTGATTCTATAGTTTTTTGGCCGGAATTCGGTTCAAAAACTGATAATTTTGATATTCGACAATCTGGTTGGAAATTATTAATCAATCGTACAAATCAAAATCTTGATCCCGTTTATTGGGTTAAACACACAATCTCTTTATTAAACGAGAGGAGCCAAATTTCTAACTCATCAAATTTATTTGTCAACACTCGAGGTCAGCCAAAGCCTGCTTCTCGTACTGTAATTGCTGGGTGGATTAAGACTATTTTTAAAGAGGCCGGCATTATAGCGACACCTGGTAGTGTAAGATCTGCAGTAGCGTCAAGTAATTGGGTCAACAATTTTCCACTGGACGATATCCTAGCACGTGGCAACTGGAGATCAGTTAATACGTTCAAAAATTTTTATAAGCGGGAAGTTAAAAGTACTTCTCTCACTCAGAACTATAGTATTCCCAAATTATTCAGACCCGTTCGTTGATTATTATTGATTATAATTAATATTATGATTTACTTGATGCATATGCATATTGATATTATGGCATAATATTGGCGATAAGCTTATAGAAATGTATTTTTTATATTTTATTATATTTGTCATATATTCAAGTTATTTTTATTTACAATACAATACACTCTAGTATGAAGTCTTTATCACATTGGCGTCTATTCCCATTGGCGACCTAGAAAAATGGACATCACCAGGCGATAACAAACACGTCTCACTGTATAAGCTTCGAATAACGGTCTAGTGGTTTAATAGCGGCGTTTTCCCTGAAAGAAAACGCATATTAAACTACTTACCTTATTCGAAGCTTATTTTTTAAATCTGCCTGGTGTTTCGACACAATGAGCAGAAATGAAGTGAGCTCAACCGCACTCACTCCACTGCCTGGTGATGGTGACGTCACATCCGATCATACCACAAACGTAGGCCAATAGGAACAAAGAAGACGGGAAACGGAAATGCCTATCTCACTGTATAAGCTTCGAATAAGGTAAGTAGTTTAATATGCGTTTTCTTTCAGGGAAAACGCCGCTATTAAAAATCCTTATAAGAATTTTCATCAGTCCAAAAAGAAAATAAAAGTTTATGTCACTTTTGCTGAAGATGTCTATGATGCCGGTTTAATAAATTTAGTAACAGAATTGCTTACAATTTTATTTAAAAAGTTGACTAATTGTTAATCAAGTTCGCATAAATTAATAGGTTATATTATATTATATTTGGCTGGTTATATTCATCTATGGGTCTGGCAAAGCCGGTATCAAAATATATTATATTATTTTAAATATAATAAATCGAATGTTTATAATATGTTTTATTTACAATTAAATTGAATGTGAAACAAATTTAAATGGTTAATGTATTTATGTATAATATTTTAATAAACATCGTTTATTTATTGTTTTAAATGTTTACTATTTTAAGGATAACTCTGTACTAAGATTTAAAAAATGTAAAGTCAATAGCACTAGTGCGTAATAAGCTGCTTGATGAACCAAAAATCTGTGCAATAAGGGACACCCTATGAGCAAGTTTGTTTAAATAATATATAATTCTTACTAGTTGTTAAGATTCCACATCCGTCTATAGATAATTTCTTTTTTGTTTTTCAAAAACATTCGCAAAATATTCGCATAGATTCTTGCGAATGCGAATGCGAATGTCAAAAAATATGCGAATATTCGCGAATGCGAATGCGAATGCGAATATTCGTTACATCACTAATATATATATATAACTCAAAGGTGACTGACTGACTGACTGACATAGTGATCTATCAACGCACAGGCCAAACCACTGGACGGATCGGGCTGAAATTTGGCATGCAGCTAGATGTTATGACGTAGGCATCCGCTAAGAAAGGATTTTGATTAATTCTACCCCCAAGGGGATAAAATAGTTTGTATGAAACTTTTAAACCGATCGGGCTGAGCCTTTGGATGCATAAAGCTACTTTGACGTAGACATCCCCTAAGAAAGGATCAAAATTCCACGCGGACGAAGTCGCGGGCTCAGCTAGTATTATAATAAAACTTAGTAGGTACAGTCGTCGTGTCTAATTTTATGCTCCATTATTTCCGTAGGGGAGGGGGGGGGGGGCAAGGGGAAGGGGGCCAAGGGGAGGGGGTGCAGGAGACGCTAATGTCATGGCCTCTTAACATTTTTGTGCATCATTTGCTACGGAATCGGGACGGGCCGGGTCGGTGACACCTGTTTGTTTAAGATAGGTGGTGTATGGGTGTGTACTGAGAACCTACCCTAATTTGCTTAGTTTTAAATTGAACTACTATTTCTATATCACAAAGTCGGCAAACAAGCGTACGATCCGCCTGATGTTAAGCAGTTACCGCACCTATAGATCAGTACAGTCAATGCACTACACGTCAACTTTGCTAAGAGTCTGCAATAGGAGGTACACTGCCCAGACAGTATACCTACAGTAGTACCTAGGTACATATTAAACAAAATCTACTTAACATTATTCCTGTACTTGTACCGTTTTCAAATAATCGTTTGCTATCATCCCCAAGGTCAGAAGCGCGAAGCAATCGGCCGATGTTTTCAGTACCTCCAAAGCAATATACCTAATGCTCATACCTGTTATATGTTCATTGAGCTGTGTACTTCTTTGATGTGCGAATATACAAGATGAAAGATAGGTTTTTTGAAAACATCGCTTATTCTTCGATGTTTTTATTAATTATGCAGAGAGGGACCATGTTATCTACCAATCTAAACTAGCTACCTACCTACAAACCATTAAAATGTAGCTTCTTTATATGTATACTAGCTGTGCCCACGGACTTCGTCCGCGTAGTATTTAACGTAACAAAAATTTCGGGATTATCGGGATAAAAAGTATCCTATATGTTAATCCCGGTTATAAACTATCTGTGTTCCAAATTTCATCCAAATCCGTTCAGTTTTTGCGTGAAGGAGTAACAAACATACATACATACATCCACACTCACAGACTTTCATATTTATAATATTAGTAGGATACTAGCTGTGCCCGCGACTTCGTCCGGGTGTAATTTAACTTAACAAAAAATTCGGCACTATTCATCCCCTATTTTATCCCCTTGGGGGTAGAATTAATCAAAATCCTTTCTTAGCGGATGCCTACGTCATAACATCTACCTGCATGCCAAATTTCAGCCCGATCCGTCCAGTGGTTTGGGCTGCGCGTTGATAGATCACTATGTCAGTCAGTCAGTCAGTCAGTCCGTCACCTTTGAGTTACATATATTTAGATAATCTGTATTTGACTAACATGGCTTTAAAATTAATTATATCTGATTGTGGGTTTATGAATTACTATTACCATGTAATTTACTTCATTTTGATGAAAGATCTTTTCTTGATATTTACCTACCAGCTTTATCCAAAAGCTCTTTGTAAGAAATTATTTTACTCTAAAAGCTCTCACAGGGAAATCCAATCAGATAAAAACATGATTACTACAGAGATCGGCGTAAAACGAGCCTTTATATTCCGGTGTAAACACGTGGAGGCATCTCGCGTGATGAATAGGTACGTTACATCCCAATGGATGCTGCGCGTAATCTCTTAATACGGTTTACCTACCGGCGCCGGTCGTATTAACAAAAATCTACGGATCCTTTTAAAGTTTAAAAGAATTTAACGACTTAGTTGCTTTCTTTTTGTAATAAAAACTTTCCAAGTTAATCTGTTTGTTTAAATTAAAATTACTTCCTAATTTCACAGAATACCTGTACCTGAGAGTATTAAGGGTATATCTCTGACATGTACCTATTAAGGTAAAAGCAAGGAGGAAGACGTTGGAAATAATAATTTGGAGCAGCTTCGCCTCATTTTTCTTGACGATATCAAAACTTTCATAGCTCGTTGGAGAATCAATTCGAACTTCTATCCGTAGGTAGATACGCACCACAGACTTCAATTTATATTACAACTCTGTGGTACATCCCTAGTTTTTTAAAAGTAAGTCCGTGCGTAGCGTTATTATGTTTTTTTGGACTATTTTTTTTATCTTGATACGTGTAATAACCAAAGTATCCACAGCCAATTCCGTGTTTAACCGGTTAGGGACCAACAATATACAAAATTTTACATATTGTGTTCGCGCGCACTGTGAGACCTCATAGTTCAAGGTTGAACCTCAACGACGACTTGCAACGCGCTATGTGTTCTCTCATAGTAATCTTTATAAAAAGGATTACTGCGGTTTGTCAGTTTTTATGAACATTTCAATGAGTACCTACTACGACGTAGTTCAACGACGAACCGTTATTATATAAAAAAAAAAACATTCATTTTTATGTTTATAATAACCCTGTTTTGAAGATTTCGCGATTACTTGAAGCAGGTTCAGCGGTGCTAGCGATTATTCTAAGTAATAAATCTATACATTTTGACATAGATATAAGTATAAACATATCGCAAATTATCGATAATTTATTCATTGGCTTCAACGCCGCGTACATTTGCGCTAGATTTGATAGGTTTGTCTTTATAACAGATACCACCGCCCGATTGCTTATTATTTGTTATGACGAGTTCGCACTGACCGGACCAAAACTCGTTGAGGTATAAAGTCATCGAAATGTTGTTCACTGTGCTACTCAGAGAGGATATAACCACTACGATTGTGCTACTGGTGATTGTGTTCATAGCGTTATACCTGTACGGTATCCGAACATTTGGCTACTGGAAGAAACGTGGTATCAAACATGACAAACCGATACCATACCTCGGCACGAACACGAAGCAGTTTTTGCAACAAGCGAGCGTGGCCATGATGGCCACCGACGTCTACAACAGATACCCAGATGAAAAAGTGGTGGGATACTACAGAGGAACAGGTCCCGAACTGGTCGTGAGAGACCCGGAGATCATCAAACGGATTTTAGTCACCGATTTTCAATATTTCCATTCGAGAGGACTCAATCCCCACAAAACGGTCGTGGAGCCCCTGCTGAAGAACTTATTCTTCGCCGACGGAGACCTATGGCGCCTGATTAGACAGCGGTTCACTCCAGCTTTCAGTACAGGAAAACTGAAAGCGATGTTTCCTATGATTACAGCGAGGGCAGAAAAATTACAAATGATCACTGAAGAAATGGTCAACAGGGAATATTATGACGTCAGAGAACTCATGGCGAGATACACGACGGACTTCATTGGCGCCTGCGGGTTCGGCGTCGATATGGACTCGCTGAATGATGAAAATTCACAATTTAGAAAACTCGGCAAGCGGATCTTCCAGAGAAGCTTCAGAGACGCACTAGCGGGTGCTTTGAAACTTATGTTTCCCGAGTTGTTTAAAAACCTCACATTCCTAGCGCCGGAGCTCGAGAAGACAATGGTCCATTTGGTGCAAAGTGTAGTTAGAGAGAGAAATTATAAACCGTCCGGAAGAAACGACTTTATAGATTCGATGTTACAACTCAAAGAGAAAGGTAAGATCATAGGGGAGTCTATGGTCGAAAGAAATCGAAACGGGACACCGAAAATCGTGGAGTTGGAGATTGATGATTTGATAATGACGGCTCAAGCGTTTGTGTTCTTTGGAGCTGGATTCGAGACTTCTTCTACTGCGTCCAGTTACACACTGCACCAGTTGGCTTTCCATCCCGAGTACCAGAAGAAAGTACAACGAGAAATTGATGAGGTGTCGGCTAAGCACAACCACAAAATAACATACGAAGCGATAAAAGAGATGAGATACTTAGAGATGGCATTTTACGAATCCATGAGAATGTACCCGTCGGTTGGATTTTTATTGAGAATGTGCACAGTACCAGAATACACCATTCCCGAGATCGACCTGACAATAACGCAAGATGTTAAAGTGATCATTCCTATACAAGCGATACACAAAGATGAGAAGTATTTCAGAGACCCGGAATCGTTTGATCCGGAGAGGTTCAGTGACGGTGCTAAAGAAGATATAAAGAATTTCGTATTTCTACCATTTGGAGAAGGACCCAGGGCATGTGTTGGTAAGTGGTACCTTAATTGTAGTAGTTATCAAAATTAATTTTAGAAAACTTGTAGATTTTGACCTTTTTGTGTATTTTAGGGGAGAGATTAGGGCAAATGCAGTCGATGGCTGGGTTGGCAGCGGTGCTACAGGAATTCACAGTTGAGCCAGCGGCTTGCACGTTGAAAAATCCCCTACCTGATCCCTCCGGGTCTGTCGCCGAAGGCTTCATTGGTGGACTGCCTCTTAAAATTAAGAAGCGTGAAGGAACATGACATACAATTACTTATAAAAAACGAATATTATTAACTCGATAGGTATTTATTTTATAGTATTCTGACAGGTTATTTATATTGGATGAAATCTGCTAAATACCTACTCTAAGTAATGGTGAAGTGTACTATTATTCGATAATGAAGTGTTGTAATTGAGCGATGAGTATGACGTCAAGAAAGAACCAACGGAAATCAAACAAATAATTATAATTTAATACCAATGTAACTACTTTGCGATTATGTATTTAATTCTCGTTGATTGATCATGATTGCCAGTAGCAAGTAGATAAGATTACAACGCACTATCGGAGCTGAGTGGCAAAACAATTGACCACCATGTCATCAATCACTGACCTGCCTCTGTGGTGTATTTGTTACTAGCTGTGCCCCCCGACTTCGTCCGCGTAGTATTTAACGTAACAAAAATTTCGGGATTATCGGGATAAAGTATCCTATATGTTAATCCCGGTTATAAACTATCTGTGTTCCAAATTTCATCCAAATCCGTTCAGTAGTTTTTGCGTGAAGGAGTAACAAACAAACATACATACATACATCCACACTCACAAACTTTCACATTTATAATATTAGTAGGATTTTCATTGCCTGTTGTCAGCTGACTTTGTCCTATTGACTTTCATATCGGGTCATAAGACTATATTAGGGCCATTAGAAAAAGTAGAGTAAAGCAATAGCTAATAATACTTAGCCAAAATTGTGAACAAAAGCCTTACATTTAATTTTATTTATTTCGTTATTTCGGATGTCACTTGCAATGAAGAAACTTATCGTAAGTCTGTAATCGGATCGGGCCGTTTTAGAACTTTAATAAATAATTGGTCTATGCAACTAATTATAAGACACAGATCTTATAATAACCCCTATAGGCATATCGCTATTTCGCTATTATCGGTTGGGGTCTAACGGTTCATGATCTATTTACGTCAACTGGGCTGTCCGGACAATATGATGAAAACGCGTCAAGCGAATTACTAATAGTTAACATCAAGGATATTAAGTAGGTACCTCACAATAGTGGAAGGTATATAGTCCTGTCATACGGAGGTTCTGTATGTTACCGATTTCTCCGTCAATTTTGTGGACCGTATTTTGTTTTTTTTGCATTTTAATTATTGACAAATTTTACTATCCATGACTGGTTAGCAATAATTTTGTGGTGATAAAAATCTATATCTGTGGGTGATAACAATTTGGATTTTCCCCGGGACTCGTCGAGGGTCAAACCCCGACGTCTTCATTGGCCAACTTTTTGACGACCCTGGCTTACAGGAGTAACAGTGGTGGGAGTGTGCGACGGCACTAGTCTCATAAATCCATCACCGGTTATCGTTAATTTTATATCTAATCGATATTATTATGAATGCGTCATTTATTACTATTTAGATTAGTAAGTAGGTTCTTTCATAATTATATGTCAATGTTTATTTTTATTTACATCACTGTCAAAACAAAATGCTTACAAAAATTACAGACTTTATTTGTTTCACTTGACTGAATGGAATTTTAATAATTCATTCATTTGCCTTCCTTACTATTTTTGGTAATTATTTTAGCACGAAGAGTACGATTAATCAGGTTAAAGGTACACCTTGACTGGTAGAACTGGTATAACTGGTGGAGTAGGTGTAACTCTACCAGTCATCTATTTATGTAATAATCTATAATTATTATTTATATAGTAAGTACCTAACCACTGATATATCGTTTACTATTCAATCTTTGTCAGCTCACTTATACCCAACTAGCTGAGCCCGCGACTTCGTCCGCGTGGAATTTAACTTGACAAAAAAGCCCGCTCCAGTGATTTGAGCACGAGCGACAGGACCCATTTTTTAAATTTTGTATTTCTAAAAAAAAAGTAGCGTAAGTTACTCCTTAAAACATCAGCTATCTGCCAGTGAAAGTCCCGTCAAAATCGGTCCAGCCGTTTCGGAGATTACCCGGAACAAACACACAGACAGACAGACAAAAAAAATTAAATCGCGTTTTTGCTATAGGTGTCTTATGTACTTTCATATGCATTTAGTGAAAAGGTGTTATTTTGATATTACAAACAGAAACTCCAATTTTATTTATTTGTATAGATACGCCGTGGAATAATTGAGTAGTGGTTTTATTGAAAACAGTTCTGACCTTGTGAAGCTGAAAAAATCAGGAGGTATGATCTATTACTTAAGTAAGAGTGTTATCGCATTACCGGTCTGTTTGGTAAATGAGTTCGCCGAGAACGAATGGACAGCGATAAGTCAGCGGGATCATCGGGCGAGTGGCCGCTGCGATACGGGGCTAACTTATGAGCTGAACCTGACCGCACCAGGGACGGAGTGGGTTAGATTTAACGCCGAAACACCGTTCCTGAACCCCGGATGACGAACTAGAGCTTTAATATCTCCGCTACAAACTAGATAGAGTCTGATTAAACAAAAGTCGATTGAGAAAGAAAGAAATATCTATACATCTATACAAATAAATAAAATTGGAGTGTCTGTTTGTAATATCAAAATAACACCTTTTCACTAAATGCATATGAAAGTACATACGATACCTATAGCAAAAACGCGAATTAAAAAATTTTTGTCTGTCTGTCTGTCTGTCTGTCTGTCTGTGTGTTTGTTCCGGGTAATCTCCGAAACGGCTGGACCGATTTCGACGGGACTTTCACTGGCAGATAGCTGATCTTATAGCGGATAACTTAGGCTACTTTGATTTTAGAAAAACAATTATGGTTCCGCGTAAAAAAATAAAAACACTTGAAATCAAAGAGTATCTCCGAAACGGCTGGACCGATTTTGATGGGACTTTCACTGTTAGATAGCTGATGTTATAAGCAGTAACTGAGGCTACTTTTATTTTAGAAAAACAAAATAAAAAATGAGTCCTGTCGCGCGGGAACGGGCTTTATTGTTAAGTTAAATTCCACGCGGGCGAAGTCGCGGCTCAGCTAGTCTTCATTAAAATGAAACGTTAATGAAATGTGAGAGAAATAGAAAACTTGTCGGGTATTCTTGTGGATTTGGCAACCTCGCTCTGAAAGATTTTAAGATAGGTTTTGGACCAGAAGTATATTTCTTTGTATTGAGCAATAGCTCCGTTTCTGAGTTGTATGAGTGTGATATTCTTTAGGCGTTTAGGTTAGGTAGGTACTAATCTTATTTCACAACACGTGGACTCACCCGTGTCAAACATAACTTGCATTTGCTTCCTGCTTCCAATTAAACTTTATAGAGGGGCCCTCTGCCGGTGACAACACATTTTTCCCCTCTGAAAATCAGCGGAAACTAAGTTAAACCTCCCAATATTCCTTATTCCCAGTACATAGAGATAATATTCGATTGCTTTGACCGCACTTGGATGTTGGTGAATATACCAACGGTCACCTCAAACAATTACTAGGCGCGCTCTAATTTTCCTATGTGCCGGGACCAATCTAAAAAATTGCTCGTGGAAAAACTCTAATACAATTTGCCGGAGTGACCCTTTGAATTTGTTCTTTGTCACTGGACGAATGTGGTGATATAGATACAAGGCAAATAGGTGTCTATAACAGATTTTTAGAATTTCACTGTTTTCATGTATGGACAGGGTGGAGTCATTCCATACCGTCACGTGTCCTGTAGGAATTTATTGTCAGTAAGTACTGTTGATAATTTCACTAGCACTTAGTTATAATTGTTATTATGGAACAATATTGAATGGTTTCATGTTTGTATCACCAAGACCATGTAGCGCAATAATGGCACTTAATAATGACGGATTATACGTAGGATTATACGAATTACTATTCATCGTCATTTTAATTATCTAATAACTCCATAAAGCTTTCGATAAGGCGCGAAGCGGAGAATTCGCTCCATTGTGCCGACCGCTCATAAAGAACTAAAATAAGTTTAAACGAGAAAAGTTGAGAGAGCGATCGTGGCCGGCCATTGTGCGCCGGTCATACGCTATAGCACAAAGATCTCGCAACGCCATTGTTTCCAGGATTCCAACCGAGCTGTGAGATCCACATGAAACGTAAAGGTCGCTGTAGTGTGAAAGACGACCGTCTAATCCTAATCTCATTGCATCCGCAGTCAATGGACGATAATAAATAAAAAATAATATCGCCAGACTAACACCTGTATGGTCCCAAACCAAGCAAAGCTTTTACTATGGGTTCCGTACATTGGACTGGGGGCGATCCCAGTGTCACCCAAACTAGGAAAAATGACGAAGTGGCCATTTCCGAAATTTGCCCCGGCGGGAATCCAACCCGCAACCACCCTGTGCAGTGAGCCGAGCGGCCTACGCTCAAACCACTGCGCCAAGCGGTCGTCAAAGCAATGCAAGTACTCTTTAGGATGTCCGTCCACTTGAGCTGGGTGGACCGGCGGCTGGGCTAGCTAGCCCGCTCGTTTCGACCAATAGGATTGCTTGATTGCATGAGCGAAAGATTACGAAGCGATCATATTGGTCCAAGCGAGCTGGCTAAGTAGCCTAGCCAGCCCACTAGACATAAGTTGATGGGCACCTTTAATATGTCGAGTCTCTATAACTCTATAACCTCTCATGGTTTTCCGAACGAAAATCAGTTATCCAAGACGATTATGAAGATATTTTAACTTTTAAGATGTGTCAAATTTAGTTCAATTCATACAGCTTGGGAACAACAGCTACAAATAAAGGATTATTTTTGCCGGTGTAAAATAATTAAAGTACCGACTTATAACATCTTCACGTAGTTGCGCGGGTCTCGACGGCAATTAACTTAAAACTCTTTTACCGAGTCAGTCTCCTGCTAATTCTGTTAGTAACATTAGTTCACTTCAGGAAAAGGAAGTGCATCCTTAAGAGCACTTTCGAGATAAAATGGGATGCAAAAATGAAGATAAGTGTCCCTTAGTCTAACCCTTAGTGTACCACATTTTATGAGTTTTTAAACTGTATTCCCAATTTATTTGAGTTTATATTTAATTGTTTTATTGATTTATTACACCTACATCTACATGTAATCTAGTTATTCAGGAGTTACCTACAGATTGTATGCTTATTTTGGTCCCTAATCGATCTTAGTGGACATGCCAGACTGAAGCTACGACCTGATTTAAGAGTTTTTTCACACTTATAAGGCCAATTAAAAAAGGTCGTGTAAAACCAGCATGATGGACAATGTAATCCCAATTCCCCTCTATTTGAGGGTAGTCTGACCGGTAATAAAATATAATACAACAATATTTATTTATTTTATTTTACTTGGAAAACTTACTGTGAAATATAACTTATTGGACAGAGCCCAAAGACCATGGGCGAAATATGGATGTACTGAATATGGAATTTTTGAGGAAATTTGAGGAATACAGGCAATATGGTGTATGTATATTATTATTAAATTTGATATAAAATTGTTATGAGTTAGATAGTGGTTAGTTAGGTTAGCGGTTAGTGTCGTTGGCGATATTAAAAGATAAACTGTCAGCACTGATACCCCGTAAGTATAGTGTCATAAAGTCTTATTTATATCGTAATAACTAAGCAGTACATTCTATTCTTATTCGCCGTTTTACAGGGCAACACAACATGTGCTTTATTAGAAGCCATTACTCATATCTTGGCCCGTCCATTAGGAGGGTCGAGGGCCAATAACAGTTTATCACGCGCCCTTTGCGGTCACTCGTACATGTTATCGAACGAATGCGAACTTATTTATCGAATCTAGATTTTAAAATTATAAAGGCGTCGCGACGCACTTTTCAGTTTTATGATGGCATCGCGAAGCTCTTTTCATTGTCAACGGCCGGCGTCACAAGGGTCGCGATGCCGTTGTAATTATCAAAACAATCGAGGTAGTTTAGGTTACTTTTTTTTTTATAACCTTCCAGAAATCGTAGGTTATTTTTATGATCACTCAGAAAACCTAGCTAGCCAAATAATTACATTTCATTATTGAAATGGCTACGGACCCGACATTGCGGGAGGCCCGACTCGCACTTGCCTAGTTATTTCTACCATTTTGTTCTATGCCCGTTACCCATCCAAACCGCCAAGTATTATTTCTGACTTTTAAAACACGTTTTATTTTTGTTTATTTATTTATTATTGAATTCTTCCAGCACCGTCTAGTCAAAATACCGTTTAATTTTATGTTGTCCCTCCATGAATTCCCAATGAACGTAACGTGGGATATAATTAACGCGGTTTACCATTTCGCACCGTATTTGTACGGTTTAGCGGCCGGTGACCGCAATGTTTCTGTATTTAAAATTGGAATAGTTTCGAAACTGACGTTTATTTAAATGACATTCCCGAAACACTATAACACTGTAACATTACACAAAGACTGTTTAAAACTTCATTCTAGTACCTACTTCATCATCAGCCGGAAAACATCCACTGCTGAACATAGGCCTCCCCCATAGAACGTCACAATGGGCGGTTGCTCGCTATCTGCATCCAACGGCTCCCCGCGACTCTCACCAGATCATCTGTCCATCTAGTGGGGGGCCGTCCAACTTTGCGTCTTCCGGTTCGAGGTCTCCACTCGAGAACCTTTCTTCCAACCAACGGTTGTCGGTTCTACGAGCGATGTGGTCTGCCCATTGCCACTTCAGCTTGCTGATTCTGTGAGCTATGTCGGTGACTTTGGTTCTTTTGTGGATATCCTGATTCCGGATCTTATCGCGCTCAGAAACTCCGAGCATAGCTCTCTCCATAGCTCACTGCGTGACTTGGAGCTTATACACATACATACTTACCGCGGAATATTCAAATCAAGAACGCAACAAAAATGACAAGGAAAGCCTTTTAATGTGGAAATGGGCGTTTGATGGTGGTATAGAGCCAAGACGTATCCAATCGACTCATAAGCTGGATAACTCAGGATAGTATCCTGTAGTACTCTGTCACAGAATATCGGCGTAAGATAATTATTATAGCTGCGTATCGTACGATGAGCGAGAGAGTTGGAAAACCAACCCTCCCTGCCTTCCACTCCCTTTGTCCCGCTCCCATTTAGATAGGCAACGTGCGAGAAATGCATTTGGTATTGCAAGCATCTAGGGCCACGGTATGGCTAGGCTACGATAACTGCCGGGTTATAAGCTTGTCTGCAGACTTGATACACAAAAAAAAAATGCGTAATGTTTTTTCAATATTTAACAGCAGTCATGTTGACTTGCTTTTGTTTTGGATTTCCTAAAATTATCAATTGATAATTGTTTATAGTATAGTAGTTGAATTACTTTAAAGTACCATAAAAACTTGGTAATAATAATAATTTGAGGGGTTACTGTCTTGTGTGTAATAAGACTCTTATATCACAACGACAACCAATACGTTGTACAGGTATCTAAATTACCTATGTTATTCAAGTATTTATCTACGTGCTCTGGCAAGGGCATTGCGATCGGCAATTCTGGTCACGTAGCTAATATTGTTTAGGGGCAGTTTTACCTGCCGAGGGAATGGCGTTGTGCCCCTATTAAAGCAACGACCCGTTGTCTGCTGGTCTTTAGATAATATGTATATGTACCCTGTAGACATCTGTAGACATTTTGTGCAAACTAAGATAATAATAATAATTATTTATTTATTGGACCAAAATTATGTTTACATAAAACATGCAGAATCCTGCCTCCTAGATTAGCGCAAGCTGTGGCCTAGGAGACAGTTCCTTCCCAGTTAAGTGCTACTAGTTCTATATTATTTTAATATTATAAGAGTATGACTTAATATTAAACTTAGTAAATATCCCACAGCGATGATAGCTAATGGCTTATTGAGAAACTAGGTGATGAAAAATCTTTCTTGAAATTAGTGACTTATTTTTGTTAGTAGGGCAATCAAGGTTTTCTGCAAGGTCAAGGTCAATCTTAGTAGTTACATACTTTTTGTAGGACTTCTCAATGGTTAATTTATTTTATATGATCGTCGATTTAACAATCAATCATTGAGTATTTAATGTCTCACTCAATGGAAATGATAATATTACTTACCTACATAAGTAGATACTTAAGTTAATCAAATCATGAGATGATCAATATATTAAAATTTTCCAATAGCTTGTTTTGCCAATTATACCAGCAAACAAGTTGCTCTTAAAATCTCTCCGCATTACAGGTATTCAGGAACCGAACTGAGATTCTACGCGGTCTCGGGATCGTTTCAGTATCGCGGGATTAATATTCCCGCGGCGCTCGGTTTACATAATCCCGGGGCCCGGGAATCAAGATAACGCCACTAATCTTGAGCTGCGTGCTAACTGCCGTTGCATTTGTGCAGTTATCTTGCCTGTATATTAATTTAATAGTCACAGTATGCAAATGCATGCCGTTATATATTTAGTCTACCTATACCTACTTACCTATCCAGAGCTGCCTACAGAATTTTGATCCAAGCGTTTACAAGCGTTGTCTTGTAAAAGCCGGAACACAACTAAAAATTTACACAATTTAGGATCTAAAATCGTGACGACTTCCACATTCTACTTTCCCTATAGTTTCTACATCAACCAAATTGTTTTTATAATTATTACTACAAAGTCTTTGATATCAATGCATTTCATAAAATTGTTACGAGTCAAATCAGTGTTTTTTTCATTTCCACATGAATAATAGTCTCAGGATGGGATGCCTTTTCCAAGAACGAAACTCGCGGTAGATATTCCCGTCTCTTGTGGGTCCAAACTCATTTACGTATCGGTTTCTTGAGACAACCTCGGTCGCTTCGGAAAGGAATAATTTAAACAGATTCCAAATACGAATACCGTCACGCATATATTCATTACGTATTCCCCTAAGTCAACGCAGCCTGTCCAATATTAAGCGGAGAACATATGGCCCAGCGGAATACCTGTTTTATTAAAAAGGGAGTGCGGCACTGGCGTTTTGGGCATTCAACACGCGGCTTAGAAGCCATGTGCAAAGAAAGCGAAGCGTGCGCAATTTGTATCGTATGATCGCTTTGTGATATGAAAAACGGAAGTGCGAAGAGCAGTTTACACGTAGGCACAATACAATACAATACGTACAATAAGTACTTATTTAATCATTAAATAAACTTAGTTTTCTTTCCCCAAACGTGGCCTAAAGCTTGTACAATTTTTACTAGTTGTTATCACAGACTGTTTTATTTCAATTCATTCATCTGTAGGAAAAGAATTAAGCCATTTATAGGTACAGCTATAGATTATTTAGTGTTAACGCCATATGGTATAAATTAGCTTGTTTCAAAGCGGCTGATCATGGTTGGGGCAATAGCGAAGGCCTAATTGCATCCCTAATGGCAACTGACCAAAGTGGCCAAACACTGGTACCTAGTATGAGGTAGACCGTTAAACGTCGATAATTAACCTAGTAATATACCTTGCTACACAATAGGTTAAGCTTACACCTGTGTTAAGGATAGGCTCGAGTCAATAGTTTGATGGCCAGGTTGGGGATCGAACCCAGAACCTCTCAGTTACGAGAGCAGTCCCTATAACCACTAGGCTATTGACGCCTTATTATTTCACTTTATTTATTTATGTCCTTTTTAATAAAAATACAATGTTATATTATAAAAATCCTACTAATATTTTAAATGCGAAATTAATAATTGTGAGTGTGGATGTATGTTTGTTACTCCTTCACGCAAAAACTACTGAACGGATTTGGATGAAATTTGGAACACTGTCCATGCGAACATGCCCTTATCAAATGGCTACTAGCGGAAGGAGGAGCGCGGGGCGGGCAAACAAAATTCTGCTCCCCAACAAACACAGATAGTTTATAACCGGGATTAACATATAGGATACTTTTTATCCCGATAATCCCGAAATTTTTGTTACGTTAAATACTACGCGGACGAAGTCGGGGGGCACAGCTAGTACTTAGATAAAAATACCAAAGCTCAATTTGTAAAACAGTAAACTCAAACCGCACTCGGTGTACCATCGCAGATAAAATAAGTTAAAATGGGAAAAGTTCCGTCAGCCCATGAAATGAAAAGATCAGGTTATCTCTCTGAACCATACCGTGCCCCAGCTGGATGTTGAGCATTAGGTACCTTTCCGACTATCATAACGTCTCAAGGGAGATTCTGATATTCAAGATGAATTAGATGCTTAGGTGTAAGTATACATTATAACAAAAAAGTGCCTAATACTTATCTTAGACGGTGGACTGTGGTCGCCTTCCGACTGAGAGATTAATGAAATATTCTATATAATATATTATATATTATAATATAATATATTATAACATCGCCCATACACAAAAACAATGGATTTTCAAACTCGAAAGTTCACATCTTTATTGTTTTTATAACAATCATTTCGTTGCATTTAAAGGAATAAATCTTATAGGTACTATCTTCTTAGCAAGCTAGACGTCGTGTGATAGCAAGTGCTTCGGGCAGAACTATTATTTTTTTACGTTACAGCTTATAAGGCGGTATCTTCTAGGGTCCCACATCTCTAACCCCGTCGCCACTTTTCTATACGTGACTCCATCATGACACGCTTCCCGGCGTACGTGTGTCTGGTGCAAATAAGATCCTTTCGAAGAGGAGATTATGCAAGAGTTTTTCAAGTTTATTGCACCCTGTCCTGGATTGTTTATAATTGTTTCGTGTGTTTATGTAGATTGTTAGGTATGTAGATATACGATTGTTAATATGGATATATAGGTATAATATATTTCGTAACACACTATTTAAGGAAAGCTCAAGTTGTGGATAATATTGTGGATAATTTATAAAAAATGAGAGGGGAGGGAATTTTACTACTACTACAATAATGCAAGTTTATTATTTGGAATCGCTTACTAGTTAATATAAAAATGTTGATTAAACCACTCCAAAAGGGGATGAATACACACAGCGTCCGCACATACAACGAAGCAACGACTCGTATCGGACTGAATTTTTCGAATTTGGTGCACAAAAGCTCGAACTCACTGTAGCATTCGAACGCGGCATTGCAAGCTAACACGAACGCAGTTGAACTAGCGTGAATTCGCGTCCTTTCACAAAAAACCTGACTCAATCAGTCGCCATTCACAGGAGGCGACACGTGTCGCGAGACCCATACAAAAATGCATACTAAGCTTAACATCGTTCGTGTAGTTTTAATCTTTGTTTACCTATTTGCCCCAACAACAAGCAACGTATTGACAACTTGAACAATTTTTTTCAGATTGCCTGCTCGAGAGAAATCTGTGCGGACGACGATCGATTAGATTGCTGTTTTGAGAGTCTGTAACGGGACGAGAGAGATACTACCTATATTTTAAAAACATATAAGTTAGATATTTTTGTTCCTCATTCACGGTTCTTTTTAGTTCATTCACGAATTATTCCTTCAGCGATTAGGGGCGCCATCATGTCACCAAGGAAAACGCCTTATACATAGGGATGCCACGATTCCATATCTGTGTGTTATGATTAAATGCCAGCTGACGCAAGATGAAATGTTATTATGTACCCAATGTTACCTAACCTAATCATCATTTATTATCTAACTTTACCATGTACTTATATTTTTTATACGTCCAACTAATATCGGGGAATAGGTGCAATTATCATACTTAAGTCATACCCATTAAGGTCCCTATTAATAAATAGGGGCATCTCAATAATCGCTAACGATTTTCTTGTTCGGATGTCGTAAAGTTTTATTGACTTTTTATTTTACGACTGTAGCTTTTGTTTTTCCTTTTAGATGAACAAGGGAAGGTGGCAGCCCTCGCACGTGACTTCCATGCCGGATTCTCTCATCCCGCTGAGCAAACTAAGTGGGCAATATTGCGTTGGCGTAGCGGAAATATGGAATGAGCAATACAATGAAATAGAAAACGGTTTTCAGAATCGGGACGGTATAATATTGACATTCGATCTGTTTTACTTGATTCGTATATTACTGATAGCTCAGCAGATGTAATAAATAAATATCGCCAGACTGACATACATATATAATCCTAAACTAAGCAACTCTTGTAATATGGATACCATACAATGAACTGAGGGCGATCCCTGTGACCCCCAGAACTGGATAAATTACAAAAAAGCCACATCTGAAATGTTACTTGGCCGAAATAGAACTACAACCACACTGTGCAATAAATTGATCAGCCAACGCTCAAACCACAGCGCCAAGTGCTCGTCATTGTAATGGATATGTGATTATCTTCTTTTTCAAGTCACCCATCCATTTGAGTACGCTAAACGAAGATGGCGGAAATAACTTAACTTCTAACTGGGTATAAATGGCTATTCTACGTGCAGTTGAAGATATGCAGATGTTGTAAAGTTGATGACTTAATCAAACCAATGTTGGAGCAAAATGTCTCATACAATGATTTCAGGAATCTGTTTCTGAATTACGATATTCAATATTGGTTCATATTCCTTATTCATCAATTAATAACATACCCGGGTTGTTATAACATGCAAATACCCTGAACAATGCCGGTCCCCAGACATGCTACATGTTTGAGCGAATAGATTAGATTAGCAACCCTCCAACCCTGCGATCGCGCAGCTCCAAATTAAATTAATATTTGTCCGATTGTCGATACTAGCTTCAGACATTACGCTTGGGAAATTTCATTGGTCTTTTCGCACAGTGAAATATAAACAAGTACTGTTTTTATTATGGTTGTTGGCTATTGACGAGGAGCTATATATATATATATTAAA
Source organism: Notodonta ziczac (assembly GCA_918843915.1). NCBI lineage: Eukaryota > Metazoa > Arthropoda > Insecta > Lepidoptera > Notodontidae > Notodonta > Notodonta ziczac. The sequence continues at coordinate 1,801,789 of OU974041.1, forward strand.
ATCTACTACTTACTCTTTGTAATTATTAAATATATAAGCAACTGACGAAGGAAAAACCGGACAAGTGCACATCAGGACATGCACAATTAGACTTCCGGACCCATTTCAATTGCGAATATTTATCGTATCTATAGCCAAAGTAGTTAAACACAAAAAAAACTAAGTTGTATTTGCGATTGATTTTTGAATCTCAGTATTGAGTTTATTCAGAAACGACGGGGAAATTAACTTAACTTTAACTTGGTCGGCTGTAGCTCGTCATTTAGTGAACCCATTTCTCCTGTTATAATTTTAATTGCGATGTCGTCTCATCGTGCTAGTGTCCTACTTTTTTTAAGATTTTCTGCCCAGTGTTTACAGCAAGATCTACCTACCTCAAGCCACCTTTTCAGGTTAAGCAAATTCGGGACCCCAATACAGACGGTTTTCCCGTATTTCACACATTTTACTATTAATTTTTTTATTTTATTTTAGGGGTGGATATTTATAATTCGCTGCAAATTACATTTTTTATTTGTAATGAGTAATCTTAACACAAATTTTCTTGGCTTAAAGTTGAGATTTTTTTTTTACATTTAGGCGTGGAATTTTACAAAATTATTCCTTAGTGGATATTTACGGTATAAAAGGTACCTACTGGTGGTACTACTAGTTGGTGTTTGAGCATGGAGACTAGTGTCAGGTGGAGACATTCAAGTGTCATGAGTGTCATGAGTGTCAGGACTTGGTGTTTGTATGTCAAATCTAGTGCCGTGTGTATGAGTGAAGTAACTAGTGTCAGTTGGAGACACTCGAGTGTCATCTATTGGTGTTTGAATGTTGAATGAATTGGTGTCTGAGTGTCAAATCTAGTGTCAGGTGCAGAGCTCGAGTGTCATGAGTGTCATGTCATTTTGTTTGAGTGTCGAAACTTTTGTCAGGTGGAGAAACTCGAGTGTCATGAGTGTCATGACTCGGTGTTTGAGTGTCGAATCTAGTGTTACGTAGAATTACTCGAGTGTTATCATTCGGTGTTGAGGGTCGTGACTAGTGTCAGGTGAAGTTTCTCGAGCGAGTATTACTCGTATTATTAATTTAATTTATTGCAGTCGCCTTACCACAGTCTACCTTGCATCAGTTACGTAGTAACTATAGCTAGGCATCAGACATTTACAAAATCCTGTGATTAGTGTCCTCAGCATAAAATATGTATGAGCACCAACCGGTTTTTACTTGCTAAAATAATATTCCCGCTTTCTGGGAAGGAATTTTCAATGGGTGCTTGTCGAGTTGTCTTGTTTACTTTCGTACGCACTCGAGTTCCCTTTCTTATGACATCATGTCGCATCTTGTCAGCCCAAAATAAGTATGTAATAACTATCGCGTCTCGGAACACTGGTCATAAAATATTTCGGATCATCTCGCGTCTCCGTTGTCGCCGCGCGCGCTGAAAATACGTGTCTCGTGGGAAATTTATTTGCGGCAATACTAAGCCATCCTAACTCCCCACCGTCGCGATATTGGTTACGAAATGACGAATAAAATTATATTTTTCTTCGTATAGAAGGATATCGAAAATCGCAAGTCACTTCGTAAGAGCACGCAGGCGTGCAAATCTAAGAGACAATCTAGAGATAAAATGGTAATAAGTAAGTGACACAGCAATCGCTATATTTCTGTGTCTGTACGTTTCATAAATTTAGATGCTTGCTATCAATTCATATCATTTTCGCAATATAAAAATGACTTGCCAACTGAGCTCGATAACTTCAGATTTTGAATTTTTAAAGTGACTCGAAACTTTTGGTTTGACTCTGTTAAAAGTTTTCCTTGTGTTAGGATGTCCATGAATAATGCAATATTTTGTGGACCTTAATTTTTATACCAAATTCATAATTAGGGCAAAGTCGATCGATGAAACTAATAAAACGTGATCAAGATTTTCATTGGTACCTGGGCCGTCCACACAGTAGACATAAGTCTATTTACCAGATTTAAATGTTTAGGTACTGCCTGCCGGTCTCGTACTAATTCCCAAGGAGTTAGTATCATTAGCGAATTAATTGATAGTTACAACAAAAACACTTTATAAATAGTACTGTACCTATCTATATGTTTCATCCACGATTTCAGTGTTACAATGTTTTGAAATACTTAACAAATTTTCGAAAGGTATGTGACACATACCAATCCGCACTGGGCCAAGATGGTGGATTATTGCCTGAATATCCCTCGTATTTAGGTGAAGCCATTACCCTAGGAGTGGTACATTAAAAAAGGGGTACATTATTAATATTAATTCATGTTTGGTCACCTTACATACCAAGTTTATAAAGAAGTAGGTAAGTGTCAAACTTCACCGAACTTATCTGAAATGATTTGCATATTGCACTGTAATCTCAGCTTGTGGCAGATTCATTCAAACTTGTTCTGCAGGATTTAAGCAATAGAGTGCAGTGTGCAATATAAACCTGTGGAGAAGAAATACTATTGTTACGCTTCTAAAAGAAATCTCCCTTTCCTTTCGTTGGCGTTGGATCTTAAGTATCTACTTAGGCAGTTGGCAGGAAATCCTGAAGCATACGTTACGTAAGGTTATAACAGCGAAGTTGGTGACCGTATATCCCATATTGGACGTAATAACTCGTCACTGCACATGTGTAATTTTAATGAACGACTGCCTTAATTAAAGGAGGTATTAAAGGGGTGGTGTACAATGTTTGTAAAAGTGAGATGCACTCAAGCGCGATGTCGTCACTGAGCGCTGAAGGCAGTCACACGAAACACAACCTTAATGTACAGTTCCATTTTAATCATGAGTTCATTCCACTCGAATGTTTGTTGAAAAACCGATCAACGAAAGTAAAAGTGAATATAATTTATTTCATAGTGGTTTTAATTATAAGGTGTACAGACCTACTAATATACAACGCAAATTCAAAATACATTGTATAAAATTAAAATATACCTTCTGTCAAAAATATAAAAGCTAACATACTAGGTACTGTATTTGGAAGTAAGTACCAACATTAAGTAAGTGGTTTCATAATTTCCGATTTTAAAATACGATAGCCATTATAAAACACATACGACAGCACTGCACCAAAGATATAATAATAACAAATACCTAGTTCTAAACGTCTACTATATTAGATATTATAGTTTCGGACGTAACGCACGTAAATCTAGCGCGCGCCCGCTTCGCGGCAAATAAAGCGCTGCTTGATAGCGTCTTAAAGCTTTCTTTATGCGATCCTGGGACCAGGGTATCATATATTTCAAGCGCTTGGATAGCAGATCGCGCTTGCAGTGCACTCGATGGATAAATAGAAGAGCGAAGAATAGATACTACTTACGTAAGTAGCTCGTAATCACGAAGCTGATCACCGACTCCATATGAAAGAAATTATAAGGTCCCTAGTTATTTCTAGATTTTTAGTGCACCCAGGTTTATTGAAGTCGGTTTTATTTTTTTTATTATTTTTTTTATTTTGTTTAAGCAGACACCATCATTAAAGAAAAATATCGTAAATAATTGCATAGTATATGTAGGTCCTTGAGATATGACAATTTTCTAAAATTGCCGGTACCTACCTATAAAAAATATTTTAAATAAATGTTCGCATTTCGATCATATTTAAATACCACTTAATTTTACACTCAATACGCACCCAGGCTTCTAGTCTTATTTCGGACTTAAAAGGCATCATTATAGATCATGTTAACTGATCCACACTCTTGGTCAGTGCAGGCTTGACAGGTTTGCCAGTGTGCCAGTTGACATGCGAGATACGCACATTATGATCGCGCAGGTAGTTACAACATACATACGATTTGTGCATGAAAGTGGACGGTCCGTGTCGGTCAGCGTGAAGTAGCATCTGCTGTACTAAATATAAGGTCAAAAATATGTTGTAGCGAGCTGACAAAGCGCAGCCGCATCGTATGGCTTCGACTAATGTCGCCATTTGCGTTGTTAGCAACACGTGCGCAGATGTATACGATACATACGATGTGTAGGATCGGATAAAATTGACAATAAACCGGCGAGAAATGGTGCAAAATATTACGTATAATTATTTTTTAACGCAAATCTATGAATATACAGATACTCACAGGTGCTGACTTCTGATTTGTTTTAGGCATAAAATTGGGTTAATTCGGCACAATACACCCGCGGTTGAAGCGCGCAAATTAAGCTTGCTGGTGAATACAGCTCTATTTTGCCACATACGATGAAACTGCTAACTTTTCTTATCTATACAAATAAATAAAATTGGAGTGTCTGTTTGTAATATCAAAATTATACCTTTTCACTAAATGCATATGAAAGTACATACGACACCTATAGCAATAACGCGATTTAAATTATTTTTGTCTGTCTGTCTATCTGTCTGTCTGTCTGTCTGTGTGTCTGTCTGTCTGTCTGTGTGTTTGTTCCGGGTGATCTCCGAAACGGCTGGACCGATTTTGACGGGACTTTCACTGGGAGATAGCTGATGTTATAAGGAGTAACTTAGGCTACTTTAATTTTAGAATAACAATTAGGGTTCCGCGTAAAAAAATAAAAACATATGAAATCAAAGAGTATCTCCGAAACGCCTGGACCGATTTTGACGGGACTTTCACTGGTAGATAGCTGATGTTATAAACAGTAACTTAGGCTACTTTTATTTTAGAAAAACAAAATTAGTAAAAAATCCACGCGGACGAAGTCGCGGGCTCAGCTAGTCTATATATATATATAACTCATAGGTGACTGACTGACTGACTGACAAAGTGATCTATCAACGCCCAGCCCAAACTAAAATTAGACATATATATCCGGGTTTATGAAAGCGACAGGGCAACATTTTTTCATTTATTTAGTACCCCAGGCGATTGTTTGACTAACCTGGCTATCAACAGTGGAAAATTAAAATTACTGTTTACTACAACAAAAAAGGCAAATGAAGCAAGAATTTCCTAATAATTATAATGGCTGAGATACCATTTCTAATTAGCCTCAGGCAGAGTTTTCAGGTTCCGGGAAATTATATTTGGGTAGTTACTTACCTACCGACTGAAAATTAAATAATCCTCATTGTATTTCAGTTAATTTCATTTTTCATGTAGTTCTAGTAAATGAAAAAACAATGCAAGAGGTATTCCTCCGTCAAAACAATATAATACAATATCAATTGTTCACGGGGTTACAGTCTCAAAAATCTATAGTAACACATGTAGGTATATAGCAATTTACTTATGTAAAGACTTTATATAATTAACTAGCTGAGCCCGCGACTTCGTCCGCGTGGAATTTTGATCCTTTCTTAGGGGATGTCTACGTCATAGTAGCTTTATGCATGCAAAGTCTCAGCCCGATCAGTTTAAAATTGACAAAGTTTCATACAAACTTTCATCCCCTATTTTATCCCTTTGGGGGTAGAATTAATCAAAATACTTTCTTAGCGGATGCCTACGTCATAACATCTACCTACATGCCAAATTTCAGCCCGATCCGTCCAGTGGTTTGGGCTGTGCGTTGATAGATCACTATGTCAGTCACTCAGTCAGTCAGTCACCTTTGAGTTATATATATATAGATAATGATTTATGTTATCAAATGCTATTATGCTTATATGTTAGGTATTATAGTGTTGTAACGTAATATCAGTAGGTATGCACTAGACATCTTGTATCAGAGTGGCAGTTACTTTTACTGATCGTAAACTCGGAAGCGTAAACTTAGGTGCGGATAATTTAGTTTACCTATTATGTATACTTGTTATATGTATTCTTTCATTTCCAACACGAAAAGCACAAGATCAGTCCTGAAATAGGTGTGTTAATTTATGTAATTATGATTAAATTTGAGAACAAAATAGCGTTCAATTGAACCCTTTGACTCGCAGTGGAGCAGACAGCGCCTTGAGGCGGTGCCAAGCCAATTAGATCAACTGTCTGTATTTGTTGTCAGCCCAGACCTTTGTTATATCACTGTGAACGATTGCCCCCCTCCAAACAATACCTGACCACTGTATGGTCCCAAACTAAGCAACGCTTGTACTATGGGCACCGTACAATGGACCGGGGGCGATCCCAGTGACACACAAGCCTGAGCAAAATACGAAAAGGCTATTTCCGTAATTTGCCCAGGTGGGAATCGAACCAGCAACCACCCGGTGCAGTGAGCCGAGCGGCCTACGCTCAAACAACTGCGCCAAGCGGTCTTCAAATTAAAGTGTTGCCGTTTAGAGGACCATCACCATTTAGATTTTAGTTAGGAATTGTTAACAATTCGAGAAGAAGAACAGAGGTATAACGAAAGCCTTCAATCACGATGATACTGGAGAGCTGAAGTATGTATTATGTCTAGAGCTACTGATATAAGTATACACCCCCGGAATCCTAGATATTATTAACCTAGGAATCTACATATCAGCTACCGCATACGTACTTCTTCTTTTTTTTAATTTTGTGATACCCTGTATATGCGTAAAGGTTATCGTAATATTTTTGTAAGCTATTAAAAATTAAGGACAATTTTACCCACACATTCCCACTCAAATAATTACGTTCCGAGCAAAACTCTTAGCAGACTCTCTTAAATTATTTTCTAGTATAACCTTATCCCGTACCAAGACACAGCCCAGTATACGACTCCCTCGCAGGGATAAGTCCATCGCTGCTTCAACACGAATAATATTTGAACACTGTCTTTTATCTGCAGCAATGTATTCAATGATATTGATTGTAATACAAGACTGGTACAGTTAAAGGGCGATGTCGGAAACTTGGAGGCAGATGATCCGGTTGAGATGCTTACCTACATTTGTACGTTGTACGCACAAATTAATTTTAATTAAATCCTCGAGAGGAGTTCGCTAATGATGCAGGTTTTAGACTAGTTAGTTGGTTAGATTCGTTTATTTTTAATGCATTAGAAGTTAACGTAATGTAGTAAAACTAAGCTAAAGTAAATTAAGGAATTTGATAATATAAAGAGATTTTATATTTTTATAGAACTAAGTTGGAACACAATCTTACCACCCGCCTGCTGTTAAGTAGTTACCGTGGCCTACATTGGCTTGGAAAACCAAAGGCATTGCTCGCACTCGCCGACCTAAAGAGAAGTAGGAAGAGGGGATAGAGGGGTAGGATGGGAGGGGGTTCTTCTTCGTTCCAGCTCTCTTACTCATCGATGTTCTTCCAGAAGGTGGTAAGTATAACCCAGGTCGATGTATACCCAGCCCGTTTATGAGCTGTATAGTCAATTGGCTAGCTACAGCTTAATTCTAGATCGCTCGTAGAACCGACAACCGCTGGGGAAGAAAGGTTCTCGAGTGGCGACCTCGAACCGGAAGACGCAGAGTTGGACGGCCCCCCACTAGATGGACAGACGATCTGGTGAGAGTCGCGGGGAGCCGTTGGATGCAGATGGCGAGCAACCGTCCACTGTGGCGTTCTATGGGGGAGGCCTATGTCCAGCAGTGGACGTCTTCCGGCTGATGATGATGATGATGAGCTTAGTTTTAACATATTATTAGCTACATTCTATTTTGTTCAATAAACTAGTTCGGGTTTAATTCCCGTCAGGGTAAATTATGGAAATAGCCTTTTCGTAATTCGCCCTGGTCTGGGTGTCACTGGGATCGCCCCCAGCCCATTGTATGGTACCCATAGTGCAAGCGTTGCTAAGTTTGCGACCATACAGTTGTTTTGTTCGTCTGGCGATATTTATTTATTATAACAAAATCAAGATAATCTTCAAATTGGCCACATACATAAATATTGGCATATGAAAATTGGGAATATGTATGATTTTTTTCATGTGGTTATAGGACCAATTGATATACTCCATTAAAATATGGCGCCATCCTATCGTGCATTCCACCCACACGTTATCCGTGCCGGCGGGACGGAGTCGCGAGCTTGTAAATAGTGCTGCTGAAATTTTATATTAAAATCCGTACCTTCCTCACAGAGCTGGCGTTAATTGCTTATTGATGAGAGACAAAAGGTCCGCTGCTATGCATATTATATGAAAATCCCAGTTGCGAAGTTACTTCACGTCAAATGACAGAATAATAAACTTGCTCGTATACTTAGATATTATTATTAATAGATGCTGCATATCCTTATTTTACATACTTCATTGAATAGCGAGCTTTTAGAGCACATAAGTTTATGTGTTCATTGCTTAGAACGTAAAATGCTAAGTCCCGTATTATTAAATCGATCTTAAGTCTGAGAGCGAGCTTGGAAATGTCATTCTTATGTCATACCAGTACAAAATGGCATGTCGAAAGCGTACTCAAGATTGCATTTAGACTTGATATCGATTTATTAAGGTGAAGGCGCCTGTCTAGCCCGCGAAATTCAAAATTTTCGAGTATTTTTATAGTTTATCCACAATCTGAAAACATTTAAGACAACATTTTGTGATTTGCGACAAACATAGTATGCAGTGCGTTTATTAATACATTTATTTTACTGTAAATATTATCACGGTGGATATGATACTAGTAAATCACTAAATATACAAAAATTGCCCGATTATCTGGATAGCTGTCGTTCTTGAAATGTTTTAGAGTAAGTTGGATATATTAATAAATGCACACGGTCTTTGTCGCGAATTACAAAACTTGCCTTTTATTATTGTCAGATTTTGAAAAAAATCTAAAAAACCTAAAAAAATTTGGACTTCGCGGGCTAGATGGGCGCTTTAGCCTTAATAGAGGCCTAAGTTCTTGACAATCCATGTGGGTGAGTATGAGTGATTGAATTTAAATACTCTTAGGTATATTATCTACATAGTTCTGACTCGTTCTCATTCGTTACATACAGCAACCATAATAAAATAAAATTAATGTTGTCCCACATTGAACTAACCCAAACGAACTTATAAAGTTTATAACTTATAGCGTCGTTAGCTGGTGCCTAAAAGTTTTAAATTACTGCGATAATAATCTACGCAATTACCTAGCTATAACATTTTGAGCAATTTAATTAACAGTTGGACATTAGCACTAAATACAGCTGGTTAGTTAATCATGCTTGTTTATAAGCATTGTTTTTTTAATACTATCCCTATATTTTTCGTATATCTGTGCATAAATCTCGCGGGAACCACTTTATGGATTTTGATAAAACTTAAAATTCATGTCTATGGCCATATTACCATAGACTTAAGTAGATAGAGATTGGGTGTTGACCAAGTAACCTTTTTTTGAGTGCTTGAAGTGTTCATACCTTTATACACAATGCAACAGTTAGAAAAATTCACCACCAAAGTTGGGGGCTTAGCTAGTGAGTAAAGATACATTTTTTCTTCTCAGAATGCAATTTGACGGAAAAGTTTGTGAAATAATGGCGTTGCTTCGCCATTTGTCTCTGGCGGCGTTTATTGTTGGTGGAAAACTTTCGTAGAATTTTTCCTTCGTAAACAATGTGGAAATACAAATAAAGAGCTCAAACTTACTGCTATGTTAGCGGAAGGAGAATTGCGAGCTTTTATTATTATGATGTAGAGCGCTGAATATTATAGTGCGGTCGTGATTTGATTACCGCCATAATCTCCCGTTGCTCATGCTTTCCTCGTTTTTTATTCACAATAGCCACATCATCAAAATTTTGCCCTTAGAAAAATATATCACGAATTGGATTATAACTTTACACTATGGGCTGTTTTTCAGGATTCCGTACCTTAAAAGAGGATAGAAGAGAAATGTCGTACAAGCAATTATCGTACCTATACGATTGAATGATCAACCGACACGTCAACCCCAGGTTGTGTGGCTGACTATCTTGCGGTATGCCACGCAATCTTCATGTGTGTATAGCATTGTTTTAATTGGGGCAGTGGCTTTGTTAGTAGGCAACTAAATAGTATAAAAACAAACCCGATCGTCGTTGTAGGTTCCACTTAGCTGTTGTAGGTATTGACGTACCATTCCTCATTCCCTCAGTCTAGGACGTCCAGGGTGTTTGCTCAGGATGTCCACTGACGGCGACGCTGAAGGGGGCCACCAGGGAGGTTTTAGTAGGTTAGAATCCCACATACCCCAGGCATATCCCACAAGAACTCTGCAGATTCTTAAGATTACCTCCTCGTCAAAAAAGAGGTAAAACATTTCTTTATTATTTTGTGATTATTAGGTTTTTTTTTCAAACCAATATTATGGTCTAGTTTTCTCTCAATCCTTTACTGATTCTACAACCTACATATGACTTTATTCAACAGCCACCCATTACGTAATAAACTCTTTTTTATAACTCCGCCATTTAATTTTCCTTCGGATGTTTTTACTGACAAAGGCTTTTTTGCGAGGCCCATACCCGCGGCATTAACTTTTATTTCGACGATGAGCGTTTCGTTGATTCTATGAGACTATTAAGTGTGCAGTGGACTTATATCGGTGAATATTATGTTCGGCTATTGGGTGACGTTTGCTTCTTTTGCTCAGCTAATTTCCTTAAGAGTATGTTCGGAACTGTATAATAAAGATATTATCAAAATATAATGTTTTTTTAATAAATACTTCCCTTATAGGTACTATATTTAAAGAAAAAATGTTTATTTCAACGTAAGTATATAAAATATTGTAAAAAACAATTTTTTTACCGTATTTCAGTAAATTAAAAGAAATCCTATAAATTCCTAGTCTCTTCGGTAGGTATTTAAAACAATATAAATGTAGTACCTTTAACTTAATATTTACATCGTAGAACACAATATACTATTGTTGTACTGAACCCCGAATTTTCCTCCATACAGAAATAATTAATTAAAGCTCCTTTAAATCAAACAATGTATAAACTTTGTTAATTTGCAAATAGTCTCCTTCTTGGTGAAGTTTTAATACTAAATGCAGGACGTACTTACTTTATATAGATTCTATTGTTTTAAGTCTAGTGTAATAATTGTTATTACCTACCTTACTGTTACCTACTTAAATACTATATTTATAGTATCATAGAGATACAATAAAATATAATCAATAGGAAAGCTACGCAACAATGTTAGTTTTGTAATTAAATCATAGAGACCCTGTGGCTGAAAGGTTTTAATAAAATAAGCCTGAAACGGAATGATACATTTTATATAAGGTGTAACATCAATAGTGTTATAAAAGTAGTTGATGAAACTGTTGAACGAGTGATTTCATACCTAAAATAATTAAATTAATGAAATAAAGGAAAATAAAATGGCGTTCCTAAATCCAAAGTCCACCGAGTTTGTACGCGCCGCTATACACATTATTACCGTAAGTTCGCGCTGGACGAAACATGTTCACGAAACATATTGTCGTCTCTATTTTATGACAACAAAAAATAGAGATAACAACATGTTTCACATGGTGTTGAGTGCGAACCCATGGTTAGACATACCTATTCTGCACAGACTACAAAGTGGCCCATCAAAATCTGTAGTTGGCAAAATCATCAATTACTAGGACGGAAGCCATATTTTTTTAAGTGAAGTGAAGTGAAAATTTGGGATTTCTATGCTGTAATATTTGTTAATAAGACCATTGTATCCAGTAACAATATGTGGAAAGTTAATGATTGAGTTAGGTACCTACTTTAAAAAATCAAACGCCATTACGTTTCCAATAAACGTACCACCCACTTATTAACATTTTAAAATAAATAACTAATTTTTATTTCGTTTTTAGTGAATAACGTACTTTGTATCAATAATACTCATAAGAGACTCTGTAGTATATAAACTACAGAAGACAATAGCAGGTAAGTAGTTCCGAATTATTTTAGGGTCCCGTAACGAGTAAGACCAGCAAATTGTGCGGCCGTCTGTTTGTTTGTCCGGCCCCTAATTCCGAGCAACACAGTTTGCACAATGGCGGACTCCGGTTGTGTTTGTATTTGCAATTTACTGTTCACTGCGGTAGATAATAATATTTGTAGGTAGGTACTGCTATAAATTAAGGTGTAGGGTCAATAAATTTGGTGAGAATACTTTAACAATGTTTTTTGACAATCTTTGTAAGAAACCTCAGACCGAACCGCAGCATAATTTTACAATTGAATCTTTTAACGAAAACCTATACTGGAATAGAAAGCTACATACATAAGGCTGACTACACTTTCAGAGACAGTCAAATCAGTTTGTTTGGTAACAACCGTACTGCTCCAACGGTCTGTTAGTGTGTTGGTGAACTCAGTCCTTTTGTAAACGTAAATAAACCAACCACAACAAAATAAATGTTCTTAACCATGGGTTTGACAAGTTATTTTTCTTCAGCTCCTAATGAGAAGTTTTAAAGTCAATGAGCTACTGTGGCCATGCGTCTGATTTTTCGAAAACGTTATCTATTCGAAAAAGTCCCAACCGTTATTTTAGAATACTTGCAACTAATCTTGTAGCCTATCAAAAGTATTATATCTCGCCTTATTTTTTAACTTCCGATGATTTTTAAACAATCTTATGTCCTGTATTTATTTTTTAAGGTATGGTAACGCCACCACGTTCCCTTTTTCATCACCATCAATCAGCGGCGAAGAAAAACCTATTGTTAGCTGAAACAATAAGAATTATCCTCAGTGGCGAGCTAAAAGCCGAGTTGTATTGCATTTTTATGCAAATGGGTTCACTGAGCTTACAAACTTGAAGGCGGAATGCCTCGGTTGGCGGGGAAATGCACAATAAAGTGACGTTGATCTGACTAAGCAGGAATACGGAGACTGTTTGCTAATTCTCTGGCGATTTTTATCGTCGGTCTTTTCTCTACTTTTCCTTTAATAACTCGATCTTTTTTAACTTTACATACAGACCAAATATGGTTATTCACCCTGAAACTTACAAAGTCAACACTAAACAGTCACCAACATACACTTAAGGTATATTAAGGGACAATTATGAAAGTTTTCTTCATCACCTAAATGTTATTGATTTTTAAAGTCCCTTAGTTTTAAGTGTCCCTACCAGGAACACTTAAAAGATCATTTCGTGTCCTATCGAGCCCCAAACAATATATTGACATTAGAAACTTTTTTTAAGCACTAAAACATTTTCTGAGTTCCTCTGAAAATTATTTTGATTTTTACCTACTTAATTGGATGCTCAATGGTTTAACCTTACCTGATATCACGCATTTTATTGCTCTTGATTATCATATCTAAATATGGAAACATAATCATAGACCAGACTAAAACTTTCTAAATCGCGATGGAAAGAACAAAGGATAAATAGAATTGACACCCGTCATAAAAAAAGTAGTAACAAAAGCTTTCCCCGGTACTATTAGAACCACATAGCCACTTGAAGTTGGAGGCTTAAACTTCTGACTTGTGACAAACTGGTCTGCGAAGTTGGAGTGTTGACGATCCGCCGTTCATAAATACAATAACGGCTAGTTTAAGTAAAAGCAACCTGTAAATTGAAACCAATAAATTGCTAAACATGTTGGTTTACAAAATAAGCCAAATTGACCGTTACTTCTCTTACTTCATTACACAACACTTTCACGTAATTTCGTAGTCTACTACGCACTATCGTAGCGCGCTCCATATTTTCGTAGCCCACTACGTACTTTTGTAGCAGTTACGGAATAGCTTCGTCAGTCCTTGGAAAACGGATCTCAATTGATCCAATTTAAAAATAACTTGTCAATAAATCGTTTTAGTGATATCTACTGTAGTAGGTAATAATAGTGTTTACCTACTCGTATACTCGTACATATACATGTTCTGTTTCCCATTTGTTATATCATCCCAAATCTATTTCAATATAGCGAGGAATCAAAGCGGTAATCCGCAAAATGGCATCGATGCCCCAACTCCGGATCTCCGGCAGATATCACTCAGAGTCGTGGCACATCCGCACATCCGCCGGATTTACGGAGGTCGTGGCTCGTGACCCCACATACGATTCGGGAATTTGTGGGAGCTTTGTGTAGTTTTGAAAAAATGTTCGGTGTTTTCATTTTACATCTTTGATTTTTTTTGAGGCTTTTGTAGATACATACTTAAAATACCAATATGCAAAGGGACTTTGTTTATAGATCGAAAGAGATCGAAGGAAATCGGATATAGATTTGCAGAATGGAATCAACCCACATTCACTGCTGTATACCAAAACCAACCTTGTATTAGTGGTTCTAGGTTAGTTCTAGTTTGCAGAATTGTTTGGGGTTTGGTTCCATGAAAAGGTGCGATTGGGTTTTTGAAAAAATAAATTTTATAACAAAACATTTTTACTTTCGCAATAATTCAAAAGTTATTGCAAAATATTTTTTTTTTTTGAATCCAGTATACCGAAGACACGCCGACAGCTCCCGAACAAACCCGAGCGCGTGTGACGTCATAATGTTAGTTTTCCCTCATTGCAGTTCATATAGAGATAATAAGTACAGTGTTTTGATCTATTTAATTTTGTTGTCATTGTTAAATATTCAAATATTTATATTGAAAATGCCGAACCTCAAAAGTTATCGTTCTTGTTTTGTACCATTATGCATGAATACTCCAAAAACAACTCCTGAAAAAATGATTTTAAATGTTCCCAAAGATGACAAACGTCGAAATTAATGGTATAAAATTGGTTATCATAAATATATCAACATCAGGAATATTATCAGACTTTGCCTTAATAAATCCTTTATCGCACATAGCTAATCGTTACCAACTAACAACTCGTTTTTTAGCAATAATTTTTTCAATATTATTGTCTAGTCACGTGTAATAGCCCTAAACGCTGCACTGTTATTAAACAGCTATAACATTATGACGTCACAACTATGACGTGACCAAGCATGGCGCGTTTATAGTCACGTGATATTTTTTTTTAGATTTTTGCATAAAATATCAATATGATTAATAATAAAGTTTTAAAATACATATTTTTTTTTTTTTTTCAAATTCCCAATTGTCCAGCCACGCTGTAGCTATTTGACAACAGCTCCTATAGGTACAGGCTTGTTTAACCGGGGTAGTACCACCCTGTCACAGAAGATCGGCGTAAAGTATACTATTATGGCTTCGTTTCCTACCATGAGTGAGAGAGACGGAAGCAAAACCCCTCTCCTCCTCTCCTCTTTCCCTCCCACCCTTCAGTTCGACAATGTGCTTGGATATTGCAAGCACCTTGGTATAATGCGATTCAGATGAGAATAGGATCGACTTTGCGCCATATTGTGACGTCATAGCTGTCAATTCTAACCAGTTAGGTAGGGTGAGCAAAACAAGATATTTTTTATTTAAATTTATTTGCAAAGGTTGAGTCAAAAAATCATCACTGCTGCTTTCCGCTATAAAATAAATTATTGTAGGTTTTTAAAATTTATTACGCCAATTGTTATTTAAAATAAAAAAGGGGCATTCTGTTACCTGTATTTATAATAAAACTAAAAGTATCATCGTCTTCGAATGGTTATAAAAACGAATGTTGACTTTAAATAATTAAATATTATATTAAGACAATTCACTACTAATTTAACCTTTTTATTTAAATTTTATGTAAGACTATTATTATTGATATGCAAACCATACTTTTCAAGTGACATTTGACAGATAGAGGTTATTGACATTCTTATTTGGATCGCATTATAACTCTTATCATCGGACGGGTCGAATGCTTGTTTGCCGACTTTATTCAATAAGTCTAAATAGAGCGATATACTCCTGCCTACATTATTTTAAATCCATCAAAGCTTCGCCAGCACAACAAAGTGTTAAAAGAATATTAAAGCGAAACCGTCAGGTACAGCGCTTTATCGGACGGTGCTTAAATAAATTCAGCGGAGTCTCGCCGGGAGCGTGACTTGGCATCCAAATGCCAAATAACCACATATTTCAACCGCTGAATTGTTGAGTTTTTACAACGCTATAAGATTTACGTTTATTTTTTTCAAATAATCACTCCTAGTAATAAAAAAGAATGGTAAATAAATCAAAACTTATTTTGCGAAACGTACATTGTACATGAGATTTTAACTAATATTAACTCTCTAAATGCTAAATGCCAAATTAGAATTATAATCACGGCTCTAAACATAAAAAGTGGTATATTATTACCTAAAGGTGAGTACTTTGCTCAAAGATAAACCCAACGAAAGTTTTGATGTGGTATAAGTAGGTATTTTGGAATCAGCAATTCAATCAACTCGCTCGAGGGACACAGTTATTGCCTATCTGAGTATATAAATAAAGTATTGAGATCCATCTCTCGATCCCCACTCTACCACTCGCATTAATCGTTTAGAAACGTTAACTACAAAGTTCTAAACATATTTGTGTTGTTAATACCAATGGGACAAAATTATGTCGGTCAAAAATATGAAAAATCTCAAGACTCCATTAGGTAATAGAGTTGAGCTTTATTTTAACATAATATAAATGTCCATCCCGGCAGATACATTGGGGATTTAGTACAAGAACTGAAAAACTAGAGCGAATTCTGTTTTCTGGCCTGAAAGTTTTGGGAATCAAAGTTTGTTGTTATACAGGGTTATTGGTTTTAGACTAACAACCTTGCAGGACTGTATACTAACATCATAAATAACAACATTTTTTCTATGACTTTTATAAAACCAGATACAATTATTATATTATTACAAAAAAACTTTCAAGATTTCTTTGTTCTATATAGCACATTTCAATTCTTCACACCCGCAATACTGAATATCGCTACAAGGACGCGATTGACGCGAGGCATTTTTATTTTTGTAATAAAGTCTGTTGAATAAAAATCTGATGAATTGTTAAAAGTCATAGATCAAAAGTTGTTGTTTGTTTGTGATGTTGGCATATAGTCCTGAGAGTTTGTTAGTGTTTGACCAATAACCCTGTATTATCATTCAAATATTTATTTATCTTCGACAGAAAGGCACAGAGTAATATGTCTAATAAATTGACCACTATTCTATCATTAGGCTTTAATTTACGACACAACCTTCAAAGAATTACTTCAAAAGCAATAATCTTCCAGGATTTATTTATAACATACTTGCTAAAAAAATATATATCATTTATTTTTTCTATTTGTTTTAAAATAATATGTTTATTTATTAATATTTACAGTATAACAACTACTTATAAACGAACTTACAGTAAATTTAAATAAAAAATAAATAAACAAAATAAAATTATATGTACAAAAGTGCTTCCACATCGTCGTCGATACATTATATCATTTATTATCACAATAAAATTTACCTAAAATTTATATTAGTACTTGATGTCATTCAATATAAAAACAATACAGTAATCGAAATATTTATTTGAGCATATTATTGGAAGGTAAATTGATTAATTTGATAATCCAGCATTCAATTTTGTACAACTCGGCTTGTTACAAAATTATATTAGAGATTGATTTCATTTTGTTGTTATTGAATTTCGACGATTTGTTACTGACTGTCGAAATCCCTTTTTGTAATGAGAAGAGTAACTTTTTAGATATATCATATATTTTGGCCGGTTGTTCGGTTATAAGCCACTTATTAGGACGCGACGGCTTACCTTTAAACGTCAAACAAAATATACTCTATATCACCTACTGACTTATTAATACTACAGTGATATCACCAGACCAACTGTATAGTTACTAGTAACTTAACAACTCTCTAAAACGAGTTACTAACTGCTGCTCTGATCCCAGATCAAGAGCACTCAGACAAGAGCAAATTACAAAAAGGCCATTTCTGTAATGAACCCGACGGGAATCTGAAGTCGTTGTTATTCCAAAACGGCAATAATCGGTATCGGGATACCTAAGGAACCACTTTACCTCTTACAAATGTTTATAAAGGCCTTAAGACAAGTACCGACTAGTTCTTCTTGACATATTGCGTGCTAACTGCTATCAAAGCAGCCCACGCAAAAAAAGTAAACTTAAAAAAAAAGCTTCTATTTACCTACCTTTTTTCAAATCTGGAGAACTAATCAACTAAAGATGGATGAAAAAGATCTCGCCGATACTCCACTGTTATCAGTCGATATAAAAACACGCAAAGTCGATTCATCAATTCTGAAGTTAATACAACAAATATACCTAGACCTACAGAAATACAATGAGATTACACCCATCTTCACGTTTCATCGGGATAAAAACAAAACTTGTAGGTATTCCGCAAACTAGTTATAGCGAACAGATTGAAATGCAATATGCCAGTCTATTGTGAAGTTAATAGCTTGAGGACACAAAACATCCTCGATCACCCCATACGAAGGCTTCGGTGCCTTCAGTCCCTTCAGTCGGACGGGATGCTCGGAGCCGAGCGGTCGCCCCGTGCTCTTGCTTCGCGAACTTTGTGTTACGTCACTTAAGGGCTATGATTGTAGATAATACGTGTTTTCCCGGAGTTGCCCGCTCTAGTCCCGTGTGAAGTGATGAAGTGTGGTCACATAATGCACACGTGCACGACTCTCTTGTGGTTGGTCACCTGTTTTAATTGTGAGTTTCGTTTCTTTTACAGTCTGTCATGTAATTAAAGGATTTTGGTATTTTTCGTTGTTTTGGAAAAGCTTATTTGGAAAATTTATATTAGTTAATATTATATATGTATCTAATTAAAAATTTTATTATCATTGAGAGTCTGTTGTCATTTTCGATTTTACACTTTGTTTTTAGTTAATATTAATAGGTCTGAAAAGCTATTCAATAAAGCCCATTACCTAGAAAACTAATTTTCCGTAAAAGGTACTAAGTTACTTAAGCTATGTTTCTCTTCGAAACAATATTGTTATACTTAAATGTAGCTATATTCCAATTCCCTCCACTTCTAAAAACAAATCTTAATTTGGAGAATTAATTATCCCTTCTCGTATATCGAATTCGTTAAACGTTGAATGAGTTATTTTTTTAAGTCAAACAAATTCAGGCCTTTCATTAAGGCTCGTACTATTTTGCTTCACAAATGCAAATGGTAGGAAAAGGATTATTTACAGAACGTCGATCTCATTATTTTGCTTGAGAGGAGATAAGCATACAGGATTATATTTATGTGGTGTTACTAAGCGTACACTATGTTACATGCGTACTATATTATAGAAAAGGTGCTTTGTTTAGGAACTAACACTATGATCGTAAGCTGGCATAGCTGTGTATATAGAGAAATAATTTGCATTTACAAATTGTTTCTCTTGCAAACATATACAGATAAATCATTACTCAGTGGTCTGTCAAATGTACAATATTGTACTAACAAAATCTCTATATTTCATATCATGTTATGATCTATGATCGACAGTGAATGCAATATTCAGTCCGGATGAAGCCGCCGCTACCGGACATACCCAAAGCACACATCGGCTCGGTTAATCGAACAAACATTTATGCTAAACCCACGGCCAGCCGGCTGATCTGTGTAGATTAGTTCTGTTTAGATAGCTTTATAGCTTTCAACTGTGTGGTTATGCAAATACTTAACATTAAAGATTTGAGCGCATCAAAGGGTCTAAAAGAGAAGAAGTTGAATATTCGTACCTTAGCTATTAACTCAAACTCAACTCGAAATTGTTTTTATTCACCGGCTCGGAATGCTGCTTCCACTGAAAAGGTCCGGGAAGAAACTCAATGGTTACTATTTTCAATTAATAAAAGATGATGTACATTCTCAGGAACAGCAGCAGAATGTAATCAGGCAACACATTTGACACTAAATATGTAAATAGTAATCAAATCTCATACAGATTTAAGTATTTAAATAAAATGAGAAAGACTTAGTGAGGTGTGCATGCTACATGCTAGATATTTAAATAATCAATTTATAATAAGTGGAGAATTTTCTATAATTAGGCAGAACTAACAAAAACAACAGGTGTGTAAAGAAATGAATGTAAAGAATAATTCTGAATTAGAACTTTTAGAGCTTATATAAAAGTTTTGTCTAACCCCTTATCAAATAAATAATTATTCGGGAAAAGTAGGTATGTAGCTACCACAATATTTTCGTTCATTAAATTTAAATCACAGATCATGAACAACCGAGTCTCGTCCAACAGACCTCTCATAAAACGTTAACCGAACTACAAGTAATGTAAAAATCCTGAAGCATGATAGTACTGTCCCGTGGCCGCCGAGCCGTTAAAGCCAGCTGGACTGCCGGCCGCGAGTGTATCCGCCGCTATATTACAAACGGTCGGGCGACCCTTTTACAGTTTTTTTTTCAGAGGACGTGCAGATAAGTTGTCCACTTTAGATGTTTTTGTTTTGGCAGTGTGTTGTGTGAGACTTTTTGTGCAGCATATGTTGTGAATATAGGATTGGCACCAGTTTACAGTTGTCCAGTTGCGCTAGTGTCCATATAAATTACAATGTAGGCTCTGGTATGTACTGTCCTATAGGCTTGGGAACTCACTTGCGACTTCAATGTTAGTATGCCTACCTACATACCGCAGAATGCTGGAATGCGCTCACGGGTGAGATTTCATTCACTCGAGGAACCAATAAATTTCCATAAGGACATATTATAAGGATTATTTTAAAAATGCGAGATATTTTGCACGGCGTTTTAGACAATGCTAAATGAGTGATGATGATGGTTGCTAAGGTGTGTTGCTAACGAGTGATTCATTAAAAGTTCCGCTACAAGAAATATATCCAACAGATTTTTTTTGTGGTAAGTGGTAGATCTTTTTACCTAAGGCGCCATGCAAAATGTCGTGCTATATTTAAATAAGGCCTTATATGTAGCCTTAATGTTATCACCTGCCAACGAGGCCTAGAAAGAAGTATGCAAAAACTTAGGAAAATACAAAAAATAAGACATTCAAAAATAAGAAACATTTCAAAAGCTACCGACGCACTACAATATGCCCAAAAACTGAAATGGAAATGGGCGGGGCATGTGGCAAGACTGTCTGACGAGCGGTGGACCATACGGGTAACACGGTGGGGAGGCCCAAGTGGCAAACGCAACAGAGGAAGACCACTCACGAGATGGGCGGACGATATTAATAAAACGGCTGGCCCAAGCTGGATGCAAACAGCCCAAGATAGAGAGTATTGCAATTCTTTGGAGGAGGCCTTCACCTGCGGAGGGGTTCTTGCAAATTAAAAACTTATATTATTTGTAATAGTTTAAGATTAGTTAAACACATTCTTATTGCATGAAATAAAAAGGCTTTTTTATTTTTATTTATTTATTTATATGTATAAGTGGGTACGCACATATTTTACGTAGACGCTAGCAGTAACGTCTCTAGCGTACCTACATAACGTATCATAACGTACTCATGGTAGGGCTACAGGCATGCTCCCAGTTGGTACTTGTGGATGTTCAATATTCCCAACGGACCCTTTCGGCCATGACTGGTAAAGTTTTTTACTCAACGATCAATGTACATTATAGATGAGCGGTATTTCTTTGATCGATGACATTCCATTTGGCTGGTGGCCGTTTACTTGACCTACCGTACCCTTCGAATATTTTATTTACAAATAGACTACACTGATATTGGCTTTTCGAATACGAATGGTGAGGCATTTACTGTTTATGTCTGATTTGCCTCGACTGTGGCCTAAATCCAACTTAAAACGAGAGCTTGTTCCAAATAAGGAACAGGCAAAAACATCAAGCATATGTTCCAATACAATTGTTTGGGGACATACTCTATTGAAATAAAACTATTTTTACGGATTATATCGCGTTTATTTTTACTTTTTATGTTATGTTTTATGTTACGATATAATCCGTAAAAATAGTTTTATTTCAATGTGTAGTATTCGCGTAAATATAAGAAATCAAGACATACTCTATTTTAGAAATTAGCCAGATGTTTACCATCCTCTTACAGAAGATCGTGCACCGAGGTATAGTCAAAGAATTTGTAATAATAAGACATTATTACAAATTCTTTGTGTATAGTAGTTATTAAGGCTGCGTTTCTAATGATGATTGGTTGAGACAAAAGACCGACTCCTCTCCCCTTCCCTTATTTCTTTCCCACTCCCCATTAAGAGGGTAACAAGTATTGTATTCTCTTTGGAGGGTAACGTGCGAGCTATGGCTTTGATATTGCAAGCATATAGATGCTTGTAATATCAAAGCCATAGCTCTAGTAGTCTATAGAGACTACGCCCAATATCAGAGGGAACGTAAACTTGTTTGCCAACTTTGTTTTTAAAAAAAGTTTCTTTTTACTAGGGTTTTTCAACCTTCTTCTTCTCTTCTTCTTAGTCGGGCACTCTTGTCAGAGTGGTCGTGGTTGCGCTGACCAGGTATATGGTGGAAGGTTTGGTGAGGCTTTAGCATTTCCGAGGATGGCTCTCCAGGCGATGTGCTTCCATTTCTGACGGTTAGAGGCGTCGCGAGTACACTGGACCATATGTTGTGTTTGCAACCATACAGGTCTAATTAAGTTGGGTTCTAAACAATATGACTAGGTATGTCATAATGCGGACTGACATAGCAAGTCTGATTGTACGAGTACTAAGTCAAACTTATGTTTCGGTAACACATGACGTGTTGTATTGTATGTAATTACTTTGTGAATTCAGCTGAGTCATGCTCCGTCATACCAGAACACCCTCGTGCTGACGGCTGAGGCCTTAAGTGGCGGTCGTGGCGTAAGTGCTAACTGACGTGTTGTAATTTCACGGTAAATAGGTGATCAAACATAGTTCTTCTGACGCATGAAGTATTTTGACCGGAGGGATCACAGTTGGATGAGGATTTGCCGACCAAGAGGCTCTGTGTCTGGTGGGACTGTGGGTGTCCTTTTCTACTAGAGTGTCCAAAGACGGTAGGGGTATTTGGGCATGGTGACTAGGAATAAGACGGACGCAGTCCCAGCAGCAACTATATCCGTCGGTCGTTTTTCTATCTAATAGAAGAGTTGAAGTATTCAGACCCTATCATAGGTTAATAGAGTACAATCAAAGAATTTGTAATAATAAGACATTAGAAGTGGTATTGACGTATTATTACATACAAAACCAGTGTCGCCACTTCGCGCCGCTTTCGCACTGCGCAGACAGCAATTTATTTGACGTAGAGTAGTTTCGGGAATATAGCATACTATTAAGCCTTTTTGAAAATTTAATTCGAACTATTTGAGATCAATTTTTATTGTTTACAGGCAGCACTTGTGATAAATTTTTTTTGCTGGTCTAAAATAAGTTACTCCTTATAACATCAGTTTCTGCCAGTCAAAATCGGTCCAGCCATTCAACACTAGATTTTTTTAAAATCGCGTTTTTTTATAAGTACCTACATATGCATTTAATGAAAACGTATTATTTTGATATTACATTAATATTTATGGGCGGGAACAATAAAACCGTTCATTTTTTTATTTTTATTTAGTGGTCCTACTGCTTTAAGGCTGAGGAATTGGAACCAAGAGTTTAACAGCTAAGTTTTTGTTTGATACGGACAATATTTCTTTAAAATCAGCAGTAGCCACAGACTCATGGTTTAGGTGGGCAGTACTTGCAGTATCAGGATTTAAAGATCAGAGGTTTAAATTATGGTAGTATTTTACTGTTATGGGAAGCCGAATACTATAGAAGAAGTGGTTGAAAAAATCACTGCAAGATTTAAAGCAAATAAAAAAACAAATATACGAAGTCAAGCCAAATAAACTGTTTAAAAAAGCTTTTTAATTGTTAGTGGCTTTTAATTACTAGTGGAAATGATATTAAATAAATAAAGTCAATATTTCTTACAAAAATATCGATATAATACAAACATTGTAACATCACTAACTCCCGTCTGATGTTGTCACAATGACACCCCCGTACTAGTCAAAATTCATACGCACGAGGATGTCGTAGGTTTCGCATTACATTGATTTTTACGGTTCGTCGCTATGCCGTACGTGTGATTACGCAAGCAGCAATGGAAATGGGGCTAGTGAGATCATAGTAAATATTGATATTCTTGTGGTAAAGTATACATGTTGGTTTAAATTAGCAAAAAACCTGATTATTACCATATATATCTACTTACCGATGAAATGTAATCCCTTTATTTGTATAATTGCAAGTTTCTGAAAAATTTCCGCAATTAAAAATGCTGCAATACACCATTTTTACTAGATGTGTTTCGTACAACGTCTGGTGTCGTACTGAATGCATACACTGGACACTGTGTCCAAATGGACATAAACATAGTGGCAAAATTACGCGGATATGCCACTTCTAATGTCTTATTATTACAAATTCTTTGAGTACAATATACAGCTTCATAGGTGTAGATTTCCATGTTCTTACGATTTTGCTAGGGGCTGCCCTGCCCTCATCGATGGTTTTATATCGAGGTTGCCCCGTAATTCCTGCTAAAGCAATTAGTCCGTGCTGTATACTTCTAGTGTTGAATTCGTAATTAGGCTATAGATATTGGTCAAGGTCTCGCGCTGGCAGGTTTCAGAGGACATCTCACTTTTCAATACATACCTAACGTCCCACTACTTACAACTGTGTAATGATAGGTGGGAAGGAGGGAGGAACGGCACAAAGCGAAGTAACTTTTATTAAAGACTAGCTGAGCCCGCGACTTCGTCCGCGTGGAATTTAACTTAACAAAAAAGCCCGCTCCCGCGTTCTGAGCCCGCGCGACAGGACCCATTTTTTGTTTTTCTAAAATAAAAGTAACCTAAGTTACTACTTATAACATCAGCTATCTGCCAGTGAAAGTCCCGTCAAAATCGGTCCAGCCGTTTCGGAGATTACCCGGAACAAACATACAGACAGACAGGCAGACAGACAAAAAATTCTTTTTCGCGTTTTTGCTATTGGTGTCGTATGTACTGTCATATGCATTTAGTGAAAAGGTGTTATTTTGATATTACAAACAGACACTCCAATTTTATTTATTTGTATAGATGTATAGAAAGTAGGTATAAGTCTGGCACTGGCTAGAGCTGCTACTAGTTCTAACGTTTCCAATACGAACAGGTAGCCACATTGTAAGCGTGGGTTTTGAAACGCTAGTAACTGGAAGTGCAGACTTGAAATAACGAGCCCTCTCCAACAGTCTTACAACAGCCTTTGTATTTTAAGCAACATTATTTTAAATTAATATTATATCATTTGTTAGACATATTGTTGAGTAATAAGAAGTTGAGTTTTGAAAATATTAATGTCAATAGCCATACCTCTAGTATTTCGAGCTAATTACTAATAGTACGATCGGTAGAAAACAAAACCGAGAGATCGTTAATCCTACTTCCTACTATATATCCTACTAATATTATAAATGCGAAAGTTTGTGAGTGTGGATGTATTGAAATAAAACTATTTTTCGGATTTTATCGCGTTTATTTAATTTATGTTCCCGACGTTTCGGCTGCTTTACAGCAGCCATGGTCACGGGGGGACTGAGGTGTTAGACGTCCTGATGTCATAGTTAGTAACTGGGTACCCTCATATTAAGTTGTTGTTTGCGGTCCGATCCACGCAGAAAGTGCTCACAGTGTCTCGAGGTCTTGCAATGGTACACTTGGTTTTGGATTTAATTATATTAATTACTGGATCCCAAGTTGGTGGTAGCACCCAGCCATCTTCCCTATTGAAATTAGGATGTTTTTTAATTTCAAGGGCCTCACGTATCATCCTTGGTCGGAATCGGTGTTCTTTTGCGAGGATCTGTGGTTTATCAAATCTGATATAATGGCGGGTGCGGTCCTGTACATGTTCACAGATTGCAGACTTCGTGGAGCGCCGGTGTTTCACGTCAGCTATATGTTCTTTTACGCGGGTTTTTACTGATCTTTTAGTTTGCCCTATGTAGGAGAGCCCACATTCACAGTCGAGTTTGTATACCCCTGCATCTTGTAGAGGAATGTGACACTTGACAGGTGGTAAGAACTGACTAATCTTCTTTGGTGGCTTGAAATAAGTTTTGATTGAAGCACGTTTCAAGATGTAGCCAATCTTGTCTGTGACACCTCTTATATATGGTAGTACAGCAGGTAGACGCTCGACTGTGGCTGGTTTCACTCGGTCACTGTGATGGAGGCGCGGGATCCGAAGCTTGTTGTCATGCAATACTTGCTTGACGTGACGGATCTCGGCAGCCAGGTGTTGCTCATCACAGATCCCTTGTGCTCTCTGAAACAAAGATTTACCCACGGTAGCTAACTGTGTTGGATGGTGGTGAGATTCACCGTTTAAGTACCTATCAGTATGGGTATTTTTCCTATACACGGTGTGGCCTAAGGTGTTATCAGGATTACGGATCCGAAAAATAGCTTTATATCAATGTGTAGTATTCGCGTAAATATAAGAAAACAATAAGTGTGGATGTATGTTTGTTACTCCTTCACGCAAAAACTACTGAACGGATTTGGATGAAATTTGGAACACAGATAGTTTATAACTGGTATTAACATATAGGATACTTTTTATCCCGATAATCCAGATTTTTTTGTTACGTTAAATACTACGCGGACGAAGTCGGTGGGCACAGCTAGTTTAATTTATATAGTTTAAATAAATGATAAGCGCATTGCTTGTTAACTACGCGTTGATTCGGTTTTAACGCAATATTTAATGTACACCGGTTCTTCGACTTCCTTTCTAAATACTCACAACTCACAACATACGTAATTATTATGTCATTGTAATAAAACCACTTGATAAAGAATAAAAATGTAAGCGCGATGAAATGAAATTTTCAAGTCCATGCCTTGGTACCAGGACGAATTCAAATGAGCTCTCGACAGCGTCGGCTCAGGAATTGCATAAATATTTATGGTTAAAAGGCTCCCGGACTGATGGATGGATTAGCCGTTATCTTAAAGTGACTGGAATGTTTGCTGTTCGTCCATGAATATTAAACAATTAAATACAGACTAGTGGCCGTTTTAGGTATATACGTGGGCCGGTAGTTAATTAAGGTATCACTCAGGTACAATAGGGCTCATTGTAGGCCAGGGCGGGTTCTTGTAATCCGTTGTCTCGTAAAATATAGTTCCCTATTTCGGGCGGTAATATCAAAGGCTGATTCTCTCTTTAATTGTTTACAAACTGTATTTCTAATATAAATCTTCACTTGTTTCAGGTTTCTACACAATAAAAATAGTAAAAATTGTAGTGCCCGAAATAATACAATACGGTGTGCAGGACTCGGTGATATTAGACTGTGACTACACGTACGGTGAGCGGACTCCCGGGTTCATGGTGAAATGGTTCTTCAAGAGCAAAGCGAACCTCGTGTACCAGTGGATCATGTCCCAGAAGCCGCAGGACGTGGGCGCGCTGCGCGGCCGCGTCGACCTCACCTACCGGGCCTCGGACGACCCCATGAAAATGTACAGAGCGATACGTATAGTTAAGATAGATACGGACTTGACAGGTGAATATATTTGTGTAGTTTCAAGTTTCATAGACGAAGACTTCAAGAGTAAGAATATGACTGTTTTTGGTAAGTTGCTTTTTTCTAGACATTAGTCGAATATTTTTCTCGTCAGATATCTAAAACGTGATATCAAGTCGGAAATGTGTCCATCTCTTTTGAGAATACAGACGTAATAGTGTATTTGTTTGGATATCATCTGAAGGATATCTTAATATATATAACCCAAAGGTGACTGACTGACTGACTGACAGTGATCTATCAACACACAGCCCAAACCACTGGACGGATCGGGCTGAAATTTGGCATGCAGGTAGATGTTATGACGTAGGCATCCGCTAAGAAAGGATTTTGATTAATTCTACCCTCAAGGGGATAAAATAGGGGATGAAAGTTTGTATGAAACTTTGTCAATTAAATTCCACGCGGACGAAGTCGCGGGCACAGCTAGTAAGCATATAAGGTGTAATTACAGTACCAGAGCGCAGCTTCCACCTCATCCAGAACAAGACTGATGACGAGACGGTGAATGTCATCTGCGCAGCGGAGGGCGCGTACCCCGCGCCCAACCTCACCATCGCCACGCCTGAAAAGTGAGTGGTTACTAATCCACTATCTGTTTAAACGAAGTTGCTTTCCACGGTTTTAGGTCTATTTAAATGGCCGAAATCGTCATGCTTGAAAAGCGTTATATGTAACTTTGTAACGTCCACTGTGAAAAAGTTCTCGCAAAATCAACTAGATGGCGTAAGTGAATTATCCAGGTGACTGGATAGATCGACATTAAAAAATTTAAAATTGTATTGTTTCTGACGGGGTCCCCTGACCGCACATTTTTTTCTATTTATCAATACTAAAATAGTAATACACTCGATTATGCACCCTATCGTATAATACAATCCAGCATTAATATCAGGATTTCGTACATAGCACCAAAAGTTAAATAACCTACGTATGTGGATCGTAGGAACTGTTGCCTAACTTTCGATTGTCTATCGATAGGTTGCCGATACTATTGTAACCTCGAAAACTAGCCGGTCATATCGATAGGGTTACTGATGGTATTGTGATTTTACAATACTGTCAACCGTATCACTATTAGAGCGTGTTTTATTGAAATCAATGTCGATAGTATCGGTAGTTTTGATACTATGGATTTATCGATATTTATGAAAATATAGATAGAGTAAAACTACCGATACTATTGATCGTCATTACTAGTAGAAGTAAGTATTGATCATGACTTTCTAGATACTGTTGATGGTATTGTAAAATTCCAATATTATCGATAGCCCTATCGATTATATGACTAGTTTTCGAGTTCAACTATCGATAGTTAGGCAACACTACTCGTAGTACCGCGACCATAGCTAATGCCGCGACCGCATTGCGGGATGGCCCATGTAATGGTAATCCTGTACGCGCAATTTAATGTGAACAGCTGTGTCTGCATTGCGACCTCTGTTAGCTATTATCACGAAAATATTGTATAATGGATGCCTATCTACAAACTACATAGATACATATTTAAACAAAATATAATTACGATAAAAGAACAATAGAGCAAAGGATATGTAGCAGACGCCGACAAAGAACGCTTATGAGTTTAAAATGAAATAACAGAGTTCATTTCGCCAAATAATATGCAACGGACTCTGTAATTGTCATGAATAACTTAAACCACTCTCTTGTCTGTAGATCTAAAAATATTTTCTTTCTATTAAATTTTGCTATTCCGAGAAGTATTTCTCTTGGGGAGGGCAACTTCGTTGTTCTTTGCACTCATGAGGCCGCTGGTAATGTTAGGCACACAAACTTGAGAGTTTTCGTTTAAGTTGGAAATTTTAATGCCATGTCGCTATTCTCTGGACGACAAATTCTCGGATGGTGTCAGGAGTTACTGGATTCGTTGCTCGATACCACTCGATATCATCAAATATCGTTGATAAAGTTGTTCCTCTAGCGATTAATATTCACAACTACTATTTTTGTTAATAGGTATCTTCTACTATATATATTTTTGTACGTACTTCTAAGTGAGAGGTCTCGAGTCTATTATCTCTCGGCTGTTGCAATAGTAGAAGCTGAAAGCGATATGGTTCACGTCTCCACCCCTCATTTTAAAACTAAATGAAGACTCTCCAAGCAACTAAACTAAACGCACAAAAGTAGGAAACTACTTTGTGTAATTTAACTTGCAAAAACTTGTTTACTTCCGTTCACAACTTGGTATGAAATAAATGAAGCAACAATAAATGTTCGTCGTCTCTCTCCCACCAGGCATCTGCCGGTAGTGAACCACAGAGTCACACCAGTTAATGGCAGGTACTCAGTAGTTGCGTCGATCACGCTCAACGATGCCGACCTGCCCACGCCGGCCGAGTTCATCTGCACCCTCAGGATACCGCAGGCGAAGTACACCGTCAGGAAGGAAGCCATTTATTACCCAGGTTAGATACTTACTTTCTATTCTTATATCTTCAGATGTACCCATCTGATAATCGGAACTGGTTTTTTTTTTAATATAATTACCTTCTAAGGAGATCCGTTACCAAATACCAAAGAGTTACAATACCAAGGAGGTTTCCTATGTGTTGGTATAATTATAACCTATTATTACTTTATTCTAGATATTAACTCGAACACCGTTGTAAAGAAAGAAATAAGATGTATAATTCATCTGTACCCAGGTCCAATGAGTACGACCCCGGAGACCCCGAACGCGGCTGACATGCAACTGGCAACGGCATCGAGTTTTAGAGGTGACATTTTCTAATTCAAATTGTTTTGGTATTCTTGCTTTTTTCAACGTCCGAATCAAAGTAAATATATTGAATAAATTTATGTCTATCCGATCTATTCTGTCATTTATACATACGAAAACCAAACACGATATGGAATGTTTATCAACAAATGTTGTTAATTTTTTATTGTGTTTTTATTCATGTTTGTAACGGATGCGCGGCAATATTTAAAATTTACTTAATTAAAACCTATATTGACTCCTCTCTAGGAGTTTCTTTGATTATTTGCGCATGCACGAGAACTCCATGACCATCGAGAGAGGTCTTCCCGCGCGCGCCGCGTTCAATTGTTATGTCGGGTTTTCGTTGTTGTAATTTGTAAATATCGTCTGATTCTGTGTAACTCTTGTATAAGTTTATTTTCATTTATGTAGTGAATTATTAAAACACTGTGAATAAACTCTGGTGTGATTCATTCTTTACATGTTTATATTTTTGGCGAAATTATTTAATTGTTTTTGAAGTCAAAATATTTCTAACATATTGTTATGTAACATCTGCGCGTTGTTGGTTACCAGGCAACGGTTTGTTATTAAAAATTGTATATCGAGTTTGGTTTTAGTATAAGTAGTTTATCTTTAGATCGCGTTATAACTTGCTTGCACAGTATAACTACAACTATAAGTACCGCAAATAAAAGCAATCAATTATTTTATAGCTCGTTTACGAGCCACTTAACAATTATTTTTAAATGCTCTTTTTATTGCAGATACAAACTTTTATACGACCCTCCTGGTGGCGGCGCTGTCTGCGCTGGACCGACTGCTGGCTTCGTAATACCCCCCCACCTCCAGTGATCCAATCATCATTAATTGCCACATTCTGTTTATCCATATCGTGATCTTAATTACGAAAAAAACATATTATTACTATTTTGTACATATGAGAGCATTCAATAAGGAAATATGTTGTCAAACCTTTTTTTTGTAAAATATAATTTCGATATAGTTTATTTTATCTTGGAATAGGCTAAAATAATATTAATAATAGCTTGGGGTTTTATTTAGGAACTATTTTAGATCAGGTATATTATTTTTAATTTTTAAGTTTGTAACAATATCGCTTTGGGTCTAGCCTGTAAAGATGTTTGTATGTATTGAGAAAATAAATAAATATTGTGTGTCTCAAACAGTCTATACTCTAGAATATGGATTATTAATCTGATAAATTACTTTTTGGTATATTTTTCTTCTTTCATTGTTTTAACTGATAATAATTAGCCATAATATCATAGCTGTTTTCGTTTACGCAAATCAGTAATATCCGGTATTTACGTAGTTATCGGTATATAAAGAAAACATAAAGGGTCATTGTAAAAACTTTAACGTGTACATAGATATATTTTTATTTAGATAGGATACAATTGTTTAGTAATTAATAATACATATTTGCTGTGCATATTGTCGTTTATGGATGAGATCCAATCGAGACTTCTATTGTGGAATTTGGTAAATAATTATAAAAATAATATTGATTATTCTGCTGTTTTATTTAATATTGTAAATTAATTAATTAACACCTTATAACTAATTCAGAACGGTAAGGTTTCGATCAGAATCACTAAGAGCTCAGTATGTGGAAGTACCTAGTTATTTCGGTCGATTCATAACATTACTGAGAAGCAGGAACCACAGCCATAAGCAGTAATTTTAGAACAATATTTAAGTAAAATCTCAAATGTTTCTTCATAAAGTGTTGTTTGGTAGGTGGTAAACTTCGTTATATTTACAACCTATCAAACAAAAGGGCTTTCGTACAGAAATTATTCACTCCGCGCCCTTTACTGGTTCTTTTGACGTACAAATTGTATTTGCTAGCTAAATTATTACGTCCCGGATACGAAATTATAATTTTCTCCACTTTGTGTCCGTTTTCATATATTAAAACAGAAACAGTATGTTAAAATACCACTAACTATGCGAATCTAGCAATATGACTACGCTTACTACGACTTCACAGCATGCTACGCCATTTGCTACGAAGATTGCTACTTGGAACCGCGAGTCGCACGGCGCCAGTAAATCACACAAGTAATAACAAGCTATCTTGTTATTATTCTGACTCCTTTGAGGATTTGGTTTCGGTTTACGCACCTTTGAAAAATTCAATCTGTATAATAATTTAGTAGGCGGTAGTCAAGCAAAAAAACTAATTTTCATTAAAAATTTAACCGACTTCATAAAAACCTGGGTGAACTAAAAGCTCGTAATAACTAGGGACTTTGTCATTTCTTTCGTTTGGAGTTCGTCACTTGTATTTACCAAAACTTTTGTTAAAAAAAATACAAAATCGGTGCACCATTGACGGAGTAATAGGTGAACATACACACTACATAAAATCATACATACGGCGAACATAGAACCACCTCCTTCTTTGGAAGTCGGTTAAAGACTGCACCAAAGGAACTGCAACTACACCCATGCTACGAAACGAACTACATCGTTGACTACGTATTTCGCTACGCCACACGCTACGCTGATTGCTACGCGAATCACAGTGCGCTATTAAGACATTGTTTTTCGCATACCTTTGTACAGCAAATACATAAGTATATGATTATATTTGAGTAGGTGGCAAACTGAAGTACTATATTTACCGCACGCCCAAATCCCAGCGACTGTAGGTACTTGTCCACACAATTATTCACTCAGCTTGCTCCAACCCCGCTCCGGCGTACAAATTATAAACGTGCCTTGTATCACACCGTCTTAAATACGAGATTATAATTGTGTTGGTGTTTCCAGTGGGTGTCAGGCATGGGCCCACACGTGAATATTACAGAACAAGTTATTTTTAGCACTGATTTCAAAGCAAGATGTTTGATGGGCAGAATCTTATAATGGAAAACTGTGAGGCTATGTAACCGTTGAAATCATGTTTCAATTTTCATTGGTTTAAATTTTATGACTTTGCTAACTGAAATTGATATTCCAACAGTTACGCAATAGGCGTCGATATTCGCGATTAGTCGATATACGCTTCTGTATTGTCGAATACAGAAGAGCAAAGTAATAATCTGTATTAATATTACAAACAGGTAATGTTGTTGTTTGTAGGAGATAATTACTGAAATTACTGACCCGATCCAGATTTTTTTCACTGATAGAAAGTTCTATATACTTAAGAGAATCTGATCACAGGGGAATATTTAACATTACTATATTTAGTGGATGTACACTAACAATTAATTTTATAAGGTAACTAAATATTAAATATTATTATTTTGAAGTAGCTCACGTTACGAAGACGTGAACCAATTTCTTTGCGTGAAACAGTACGTGAAACAAATGTTTTATGTTCATATTGGAAACCGCAAACCTTTCTCAATTCAACGAACGAACGAATTTTCTCATTCTAACGAACCGAGTAAATATTAGAAACAAAATATAAAGTTACTTATTTGATATAAAACAAAAACTCGTTACTTATACTCTAACTCGAAGATTGTTGCATCTCCGCCATCAGTCTGGAGTTGGTGAATAAACTATTTTGGAAGAAAATCATTTTTTTTTATAAAGCAAATCGTCAATAGCATATATCCAGATTTATTTCTATGCTTTACTGATCGCTGTTCGTGATCCGCGATTACTTTTGCTAGCTTCACTCACAGTTTACTCTAGCGCTCCATCTACGTCATTTCTTTCGTCTGAGTATTATTCATGGAGATGTTGAAACAATGTTGTCGGAGCACTGAGCAATTATGGTAAGTAGACCATGCCATTGATTTAATAATTACGCTGTAAATCACATGTGTGACTATAAGCGTCGGTATGTACATTAACCAAGATAATTAGGTTATATAACCTACAACCCATATGCTTAACATTTTTTCTTATGAAATAGGTACCGTTCCTCCATTCTAGATTGCAAGGCCACAAAATATCTTGGCACAAGCCAAATATGAATTGCATCCAATATTCGTGAAGTGTCATAATATGGCGGGCTGCTGGCAGTTTGTAAAAATAACATGAGCTCACATGGGCCATGAATATGAGATCGTCACAGCGTATTGCGGTTGGAGTGAGCTTATTTTTTCATTTTGATTCAGTGTATTCAGGTAGCTTTAGGGTATACTCTTGTCTACCAGTGATTAGCCATAACTAAAAGCAAACCTATAACGACTATCGTTATTACTAACTTCGTTTGGTGTATGTTTATCTGTATAAATAAAATATTAGTTATTTAACTCTTTTAACGTCCCACTCCTCGGCACGAGCCTCCACTCAATACCAGGGTTATTCATGTTATAATCCATGTTTATCTTTATCAACTTTTATTATTTATTAATGGCGGTCGAGTCGTACCTCTGATAGGTATTGTTTCCCTCATTAGATTGACTTTGTACATTATTTATCAAGACATCACAAATTCAAATCGTTTATTTTGTTTAGGCCAACGGGGGCACTTACAAATTGTTAATTTTACTTTTTTTCTTATATTTACAACTGGTTCGGAACGCGACCTCGACTGAGAAGATCCGGCAAGAAAATCAGCAGGCTTGTCTTTTTACAATTAGACAGTGTTTGAATACAACCTTCATTCATTACGTAAGGCAAGGGAAACTTCATTATACTTTCACGTTG
Organism: Notodonta ziczac; assembly: GCA_918843915.1. Taxonomy (NCBI): domain Eukaryota; kingdom Metazoa; phylum Arthropoda; class Insecta; order Lepidoptera; family Notodontidae; genus Notodonta; species Notodonta ziczac. Next base: position 1,836,400 of record OU974041.1, read on the forward strand.
CACTTTAATTTTCTATAGTAACCATTACATGAAAAGATTTTAATGAGCCGTGGGGCGAAACAGAGTTTTAATCTTCCAGTTTCCGCCGCCGCTCGCCGGCGAGAGGAACAGGTTGGTACTAACTGACTACCCATCCGCACTGATATTAAAACGTTAAAAGGTGAATGATTATTTTGTTAAAATGTTGTTGTAAAATGTATTTAAAGCATTGGATCCAATATAATAAATACACTCAAATACTTATCTGTGCATGGACCGTTGATTTATTTCGCCGCCCATTAAACGCGATTCCGATAAAAATATATACCAGCATTTAAAACTGAGCGCACATTTCATCCGGGCCATTGAAAATATTTGCAGATACGGCACATTCATTTTGTATTGATTCTTTGAATTTATTTACTGGGCAATACTTGAAAGAGAATAAAAAAGGTTTTGATTTTAAATTTCGAAATAAACAACTTGCATCACTTTGTTTTAATATCTCGCTTCATTTACTATTTTGCTTTTCAACGAACGGCGATGAATGCAAAGCAGGAAATGGGTCGCATTTTCACAAGCCCTGCAGTAAAACACGATATATGACGCTTCTGTTTGTGTGTCCGTAGCATTGCCATCGGTCTAAAGTCTGTATCAGATAAACACTGCTTGACATGTGCATTTAAGATGGTCTTATTGTCTACTTCCAAACAGTAAATATACAAATATTGGATCCATTTATGAAGTACCTAAAGTCTATGCTCCATACAATTTAACACTTCACCTGATTAGAGAGGCTTGTACCTTATTTATGTAGAGCATATACGCCAATATTAATTACATAACGGTAGAAAACATGCGCCTAATAAACTCTATTAAGCAAAGCTTTATATAATGGAGAGGATTCATTAGGATTCCGCCTTCGGATCTTGACATGAAAAGACCTAATCTACATTATCGTCCTTCATTGTGTGTGTAGTTTTATATATATAGGCCAGGTAGAGCTGTATCCTCAACGGCATTTTCGTGAACTTGTTAACGTTTAATTATCATTTTAAATGGTTTCATTTTCAGTACTAAATTAAATAGAAGCTAGTACTTAGTTGAGAAGTCTGTCGTTAGATTCAAACGATGTCATACGATTCCAAGTTTGACACATTTGGACCACGAGCAGACGGATTTCTAATTTAGCAGTCTTTATCGTTAGAAAATGTAAGAAGGCACCTAGTCGATGGTCATCAGATAATTTTCCGTTATAAGTTAATCTATTAAGTAGTAGGAATAAATTGTTTTTCTATCATAAGCAAATATAAAATCAGTGGGCCAATTTCCTGATTGTCACGTACAGGGTGTGACGCAAGCCGGCACGCGGGACCGCATGCGGTAATGGCTCCCGGGCGGGTTATGTATGGGCCCATTAAGAGCCTAATCTTCGAGCCTTTCTCATATAAATTATATTTAAACCCGTCGAGAATTTTACACAGCGCATTCGGCATAACAGTGGGTGATTTAAATTAATGAACTATGATTAAAATGATGGAATTATGAAACAAGTTACAAGGAACATTTATGAAAAAATCAATAAATGAATGACCCAGATGAGCCAATGACTAATTACCATATATTATGTATTTCCGGTAGTTAAATGTGTTAAGAAAATACTTATTAACCATAGTTACAACGATCCAACGGAATTAAAGAAAAAGAGATGTGATGCTAGCGAGAGTAAATCCATGTGTACCCGCGTTTCATGTACCTACACATCGTTGATATGGTGCGGTACAAAATCAGTCAGGTGGGTCGGTAATATCCGTTGGGCGTAACCAGACGCTCTTCAATTTTCATAATTTCCTATCCGCACAACCTCTACGCTTAGTGTATGACCGCGCTGATAGAAATACCAAATAAATAAACTACATAGGTGTCTACCTACTTCGGTAGATGCTTTATGTATACGATATCGCTAAGTAATTAACGAATGGATCAGTAGGTACCTGTTTAGTTTAATATGGTTTATATACTTTCAAATGCACAGACGGAGAATGATCAAATGGTATGACAAAGACTTACTACTTAATAACTTGGTGATTAAACTATTAAATCTAACTATGAAATGAAACCACCGAAATATGCGGCCTAAGGCCACATATTATAGGTAAGTTATGTCTAAGTATATATTTACACGATTCTACGTTTAGGTACCTATATTTACGAACATTTATTAAGTTTTTGTAATTATGTTTAGCTTTTATCTCGATACCTACCAACTATCAAACTTTAATGAAAGTACTTACAACGTACCTGTTTAATAATTATTTACCTCCTTCAATGTGTCACGTCCCGGCTCCCCGCTCCCCAGTAGGGGTGACCGACTTAGGACACGTGACCTTTATACGTCAAAGAGCAAGTCAGGCCGCGCTCTGATTGTCGAGCGGAGCGACTTGCGGGTTGAACATTTCATTAAGTAGATGCAGGACAATTACCTAGTTGTTAAGGATCTTTAATTCATAACTTACGTGCACATAGGTTGTATTGTAGCACATGTTTCAATAAGCGACACTAGGCGTAGTAAAGATAATAAAGAATGCCTGCTACTAAGGCACTAACAACAACGTGAAGAGGACTACACGTAAGTACGTATTTTTTTCATCAGTTTTTTACTTGTTTAATTCCTATTAAACAAGTAAAAAATGCTGATAAATTTACACAGTTCCATTTCGGTAGTAGTACTTACTATATACATACCCACATACCTACTACGGTAATAGTACCCGCTAAACGCACGTACAAAACTATAGCCTTAGCTAGTGATGACATTACGAAAGAACAAAATAGGTGCCCTAACTAAAGGTGTCAGGTTTGTTAAAGGGCTTGGCTCTCGCGTCGTGGAGACGCGAGCGCTGAACAGGCGCGCTGCGTGTCGGTTTCCTTTAGGACTAGTTAAGTATATTGCAGTTCAATTTTCTACTATATAGAGTCAAGACCACTATAAAAGCGTCGCGACGCCACTATATAAGCGCCGCGACGCCACTATATAAGCGTCGCGACGCCACTATAACAGCTACGCGACGCAACTATAAAAGCGTCGCGAAGTCACTATAAAAGCGTCACGATGCCTCTATAAAAGCGTCGCGACGCCAAAATGACAGCGTTGCGAAGTCACTACAAAAACGTCACGGTGCCTCTATAAAAGCGTCGCGAAGTCACTATATAACCATCACGATGCCTCTATAACAGCGTCGCGACGCGACTATAAAAGCGTCGCGACGCCACTACAACAGCGTCGCGACGCCACTATTAAATCGTCACAATGCCACTATAGAAGCGTCATGACGCCAAGGTATTAACTGGGTATTACAACGTAAATACTTGGTTAAATTTGAATTGTTGTTTATAATATTCTGAATTCCCATTTTGACTGAGCCCCAAGGGTTAGCGGTCAATTAACAAAAGATCATAGTTAAATTGGTACCTACTTACACGAAGCGCTCGACCTTTAGGTACCTACATTATATACTTTATACGAAGTTAAATTACTAACCACAAGTTTTAATTTCCTTTACATAAGTAAGGATTTTGTCTATTTATAATTTTTCCTACAACTCCTATTCTTTCTGCCGATTAATTCGTGCGAATTCCAAGATAATTTAGCTAGACACCGTTGTCGATCCTGGCTTAGGTACACGAGTATATCAGTACCTAAGAGTTGTGGAGTGTATGCTGGCCTAGTCCCATAAGCCGTGTGTAAGTTTTATCACCGTCGGTCGGAGATAAACCTACCCTGAATAATAAACTTTTATTTTTTGCCGCACTATACGTCGGTTTAATAAAAAACTAAAAAGACAACGAAAAAAAAAAATTCACAAAAAATTATCTAAGTAGGTACTGGCGCCATAGCGCCTGTAAGGTAACCCCAAGCCAAGGGGGGTAAAAAGTTAAGTAGGTATCATGAAGTAGGTAAGCAACTTGAATCTTCAACACTGACAAAAGAATAGTTAAAATATTCACGTGCCAGCAACGGTTCCTTCGGCTGTATTTCTCCCAAGATTCCATGGGATTTATTGGGCATGTTCCGTTTCAATTTGGGTTGGCGACAAGGAGATGACGTCATTTTGGTCCCTCACCCCTCCTGGGAGTTTGGAGGTAAGATGCTATCTAAGTTATGCGAGGGTTGTGAGTACCCCGTTCATATGTATCACACGTAAGAACTTTATTCTCCCTGCCTACACTACACCTGGTGGTGTATTTCAAGATTATGACGTGGTTGTAGTGGCTGGTAATATTTTATATGTTTATATATAAGTGGCACCATATACCTAATATACTAGAGTAGCGAAAACAAATTCGAATCTGCCGCATCACAAAAAGCACCCTCTTTAATAATTACTAAATTCACCTGGTTTCGCCTGGAGGAAAACATAACAAACAAACATATTAAAACTTGAAAATCTTTATATATATTTTAATTTACATTTTTTTTTTGTGATTTTTGTATTAACATCATAAAGATAATTATTTACTTCATTACATTATTAATGTTGTGTATTAAGAAAATTACTGTTAATATTAAAATAACAATTTTGAAGGCTTTTCTCGCACGTTAGAAAAAAAAGCAAAGTTGGGTTGGGTCACTGGGCCCCCAATGTTATACATAATACATTATGCCGTAGCTTCTTCTTACTTTGTAGGGTGGGGAAGGGCCCTTTACATTATTATTACAACAGTGTAAAACAACAGAGCTCAGAAATAATACATAAGCTGTAATCTAAGTGGTAATCAATATTTTGAAATAAATCTTACAAAACACAACATAATTAACCTAACATTATTATACAATATATACAAATCAAAGGTTGATCTTACATGAGATGTATCCCAATAATTAAATTAAAGTTGGGATAACTTAGCTTCGTCATATCAACACAACGCTTTTGAGATAATAAATTAGGTAAAAAAATCAAGGGAAATCAAAGTGAACAAAGAAAAGTTTGGTACTCATAATAATATATTAATGAAATACTTCATAGTAATCGCTAAATTAATGACACTTCAGAAAATAATATGTCATATTACAACCAGCAATAAGCTCAGCAAATAATTTAGTACATAAAGTCACGCCATAGTTCTATTATCAGACGAACCACTCGAAAAGAGATTATAAAATACTAGCAAATACATAAATAGGTACAGTTGTACACATTTCAAACAACGCATCGGTAACATACCAATATGGGATCCAACATCCAAGCGGAAAATCTATTACGACGGTTCGACGCCTGTTGGCTAATACCCATACCCATGCGCCTTTTGGAACGTGATCATCTCTTTTAATTTTACTTTCAAAAGCAATCAACAAAATCACATCATATACAAAAATAACAATAATTACATAGGTAACAAATTCTACACAATGAATTCATTAAAATTAGGAGACAATATGCGATCGATGGCTTACAGCCGAAACTGAAACGAATACATTAATATACATTTGTCCGTCATTTAGCTACCCGCGCGAGCCATGAGCACTTACACGCCGTCGAACCAATCATGTGAAAGAGTGTTCAGGCGTATAACAAGTATTCACAAAATGTCATGAATAATGTACGCAGTCAAATTCGCAAAAAGTTAATAAAAACCTGTATACCATTTGGTTAAGTGCTAATAGTACATTGTTACCCAAGGGGTGAAGGTAACCTCGAAATATTAGGGCCCTCGCTACGCTCGGGAGCCAAACTCCGTCTCGCGTCAAAATAAGTCATTCACCCGAGGTAAACACTGTGCTCTTCATTACGAATACAAGGAAAGTAAAAATAAAAACAGGAATTAGCTAAGAAATAATCCAAGGAAGTATGAATAATACTCTACAACTCGAAAAAACGAATGAAGGTCGGATTGCCATTCGCCGCCTATTTTGTTTTTTTTTTCGTTGGCCTGGTAAAAATAGAACTAATTTCTTTTTAATAATTTGACAGCTGTCTGTTGAAAGCGATTCTCCCTAAGGCGGAAATGTATTACTTTCAACCCGCTCCTCAGGCAAGTTCAGAACTACTTTCCGAGTCTGAGTAATGAAAAAACTTATTTTCCCTTCCTGAATAAAAATGAAATACTTATGTTGAGATGAATTAGTAATTTTGTTTGTATGTTGCCCATACAGCCTTTGAGACTAACTATTGCGCATGGCCCTTTTGCGAATATGACAATAAACGTGACGATGACTTTTTCCGCATGACCCTAACGTCTGAACCCAATCACACACCTTTCACCCTAGTCCAGTAATCAGACCTCTCAATCGACTCCTGCGCAGGTATCTGTGACGACAGCTCGATTGCAATTTATCGCGTCCTAATATAAAACGATCTTGGTCCAGGAATAATTGAGTTAGTCGTCGTCATCACTAATCCGGCGCCCTTTCTTGGATTTCTTCTTTTCCATAGCTTCCATCCGCATGTCTTCTAAATCTTCCATAATACCTATAAATTAAATACAAATAAGTTGACACTATACCACTGGATCAATGACACTGATGGCATTATATGGCTAGTCACTAGACTAAAGCGGTTTGACCACAAGCCGCTCGGCTCACTGCATCGGGCGGTTGCGGGTTTGATTCCCGTCATCGGGACAAATTTAGGGAATTACCCATTCGTAATTGGTTCCAGTCTGGGTGTCACTGGGATCACTACCAGTACATTGTACGGTACGATCCTTGTACTGTATTTGACGACCGCTTGGCGCAGTGGTTCGAGCGTAGGTAGGCCGCTCGGCTCACTACACCGGGTGGTCGCGGGTTCGATGGTGGGTGGTCAGGGTAAATTTCGGAAATGGCTTTTCGTAATTTGCCCAGATCTGGGTGTCACTGGGATCGCCCACATTCCATTATACAGTACGCATAGTACAAGTGTTGCTTAGTTTGGGACCATACAGTTGGTGCCAATCTGAAGATATTTATGCAGTAAATGAAGCCGTCATATGAAACTTTTCAAACTTTCCAGATTCATGCTAAGCTTGTAAAGCCAAGTCTAAAGTACACACCGATCTTTTTGCTAATATATTCCTCGCGCTGTTGCCGGGCGAAACTGGACTCCATGTCAGGATCATCGTCGTCGTCCATATACCGATATCTGGTTAAAACATAAAATTGACAGTTAAAGATCATAGAGTTCTAAATTCAATGGCAAAATACGAGAAGTATCAACGCATGTGGGTTGGCTATTCCATATCACTCAAGTATGGACGTGCGTCATGTGTTGACGTAATTGAATGCAAATCACATTCGTAACATATCACAGGGCATGCGCGAAATATACGCCAACTCAATCTAGTCTCACACACAACACACGACTATCCACATAAATTAGAAGTTAATCAAAATCAAATATGGGGGCTAGTTGCGGGACCGCATTCGTAAACATTACTATGAGGTCTCAAATTACGCGAAATAACATAGCGCATTGATAAATCTCCAAATTTCTATAGTGTTGGTCCATTACTTATGCCCATATTATTAACAAATCGATCTCAAGTCTGGGGCGTTTAGAGCACGGTTTTGTTTGACGTGTTATAATAGTATGATATAAGAATTACATTTCCAAGATCACTCTCAGACTTGACATAGATTTTTAAAGACGGTGAACAAGTATTGTTTGTGAATAGGGCTGTATGTTGCCCTTAGACGCACTCCAACCATATTTTGATCGCTACTTACTTGGACTTGTCATAGCCGAATATCTCCTTAATGTGTGTGGAATAGTCCATCTCTTCGTCGCCATCGTCTATGAAGTCGTCCAGCTCGGAGTCGTACTCGGAATCGGACGCCACCGCGCGCCCTGAACCCAACGGACATTTAGTTACTTTACTACAAACTGAACAACAGAACCGAAACATTTACACCAAGTTACATATTACTTACGGGTTATTGAGAGGGGGGGAGGGAATAAGCGGCTGTCGACGACCGAACAAAAAGGTATACTATTTTTTTGCAACTTTACTTTGTAAATCTAAAACCATCGGCTTCGTGGGACAGTTGAAGTAATAATGGTTTTGTAGACTTGTGGAATCTGTGAACAGCCGTATTCTTATAACACCTTTTGTTTTTCAAGTTTCCTCCAAAGCTGATAGTTTTAGAATTACAAAGTTAAGTTTTGAAAAAAAGTATACCCTTTCTGTTTCAACCTGTATATGTATATTGGGAGCGCTCGCCGCGCGGCCACTCTATCCGTGCTAAGCGTCAGTGGCGTTACACGATATATATAAGTAAGTATATACAATGGCTCGCGTCGCAGCTGTTTTTAACGCTTAGTTCCTACGCTTTATACTATAAAATTTCGCTTCTTTCAGGCGTCCATAAACGGCACTGTTGTTTTTTTATTAAACTTACGTTTCTGATTTCTCCTGTCGTCCATTTGTTTCCGCTTCACGTCGCCGGGCGGGAACTGGCGCGTGCCGTTCGCCTTCCGCACACCGTTCTTGCCCAACGAATTGACGTGTTTGTCGAAATCGAAGCTGTTCGACACCTTCGGCTTGCTGGGGCCCGCGCGGTCGCCGCCCGCTGCCGCCTTCCTGTCATCAGGCCTTCTAACTGCACCTTGTTTCCTCTCACCAGCTCTTGGTGACCCATCTTCCCCTTGGTTAGCTCTCTGCTTTGCAATCACTCTGTCTTTGACGTCATTCCTCTGCACCGCCTGCTCCTTCGTTTTTGGCACTGGTTTACCCTGGGCACTGTGGCCGTTCAAATATTTACCATTGCTACCCTTACCGGGCATAGCAAACTTCTTCTCGTTCGAGTTCTTATCTATCCTGTACGTGTTTTGACTCTTCAAATCTATACTCTTTTTAACATCTTGTTTGACACTCTCCTTACTGTTTAATTTTGATTTATCTACCGGCTTGTCAACAGATCTAATCGTTTTGTCTGACCTAGTGTTTTCCAATCTCGATTTGACTTTGTCTAATCTTTCTCGGTCCTTGTTTAACCTATCTATATCCCTCTCTATCCTCTCCCTCTCAGCTTTTAGTTTTTCCAGTCTTTCTTGGTCTACTCTTAGTTTTTCGCGTTCAGCCTTTTCTTTATTATCCAGTCTAGCTTTCTCTTTTTCCCGTTGCAGCTTGTCTGTTCTGTCTCTGTCATCTCTCTTGTCTCTGTCACTCGGCCGTGGGCTATTATTTCTGTGATTGTTTGTTTTGTCCGTGAGTTTAGGTATTCTACCAAAACCAGACGGCTCAGGTCTCTTCTCTTTGTCAGGTATTTTCTTCTCAATGTCGTCTTTTTGAACTGAACAAAAAAAATATTTTTAATATACTAGATATCTGATGTCGGTACATTAAATATTATTATATTCTAATTAAAATATTGTAGTTAAAGAGTAATCTTAGAATAATGAGATAATGGTTCCGATTCAGTGGGCGCAAAGTAAACTTAATTAAAACAACTGTATTTTAATTGCTGGCACGGCTGTCATTTACGAGTAAGGCAGTAATTAACTTCCATGAATCAAATAGAGTTTAACTGAATTAAATAAATACCGCCAGACGAACACACCAACTGTATGGTTCCAAACTAAGCAACGCTTGTACTATGGGTACCGTACAATGGACTGGTGGCGATCCCAGTGACACCCAGACCAGGGCAAATTACGAAATTTACCCTGACGGGAATCGAACCCGCAACCACCATGTGCAGTGAGCCGAGCGGCCTACGCTCGAGCCACTGCGCCAAGCGGTCGTCATTTAATTGACATCAATATACTGATAGAGGGGTACATACATAGAATACTTTCAATTTTACAGAAAAAATATTTAAAATTGACAATTTGTAAGTGCCCCCGTAGGCCTAAACAAAATAAACGCTTTGAATTTGAATTTGAACGTACCCTTCCGTCCCCCCTGTTTCTCCGCGTCCAGGCGCTCCTGCCTGCGCTGGCGCCGCGCCATCTCCTCCTCGTACTCCCTCCTCTGCTTCTTCGTCATCGGCCTCTCCAGCTCAGACTCCGCGACCACCTTCTTCTGGGCCACCTCTATAGGCTCACTTTTCTTCTGTTCCGCCAACTTGAGGAGCTGGTTGAAGTCCATGGGCGGCGGCGCCGGTTTACGAAATTTAGGTTTATCCGGTTTGGTGGCCTCTTTGTTCTTCTCGGGCTCGTACTTTGTTGGTGGGCTGGAGTCTCTTTCTGTAAATTAAACATTTACACTAAATGAATATAGACGGAAAATTTCACTGCTATTTAAATATATTTTTCAAGTCATGTAAGAACACACATCATGCTTTCTTGTTGAATACTTAATCTGTATTTCCTCAGAGGTAGCACAAGCACCTGTACAGTTTAATATATGAAATCTTAATTATAGTTCACAGTTCTTAATATGAACTGTCATAAAAACCTATTATATATTATGATATAATACAAACCTCCATTTTCCGTTCTTCTCCTTCTCTTGTGGGGGACGGGGTCGTCCTCATGTCTCAGAGCATGTTTCACTCGCTCCCGAGTACCATTGATATCCTTCTTCACAGAGTTATCTGTAAATTATTTGTTTACATGTCACTTTAGCAAACAGCTGAATGATATTTATTACAATATTAGTGAAGAAACTATTATCATTATTAAACATATATCTGATTGGCACATAAATGATGACCAGGAGAGATATGGCAATAGATTTATAGTTAATTGAGTTTGTATCCAACAGGACTACAGCCATATAGTATTGTCTTGGTGACAATAAATATTTTAATTAGTAAGTTATTGTAATAAATTGCCTGTCATTTAAAATTCAGATTTGACAAAGAACACTGACATTCATTAGTAATGTTAACTATTTACATAATGTTGTTCATTAACAAATTCTAGGGTTTGATAAAACTAAAAAAATCCATCAAAAATTTGCTCACTGCTGGTAGGAAATTTTGGTTCATCAGGTATCTTGCTGTACTTCTGCATCATTTTCTCGTACAGGGCAGCAGCTTCTTGGGACTCGTACCCATAGTCATCCTGGTCGGGCTGGTCGGGGCCCTCACGGGTGACGGCAGTGTTGTCCCTATCAATAGCATCTGCCAGTACTGATTTGTTTGCTGATTTGAACACTTTCAAGGACTTCTGAATCTTTCTCATTAGTTTAGGGTCCCTCATAGCAAGCAGATCGTCCCTTTTCTTCACGGCATCTAGTTTCTTCTGTTTCTCTTCCTCATCTTTCTTTGCCAAAAACTTCTGTATGTTGGCTGACAACTTATCTTTTGGTTTCTGCTCCTTTTTTGGTGGATCGAAGCGAGCTTTGTAATAAGTCCTATCCTATAAAATAAACTTATTGTAATGTATTTCATGAATAAGAAGGTAGTGCAATGACAACATTTTTCAAAGCAAAAGTGGTTGCTCGAGGTTTACATGATGAGAGAATAGTTTCCAATAGTAGTTGATAAAAAAAACCATGAGTACAAATAGAGCTAACTATTGGGCTATCAACACCACCAAGGAAACCCACAATATTTCGCAAAATAAGTAAGTAGCAAACTCACAGATGACTTTTGTTGTTGGTTTCGTTGAGCTGCTAATAACGTCTCGCGGAACTCCATTTTAACAGTTTTTAATAATGCCTTGGATGTAAAATTACTACTGATATAACAACATTTCAAAATTTTCACAAATTAATTACGATTTTTCTTAAAATACGTGTCAGACTCAATTTTGATACACAATCCTACCATTTTCTGGAAACGTACTGCCCCAGTGATGCGACACTTTAGTTAGACTAAAAATCATTTTAGTAAATTTTCAAACAAACTACAAATGGTGATGTGCCATTTCACAAGTGAAAAATCATATTATATAATCTTTCATAAGTAGCAGCTGCTACCGACATAGATAGAGTCTGGCACACGAAAGTTGAACCTGAGATTTATTGAAACTTTTTACATGGCAACTTTTTATTAATGTCACCCGGCATAAATAGTTACTAGAACTAGTCTTGATACTTAAATAATATCTATATAGCGGTTCATCATAAATGTATGTGACGATAGCAGTGATTCGGATGCCTCACTAGAGATTGAATTTTAAGATTCTGAATTTGATTATGTCTCTTAAATAAAATGATATTTAAATAATTAACATTTTATTTTATTTACATCTATAATAACATTTTATTATCAAAAATGTTCTGCATTCTGCGGCATCTTACTATTCTTTGCTCTCAAGTTAAAATTTCAGAGTAATATGGATTAAAAGCATTATACATAAAACTAATAATAGAATATAATAACAAGATTAGGTAAAATTTGACCTCATTTACATGCGTATTTTATTTAGGAAAATCGAAACTAAACTAAATATATTTTTTTTGTAAAGTATCAAGAACATTTATTTCTCATATAACTAGTGATACCACACGCAGATTTTTTTAAATTGGCGCGCTTTTTCAGGCTCAACTTTCGTGAGCCAGACTCTAGAAACTTTTAAAAATAATTGCAATTAAATCGCAAAGCCGTCGGTACTGTTCAGGTTTTCATGATAAATCATCAAACAGTGACTTCATAGAATTAAAAATAATTGTTAAAATTCACCACGTATAAAGTCATTGACTGTGAAAAATCACGGTTGAAATAACAAGAAAAACATAATTTCACGTAATGAAAATGAATTGAAAGTAGCAATCATTTACATGACTGATAAATACACCATTCCTCTAAATAAAAAGTGTTTTTTCGATGTACTTGACATTGAAATGACATTGAAAGTAATTTTATTCTGAAAGTTGCTTGGAAAAGCCATTGCAAATTGATCAAATTTATATTTATTCTAAGATACTATGCTAGTATAATAATAACCACCAAAACATCCATTACCCCTGTTTTCCCCGAAGTCTGAAGGCAGTGTTGTTACATGTACACCAATATTTACCCTATCGCATTAGTCACGCATACTCATCCACCATTATAATAATGTAAAAAGTATTATGTATTAGAAAGGCGTATCAAGTTATTTTCGTATAACATGCTCATTGAATAAAGGTGATTTGTGCCCTTAAAGTTACCAAGGTTTGGCAATGCTGTTATGAAATGTTTGTTAATGCTTCTATCATCCTGTTTTAGAAAGGCATGAAGATATTTGCGTTCACGAATGTTGCATCCGTTGTTTAGTAAGAAATTAAAATTTGAAGATCCTAAAGCTGAGAGTAGAACCTGTTGTGAATTAAATAGGACACTTTATAATTTAAATTACCATATAAAGGTGGATGAAGAATATAAAATTAGAATCGAGTAATCAAATTAGTCAAAAATAAAAAATCGACTAATCGCTACAACCCTACGCTAGCATAGACAGAGAACTGTCACTCTGAAAAACTCTTTTCGAAACTTGACGGAAGGAGAAAATATGGTTGGTGTTTATTTCTATGGATTTATCAAAAAATATTATTACAATCGTTGAATATAATCCGCATTTATGACTAGTTTTGTGTGATTTAACTGTGACTTGTGATGTACAGCGATTTATTTATGACAACAATCTTCAAACAACATCTAAAATGTTTTTCCACTCCAGGCCACCTCCAAGAAGAAGACTAGGAAGTTGAGAGGACACGTGAGCCATGGCCACGGTCGTATTGGTGAGTTTAATTCTCCTTTCACTTCCACTATGTTCCCAAACACGATATCCAGAAATTGAGCACATAACCTCTTCACACAATGAAAACATTGTGTTGTCACCGGTTCATGTGTCCCTGAATTATAAACGCTAATTCCCACTTCAGAATCATGTCCAGCTAGCCCCATTAGCCAGATTATATTTATTATTTATCTAATTACCTACTGACTGAATATTAGCATATCGAAGGAAATAATATTTAGTGCCTAGATATTTAATCTTCCATAACCTCATGTAGGACATCACAGCAAGAACAACACCCACATTAGTTTTTACAGTCAACTGATCAATCAATTACCAACCCCTATCTTGTTTCAGATAGAATTGTGTATGTTATAAATAAATAAAGTAATATCAATTTTCCAGGCAAGCACCGCAAGCATCCCGGTGGTCGCGGTAACGCTGGTGGGGAGCACCATCACAGAATAAACATGGACAAGTACCATCCCGGATACTTTGGCAAAGTGAGTAATATTGTTGTCCATTGTATTGTTTGTATAATTTTACAATGATACAAATTCTGTTGTAGCCAAACCACAAGTGAACTAAATGGGACACATCTAGAAATATGTGTCTTACTCATATTATCATGAATTATTTCGTTTAAATCCCAATGATATAAACACCTGGATGTTAGGTTAGATGATTTCCTCTGAATCATGTAGTTTATTTACATGTTACAGCCTAAAAAATCCTTAGTGTATTTGCTCCTCCCAACTTGCACTAGTCATAAAATGACATTTTCTATAATAATATGCCAAACCCAGCTGTATAATTAAGTCTGGTAATCTAAAAACTTCAGGTATAGCATGCCACTGATATTAATTTACAAATCCTTGAAACTAAGCCTTCAGTCAAAAGTAATCTATCTGGGTATATGAGGGTGAACATTTCCAGCTCATCAGATGTCACTTGATTAGACTGGACTGTTGTTATCTGTCACACTTCTGTCAGTGGCACTGCAACACCCACGCTAACGTGGCGCCACCCTGCGACATTGTGTGATTTCATTCCATACTGTAACTAACTAAATCTCTATTTAACCCATAGCTTGGTATGAGGAACTTCCACTTGAGGAAGAACAAAGTCTTCTGTCCGGTGCTGAACCTCGACAAGCTGTGGACCCTGGTGACAGAGCAGTCGCGGCTCAAGTACGCCAGCGCCACCGACAGCAAGGTGCCAGTCATCAACATTGTTAAGGCTGTAAGTATCTACTGTTTCTAAATCACATAAAATAGGAAATAGAAGAGAATCTGGCTGCAAAATAATGAAGTATTTAAATTCTAATGTATCTGAATCTTCAAGAGTAAAGCTCCATTCAATAATGAAATCACCATTCTTTCTCAAATGTTGGGAAATTTCTTAGTTAAGTTGCTATTAATTTCCCTCCTATCAATAAGTAGGTATAGGATTCTTCCAAACTTGTCATATCAACAACCATAAATTTTGCCTTTACGAATATTTATTGATGAGTTTGTTTTGATCAGTATAATAAGAAATAGGCAATTTGGCTTACCAATCTCATACCATTGTTTTTATCTGTTTCAGGGTTACTACAAGTTGCTCGGCAAAGGCAAGCTCCCCAAACAGCCTGTGATAGTGAAAGCTAAGTACTTCTCAAAAACAGCTGAGAAGAAGATCAAGGATGTTGGTGGGGTGTGCGTTCTGTCTGCGTAATTTAAGTCTACAATAAAATTATAAAATCGATATTTATGGTTTTCACTTACTGTTGCACACAGGAATCTACCCTATAACATTACATTATACAGTTGATCAAAGTTCTTAATTTACCAGATCGCATTTTGATAATGAAACAAGTATTGTAAATAGCATTATACATTATAATTAAATTATGTCATAAAAGTAATTAAATTACATTTCATTGTATATAGATGACAATAATACTAATTTAAGAATATACTGGTTTCATGACGAATAGATCAAATTCTTGAAACGAAATTACAGTAAAAATATAAAATTGATTGTCATATAAAACACTGGATTTCTAGTATACAGTTATAAATCATGAGATCAATAAAAACTATCTTTTCATTACTCATACTCTGAAAGTAGGTCTGAAGTTGCCTGAGAAGCGGGTTGAAAGTAATACTTTTCAGGCCCGGGAGTTTCGCTTTCAACTGACAGCTGTCAAATTATTAAAAAAAACTAGTTCCATTTTCACATTTCTATGGAACCATGTTCAAACTTTTTCTACAGTCACTCAATTACAGCACGATGTAAAATTGAAATAACATAAAGTTAAGTATTAATTCGAGAATATATTTTTTTAAATGACTTTATTATAATTTAGTTTCAACAATTTATTTTAAAATAACATAGATTTGGGCACAATATTTAAAGATGAAAATGAAAAATAATGGCTAAATAATGAAGTTGGCCGGCCAACGAAAAAAAACAAAATAGGCGGGAATCCGATTTTTTTTTTCGAGTTGTAGAGTATTGTTTATACTTCCTTGTATTATTTCTTTAGCCAATTCCTGTTTTTATTTTTATTTTCCTTGTATTCGTAATGAAAAGCACAGTGTTTACCTCGGGTGAAAGACTTATTTTGTCCCTCGAACTATTAGCGCCCTCGCTACGCTCGGGCGCCAAACCCCGTCTCGGGACAAAATAAGTAACTTTCACCACTCATGTAACAATGTACTATTAAAAAAATTATGGAGGATTTTTTAAATTTTAGTTTTAAGTAGCCATAGTAAGGTCATCAAAATGTTTAACAACTTACTATTGAAAGATATTGATAACTTAAAGACAACTTGCATAAATTCTAAGATTACCATTTTACATGCACCAAGTATGGCTAACCTTTAGGTTACACCAATTTATTTTTCATCAGTGCAAACTAAGGGCTAAAACCAATACAGCCATATAATAGGATACTAAACTTGTATGCAATATAGAATTTGCCCAGAAGAATCTAAATCATTCTGTCTCACCAACATGCTCAGTGTGGGAATCAAGCCCTTAAATGGATTTAACATAAGATTCGAGTTCCTTAGCAGATCAGTCATTCAGGAGCACATTACCTCAACAAAACTATGTATAAATTGTCACTGTGTGTGTGGGTCTCATCTGTGGGATTTGCTCAGGTGGTGTCTGAGTTGGCACAGGTTCTGCGGGCCGAGCCTGCTTAGCCTTCTTCCTCGCAGCATCACTCTCTGCATAGTACATACCAAGCCTCGTTTTGATGGCGGCCAGAGCTGCCCCATTGATCTCATCATGGAATATATTAGTGTATCTCCATTGTTTTACCATGGGTCCTTTTTTGCGCTCCTTTTTATTTTTTTTGTGAGACTTCTCTGGTTCTTGAATAATCTCTATATTCTGATTATAAGAGTTATCTATAGTAATGGCTGCATGCTGTGGTTCAGGTTTCGTTTGGAGCAGAATAAAAGCTGTGGTTGGTTGTGCAGGCCTTGGTGCAGTTGGCTGCAGTAATATACCCATGCTTTGAGGTCCATTTGGAGTCTGATAAAAGTTGGTAGGGGCTGCAGTGGTTAATGTTGCAGTTTGATACTGATTTTGAAAGTAGTTCTCTGCAATGTTTACTAAGTGACTGCTGCCAGGATATGATATGGAAGCGAGAGTCTCTTGCGGAGGCTGAGGCTGCACCTGTTGTATCTCTGCCTGTGGAACCACTTCCATGTTCCTCTTGGACTTGGGCATAGTTGCTGTTATATTGTCAGGATCATATGTTTTGATGTAGTCTTTCCACATTTTAGAAATGTTTATTTCCAAACCTGCTATTTTGTCCAGTCTAATGAAATCCTTGAGGCGGTGAGTGTGAACAATGGAATAAATATGATTCTTTATTTGTTCAAATACCCCATTAGGCAATCTAACTTCTCCAGATCTGCGATGGCTGTTCTTGCCACGGTTGTCACTAGGAAACATGACACCGTCATCCATCTTTTTGCAGAGTACTCTGACTTTCCTTTCTGTAATAGCATGAATGTTTTTGAAAGCTGTTTGACACACCTGTGTCTCTCTTCCTTTGACTCTTATAAAGTATTCAAAGGTACATGTGCGGCGACTACTTGTTTTAACTCTTTTTCTTTTTACATCAACCTGTCTCATCAGCCCAAATAAATACGCATTTTGTTCATCGTGAGTTTTCATAGAGTAGAAACCCTGAAAAGTTTTTAATCTCACATCTTCAGGCACTTTCTGAAAGCATCTTCGCCGACAGTTGCAGTCAGGCCCTGGCTGCTTGGGAGGCACGATTTTTCCATTTGCATTTATATATTCCAGCCCTGCTATCCTTAAACGTTTCTGTTTTTGTTTGTGCCATTCTGAAATAATAATTAACAAAATCAAATAAAACAGAAAAGTAATAGATACTGTAAAAGTAATACCTACTTGATTTGTAACAAAGAAGTTCAAAATGTATACCTATATGTACAAATTGAATATCAGAAAGCACGCCGTGTACCTAATGCATATACTTAGTTCAGCTCGGAGTTATATTTTATTTACTTTTGAAATAAATGAGTGAAGATTGTTTTGAATAGGCTAACTTAAAGTAAGTACCGAACAAAAGTACAGTAAGGTAGTAAGAGTCAAATATTGGATAAAGTAATGAAGACTTAACAACAGACACAAAGCACTACTAAAAGTGATGTTAATCAAACAGTCCAGGAACGTAAAAGCACACGAAATGTTAAAACTTACCTTCTGGATTTCGTGATCTTCTTTTTACAACTTTTCCGTTTTTGGTGAGCTTTATTTTCCGCTCAATATTTGAGACATCAGCCATTTTAATATCGAAGCAAAGCCATCATCCATCCAATTTATCGTAACTACCACTTTTGAGAACAAAACGCACAAGTCAGTTAGTTTATCAGTACCAAGGACGTGTAAACCAATAACAATAATTGGTTTATTGTATAATATTATAACAATAAAGAATTTATGAAAGTTTCTAGATAATATAGCATGTCTTGACCAATAAAATAAAATATATTTGTTATACCAAGTTATTATCTAACTCAAAATCAAACAAACAAAACGTTAACGCTGAGCTCTACAGTAGGACCATTCAAAATTCTTGGTTGGGCATGGTCATGGGCACGCGACAGAAGGCATGCGTCAGTCAGTAGAGAGATAAAAGTATCCGCTTTCATCTCCTCTTTCTTTCTATAATTTCTACCTGTATGAGAGCCTGGGCTCCCCTCTAGTATATATACAAGGTACTCTGTGGCTCCCCTACTCTATTCTTATATCTCTATGACTACGTCACCCGACACCCGAATCTGAAGTTAGGGATCCGAAAGTGAAAACAATATCGATATATCGGTAATATTCAAAAGATTTAAAATAATAGTGTATTTAGCTCAATATTTAATACCAATAGCAATTTTTATACAAAATTGTACATAAATCCCAATAAAAAAGACTATTACTGCTGGACATGATTCATGTCGTGAAACACGAATTCCAAATTAGAAAAAAGTAAACAATTCACGAGATTGAGGTTATTTAAGTACCGTGATCACTCGCGAATACAATATTATTAGAAACTACCCGCGTAATTTATTTAATGACAAGAGTTGTGAGATTTGAGAATGATCACCCAACAATATATAACAATATAACTCACGAGTTAGCGACATGCCGGTTGATGAATCACGGGCGGCCACACACACATACATTTGTATCAATATAACGATATTCCTGATCAAAATATATCGACTAAAATATCGATACATCGATATATCGATACTTTTTCAACAAGCCTATCTGACTGAAGTAGATCTTTGTTTTTTTTTTTATCAAACGTCATGTATTTATTATTTCGAAGAAATCTGTAAAGTACTCTATGTGTAACTGTCCACCATCCAACAAGGAAAAAAGAAAGAAACTAGTGAAAACTTTGGATTTTCTGCTTAGATTTGCGATATATAACGAACTCCAGTTTTGTTATATTTATTGTTCAGCTTACTCAAGAGGGGACATCATCAGGAAACGGTGAGTCAATGTGGATGTCGAGTTCTTGTACACTGTCGATAAAATCATTTTTCTATGATGTTACTAATATACCATGCTTTTATAATTACCTACCTAGTAAATTTGTGTGTGATTCATCAACTTAAATGAACACGAGTGCAGAATATAGGTTTTTACAAATAAATTATATAGGTAGGTAGGTAAGTACCAACGCAATCATGGTGAAATACCTGTTTTATGTATCAAGGCATTCTATGATAAAAAATAAGTTACTTTATTTTTCGGTTTGGTCTTATAAATGATGAATGTCTTTTTAATATAGACGTAAGACATATTTTTATTATTTTCAGATAAGATGACATTCCAATCGCCAATGCCTAGCCGGGAATTTTTATGGGATGTTTTCAGAAGGTAATGGTCATCCAAACGCTAACATTACTTAAACTCCACAAGACTAGTACCCTATACTAAACTAACTAGTACCCTTTGAAAGTCTATTGTACGTTATATCATACTGTTCATGACAAGTCTCTGCTAGTGCCACGCAGGCAATATTAATATTGTTCTTAAACCTAATAAAAATACCCATTTGTAGAATATTATTATTATGAAACAGGATGTCAATATTATAGGTACAAAAAAGAATGAATTTATACTTTGAATTTTTTAAAGGAAAATGGTTCATAAAGTCTTTAGGAAGAAAAAAAAATCCTAACTATTGAATAGGTAGGTACCTACCTATGTGGTTCCACTTTTTTTTTAGAATATACCTACTTCTTACTTTTGCAGAGTGGACAAGGATCGAAGTGGCTATATATCTGCGGATGAATTACAGCAGGCTCTGTCCAACGGCACATGGAATCCATTCAATCCAGAAACAGTGCGACTCATGATAGGTATGATTGCATACACTTCACCCTAAGTTTGCACTGGACAAAACATTCACACAAAACAGGTAGTCTCTATTTTTTATTTTCATAAAATAGAGACAACATTATGTTTTGTGTATTTGAGTCAAATAAGTATTGACAAGGAAACTCGGAATAGGTACTTAATGCATTCTATATGAGGAGCTCCGGAACAAATACCGATAAATCCACTTTTGATGAAAACACTTTTTTTTTCCGACTCTCATAGTACTCTTACATGCCATACTTTAATCGGACGCATCAAAAACCCGTTAAAAACGTACTAAATGAGACTCTAAAGATGGGCAGCCAGAACAAAATCCGACAATTACAATCAATGTTTTGTGTTTTCCCTCTCCTCATATATACTCCACCTGTGACAAAGTTAAGTGAAAAAAAAGTTATAAAGCCATAGATATTCTATTCTCAAAAGTTTGCAGTAAAGACATTTATTGGTTCTCATTTGTTTTTGTTTAATAATTAAGTACTCTTTCTTTTCATTACAATTATAATGTTGTGGCCCGCTTATAAATCTTATAATAGCAGTTTATGTTTATGTAGCTTAATAAAAAAAGGTTGAGTAGGACTAACTTGTGACTTTCTCAATTCCAGGTATGTTTGACAAACAAAATAGAGGTGTCATTTCGTTTGAAGACTTTGGTGCACTGTGGAAGTATGTCACGGACTGGCAGAATTGCTTCCGGTCATTTGACAGAGACAACTCGGGGAACATTGACAGGCAAGAGTTGAAGAATGCGCTCACAGCATTCGGATACCGGCTCTCGGATGAGATCATTACCATGATGGTGCATAAATTTGACAGGTTCGGCAGAGGAACCATTCTGTTTGATGACTTCATTCAATGCTGCATCACCCTATATGTGAGTATCAATATTAATTATTTCTCCTAAATCAATTAGATACTTATCTGCATTTGAAAAACCACCCACAATTCCCTACTAATACCTATCTATGAATTCCCCATTGTGATATCTATCATATGACTAGTCATATACTTATTTGACAAGTCTGTGCATTCTTATATTGTTTAAATTGGAACACAGTAGATAACAATAATTAGCCATGATGACTAAAACAACATAGAACATGTAATTTTTTTCCGTTTTTCTCTCACAATGTAGGCTTCAAATAATGGAGTTGTAATAAAGTTCATATTGATTCAAAATGAAAATTAATGTTAATTTAATAAATCTGACTCATGTCACTTCTTATCTCAAGCAAACCTAGGTATGCAAGGAAGCAAATATGAAATTGACAAATAGGATTATGTATTTCATTGACAATTATTTTTTCGCGCAACCTGAATAGTAGCAAATGTAAACTATCATTAAATTGGATACCTTTATTGCTGAGAGTAAACCAGTTTTTGTGCCGTAGTATATTCTTGTAGCCGAAGTCATTATTGGTTCATATAAGCTAGTGGTCCACTATGGTTTTTGCCCGAAAGCCTCCAATGTGGCCTAACAACTGTGATAGCCAGTCCCGACAGCTCAACATGCCATTCACAAATGGAAGCGCTTAGTCGTAAATGTTACTAGATCACCCATCCAGGCCTTTACCAACATAAGAGTTTTTAAGACACTTGCAAATATGCCAACAATATTTTTTTTAATTCTTTATAGACGTTGACCTCATCATTCCGTCAATACGACACAGATCAAGATGGTGTCATCACTATCCACTACGAGCAGTTTCTCAAGATGGTGTTCGGCCTGAAGGTAAAAGTATAATATAACTATGGTAACATTTGAACACGCATGGCATATAATTATTATAAACCTCTGAGTGTGTACCAATTCATATGCTTCGGATTTGAATATGTTAGTATTATTTTATGTAAAATGAATGTTCTGTTGTATCTTTCTGTATATAACTTTTAGAATTCGTAATATACCAGGGAATCTTAACACTTGTGATACAAAAGACAGAAATAAAGTTATGTAGTTTTAATGAATACATAATTTGCTTAAAAAGCATAAATGGGTAACTAGATTTTCACGTTTTTGGAACGTTTAGATAGAATAGCCTTTGAATATTCTAAAATAAGTATATCACAAAAGTAAAGTAATCATAACAACCGTAAAAATAAATTTAAATACTCAATTAAAAACGTGCAATTTAATATTCATTACCACAGACTAGAAAATCAAACAGTCATCTCCTGATTGACCATAAATAATGTGGATTATGATTGTTAGCAACTCAGGCTTTCGTCGGATGACTGTATGATTTAATACACTGTGTTCATTAGTTTGTATTGTAACCACCATAAGCAATGCAGTCTGATTTTTTAATAACTTTTACTTAAGTATGTGAAATTAATAAAAACAAAACAACTACATTAGTATAAAGCACTTAAGTACGATAAAAAAATACACTCTTACATCTTACATTATAATAATTCACTTACATCTTTTGTTATTTATTTACGGCAATGATTCGAATGATTAAAATAATTGTTTTCGTTAATTGATCATATTCCTTAAATTGGTTTAATCATAGTAGACAAAACGTAAGCTTGCAAACTAACAGGACAATTTCTCTTTCGTTTAGTGTTGGCCGTAGACACGCTGATGAACGAATGGGAATGTCTTCAGTCGGGTAGTAACCTTCCAACCGTAACGTATCCACGGCAAGTACCCACCAAACAGTGCTGTGGGTTCTGCCACCCCGACCGTGACAAGACGACCTATCTCGCGGATTTTGACAAAATAAGCAAACTTATTTTTTTTTATTGTACAGAGGTAAAGATGTCATGCGATAATTTATGAAACAACCATATGCGTCCCGTGTGTTTAATTCATGTTGCTATTACAAACGTGTGATGCTTACGTAAAGACACTTGGACAGGGGCATCAAGAAGTATATTATACCATAGATTAAGGAAGCGAAGTGTAAATTTCTAAAAGGTCTTCGGGTTATACTTTAAAACACTAGATACATGTTCACCTCAACCCGCGCCATGTTGTAGAAAAATATGTTAAATATCGCTGTTACCATCTCCTTTACAAATACCTCCGTATGTAAGAGAATGATACAAAAATTCGGATTTGTCTTGTCGCAGCCGGCCGTGGTAGGTTCACAGTATTTGATATACAAGATAATTAAAATAATCTTCTATTTTACTTGAAATTATAGACTTCGTCTTAATAATTCAAATTTCTTTCTAAAATAATAATACATTTTTAGGAATTATCTAATTATTATTTGGATATCTGCATACACTATATTCATAATAATATAAATAGACCTGATTGTCGTTCCCTAAATTTGAGAATATTAAATGTTATTTATTTGGGAAGAGCTTGCAATATAAATTCAAAATAGAGTTGTGAGTTATGTCGAACAAAATATACTTAGCTAATATGTTGTATAATATAACAGTGATTGGCGAAATTATGAAAGAATCTTTATGAAAAAATTCTGTGATAATCACAATTTTTGTTTGTGTAAAAAGCGTTTAATTATTTTTTTATTTCAATCTAAGCATAAATATGTGTATAATATGTATTGCACTGCATTGAATATTGGAGGTGACCTAACTATATAAATAATAATGAAATGCTGTTCGTTGGTAAGCACATCTTGGAAATTGGAAAAGTTTCCTGGAAAAAAAAAACAAGTTCAGGAAAACTGAACATTTACAAACAAATTTCTTGATATTGAGACAGGAAAACGTCTGTCGGCTTCAACTTTATGTAGTGCTGTATAACGCTCAAAATAGAAAAACTAATGCCAAATTGTACAAAGTCTTTGTTGCTCAACAAGTGAGCTTCACAGTCTATGAGTAAACAAATGATCTACGATAAAAACGCTCGCCCGTCTTTATTGGACAATGGTTGAATATCATATTGTCTATTATAACTTATGATGCTTTAATTATTTCTCAAATACATTTTAGTGCATTGATTTTTAGGGGAGGAGCCATATTGTCGTAAATTTCCACATTTCTATGATATTAACGTTTCCCTTTAATGTATCAGTGGCTGTCAATATTATTTCTTTAATTCCATAATGTAGGTTAAGAGATAAATGTCGCATTTTATATCCTTATATAGTCACAAGTGTTTATACTGTTTAGAATTATAATAATATGTAACAGACCATTTGCTCTGAGTCCATAAGTCGTTTCTAAAGGGAACAACTATCATGTTTTGTGTTAATCAATAAAAATATAAATTCTTATGAAAAGTTTGTATAAGTGATACATACAATATGTTTACTTTCACAATAGACTTGCTTCTATAAGAATAGCTTTTACATTATTTTGTTATTGTAAAAATGATATATTTCATAGGTATTTGTGCTGTTTAAGCCACTGGCATATTTCTGCATATTTTCTTAATAAAAATGTTTTTACACAAAAAGCTTTTATTTTCTGTGAAGTATATACGAGTTGGTTAAGTTTATTCCGTTTTGGTGCTCTTTATTTTCCAAGCTCCAATGGTGTACCTCAGCCATATCAGTCCTAAGTCACAGCCCATTTGTACCCACGAGAGCACTGGAGTTACTTTCGAACCCTCAATCTCAGTCCATCTAACTGGAATCTCTGCTATTGGAATGTTTAGTTTCTGTGCTATGTACAATAGCTCTACATCAAATGCCCTGAAAATAAGACAATTTATTTACCTGTGATAACTTTATATCGGCGACAGCAAGATAAATTACTGCATGAGTAATGAAACAATTGTGTTTATTGACACAAGTGTAGTACTTAAATATCATAAATTATGTCTGAAATTGGTTAAATATGAAAAGGCGAAGAGATGATTATTTTCGTAGCTCGAGTATACTCACCATCTATTCACATGTAGGCTATGGAAGCAGACGCGCGCCGCTCGTCTAGTGAACAGTTTGAAGCCGCACTGTGTGTCCTTGATGCCTTTCACAGTGAACAACCACACAAGGAAGTGGAAACCGTACATGAGTATATTCCTGCAAGTATATAAAAAGGAACATGGTACACTGACATGACGTGATAATATCGCCATCACCACAAAATACACCAATCATGGGCATGAAGAATATTTTTCGATTCCAGTCTGGGCAAATTTCGGAAATTGCCTTTTCATAATTTGCCCAGGCCTGGGTGTTGCTTAGTTTGGGACCATGCAGCTGGTGTCAGTATGGGGATATTTATTATTTAATTTTTAATGCATTGAAGCAGTACCTTGTGCTATACATTTAGAACATGAAATAATTGCTCACCTAAAAACACTTCTGGTTGCTAAAGATTCCTTCTCAAGATGTGCCCTGGAGCCAATAACAATGGCTGTACCATCATTAACTTTGTCCGGTTCGGAGAGTGTGTCAATTTTGACAATATCCTTCAATGCCAATTCAAGTTTAGTTAAATCTTCAAATTTGGATGCTCCATCTGCATCCGC
Organism: Notodonta ziczac; assembly: GCA_918843915.1. Lineage (NCBI taxonomy): Eukaryota > Metazoa > Arthropoda > Insecta > Lepidoptera > Notodontidae > Notodonta > Notodonta ziczac. Next base: position 1,862,296 of record OU974041.1, read on the forward strand.
AAACAACACTGTGGCTCCTCTACAGCTCTCTATGCCCTGTGAATGGATGAGATATTTAATAATACATATCGCTCAATAATATTTTAAGTATGACAACTTAAGTTAAATCTATAAATTGGGAATAGTCTAGTTACGAAGATGTTTGCTGATATCCTACATTGATCACATAATATGTGAGAGCAAACTTGGAAATGTCATTCCAATACAACAACAAGAGGATGTCTCTAAAGCATACTAAACTGCCCCCTTATAGTTTATATCTGTTAATTAAATAAATATCAGTCTTACCAGCCGTCTTAATTGGCTATCTATATATATAAAACTCAAAGGTGACTGACTGATCTATCAACGCACAGCCCAAACCACTAGACGGATCGGGCTGAAATTTGGCATGCAGGTAGATGTTATGACGTAGGCATCCGCTAAGAAAGGATTTTGATTAATTCCACCCCCAAGGGGATAAAATAGGGGATGAAAGATTGTATGAAACTTTGCCTATTAAATTCCACGCGAACGAAGTCGCGGGCACAGCTAGTTGATCATATGAGTAAACAATGCGTTTTCGTCGTGCGTTGCTTTGCTCGCGCGATAAACCATTAGGACACTCAAAAGAGATCTTAGTTTGCACATTCGCATGATCAAACCCAATGTAAGATCGTTATAACATAATAAGCATTTCCTGTGCTTCCAGGATGACTTAAGAGCTTCAATTAAGATGTGTTGCACATCAAAATCCCAATGTTATTTGTATGAACTGTTGCCAATAAGGTCGACACCTTTGGCTCTTGATACAAGTGCATGGTCATAAGAGTACTTACCATCCGCACAGCTCCACCTTTGCCTCTGTTTTTAATCAGTTCCAGGCAACGTACTTTCTCACTGCCATATTTCTCTGCATAGGACTCAGCCACCTTCACAGTGCCATCTCTGCTTCCATCACTAACCACAATTATCTCATATTTATATGAGGAGTGTACTTTCACTCTGTTCTCCAGGAATTCTATAGCTTCATCAAGCATTGGTGGCACTGGAAATTGAAAAATATAACTTTATGATTAAGTTTTAAAGTAAGTATTTGAATTATTTAACCTATGTGCATAAGTTGTCATTAACGTGCCGTTATTATTAAAATTATTAGTGTGTTACTTTTTCCTCAGAATTTGAGAATGAGGAAGAAATAAGCAGCCGAGGAAGTAAAGTTTATTCACAACTAGCTGTGCCCGCGACTTCGTCCGCGTGGAATTTAATTGACAAAGTTTCATACAAATTTTCGTCCCCTATTTTATCCCCTTGGGGGTAGGATTAATCAAAATCCTTTCTTAGCGTATGCCTACGTCATAACATCTACCTGCATGCCAAATTTCAGCCCGATCCGTCCAGTGGTTTGGGCTGTGCGTTGATAGATCAGTCAGTCACCTTTGAGTTTTATATATATAGATTAAAATTAGTTTAAATAATTTAATTTACAAAAGGAGAGGTGCACTTTACCAAATGAAGATAATAATTACACATTAGAAAAGAATATCAAACATTGAATATCGTAACATTCCAAACACACAATAGGTTTACATGAAGATGATATACTTATAGAACAATCACTTACATCTCTCCTCCTCATTGTAAGCTGGTACCACTACACTCAAGTGCACAGTTTGAGGTTCTTCAATGTTAGGAAACTTGAGTTTGCTTTTAGTTTTGGTATCATTGTAAGATTCCTCTTCTTCATATCTCTCCACAACTGGATAAGGATTAGTTGTGATGACCAGAATGATGGATATCTACAAAATTAATTGAATAATGTACGTATCATCATGATCATTACTTTACTGCCAACATGGCACACAAACCCAAGAGATGACTGTACAATGATAACAAGTAACTTTGAATAGTGTTTATAATATAGCCGGTCACATATAAATAGATCATACAATATCATAAAAAACTTAATAAAGTGCTTACCACAAAAAGTAGGGTTACCGCTGCCAAAACACCGTACAAAACAATTATCCACACGAACGAGAGGAGATCCATTTCGTTGTTAGAATAATAACATACCTAGTCTTGTTACCACAGAACACAATACTCCGTTTAAACTTATTACACTTAGCCTTAGGTGAAATTTATGCAAAGAACATAATTACTAGAACTTATCAGTTGGTTTGTAAACTAAAAACTTGGCAATCATTCATTAGCCGAATTTAATGTTATTTTGAGGTAGTGGGGATAGGTAGGTAGGTAGGGATGTGCGTAATCAAAAAATAAGTGTCGATAACACTTAGATATGCCCGACGCGTTACACTTGCCAAACAACTAATAATAAATGTATCATTGGCAGACCAACGTTTCAGAACAATTTTATATTCGTAAATAAATACTAGCTTAGGATAAGACGCCCGGCAGATGTGAAATATGCGTAGTGTACTCTTTGATAAAGGATGGAAAGGATACAGTACTTCATACTTCATTATTATTCAAATGCGATCTCGCGGCAATGACAGTGTGTGTAAAGCGCGCCGGCGTCCAGTGTCAAAACTGTGCAAAACGACGTCAAAACTATGGATAAGCCTCACGATTTCAAGTCAATTACCTAAGAACATTATAACGTGGCGGGTTATATTCAAAATGCCGTTTTCGTAAGAGAAAAAGTATTAAGCAAATATGGAAATACTTTGATTTTATTTTAGCGGTCCACAAAACAAATACATTAAATAATAAATACATGAGATTTCAAAAAACTGGGACTTAAAAATGAAATGTGGCATTTAATTATAAGCGGCAAGACGTCCTTATGATGTGTACAGTGTTAAGTTAAAGAGTCAGAGAAGCAGCCTGGTAAAAAATAAGAAGTTATACACAAGCAAAGACAAGTGATGGAAGTGTTCATTATATTGACGACTGTTTTGCACAGTGGTTTGCACGTATACCACTGGGCTCACTGTACCGGGTGGTTGCGAGTTCGATTTGCGTCCCAGGAAATTTCGGAAGTGGCCTTTCTGTAATTCGCCGTCTGATTGTCACCGGGATTGCCCCCAGTCCATTGTACGGTACCAAGTATAATATCGGTACATAGTACAAGCGTTGCTTAGTTTGGGACCATAGTTGGTGTGTCAGTCTGGAGATATTATAGCAGGTGCGGTATTGAGCATAACCGCCGATTACTCAAATATAAACCAATATATTTAACCAGTTTTCTTTAACATCCAGTGGCCTTTGTTACTTGTGTAAAAATCCGATTCATCAAAATATAATGAACAAATACAGGTACGTTTTGTTGGTCTCCAATCGGGTGCTCTCGTAAAAAGTATGGCATTAGTCCACTTTTCACGCCTCTCTATAGATTGAGGAAATCTGTGGGAAAATGTTGAATTCACTGTCGTATCTCTAATTAAATGTCTCAAATTAAACTTTCGAGATTTTCGAGTTTAAACTGTCGAGAAAAGTACCCTAAAAATATATTGTCATTGGAAGCGACATTGAACATGTGTAAGAAAGCAAAGATATAGGAATATACGACGACCCTTAGGTAAGCGACTATATTGGACGACTGTGCGACTGCTATGTGATTTGGAAGTTTTGTGTGTAACAAATGTTACTGTACCTACTAGTGCGTATAAATTAAGTTTGTGGAGAGCGCAATAAACCGTTTTCTACGAAAACGACATTTTAATGCGAAACCACAGATTTGTGTACGAAACGGTATTTTTTCAATATTTTACGTCGCGGTTTTGACAGCTCTTGTGTCAATGGTCGATTGCAGACTAGCGGGCGACTGCGCGAATTTTGAATGGTGCGTATTTTTTGGTGGAACACAACGTGTACTTAACATGCGGTATCCTTTACTTCTTTTATCAAAGAGTGTACTGTATAGTATGCGAGCGCCACATACAAATGCAAAAGCGATGGCGCAGAGGGGCCGTGAAGGCAAACCGGTCAATTTTAGTGCCAAAGTGCAACAATAGATGTTTCACATCAAATTAAATTTCGTTCATGGTACTAATAGGTGGTAAAGCACGTCTGTTATCTGATTATCGATATCGTTAATATTAGCATCCCTAGGAAAGAACACTGTGCGATGACGGTTGTCACTTCTGACGATTGTCTTGTCATTATTTTTCTTTTTTGGCCTAGTATTGCCTGCTAGTATTGTGAATATTTTGCCAGTATCAGCCAAGTAGATAATTTTGTAAAAGTTGTTCGTTTGCAAGAAGTGTGCTCAATGCACGGTTAAAGGTCTAATTATTATAGCCCCTAAAGCATAAATTAATGCCAAATACCTACTCCTTTTGCTTATATCCCAGAGTTTTACGCTGATTGTTTACCAATGTATGATATAGAGTCTGAGTGGTCTAGCAGCTAGACCGCCAGACAGTCTGGACGTCTCGTTGTAATCAATAATTCAATTGCCCCACAGTAGATGCTTTGCAGTTTAAAGTGATTTCACACCCCTCTACATGGGGTTCTTATTTTTTGGAAATACTTATGTTTTGAACGTTGCATTTCTCACGCATCGACCGACTACAAAAACACCCACGCATTTTGGTCTGTCTTCAAGCCTTTCATGTTAAAGTGTATTTTGCTATGGAACAGCGGAGTTGGCTGTATTTTATGTAGTGTTGTATTTCCCATGGTGCATCTCTCTTGAAAAAAGGCTAAGAAAGCCAATACGGTATGTTTTGTAATATTCAGTTGTCTGGGCTTACTTAGAATAAATAGAAAGTGTCGTCATTATGTACCTACATAAATTTGATAAATGTAAGAAAGTTAGAATATTACAGAAATATATTAAAAAATTCGCAGTATTTGTTTGATTTTTTATAGTTTACGTAATATTTCGTTATTATGTAGTTAACATGTAGAGAGCTCATCTCGCATTTAAATTCAGAAATTTTAACAGCAATGCGCAGTAAAATACTTGCATTATATTGAGTTCTACTTTTTTCGGTATAAAGGTACCTACTTACGACGACGTCGATTATTATTTAAGGCTCTATCTACACAGCCCTAAGTGTACTTGATGAAGCTCTCTTTAATTGACGAGTTTTTCGGCCACTAGGTATTTTCTCAACTAACTCCAACTTATCCTACGTAAGTACTTCATTCGGAAGTAAAGTTAAATATTTATTTTGTATAGGCCTTACAACGATCGCTACGTCAACTGAGACGGGAAGAAAAAACATACGTATCGAATTGTGTCCCTTCACCTTTTTCGAAGTTGGTTAAAAATATCTACTTCATGAAATAGAATAGGTAGGCTTTGTTGTTTATTTCCAGGTGTTTCTGCAATGGAAAATCCATATAATCCTGATCCATATGGCTGGAAAATACCATTAGCAATGACATCGGCTCAAAATACAGCAAAGTCGCCGCGTCCAGTTGGGTTGGTCAAACCTTTACCACGCTATAATCCTCAAACCCCAACCGGTAAGTAGGAATACCTCGACTTCTGAGTTATAAGCCTGTATTCGTGGCATTCAGGTTTTGTCATTATTGGTCACTATTGTCGATACTGGTTTACAGGAGTAACAGTGGTGGGAGTGTGTGGCGGGACCGGTCAGGTTTTGAAGGAACTACAAAGTAAGGAACCGACATTCGTATGTAAAATATTACCTAATCAGACATTGTTGATAATTTTTAACTTTTCAGTACCCAAATCCCAGGGGCCTTTACTACAAATGCCACTCGTTTCAATACGTCAGGATGTATTAAAGAAAGCGGCAACTGCAGTAGGTCCAGAATCCACCCACATGGTTTGCTGTAACTGTAGTTCTGAGATCGACACAGTTACTGATATAAAACCGGGCCGCGCTGCTTATAAGTCCGGAATTTTGCTATTTATATTAGGGTGAGTACACAACAGGGCCGCAAGGCTATTGATGAGGGCATGCCATTTAATAATTCGATGGGGATAACTTTTTCAGATCACCAGATGTCGCTTGTTTGAACTGGCCGTCGTTATCCGTCACTTTACTCCTGTCAGTGTCACTACCTACAACGCTCGCGGCTCGCGTCAACGTGGCGCCGGCGCCGCCCTGCGACATTATTTGACCTCAAAAGCCGCGTGTAATAAAACTAAAACAGATATTTTTTGTTACTTTGGATAGTTTTAGCTATCTACCCTCAAAAGCCGTTGATCTATTTTAAAAATTACTCAGAACCGATCTGTTAGCAGTCCACTGGCCACTACATGTTGACCTCCAAAGATTTAACGGACTACCGATTCTTGGCAATGGTTTTCTGATGGAAAGGAAATGTTTGAAATTAGGGTCTTGTAACAAAGGGGACCGTTTACGACTTTAATTATGAATTTCGTTGCACATAATGTTATTACTTCTTATTAACGCGAATTAGGTAAAATATCATGCATATTTGTTTGTACTTTCTTTCAGGTGTGTGTGCGGATGTTGCCTGATCCCGTGCTGTATGGACACCTGCATGGACGTGCATCACAAGTGCCCCGAGTGCGGAGTTCATCTTGGACAATACCAACGACATTGAATTACGATTTTCGTATGTGTAACTAATACAACTCTTGTGCTCTAGAAGAGCTTGGTAGCTATATAAAGGTGAAGGTTTGAAAGATGTTTTTGATGGTGCTCTATATTCTGTAATATTTATTGTAATAAATAGACGATGTAAAATGAGATAAATATAAATAAATAATCATTTTGCATATTTACGGGGATATCAGATATTTAAAAAGTCTCATATGTAACAGGTACAAAAGTTTATTACAAAAATCTCACAATCAGTCAGCTTCAAGTTACTTAAGAATGAAAATATAATACGTACAATATTCAGCTACCTACTAGTACTTAATTAAGTATAAGATTTCGTGAATGCAATTAAATGCAATGATAATGGCAACTGCAAGTAATAATGACAATGTCTAACGAAAAGTATTTAAGAAAACAATAATTAACCATCTCTGTTTTCATTTGCTGGTTTAGTAAATTGTTACTCTTTAGTAAAGTTAGTATGAGATGAGATTTATATTATGTAGATGAATCTGTTAAAAGTGAAAATATGTTTACATTTAATAATTGTGTATGTACTTACTTATAGTTATCCTAATTTTGTGTACAAGATTTTATTTACAATATTAGAGGCGAAACACATTAAATTGCAACAAGTTGCAACAAATGCGAGTTTCTTCTAAATCTGCCGTAAGAAATCCTTATGGCGAACACAACAACAACAGAGTGAGGTAAAACAACAAATATGTTGTTCGTATGTCGTTTTTTGTATTTGTAATATATTATATGACCGCAATGTTACATTTAATGTGTTTCATTCACATTAAACTACCTATATAATACAAATAATAGAGATTTTATTATTATACTAGTTATCTACAACTGAGGCACAAACAGTAAAATAGCACCGATCTATACATCAAACTGTATAAATTAGTTTAGTCACTTCCATGTTTTGCATTAAATAATCTGAATGCTGGAGTATTAGAGTATGTTCAGACAAAAACGACTAGAATATAGCTGGTGTATGAAGGCTTAAAAGGAACGTGAATAAACAGCTGTCCGTCGTCGCAACAGGAACAATACTTATTGCTATTGGTAGGTAAGGTAGTACCTGGAGCCATTCGTGATCTCAAATTCACACGAACATAGCTGTTGATAGATTAAACTGTACAGAATATCCATAGTTCGAAATGTATATGAATTCTAGCTGCCCAGGATCAATTTTTTTTAAAGCTGCTATCATACCAGGTTCGCCGTCGCACATTAACCCATAAAATAGCACATAATAAGCGTTAGGTCGTGTATTCCAACATTTTCGTCGAACGTCTCGAAGTGTAGTGGTTGGCGGCGTCAGTACAGCAGCGGGGCGGGCGAGGGCGGCGGCGCGCGCGCGGCCGGCTCGGGCTCCGACTCGCACGCGTCGGTGGAGGCGGGCGTGGGCGGCGGCGGCCGGTTCATGGCGCGGTAGTGCCGGTAGGGCCGCCGCCGCGGGGCCGCGCCGCCGCCGTCGCTGCCCGTCGCCGGGGACGGCGGCGGGTTGGCCGTCGGCCGCGGGTAGCGCGCCACCATGCTCTCCGATGAACTGTTCACATATTAAATTTTAATAAATAAATATGGACGATTGAAAAACTTACGGACTAACCATAAAATGATCTTGGAAAGAAACCGTCTTAGGACCGTATTAATAAATCAATCTTAACTCTGAGAGCGGTCTTGACTACGCTTTTGTTATGTCATGTTGTACTGTTATGACATAAGAGTGACATTTCCAAGATCGCTCTCAAGGTTGAGATCGATTTCTTATTACGGGCCTTAAGTATTGATGATAGAAATGTCATTAAATGAAGACAGTATAGGTACAAAAAAATTATGAGAGTTTTTGTTCGGGACCTACAAATGCGGAAAATATCGGGCATTTTTTCTGGGTCGGCAAGTGCCTACAAATCAATTAAATTATTAAACTGTCAAATTTTTCAGGTGAGCCGTCGAATCGGACTATGAAGAGAAGCAACTGACTCGGTGGCGCTGGCGCCGAGCGGGCGCGCGCGCTGCAGGTCGGGCGCGCGCTTGGGCGGGCAGAGCGCGCGCGCGGCGGGCGGCAGCGGCAGCGGCGAGGCGGCGGGCGGCGCGCGGGCCCCGCGCCAGCGCCGCAGCGCCGCCCACGCCGCGCCCAGCCCGCCCGCGCACCCCACTATCGCGCCGCACACCGCGAACGCGTTCGACTGACGACCGCCGCTCACCACCTGCACGATATAATTATTTATTTATTTATTTAATTTCGTACATGGAAGACTTACAGCTAAGTAAACTAAACATAAATAAAAATAACTTAGCGATAGGAATGCTAATTACAAGTCTTCACTTATAGCGACTGGATAAAAATTAGGATTGTGAGGAGTACAGATCCGATTATCTTTATTTTAAACTCGCGCTATTGTACCTGATGAGATGTGAGACTTGTGCCGCGTGGAAAAATAACCGTGCCATCCAGTCGGATGGCAGGGTTATTTTTCCACGCGGTTACAGGAAATACAGTCGTATTTCCTGTAACTCCATCTCAATAAATCACGTGTCGGATGAGGTGTGAAAAAACCCAAGGAGAAATCTCTACAGGAAAAACAAGAGGCGGAGGGGACATTACATGATCTTTCTGCGCGTATGCGCATGTGGCGGGCGCTTCGTCGGTGCCGTCCTCGCAGTGCTTGTGGCCGTCGCACAGCAAGCGCGGCGCGAGACACAGCCTATCGTCGCATCTGCGAAACAAGCGCGAGTATAAAGTCAAGTCGATCGATAAATAGAGACGTCACATGCGGAATCGATATGAATGAATGGAAGAATTAGTACCGGAAGGCGTCGGGCAGGGGTGCGCGCTCGCAGTAGGCGCCGGCGTCGCAGGCGCCGAGCGCGGCGCCGCACGCGCCGTCCGCGCAGCGCAGCCCGCCCGCGCACGCGCCGCACTCCGCCTCGTCCGCGCCGTTCTCGCAGTCCCGCTGCCCGTCGCATCTGCCGCGACACGCACACATGCAGGTATACGTGTAAACGTCACACTCCTCGCACGACTAATACGCGCCAAATAATATGTGTGACTAGAAAATTCTACTAGAGTTCAATATTGTAAAACGAAGTGAGGTAGAGGTAGATATATTAAAGTAATCATAATAGGAACACTAATGGATGTGTTGAGACGTGCCCAAAATCTCCCTCGCATTGAAGAGGAATGAGCCCGGAACAATGGGAGTAAGCTTAACAGGGGGGCCTGTTTCTCTCTCCGCTGTGAGAATTTATCGAGAAACCAAAGGCCGCATTCGAAGCCCGGTAGGTGGATTTAGCTCGTTTCGGAGAATAAGCTCTTGATTGTACGAGTATTTTATTTTAGATAAGTAATAGGCAAGTGCCGACTGATGTGTATAACAGCAGTACTGACTTCCAGTGGTGCGGTATGCAGCGCGGGTCGGGCGCGTGCGCGTCGCAGAGGAAGCGGCGCGGCGCGCAGGCGGCGGGCGCGGCGCCGCAGCGCAGCGCGCAGCCGCACACGCCGCCCGCGCCGCACGAGCCCGCCTCGCCGCCGCACGAGCCGCCGCCCCAGCACGGGTGCGACCGCATCACCTGCCACCCCCAATATATTCAAACCGCGGTCGCGCCGGCGAGCCGATTGTGATGCAACGGCGACTTCGTTAAAATAAACCCCTAATACGAGGGATGCCTTTTAAGTTTTGTCGTTTGAAGAAAAAAACACAACTAGAACCTTATAGTACTTTTTATTGTTTTTCAAAGTATTCACCACGTAGCTTAATACACTTTTCCATTCGCTCAAACAAGTTATTATAACATTTATACCACTCTAAAGTGGGGGTGTTCAAAATGGCTGACTTGAAAGCGTCGACTGCTTTTTCACCGGACTCGAACCTTTAACCACGAAGACTTTTCTTAATTTTAGGAAATGTAAATAAATCGTTAGGGCTTAGGTCAGGACTGTATGGAGGATGGTCAAGAATTTCTACTTTTTCCTGCTTCAAATACTCAATCGTTTGACGAGCGCTGTGTGAGATTGCGTTGTCGTGGTGCAGGATGATGCGTCGCTTTGAGTTAGATTTTCGAAGTTGGCGATGACTTGTGGTAAGCAAACTGTGGTATACCACTCTCCATTAACCGTTCTACGATCTTCAAGTGCAATAGTCGCAATATGGCCGGTTTTTCCAATGAACGTGGCCACCACCTTCTTTGAAGTGCTTCGAGAACGAACAACTTTAGTCGGTTTTGGCTTGTCTTGAAAGACCCAGATTGTAGATTGTTGTTTGGAATCAGGATCGTAGGCATATATCCAAGATTCGTCACCACTGATGATGTTGTAGACGTGATTTGACTCTCCTTGGTTGAACCTTTGCAGAGTTTTCTTACACCATCTGACGCGGGCCGCCTTGTGATCGTCGGAAAGCAGATGCGGTATCCAACGGCAAACTAGCTTTCTTACACCAAGCGCTTCATGCAAGATTTTCTGAATGGTTGTCCCTGAGATGCCTAATAGAACCTCTATCTCTTGATACGTCACATGACGATCTTCGAGAATTTGTTGTCTCACAGCAATGATGTTATCTTCAGTGAAGGCGGATTTTGGCCGTCCTTCGCGAGATTTGTCACTAAGAATAGTATGTTTACGCTGGAATTATAAATACCAGCGTTCGACAGTCCGCAGACATGGGGCTTCATCACTGAACACAGATGTTAGCTCTTCAAAACACTGACGCCGTGTCAGGCCTCTTCTAAAGTTGTAGAAAATTATTGCACGAACATTTTCCTTAGGAAGATTCATTTTCGTACGTAACCTGACAGATTCTAATCGACGCTGTGACTAAACAATAGCATTAATCCAAAAACTTTCAATTGTTTTGAGATTCGAAATTTAAACACATTCGAATATAGAACAGTTCCAAATTCAAAATTGCCGGGAAATATGGAAACGACAGAACTTAAAAGGCATGCCTGGTATGCGATGGCCGCAGCAAGTGAGCAAATATGTGCGGCGCGCGCCTAGGGTGACACGTGAATTCACGTCATGTATTTGCGTGAAACAAAATAAAACGTATAGCTTCATGCATGTTAAGGGTTGATATTGTAATATTATCACTCTATCCGTTAAAATTTCAATTTCTCAGAATTTTCCGAAACTTGCACTAACAGAAATAACGATAAATTATAGTAAAACATGACCCAGACTAGCCACTATGGGGAAAGAGCTGCGCTTTCACGTACTAAAAATAAATCAAATTTTGAAAAACGTCACCTAACAGAGTTTTAGTAATCAGAGGGTAGATTTGTGAATGGCAATGCAGGTGGTGAGTTGAGTTGCATGTGTACATGCAATGCAATGTGATGTAATGCAGTGTACCTTGTGCACGGGGCGGGCGGCGACGAGCCGCGCGACGTGCGGCACGGGCGCGGCGGGCGCGTCGCGGCGGTGCAGCGGCAGGCGCATGTGTAATGTGATGTAATGTGATGTAATGTGATGTAATGCAGTGTACCTTGTGCACGGGGCGGGCGGCGACGAGCCGCGCGACGTGCGGCACGGGCGCGGCGGGCGCGTCGCGGCGGTGCAGCGGCAGGCGCATGTGTAATGTGATGTAATGTGATGTAATGTGATGTAATGCAGTGTACCTTGTGCACGGGGCGGGCGGCGACGAGCCGCGCGACGTGCGGCACGGGCGCGGCGGGCGCGTCGCGGCGGTGCAGCGGCAGGCGCATGTGTAATGTGATGTAATGTGATGTAATGTGATGTAATGCAGTGTACCTTGTGCACGGGGCGGGCGGCGACGAGCCGCGCGACGTGCGGCACGGGCGCGGCGGGCGCGTCGCGGCGGTGCAGCGGCAGGCGCATGTGTAATGTGATGTAATGTGATGTAATGTGATGTAATGCAGTGTACCTTGTGCACGGGGCGGGCGGCGACGAGCCGCGCGACGTGCGGCACGGGCGCGGCGGGCGCGTCGCGGCGGTGCAGCGGCAGGCGCATGTGTAATGTGATGTAATGTGATGTAATGTGATGTAATGCAGTGTACCTTGTGCACGGGGCGGGCGGCGACGAGCCGCGCGACGTGCGGCACGGGCGCGGCGGGCGCGTCGCGGCGGTGCAGCGGCAGGCGCATGTGTAATGTGATGTAATGTGATGTAATGTGATGTAATGCAGTGTACCTTGTGCACGGGGCGGGCGGCGACGAGCCGCGCGACGTGCGGCACGGGCGCGGCGGGCGCGTCGCGGCGGTGCAGCGGCAGGCGCATGTGTAATGTGATGTAATGTGATGTAATGTGATGTAATGCAGTGTACCTTGTGCACGGGGCGGGCGGCGACGAGCCGCGCGACGTGCGGCACGGGCGCGGCGGGCGCGTCGCGGCGGTGCAGCGGCAGGCGCATGTGTAATGTGATGTAATGTGATGTAATGTGATGTAATGCAGTGTACCTTGTGCACGGGGCGGGCGGCGACGAGCCGCGCGACGTGCGGCACGGGCGCGGCGGGCGCGTCGCGGCGGTGCAGCGGCAGGCGCATGTGTAATGTGATGTAATGTGATGTAATGTGATGTAATGCAGTGTACCTTGTGCACGGGGCGGGCGGCGACGAGCCGCGCGACGTGCGGCACGGGCGCGGCGGGCGCGTCGCGGCGGTGCAGCGGCAGGCGCATGTGTAATGTGATGTAATGTGATGTAATGCAGTGTACCTTGTGCACGGGGCGGGCGGCGACGAGCCGCGCGACGTGCGGCACGGGCGCGGCGGGCGCGTCGCGGCGGTGCAGCGGCAGGCGCATGTGTAATGTGATGTAATGTGATGTAATGTGATGTAATGCAGTGTACCTTGTGCACGGGGCGGGCGGCGACGAGCCGCGCGACGTGCGGCACGGGCGCGGCGGGCGCGTCGCGGCGGTGCAGCGGCAGGCGCATGTGTAATGTGATGTAATGTGATGTAATGTGATGTAATGCAGTGTACCTTGTGCACGGGGCGGGCGGCGACGAGCCGCGCGACGTGCGGCACGGGCGCGGCGGGCGCGTCGCGGCGGTGCAGCGGCAGGCGCATGAGCGCGCGGTCGTTGCCGAAGAAGTACACCCATCCGCCCGCCACGCCCAGCGTGCCCGCCCACCCGCCTTGCCACACCACGCGCCTGCGCAACACCACGCACCTCGTCACCACACACGCCGGGGCTTACCATGTATCATGACAGCATCAAATACCAATCGAATGATTTAGTTTCCATTCATTTCACAGCAGCAGCGCCCGTAGCGGAAACGAGCAGCTTTGCTGGTTAATGTCTGTGGACACTCGATCACTCGATCGGTGTTCGAATACGTTTAATACATGAGTATTAAGTATGAACTTAACCCCCCAAAATAGTCACTTGAAAAGTAAATAAATGTAACGAATGAGGTATCCAGGTTTTTTGCTACCAGAGCGGCGCCACATTGAAGTACGAGTATCTATAACTATAGACATATATACATATGTTGTGGTGTGTATCCCTGGTACATAGGGGGAAGAAATCGCACCCAGCGCGTTGATAAACCCGCTTGCAATCCGACGGAATAGATAATAGAAGAGACCAGGGGTCGGCAACCTGCAGCTCGCGAACCACATGCGGCTCTTTGGATACGAAAATGTTATTTATTTTGTTAAAAAAAATATTTAAAAATCGCTCTAATTCGAGGATTAGGCATTTTCTTATGAATAAATAGATAAGCTATTTAATCAAAAAACTTTATCTATGCAAGTACTATTTATTTTTGGCAAGCAAAAATTTTGTGGCTAATTAAAAACTTTGCAATTTTTGACTCAAGAGGTTGCCGACCCCTGGAATGGATCGATGCTAAGACGTAGTGAGACTGACTTGTTGGAGGCGTCGAGCTCGACGGCGTGGATCTGGCGGCTGCCGGCCCAGTACACGGTGCCGGTGCCGTGGTCCACGGCCAGCGCCGTCACGTTGCTGGCGCGCGCCAGCTCCGTGCGCGACGTGCCGTCCACGTTGGCGCGCATCACCACGCCCAGGCCCACGTCGTTCCAGATCAGGAACCTTGTGGCCATACACATAGGGAACTAAATTATCTAACTCAAACTCAAACTCAAAATTGTTTTTATTCATGTAAGCCAACAAAGCATTTATGAATAGTCAGAATCTACCACCGGTTCGGAATGCTGCTTCCACTGAGAAGATCCGGCAAGAAACTCAATGGTTACTCTTTTCAATGAATTACAGATGGTGTACATTCTCAGGAACAGCATAAAATAATAATATGAGCAGGCAACACCATTATCACTAAATAACTAATCCTTACTTCCTTACTAATATTATAAATGCGAAAGTAACTCTGTCTGTCTGTCTGTCTGTCTGTCGCTCTTTCACGCCAAAACTACTGAACCGATTTCAATGAAATTTTATACACAGATAGTCTAGAGCCTGAGAAAGGACATAGGCTACTTTTTAATGCGAAAAAAGAGTTTTAAGGGGTTGAAAGGGGGGATGAAAAGTTGTATGGAAGTATCTCATTTTAGAGCTAGAAGCTTGAAACTTATTTGTCAGGCTGTTGATTCGACTTCTATATTAATAATTCCGTTCAGGGGTACGGTAGACTCGATTGAAACCTTACCAGAATAATAAAACATGAAAAAATAATGATTTCGAGTCGACAACATATATCGGCAAAATTCGGATTGTCGAGTATTTTGTTAAATTCTAACGGTGCAAAATACAATATTTCGTTTAGCCATATTGGCAGTTCCGTCAAGTTTGGCCTGTGCCAAGTGCCAGCTCAATCTTCTTCTTCTTTCTTAAAAAATATGGCCCACCCAGTTTAATAGATATTTCGAATAAAGACTCATTTACACATTGAGAACACTGACACTAACTGACAGGGATTCGTTCATAGAAAATATAGCGGTACTGTTACCGCTATATTTTCTATGAACGAATCCCTGTCAGTTAGTGTCAGTGTTCTCAATGTGTAAATGAGTCTTTATTCGAAATATCTATTAAACTGGGTGGGCCATATTTTTTAAGAAAGAAGAAGAAGATTGAGCTTTCAGAACAAACAAATTCAGTCTTCATGTTTTCAGGGTTCCGTAGTCCCTACGAGGAACCCTTATAAGATCATCCAGTCAGTCCGTCCGTCCGTCCGTCCGTCTGTCTGTCCCAACCCGTCAGTCACAGGGTCATAACTTCTACAGTTTCTGACGGATGTTGATGTAATTTGGTACAAACATACTTTAAGAGTAGATCTCACTTTCAAAAATATAAAATGTAGCAAAATTATTTTTTTTGAGGTACCTCCCCGAACATCGAAAAAGGGGCAATTTTTTTTTTTAGTTACCCAATCATGTGGGGTGACGTTGAAAAGGTCTTTTCAAATAAAATGATGTTTTCATACAACATTTTATCATCAAAAATTCCGTTTGCGAGATTTTTAACTTTTAAAGATTAAATCAAAATTCCGTAATGAATTCCGACACTTCTTACATTTTTCTATTGCAAGAACATTAATAAGATTATGCAGTCGAAAATGGATACATTGTTCACCAATTTCAATGAAATAACAGCAATAAATTTATATTTTGTGTTAATACGTGTATTTCTGAAGTGTTTATGCACGTGGATAGATGTCGGTAGTAGTCTATAAACAACAGTGGGTAAGATTTTTTACGAAAAAAATATCGACACTTCTTACATTTTTATGTTGCAAAAATATGAATAAGATTATGCTGACGAAATTGGATAAATTGTTAATAAATTCTTATTAAATAACAGCAATAAATGTATGTTTTATGTTCATTAGTCTATTTCTTAGTATTTAATGGTGTCGATAGATGTCGGTAGCAGTATGTATACAACTTTAGTATCTATTTCAACCTGGGGTGAAATTTTAAACAGATTACCTTCAATGAATCGAAACCCTTCATTGTGCATAGCTCGACATGGCACTTGGCGACTTTTTTTCGTATTCATTTTAATGGACAATGCTATACGAATCTATGCCTTGCCTAATAATCCTTGAAAACCGATAACTACAAAAATATCTACCTAAGTTTTGTAAAAGATTGTGTATTATGAGTCACATTTCACCCGAGCGAAGCCGGGTTTTCATCTATATATATAACTCAAAGGTGACCGACTGACTGACTGACTGACATAGTGATATATCAACGCACAGCCCAAACCACTGGACGGATCGGGCTGAAATTTGGCATGCAGGTAGATGTTACGGCGTAGGCATCCGCTAAGAAAGGATTTTGATTAATTCTACCCCCACGGGGATAAAATAGGGGATGAAAGTTTGTATGAAACTTTGACAATTAAATTCCACGCGGACGAAGTCGCGGGCACAGCTAGTAGTAAATAATAATCAAATCTCCCTGAGATTTAGGTATGTAGATAAAATGAGAAAGCTAGTTTAGTGTGGAATCTAATTGTCTTATTCATGACAATGTAAAGATCGACTGAGTTTTATAAAGTTATCATGCCCATTGTACATAATATGGACTGACAATATTTTGTGGTTTATGAAATGTAATTTTATGTACCGAGATCAATCAGTAAAGATGCTAAGTTGTCAACAAGTTCAATACAGATATTTAACCATAACACCGCTACCAACACCTTGGAGGGACGGCACAACTAAATGCCTATTGACATATTTAAGAGGCTATATATCACACATGCCTCGAAGAATCAGGTGCCTAGTTACTGAGGAATTCACATTTCTATTAAGTCAACTTTCTTAATTTTTTTTTTTTATTTGATTTCATTTCGCTTAGAACCCCACTGGTTTTATTAACGTAGGTACGTGCAATAGATGCTGCTATCGTCATAGAGACGATCATTGTTGCATCAAGTCGACCTATCTTACGAATTAGGGGTCCTACTATTCGCAACGAGAATCGATAAATCGTGACATTCTTATTGTCGAATCCTATTCTAAATTCTATTTTTTTTGCCGTCGTACATCGACTGAACGAACGATAATCTTGTATTGTTCGTTCAGTAATCGATACGATGGCAAAAATATGGAATTCAAAGTAAGATTTAACAATACTAATGTCACGATATATCGATTATCGTTTCTAAGGGTAGCACCACAGGCCTTAACAATTTACACAACAAATAGTAAAAAGATGCATTCATGACCTTCTTCTCTAGATTAACGAAGTTCCAACAGGTGCGGACAACCTTCTATAAAACAAATTGCGCTACCAACTGACCTTTTAGTCTGATGGAACGCCAAGTGCCTCGGCATCATGTTGTCCCCGCGTAGTATGACGCCGGAGGAGGAGTTGTTGTCGATGGAGGTGGCGTTGATGGAGTCGGTGTCGGCGCAGGTCCAGTAGAGCGCGCGGCCCAGCACGTCCAGCGCCAGGTCGAAGGGCCGGCCCAGCGCGGCCGCCACCGCCGCGCCCGCCCCCGCCGCGCCCGCCGCGCCCTCCGCCGCCGTGCCGGAGGACGACACGCCCGCGCGACGGATCGAGTGCGAGTCCTCGTCCATCCAGTACAACTGTCTGGGAGGAGTAACGACAGTGAATATCGCCAGACTGACAAACCAACTGTACGGTCCCAAACTAAGCAACGCTTGTACTATGGGTACCGTATAATGGACTGGGAGATCGATGTGGGGGAAAATCGGATTGCCGCCTATTTTGTTTTTTTTTTCCGTTAGCCACCACCAGCTGCATTATTTAGCCATCGCGCTGTAATTGAGTGACCGCAGAATAAGTTTTTTTTAATCATTTTCAGCTGTCAGTTGAAAGCGATTCTCCCTAGGACTGAAAAGTATTACTATCATCCCGCTCCTCAGGCAACTTCAGACCTACTTGCCGAGTATGAATAATGAAATAGTACATTGTTACACGAGTGGTGAAAGTGACTTATTTAGTCCCGAAACGGGGTTTGGCGACCGAGCGCAGAGAGGGCGCTAATAGTTCGAGGGACAAAATAAGTCTTTCACCCGAGGTAAGCACTGTGCTTTTCATTACGAATACAAGGAAAATAAAAATAAAAACAGGAATTGAATTGAAGGAATTGAAGTATGAACAATATTCTACAACTCGAAAAAAAAAGGATGCCGCCTATTTTGTTTTTTTTTCGTTGGCCGGCCAACTTCATTATTTAGCCATTATTTTTCATTTTCATCTTTAAATATTTTGCCCAAATCTATGTTATTTTAAAGAAATTGTTGAAACTAAATTATAATTAAGTCATTTAAAAATATATATTCTCTAATTAATAGTTAACTTTATGTTATTTCAATTTTACATCGTGCTGTAATTGAGTGACTGTAGAAAAAGTTTGAACATGGTTCCATAGAAATGTGAAAATGGAACTAGTTTTTTTATATAATTTGACAGCTGTCAGTTGAAAGCGATTCTCCCGAGCCGGAAAAGTGTTACTTTCAACCCGCTCCTCAGGCAACTTCAGATCTACTTTCAGAGTATGAGTAATGAAAAAGTTATTTTAGTCGGCATCAGGCACACATATCTCGATGGATGAATTTTAAATAATTTATTCAATTTATTTTGGTAAGGAGCTTAAAATAAGCTTATGTCATTGATAACTATCATCTTGAAATAATAACTGCAAATTATTATGATAATGGACATGCTTACTTTTTTACAGGATCATATTCAATGGCCTTGACGTTTTTCAGTCCAGTCAGTGGTATATACGCGTCTGTACACTCGCCCGGGGCCACCACAATTCGGCCTATTGCGTTCTTTTGCGCGAATAGCAGGAACTCTTCTGGTTCTGAAAACAAAGATGGATTGAAAAGCTGTATCTAGCTGTAAGACCTCAAGAAGGTTCCAAGTCTTCTCAAACCTAACAACCAATAATATTTTATCAAGATTCAGGTCCAGTACACGTCAGGCGGCCTTCGTTCCTAACTTTCCAGTGCCGATGAGGTTGTTCTTGTTCCTAAACTTACCAGTAAACATCAGGTTGTCCTTGTTCCCTAACTTACCAGTATACAACAGGTTGTCCTTGTTCCCCAACTTACCAGTGCCGATGAGGTTGTCCTTATTCCTAAACTTACCAGTAAACATCAGGTTGTCCTTGTTCCCTAACTTACCAGTATACAACAGGTTGTCCTTGTTCTCTAACTTACCAGTGCAGGTGAGGTTGTCCTTGTTAAGCCGGTAGTGCGTGGGGCAGGCGCAGCGGTATTCACTGCCGGCTGGGAGGCAGAGGTGCGCGCAGCCGCCGTTGTCGACCCCGCACTGGTTGCCGCCCGCGCGCAGCCCGCGCCCGAACACCTTCAGCTCCGATATGTATTCTAGGTCCGAGTGGATTACTCTGCGCCCGCTGCCGTCCAATTTAGATGCAGATTCCACTTTTCCTGAGATTAAAAAGTAGCAGGATTAATTCCTGACACCAGAGATCTATGTACCACGTCATCCCAGTACAAAATGAAATGTCGAACGCGTACTCAAGACCACTCCCAGACTTGAGATAGATTTATTTATATGGGCCAGATATTGCCGATTGGATTGATTTGATTTCTTGCGGCGTTGGACACCTTTTTTATTCATTACTATAGTACATTGTTACCCTAGGGGTGAAAGTAACTTATTTAGTCCCGAGAAGGGGTTTAGTAGTTCGAGGCACAAAATAAGTCTTTCACCCGAGGTAAACACTGTGCTTTTCATTACGAATACAAGGAAGTATGAACAATACTCTACAACTCGAAAAAACAAATGAAGATCGGATTGCCGCCTAATTTGCCGTCCATTGTACGGTACCCATAAAGCGTCGCTTAGTTTGGGATTGGGCTGTAACAAGTAACCATCATATTTTTAACCGACTTGACCGACCGACCGGAAGTGGAAGTGGAAGTAGAAGTAGTTAGAAGTAGTAAGTAGAAGTAGGTATGCCGGCCTAGTTTAATAGAAATGTCAAAATAGAACTACTTTCTTTTTAATAATTTGACAGCTGTCAGATGAAAGCGATTCTCCCTAGGGCGGAAAAGTATTACTTTCAAATCGCTCCTCAGGCAACTTCAGACATACTTTCCGAATATGAGTAATGAAAAAAAATTTGAATAAAACGCAATACAAAAATGAATGCAATGTATAAATAAATAAAAGAGATTACCAGCCATGAGAGTTTATCACATTACTAGTATTTCCGTTAGACCCTCCAGCTAAGCTAATGCTTGTGTTAGGAGTGGGTCCACGTCAATAGTTTAATGGCCAGGATCGGGATCGAACCCGGAACCTTTCGGATACAAAGGCAGCCCCTCTAACCACAAGGCTATTGACGCCTAAAAAGTAAGTTACATAATCGAATTTCACTTACCAGTATTCCAATCGCCCCAAAACACTTTATCATTGTACAAGGCCAGCGTGTACGGCATAGACACGTTGGTGACGAGCACCCTCCTCCCGGTGCCGTTCAAGTACGCGTACTCTATGGCGGGCGGGTCCAGCGCCGCCCAGTAGATGGCGCGCCGCTCGTGGTCGATGGCTATGGAGTGCACTTTGCCGACCTGTTCCAGAAGCACGGTCGGGCCCGAGCCGTCCATGGCGGCGCGTTTTATGGTCTTCGAACCGAGCTCCGACCAGTACATGTAGCTGAAACATTATAATAATTATTAAAATTTAAAAATAATAATTTAGCCCTTTTTTGACGTCCCACTCCTGGGCACGGGCATCCCCTCGCTACGAGGGGGATTCAGGCCTTAATTCATCACGCTGCCCCAGTGCGGGTTAACGGATTTGACATGTCTTTCGAAAATTGTTTAGATTTTCTAAGACATGCAGGTTTCCTCACGATGTTATCCTTCACCGTAAGCGTGTGATAATCATATAGACATTATGATTCGCACATAGATTTCGAAAAAAACAGAGGTGCGGGCTAGGTGTTGACCCCAGAATCTGGTGTCCGCAAGACGCGTGCTTAACCAATCGGCTATCACTGCTATCCTACGAAGGTATAGGATGATTATTCACAAACACAGCTCAATAAGTAAGCGACGTTGCGCTCTAGACGCACAGTATAGTGTGAAATTTCAAATAGAATTATAATAAATAATAGATGTGAGTGTAGTTACCCCCTCCTGGGGTCGAGTGCGATGCTCTTGGGCTTCTTGAGCCCCTGCCAGAGCAGCGCGCGGCGGCTGGAGCCGTCGAGCCGCGCCACCTCGATGCGCTGCGTGCCCGTGTCCGTCCAGTAGATGTTCTGCCCCGACCAGTCCACTGCCACGCCTGCAATATACACCATAGTTATTCAACAACAATGTTCATTAAATAGTACATTGTTACATGAGTGGTGAAAGTTACTTATTTTGTCCCGAGACGGGGTTTGGCGCCCGAGCGTAGCGAGGGCGCTAATAGTTCGAGGGACAAAATAAATCTTTCACCCGAGGTAAACACTGTGCTTTTCATTACGAATACAAGGAAAATAAAAATAAAAACAGGAATTGGCTAAATAAATAATACGAGGAAGTATAAACAATACTCTACAACTCGAAAAAAAAAAACGGATTGCCGCCTATTTTGTTTTTTTTTTCGTTGGCCGGCCAACTTCATTATTTAGCCATTATTTTTCATTTTCATCTTTAAATATTTTGCCCAAATCTATGTTATTTTAAAGAAATCGTTGAAACTAAATTATAATTAAGTCATTTAAAAAAAATATTCTTGAATTAATACTTAACTTTATGTTTATTTCAATTTTACATCGTGCTGTAATTGAGTGACTGTAGAAAAAGTTTGAACATGGTTCCATAGAAATGTGAAAATGGAACTAGTTTTTTTTTATAATTTGACAGCTGTCAGTTGAAAGCGAAACTCCCGGGCCTGAAAAGTATTACTTTCAACCCGCTTCTCAGGCAACTTCAGACCTACTTTCAGAGTATGAGTAATGAAATAATAATTTACTGTCAACCAAAAATAAAACAAATTTCTCAAACCACAACATTGTTATAAGTTATTTAACAGATAATGTTGACGGCTATTCTAGTATAAATTGTGCCACAGCCGTCAGCATCTTCGACCCTGAGGTTTATTGAAAATTAAACAATACAAATTTAATAGAGAAAACCCGAGCGAAGCGAAGATAATCAAAGGGATCCTATAAGGGTACCGTTTTTTCCTTTTGAGGTACGGAACCCTAAAAAGGAAGAAGCACGGGAATGAATGGAGGGCATGTGATGAAAAGATATCATGAATCAGATGACTGAAAGAGTTGTATGAATGTGGATGGATATAGAGATACAGACGCAATAAAACATGGATGAATTGTATGTGTTGGAGTCTGTACGAGGGGAAGGCCCAAAAAATATGGATTGTTGTGTGATTGTTGGATGTATTGTTGTTGGATTGTATTAAGAGCGCTATGAACAAGGTTGGAGTGGATGTGAGTATGACAGGAAAGCGCGATGAATGGAAGGTGAATGGAAGGAAAAGACATACTGCGCCGATCCCAGATAATGGGAAAAGGTAAGGCATCAATCAATCTGATGATGATGTGCTGGAGTATTAATGTGCGTATGATAGAAAATCAGGCTGAATGAAAGAATAAGAAATACTTCACTGACACCAGATAAAGAGGGCTTTCGATTACTTCAAGTCAATATATTGGCGTTCGACTATTTAGATTAAGATTCAGGTATTATTTACAAACACATACGAAAACATGACAACATTGAATGCTTACCTTCAACTAACCCGGTCCATTCTATGATTTTCTCCACATTGGCACCGTTTATACTGCATCGATTGATGGTTTTAGTTTTTGTATCCGACCAGTACAGCTTTGATCCTGACACATGTACCGCCAGAGCACTGAAACAAAATCATTAGAAAATTCGATATATAAAATGGGATTGCCTATATGGATAGCCCGTAGCGGCTATAACGTGTGAAGTGAGGTCACTAAAACATTGTTTGACGACCGCTTGGCGCAGTGGTTCGAGTGTAGGCCGCTCGGTTCACTGCACATGGTGGTTGCGGGTTCGATCCTCGCCGGGGAAAATTTCAAAAATGGCCTTTTCGTAATTTGCCTAGATCTGGGTGACACTGGGATCGCTCCCAGTCTATTGTACGGTACCCATAGTACAAGCTATGTTTAGTTTGGGACCATACAGTTGGTGTGTCAGTCTGGCGATATTTATGTATTAAGTTCTAGTTGATTGTGACCATTAAGGTATAGTTATTGATACCACCGCTATGTTACAGTCGCTATACATTAATATCTGCATTACTGTTCTAGGAAATGTAGGCTCATCATTAGCATATTAGCATTATCATAGTCTAGCTACAGTCGCCTTCCGATGTGGACGTGTTTGCTGACATCAATATAACTTATTATATCGGATAGCGCGGCGCGAGCCGTCGCACGTGACTTTGTTGCCATGAGTGCTGAACTCGTGGCAAATGAACTGCTGGCGTTCCTGCAGCAGAAGCTGGACGTGATGGACGAGGTGTCCGCCCTCCGGATCTGCAGCACAAACTTCAGCGAGGACGACATCGCCGCTGCCAAGCTGCTGCTGTTTCGGGCGCTCAACAAGAGCGACCAGATGGTGTCCCGCCGGCGTGACGGGACAAAGAAGAGCATTCAAGACATCATCACGCTGCTCAAGGAGACCGACCCGGACGACGTGCCGACTTTTGTGGCGAGGGACCCTTAACAAGCTCCCTCCCGTCACATTCGACCACGTCGACGTGACCAGCCTACTGAAGGACATCGTGCTCCTGAAGAAGAGCCTAGCTGAGATGACGCAGAGGTTTGATGCGTCCGAAAATACTGTTAGTGAATTGCGTAAGGAAGTAAATAGTTTACACAGTTCATTAGCGGTAATTAGGTCAACGACAACCGCTAACGTAAATGTGCGCCGCGGTGCATATTTCGATACGTCCGCGACGAGCATTGCGTCAGCGGTTTTAACATCGTCACCCGCGTCACCCGTTGCCGAGTCAGCAAGCGCCGGTCAAACTCCGCGCGCAGCTGCTGCCCCCGTTCCCGCTGCCCGTACCCCGCGGGCATCTGCCAAGCTGCGAGCAGCAGCCCCGCCAGCAAAATCAACGGTGCCACAGAAGCCCCGTGATTTTGCCACCGTTGCCGCCAGCAAGCCTGTTGCCCAGCAGCGGCCTGTCATCCGTAAGGTGCCGAACGTGGCCCCAGCGTGTGCACGCGTCGACGACCGCGATGAAGAGGGCTTCATCACGGTGCAGAAGAAGAGACGCACGCAGCGGGTTAACCGAAATCGCTGCGGCACGGCGGCAACAGGGTCCAGCTTCCAGTTGCGTGCAGCAGTGCCGACCACCCTAGTCTACCTGTCCCGCCTCCACTATACCAGCACGGCGGGGGACATTGCTGAGTATGTAAGAATAAAAAGCAATGTCTCATTGAGAGCTCAGCCGTTGGACTCTAGTCACAACGCTAGTTTCAAGGCGTTTGTGGTTAGGGTCCCCACGGACAGGCTGTCAACCTTCATGCAGGAAGACTACTGGCCGAAGGGTGTGGTGTTCAGGCGCTTTCGGGGGATATTGCCGCCGTCACCACCCATACTTTAGTTAAGTGTTAATGTTAAAATATAAATATGTATGTTAGTTTATAAGGTATATATCTATGGGCCTGTGTTGCCTGAGTACAAATAAATAAATAAAATAAATAAATAAATTAGGTCTTTTGGTGACCATATGATTTTATAATTTATTTTTAAAACTTGATGTCTATTTACCTGACTTCCTTCAGCTCCTTGATAGGCAGCACGGCGTCGTGAGCTTCGTTCTCAATGCTGATGTGTCCGATCACGTTTTTGCGGCTGTACACTAGAAACGCCTCGGGCTCCACACACGTCTTTTTATCTTTACTCAGTTCCAATCCTGAAAGTAGGTACATTTATTATTAGACTGCAATAACGCGATAGTCGATTGATTGTAACAAACATATAAAGACATACGAGATGAAGCAAGATTAAAGGCAATATTTGTTTCGTGTATCATTTTTTTTGTGTTTATTTTACTGTGTAGGTTAGTGGCCTACGTGGGTACTTACAAATGATCAATTTAATATTTTTTTCTTATAACTACAACCGGATCAGAACGCTACCTCGACAGAGAAGGTCCGGCAAGAAACTCCGGCAATGTGAGTTTAACACATTACTAGTATTCTGCTTAACCGCTCCAGCTAAGCTAATGCTTGTGTTAGGAGTGGGCTCACGTCAATAGTTTAATGGCCAGGATAGGGATCGAAACCGGAACCTCTCGACTACGAGGGCGGCCCCTCTAACCAGGCTATTGACGCCTTAATTTAACATGTTTGTAGCATCCAAACTGTTTCGCAAACTGACCGCAACCATGACCAGAGTGTTATGACAAGCATGGAGCTTCGAAGAAATATGAGTCGCCGAAATGTATCGCATAAATTGAAGCTTACCCAAAGGGCAACTGCACACGTAGTCCTCTGGTCTGTTGAAGCAGAGATGCGAGCAGCCGCCGTTGTCGTCGACGCAGTGGTTCCAGCCGAGCGGCTCGTTAAGGCGGAATGCCTTAACGCCCATCATGTTCGCCATCTGCTCCACTACCGGCTGCCTCTCTAGACCTACGATACATATTGTACCTAATGATTGAGACTCTTACCCAAGATTTCTGCTTCTTTCTTAGAAGATTCGTACCCAAGAAAAAATTAAGCATTATATGGGTCATTCATTGATTTTATGTACAAGAACGGTCCAATTACATAAAGAAAAATAGTTATTATTTGCAGAAACATGAGATGTTAATTAAAACATGGCACGGACTTGAACTTTTCGGTAGAGTTGGAGTATTTGACCGTTCGAAACACAAAATTGTTTATTCATGTAAGCCAACAAAGCATTTATGACTAGTCAGAATTTACCACCGTTTCGGAATGCTGCTTCCACTGAGAAGATCCGACAAGAAACTCAATGGTTACTCTTTTCAATGAATAAAAGATGGTCTACATTCTCAAGAACAGCAACAGAATGTGAGCAGACAACACCATTGTCACTAAATAAGTAAACAGTAATCCAATCTCACTCAGATTTTGGTATTTAATTAGAAAACTAGTTTAGTGCATACCTACTCACACTTTACCATAAATTTCAATGTTAACAAACCAAAAATATAAAAATAAAACACAGGTGGAAGCTTTCCATGCTAAATAAACGAATAGAGTTTAAGAACAATGTTGTTAAGGGAAAAGTGAGTGGACCAATCCCCACAAGCAGCGCCCGCGCACGGGCATGACTTGAAAAGCTTCATCAGGGGCCATCCATAAATTACGTCACACGTTGAGTGGGGGGGAGGGGGTCGACGAAGTGTGACATTGTGTGACAAGGGGTGGGGGGAGGGGTCCGAAATTTTGTGACCACACATTTGAAATAAATAAAATTGGAGTGTCTGTTTGTAATATCAAAATAACGCCTTTTCACTAAATGCTTATGAAAGTACATACGACATCTATAGCAAAAACGCGATTTAATTTTTTTTGTCTGTCTGTATGTTTGTTCCGGGTAATCTCCGAAACGGCTGGACCGATTTTGACGGGACTTTCACTGGTAGATAGCTGTTGTTATAAGCAGTAACTTATGCTACTTTTATTTTAGAAAACCAAAATTTAAAAAAATGGGTCCTGTCGCGCGGGCTCAGAACGCGGGAGCGGGCTTTTTTGCTAAGTTAAATTCCACGCGGACGAAGTCGCGGGCTCAGCTAGTTATATAATAATTTCGGTACTGCTGTTTTAATTTCATAAATTTCTAAATGTAACATTGCAAAATGTGACATCACACTAGGTAGGGTGTGTCCTACAAATGTGACCAGCTGTGACAAGGACGGGGGAGGGGTCAAAAAAGCTTCATCTTCACCTGTGTTCTTGTTGATCCTGTCCAAGGTCCGCTTCTGCATGTCGGTCCAGTACAGGTGCTCGCCGAGCAGGGTCAGGCCGAAGATGTGCAATATCTCACTACTGTGCAGTTCTTTCCTCTCGCTGCCGTCCATATTGCACACCTGGACAATTACACGGTTTTAGAGTCAAAGCGTTTATTTTTTTTAGGCCTATGGGGGCACTTACGAATTGTCAATTTAACATTTCTTTCTTATATCCACAACCGGATCGGAACGCTACCTCGAATGAGAAGATCCGGCAAGAAACTCAGCGGGCTTGTCTTTTTACATTTTGTTATATTTCTTTTCTTTTTTAGATCGCCAGTTGCTTATATAGTTAACTAGTTTCTGCCCGCGACTTCGTCCGCGTAGACTGGAGTATTCTATGTGTTAATCCAGGTTATAAACTATCTATGTTCCAAATTTCATCCAAATGCGTTCAGTAGGTTTTGCGTGAAAGAGTAACAAACATACATCCACACTCACAAACTTTCGCATTTATAATATTAGTAGGATAATTACAAAGAGTAGTAGATATTAATACTCGTATAACTATAATAGCTCAAGTGTGTTGCCTTTTGAGATTACAGGTCTTGGCTTACAGGAGTAACAGTGGTAGGGGTCTGTGGTGGGATTAGTCCCGCAAAGATGTGGTATTTGGGTCGAGACAACACACAGTGCATTTAGCTGTGTTATGAGCCCGCCCACTTCGACCAATAGGATCGATCCATTTCCACAGCTTCACTCGGCTTAGCTCTACTATATAAATAAAGCAATACTATTGGTCGATGCGGGTTTGCCCGCTCCATAGCACAGTCAAGAAGATGGCCAAGTTGAAACCAACATAGCTAGCGCCTCTAAAGCGTCAATAGCCTGGTGGTTAGAGGGGCCGTTCTCGTAGCTGAGAGGTTCCGGGTTCAAACCCATCTTGGCCATTAAATTATCGTCGTGAGCCCACTCCTAACACAAGCATTAGCTTAGTTGGAGGGGCTAAAGGGAATACTAGTAATATGATAAAGATACATTTCTAGTAATATTAAAATATGTGAATTGTATTTACATATTATGTTGATACTATTTCCATGTGTTCAAGCTACAAAAGTTTTTAATATTCTGTGCCATTAATAACATTATTCTGTGGTTGCGTAATCACTCCTGATATGTTACTACCTTATTCTATAACTTAAGCTTTTATTAGGCAATTAATTGTTGTCCAGAATAATAAAAAAAAAAAATGGATCTCTTACCTCAATCTTGTGCGTCCTCGCGTCGCCCCAGTACAGTTTGTTCTTGACAGTGTCGAGCGCGATGCCGTTGGGCCAGGTGAGCTTCTCGGAGACCAGCAGCATCCGGCCGCTGCCGTCCAGGTTGGCGCGCTCGATCTTGGGCTTCTTCTCGTTCCAGTCCGACCAGAACATCCAGCCAGCCGTCGGGTGGAGCGCGATGGCGCGGGGGTCGTATAGCTCGTTATGGATCAACACCTTTAACATTAATAAATTGATGTTGTTGAGGCTTCACGCGGGCCTTAGAGACGATTTTGTTTATAATAAGACACAAATTAGTCAGTACAGCTATGAATGCGTGGGTAATTTTTTTGGGAACTGATACGCTACGCATATCCGTAGCGTATCAGTTTTTGTTGCCGTCCAGATTCCAGTAAAAAGAGAAGTGTAGAATAATTTCGTTGAAATGAGTTGGGCTGCGCGGTTTTTAATTGCAGACGGCTAGTCTGTATATACCCAGGTCAGATTCAAACAAGGCACATTACGAAACTGTTAAAAATCACATAAAAATGTTTGTCGTTTCGAGACGTAAAGGGAATCGAGACCGGAGGCGTAAACGGGGCATGACGGCATGAGAGAGCGTCATGCCTTTTGCCGTTACGGCGCATTGGTCGATTTTACTGCCAAGGTGCGCCAATAAATGTTTAAAAATAAATAAATATCGCCAGACTGACACACCAACTGCATGGTGACTGGGGCGATATCCCAGTGACACCCCGACATGGGCAAATTACGAAAAGGCCATTTCCGAAATTGAGTCTAGCTGGAATCGAACTTGCAACCACCAGGTGCACTTGCAGTGAGCCGAGCGGCCTATGGAACCACTGCGCCAAGCGGCCGTGACGACAGCAATCTCAAAATAGCGGCAACCTTCCTGGAGGTGCCGTCGAGGCGCGCGACGCTGATGGTGTCGGTGACGGGGTCGGTCCAGTACAGGTTGCGCGCCAGCGCGTCCAGCGCCACGGAGTCGGGCACGCCGCCGCTGCGCACCACCACCGCTTGCTCGCTGCCGTCCAGTCGCGCGCGCGATATCGTCTTGGCCTGCCGTTCCATACTCACACTTCATCTACATAAATCTTGAAAAAATACCAAAGACCGCAAGAGAACCACGACTGATGTAGAGTTAGAGTGTCCTACCAAGATTCATAGTCTATTCAGAGGACTATAACATTTGCCATAACTATTATTGGAATCAAGTATAAGCAGCTGACGAGTTTAGGTCTAATTACGATCTGTGGTGCCTTACAACTGGTCTTCAATCAGCTGTCTTGCTTCTGTGTCAATCAGCCCATAACAGCTATTTTTGTCACTTGCTTTGCATCGGAGGGAAGTGGATTTTTTTTCTTCCAACTCGTCCTATTATTTCTTTAGATTTAATTCGTGCGGGTTCCAGAACAATTTCAGAAATTCCAGAACTTTTCCCCAGGACTCATCGAGGGTCAAACCTCGACGTCATTATTGGTCACCGTTGTCGATCCTGGTTTACAGAAGTAACAGTGGTGGGAGTGTGTGGCGGGAGCCTATTCACAAGAGCTGCACGCGTGCAGCAAAGTTGGAATTTGGAGCGTATTGTACAGATGGTTAGAAATGGTTGTGCACCTCCATATATCTAAACTGCAATTTAGCAGCCGGCTTTCAGTCCGGACGCAACTCGTTTGAATAGACCCTAACAGTCTTGGTTGGACACACAAACGCTACTGGTTGTAACAACGTTATCTTGCATTATTTGTTGTTTTTCTACCCTTTTTCCCCATTTATCTGTCTAAGGGGCTAGTTCGCGTGTATCCTGATTAGCCTACCAATGTTTAAATGCTGCCTTTCGAGGCTGATTCTGCTTTAAAAATATTACACAAGGAATATGAGTCATGCCATTGAGAAGCTGGGAAGAATGAATTTTACAGAAGCTTTCATTTGCAGCTTTGAAGACTAGAGCTTTACTTCTATTGGCCTAGCCAATCAAGACTTTAAGATAAGACCATATACCATTTTTCAGCCTAATGTTCCTTTCACAGCATGATAGAGGTCACGTGTTACAACCTGTTATTAAAATCAAAACTTACCGAACTATCAGCCCAATAAATGTACTCGGATATAGGGTCGAAGTCGACTGTGAGCGCTCTCTTCAAGTCCTTCAGCGGCAGGGTGTAGGGGGTGAAGTCGGGGGAGTCGAGCGATATCTTGGAGATGGCCGAGCGCTGCGCCACCACCAGCATGGACTGCGGGCCGCTGTGGCAGGTGCTGGTGCTGTTCTCCTTCAGCTTCGATCCAGTGGGGCACGCGCACTCGTAGCCTGGTGTTAGAAGATAGGATGTAGCAAGAAAGAACGAACAAAAGCGCCTTCCAGCTGCCCTGTTGCCCACCACTCCACCTACGTGGTACTTCGATAAAATAGAAGTAGACTCAGTTACTCCTTATAACATCACCTATCTGCCAGGGAAAGGCCCAGCCATATCGGAGATTAGCTAGGCAAACAAAAAAAATAATAAAGAAAAATACATTTTGTGAAAAGTACCGTATATGCATTTAGTAACAAGCTGTTTTATGTATAGATTCTCGTACACAGCCAGTGATATACTAATGACGATTTAGAATCGATGAACTAAGTCAAAATAAGGGAATAAGGGCCATTGCACCCACAATCTCCATCTTATACTTATCCATTCATCAACAACGTTCTCAACGTACCTGGCGGTTTTGGGGACAACAGGCACAGATGCGAGCATCCACCATTGTTTTCCTTGCACGGGTAGTCGCCGGCTGGCATCAGCTGCTTGCTGCCATCGAACACCTTAATGTCCACAGGCACAGGGTCGGATTTTATTAGCTCCTTTATGGGGCCGTTCGTGGAGATGTCCCAGGTGTGAATGGACCTGATTTAACACATTTTATACATTAGTACCAATAGCCTAGTGGTTAGAGGGCCCACCTTCGTAGCTTAGAGTTTCTGGGTTCAATGCCCATACTCGTGAGCCCAATCCGTTGTGATTACATAAGCATGAGCTTAAGAAGGGAATACTATTTTTGCGATAAACCCACATTGCTCTAGGCATGCTTAGGCTGAGTAGGTTCCTGCGGTAGTGGAGCGGTGTGGGGGAGGGGTATGTCAAATGATGTGTGACTGTATAGGGCGCACCCCTCCCGAACCGCCCCGTTACCGCAGGAAGATAATGCCAGTAGTAATCTTTTAAATAAATAATCGTTCTGTGTTGTCTTACCAAGTTTTCCAATCAGTCCAGTATAATTTGTAATTGAAGAATGCGAGTGCATACGGATATACAAGGCCGTCCTTAACCACACTCTTCCGTTTGTCGCCATTGAAGTCGATGACATCAACGAAATGAAGCTTCGCGTCTACCCAGTAAATTAAATTGTTGTCGTAATCAATTGTTATTCCATTCGGCCAGAAAATATTTTCTTTGACTATCACTTTGCGGGTACTTGGGTCGCCGTTCATGCCGGCTCTTTCTATTTTGGGTACTTCGCCCCAGTCAGTCCAGAACATTAAACTGGAAAAAAAATTTTGTATCATAGAAAATCAACGCAGATATTTGGCCAGCAATTATCGACATATTTTTAAGATGGCAGTATAATATTTGTTTTCAATGTGGCAATGCTGCCAGTCTTCTGGGCACTTTGCCATGCGATGGCGGTCTGGCACAAGTTAATTTATTGTTAAATTTTAAATTAATATACTTAAGCTATTTTATATCTGTACATTGTGTATATATTTGTTGAGCTGTACGGGGCACGGGAGTAAATGACAACACGGCGGCTGACGGGTAACTGGTTTATTGACGAAGCTCGGCCGGTACAACACGATATGCATCGATATACACATAATTATAAATATATATCCTTACTTAACTAGGGCTGCATACACCACAATTTCCCCCCACAAATCATTGCCTAACAATGAGGAATGGCATACACAGGTTATCCTAAACATGCGAGTATTAACAAAAATAACTATAACCTAATTACATAATAGCAAGACTGATCAATCTGAATCAGGAGCATACTGCCTGTTCCTGCGGCGAGTGTTTACAAAACCTGGGTCATAATGTGTACTCGATGAAGCGTTATTATCGACACTAGAACGCCGCTCCTGAGTCGGACTAGAGTAGTCCTCGGCTTCCTCAAAAGAAGATGACAAAGAAGACTTTCTACTATGAGGTGATAATGGCGGTGACGGAATCATGCACGCCGCACCGCCCGGTGTTCCCGGCATTATCCCCTCGGGTTGCGGTGTCTGCATGTCACATTCATCCAATACTGAATCGTAACAGCGACTACGCAGATCAGTTTTAGTGTCTGGTAATTTAAATATTTGATCAATGTGACGTCTATGCCGCTCATTCTTA
This sequence comes from Notodonta ziczac, assembly GCA_918843915.1. Classification (NCBI taxonomy): domain Eukaryota; kingdom Metazoa; phylum Arthropoda; class Insecta; order Lepidoptera; family Notodontidae; genus Notodonta; species Notodonta ziczac. Next base: position 1,895,281 of record OU974041.1, read on the forward strand.
TACTGAATTTCATACATGGTTATACTTATTATATTTATTACAGTACCTTTCTCCCACACTTCCTTGTTCATTCGCCACTTTTTAAACATTACTATATCTCCTATCGATACATTTCTTGATCTGCCTTTAAAATTATCCACCTGTCTATTTTGCTGTTGATTTACAATATTTTTAGTATTAGGTCTTAGTAAGTCTAAACATGATCGCAATCTACGACCCATTAACATTTCACTGGGAGATTTTTGTGTCGTACATTGTACAGTATTACGATAATTAAGTAAAAATCTACTCAATGCAACATCGACAGGTGGATAATTTTAAAGGACAACGAGGATTTAACCTATTAAAATGGCGGACAACGCGCGTGCAATTATTGGAAACATAAAGGAATTTAGTTTAAATACTGATACCTGGGCGAGTTATATAAAACGTGTACGAGCTTTTTTCTTGGTGAATAGCATTAAGGGCGATGTGCAAACATCATATCTCATTACGCTAGTCGGCAATGAGACATACGACCTCATGACAGTGTTGTGCAGCCCCGATGAGCCAGAGAAAAAATCGTTTGATGACCTCGTGGCTGTCGTTGAAAATCATTTAAACCCCAAAGCCAGTGATATGGCGGAACGAATGAAGTTACGAGCGTGTTTACAGAGTCCCAGTGAATCAGTTAATGAATACCTAGTCCGTTTAAAGAAGTTGGCGATGACTTGCAAATTTAAGGGCAAGGATTCCCTGGAGGAAAACTTAAGGGACCAGTTCACGTACGGGTTGAGGAGTGAAAAATACAGACAACGGTTACTATCTGAGCGGGAGCTCAATTTTAATAGGGCGGTGACACTAGCTACCACGTTAGAGGCGGCGGAGCTAGAAGCTAAGCTTGGAGCCAGCAGCAATAATACTGGAGAGGCATCTCATGAAGGCGTGTATGCAGTGCGGCCTGGCAGCGGCCGTGGAGCGCGCGCAGGCCGCGCGCCGGCCCAGCGCGGAGGCCGAGGCGAGCGAGCGGGCGCGCCCGACGCCGTCAGGCCTGACTACGGCACAGAAAAGTGCTATCGATGCGGATCGCGGCAGCATTCGCCCGATAAGTGCGTATATAAAAGTGCAACCTGTTATAAGTGCAATAAAGTGGGCCACATAAGCCATATGTGCCGGTATAGAAAAAGTCAGTCAAAGTCATTTTTAGTATATGAAAGTGAATCGGATGGGGATGTCGGTTCCCCCGCGTTATACAAGCTCGGTGACGCGGAAGAGAAGGACAAGCCGTGGTATTGTAAATTAAATGTAGAAGGTGTTATGTTAGATATGCAAATTGACAGCGGTTCTTCGGTAAGCGCAATTTCTAAACATACTTATAATACACTGTACAGAGGTAGACCGCTTGTTGAATCGGATAAAGCGTTAACCGTGTATAGTGGAGAGAAAATTAAACCAGTTGGCGTTATGCCAGTTAACGTTATCAACAACAACAAACTGTTTACCTCGCAATTATATGTCATAGATAATGGGAATTGCCCTCCCATATTAGGAAGAAAATGGATGCGCGAATTAAAATTGTCAGTGCCGATCGTAGCGCACGTAACAAGCGATGACAATGAAGCTGTCTTAAGTGAAATAACGCAAAAGTATAAAAACGTATTCGAGCCCGGTATAGGTACGTTCAATCGCGGCACCATTAGCTTGCAGGTGTGTGAGGGTGCGGTACCAGTGTGGAGGCGCGCTCGCGTAGTACCACACGCGTTGCGCGCTGCAGTCGACGCCGAGTTGGCGCGGCTGCAGGCTGAAGGCATCATTAGCCCGATAGAGGATGTAGGGGGGTGGGGAACACCCATTGTGCCTGTTAGAAAGAATTCCGGCGATATTAGGATTTGTGGGGATTTTAAGGTTACAGTGAACCCCGTTCTATACGACGACAAGTATCCTCTTCCACGTATAGAAGAGCTGTTTGCTGCCCTGAGGGGGGGACAGACGTTCAGTAAGATAGACTTGAAAAGTGCTTATCAGCAGTTTGTATTGGACGAGGACTCCAAAAAGCTGTGTACTATCGTTACACACAGAGGAAATTTTGTATACAATCGCTTACCATTCGGTATCAAAACAGCGTCGAACAAGTTCCAAAGAATCATGGATTCCTTATTTCAGTTGGACCACGTGACTGTATTTGTAGACGATTTAATTGTGACTGGGGAGACAAGGGAAAAGCACATCAATAATTTAAACCGAGTTTTTAAAATATTAGATGATTGCGGGCTAAGGGTTAGCAAGGAAAAATGTTGTTTTTTCCAAAAGAAGGTGTCTTATTTAGGTCATTTAATAGACGCCGAGGGGCTACACACGGAGACAAAAAAAGTTGATGCCGTCATAGCGGCCGAACGGCCCCAAAACGTAGGTGAACTCAGGGCATTTTTAGGCCTAGTGAATTATTACTCTAAGTTCATTAAAAATTTTAGTACCTGTGTGTCTCCTTTGTACGCCTTATTAAAGAAAAATAAGACATGGTTATGGACAGAGGATTGTGAATTGGCTTTCTTTAAAATCAAAGAAATGTTAGAGAATTCTGAGGTTCTGGTTCATTTTGACCCCAGCCTCCCCTTAGTGTTATCGTGCGATGCGTCGCCGCACGGAGTGGGAGCGTGGCTTGCGCACGAGATGCCCGACAAACAGCTTCGCGCCATCGCGCATGCCAGTCGCACGCTCACCCCTGCCGAGCGTAATTATAGTCAGATATGTCGGGAAGGTTTAGCCATTATATTTGGCGTTCAACGTTTTCACGAGTACGTCTATGGAAGACATTTTGTCCTAGTTAGTGATTGTAAGCCTTTATGCTCAATTTTTGGGCCCAAAACGGGCATTCCATTGATGATGGCTGGTAGATTACAAAGATGGTCGATAATTTTAAGTGAATATAATTATTCAATTAAATGCATTAAGTCTAAGGAAAACTGTTTAGCAGATCATTTGTCGAGAGCAGCTAACATCAAGTTAGACACGTCGTTAAAAGACATTAGTCATAGTAGCAAGGAGATCGCAGAGCAAGGAATTAATGTTATTAATTTTATTGAGGCTCCGAAGCCTGTTGATTTTAGAGTAATTGCTGAACAAACAAGAAGAGATGTCACGCTGAATAAAATATTTGGATACGTAATTCATGGGTGGCCAGACCAGCGGGACATACCTACCGAATGTAAAGAGTATTAGCATAGGAAAATTTACATTACATCGGAGCACGGTTGTTTATTGTTCGGGTATAGGGTAATAATACCGAGAAGCTTACAAAGCCTAGTGTTAGCGGAGCTACATAGTAGTCATCTAGGTATTGTCAAAATGAAGTCTCTCGCACGTACATATATATATTGGCCGAATATTGATAAGGACATAGAAATTACATGTGGATCATGTGAAGTCTGTGCCAAAGAGAGAGATAACCCGGTAAAAAGTACGTTAATACCGTGGGCATGGCCAAGCATGCCATGGCACAGGCTTCATCTTGATCATTTAGGCCCATTTGTAAATAGTTATTATCTAGTCCTGATAGATGCGCATTCCAAATGGATGGAAGTGTGCAAGGTAAATTCAACGAATGCGGATGTCACGATAAGGCACTTACGTGACATATTTGCTCGATTTGGGTTGCCACAAGAGTTGGTCACAGATAACGGACCTGCATTTATAAGTGAAAAGTTCAGGGAATTTATGATAAGAAATGGGATATCTCACAAATTAACGCCGCCTAGACATCCACGCAGTAATGGTGCCGCTGAGAATGCTGTAGGTTTAGTAAAAAAATGTTTAAAGAAAGCAGCTCACGAAGGAATCGCTGTCGATGTTACTTATGATGTGTACTTCTTACTTATTTTCAATAAATAAATTATAGATAGATAAGACAGATTTTTTTATATGTAACTGTCATTTGTTAATGAGATCGCTCAGACCCCGCATTGCCTGGTTTGGGTATTTTTGTGGCAATCATTATCTTAACTTTGCTTTGCAGCTTAAACCAAGCCTTTTCAGTGCCTTCGATTGGTTAAAATGGAATGCTGCATTATAATTTAGTTCTGGTATAAGAATAACAATCATACTAGGGCAAATTCTTTGATAAATTACTCACCCTTCTTTAGGAACTACAGCAATAGCCCTGGCCAGATCCACTTCTGACCAGAACAGTACCTTTCTATACTTCTGCTCTATACTGATAACTTCAATTCTGTTTGTCTCTCCATCTGTCCAGTATATCTTGTCTGTGTACCAGTCAATTGCAATGCCAGTCGGTGTTATCAGACCCTCTGACACTATTTTAATCTGTAATGACATAAACAACAATGATAACTAATAGTATTAACATGATAGAGATTTTCTTTACATATATATACTTATAACATGCAAGTAAAGCTGCGGCGACACTACTATTCAATGAATATTAGTGGTGGACAAGACCTAGGGGGTCACCCACTGCCCTAAACACTTAAGCATTTGTGTCTCTTAGGTACATGATAATTCAAGTTATTGCAATAAATATTGTGGTTACTAAACTATGGCACATCAGATATAGTGTGTATGATTTCATTTTGCATTTATTTTGATGTTGGCAATATTAGAGTCACTGGCGCTCCCCCACAGGTGCACACCATACATCCAAATTGCACCATACACTTTTCCTAACACAAGCTTTTGGGTTATAATTATACTTAGTATACGTTTTAGAATTGTAAACATTTACTTAATGCTTTGCAGATTTTGCAGATCTTATAATTTACTTATTTATGATCCAGTTAAACCTATAGGAAGAAACACAATCTTTGTTAATTTAAGTTTACAGCAATAAAGGCTATTATTATTATACTTCATGCTAACATAATTGTAACCTGTTGTTGTGTTCAATAAATAAATAAATATTGCTTTCAGGAGTATTTTATACATACTGTTATGTATTCAAATGAGGGTACTTAGAGAAAAAGCAGTCTGGAGTTGTCAAGTGTCCCAGTAATTGTGAGTTCTTCCAAATACATGTATTTCGGTATATAATATTGGCGACGAGGTAAAATTAGTGTAAATCGCGTGTAAAATAAGTGATTTTAGTGAAAAAATAATAATAAAAGTGAACTAAAGCTATGGGTATAAAATTTGGCGAATTTGACTTAGCACATGGTTGCTGGAAAAACTACATTGATAGGTTTAGTTATTGCCTTGAGGCAAGTGAAATAGAGGAAGATTCTAAAAAAAAAGCGAATTTCCTAGCTGTTTGTGGCCCTGACTTGTATGATTTAATTGTGTCATTGATAGCACCATCCAAAGTAAGTGCGGTTACTTTTGTACATATAACAAATAAATTGAGCAATCATTTCCATCCAAAACCAAATGAGATTATAGAGTCATACAAGTTTCACACACGGAACCAAGAAGATAATGAAAAAATTAGAGATTACATAGCCCAACTACGCAAAAGGAGTATACATTGTAATTTCACCGATTTAGACCGTACATTGAGAGATAGATTAGTATGTGGTATTCTAGACAAGGATATTCAAAAGAAACTGTTACAGCAATCTCAATTAACATTCGAACAGGCTTGTGACATAGCAATTTCTCATGAGACGGCTAACTTTGATGTTGGTATAATTATCGCTGCGGGACCAAGCCCGAGTAACCAAATGTCAGATATGGTGGTACCGATGGAAATTAATAAGGTATCTAGTAAAAATGTATCAAGTTCACCAGAAAAAACATGTTTCCGCTGTGGCAAACATCACAGAGGGGAATGTTGGTTCCGTAGGAGTAAATGCCATCATTGTGGAAAAGTAGGGCATATCGATGCAGTTTGTTTTTTGAAATCGAAACATAAGAATCAGGAAACTCAGAACTGTAATGGCCTTTATGAGGTAGGTATAAATAACATAAGACAGGATAAAGTGGAACCGTTTTTAATTCGAGTATTTCTGAATAATACAGAATTAGTGATGGAAGTGGATTCCGGATGCCCATACTCAATCATAAATGAATCAACTGCCAGACTCATATGGAAGGGTGAACTACCACGGTTACAGAGAATAAATATTGGATTAAAATCGTATACTGATAGTAAATTAGAACTGCTGGGACAGGCACAAGTAAAAGTGAAATATAGAGATATAAATAAAGAAATGAAAGTGTTAATAGCTAAAGGAACCGGTACGAGTTTAATAGGTCGAAACTGGTTTTCAGAATTAAGAATAGGTATACAAGGTATTAACAGTATAAAAGTAACACAAAGTGACAAAGCTCAGTTAGTATACTTGGTAAAAAAATATAGAGAAATTTTTGAACCTGGCTTGGGAAAATATACAGGACCAGTGGTAAACATTACTCCCAGAGAAGGAAGTGTGCCAAAATTTCTCAAAAGTAGACCTGTGCCATTTGCTATTAAGGATAGAGTGTTCGAAGAAATTGATAGATTGGTTCACGAAAATGTGCTGGAACCCACAGCACATTCTGAATGGGCAACACCGATTGTTCCAGTACTGAAACCTAATGGAAAAGTCCGGTTGTGTGGAGACTACAGGTCCACGGTAAATGTGGTTACAGATACGGATACTTACCCATTACCTACTCTCAATGAAGCGTTTGTAGAACTACAAGGGGGGGTAGTATTTACCAAAATTGATTTAGAGCAAGCCTATACACAAGTATTAGTGGACGACAAGACATCAGAACTCCTTACATTGAACACACCGAAGGGATTATATAGAATGAAGCGATTGGCATTTGGTGTGAAAGCATGTCCCGGTATTTTTCAAAGATTAATGACATCTCTACTTTCCGGCATCCCAGGGATAGCTGTCCTATTAGACGATGTGGTAATTAGTGGGAATAGCATGAACATCCACAACGAAAGAGTAGAATTGGTGCTACAAAGATTACAGAAAGCGGGTCTGAGGGTAAATAAAAATAAATGTGTTTTTGCTGCAGAACGTGTCAATTTCTTAGGCTTTGTCATTGATGAGTTAGGAATCCACCCATCTAAGGATAAGATTGACACTATAGAGATGACCCCAGCTCCCGGAGATGTTAAGGAATTACAAGCTTTTTTAGGATTACTGAACTTCTATGACCGTTTCTTGCCACATAAAGCTACAATAGCAGAACCTTTATACAGACTGTTAGAGAAAGAATCAAAGTGGAAATGGAGAATGGAACATCAAGTAGCTTTTGAAAAGTTGAGGTCTATGTTATCGAGTGAGGATACACTTGTACATTATAATAGTAAAAGGAAATTAATATTATCTTGTGATGCTTCTCAATATGGCCTAGGTGCTGTACTTGAACATGAAATGGATGATGGGTCTGCAAGGCCAATAATGTTTGCATCTCGCACTATGAATGCTCATGAGCGGAACTATGCTCAGATAGACAAGGAAGCTGCAGCGATTATATTCGGATTAAAGAAATTTCACCAATTTATTAGTGGTAGAAAGGTGCATATCAGAACAGACCACAAACCCTTATTAGGTATATTTGATCCAAAAAAACCTATCCCGAATATCATATCACCGAGAATGCTCAGATGGGCATTACTATTAAATTCCTATGATTATGAAATAGACTATGTAGCCGGGAAAAAACTGGGTAATGCTGATGCTTTAAGTCGCTGGCCATCAAAAGAGATAGATTCAGAAAAAGAGTATCTAGGAGTTTTATTAATTGAAGAAACTCCTATAGAACTAGATTTGACATCTAAAGAAGTAGCAAGATATACAAAAAAGGATAACACCTTGAGTAAAATTTTGTATTGGTTAAGAAATGGGTGGCCAAATAAAATAGATGATAAATACAAGAGATTCTGGCAGAAGCGAGAAGAGCTGTCAGTGTATAACAACTGTATACTATGGGGAAACAGAGTTATCATACCAGAAGATATGCGGCCCCATGTCCTTGAAGAGTTACATAGAAACCATGATGGAATAGTGATCACCAAGGCGTTGGCAAGAAGCTATTTTTGGTGGCCTGCCATTGACAAGGATATAGAGGGAATTGTTAAAAATTGTAATATTTGTTTGGAAAATAAAAATATGCCTGCTAAAGTTACTCATCAATGGATTAAACCGGTGAAACCATGGTCCAGACTTCATATAGATTATGCAGGGCCATTTCAAGGGAAGACATTTTTGATATTAATAGATGCATTTTCCAAGTGGCCAGAAGTAAAAGTTGTGAATGATATGAGTAGCAGTACATTGATCCGAATACTACGGGAAATTTTTGCTGAACAAGGATTGCCTGATTCTATCGTAAGTGATAATGGGAGGAGTTTTGTTTCGGAAGAATTTAAAGCTTACCTGAAAGGCAATGGCATAAGACAGATATTAGTGGCTCCGTACTGCCCATCTTCAAATGGCCAAGCTGAACGAACGGTACAGACAATAAAGAACAAATTAAGAAAACATACCTCGGAACCATGGCATAGTCGACTTCCCATGATACTATACGGACTACGCACTACTCCAAATAGCGTGAACGAAAAATCTCCAGCAGAACTATTAAACAATCGACGCTTTCGAACTAAATTCGACTATTTAAATCCGCTCTCTTACCAAAATAAAGACGAATTAAGTGCTGAAGAGAAAAATGAAGAGATTCAAGTTCGAGCTTTCAATGTGGGTCAGATAGTGTATGTCAGGAATTATAACAAGGGTCCTCGCTGGTTAAAAGGAGTAGTGGAAAAGAGAATAGGGATATGCAGATATCTGGTACGATGGAATGGTAGACTATTGATCAGACACATTAACCAGATGCATGGATCGGGCGAGAAAGAGATATCACAAGCGAAGACATCCCAGTCACAGGCAGCAGATAATCAAAGCGATGATGAAGATGAAATCATCATACCATCCCCTCAGAAATGGGCAGATATTGTGGGAGTTACAGGACCACAAGATGTTGTGATACATGAGGAGACTACAAGAAATAAGAGAGCTTTATCAGTATCACCAGAATGCACAGTATTTAAGAAGACAAGGTGTGGATGGGGATCCAGCCTTGATTCTGAAGAGGAAGATACGAAGACAGATGTGGATGATGAATAGAAATAATAAATTAGAATAAAAAATACAAATACCCATAGTTTTAAGTAAATATAAATACCTAAAACAATGTAGTGATATATAAAACAATTAGTGAAGTGAATAACGGTGAATTTAGCCTGGGGGAAAGGCATGTTATGTATTCAAATGAGGGTACTTAGAGAAAAAGCAGTCTGGAGTTGTCAAGTGTCCCAGTAATTGTGAGTTCTTCCAAATACATGTATTTCGGTATATAATACATACACAGCTTGTTGTCTACTTTTAATTGTTACAGCCTAATAGATGGAGCCTAATTTTATATTTTATGTTGAGCACTTTTCTTTTAGGTTTTCAGAGTGATACTTGACAAGATATTTGACACTATTGTGGTGGGGTAATGGTAATATAAATATTTAAAATATGCAGTAATATACATATATTGGCCATGCAGTTAAATGTTAATTAATATGAAACAAATAATTGTTGCTGATATGACCAGAGCAGTCAACCCATTGTACTTACCTTATCTCCTACATGCGTTTCATTGTATGTCATACATTGTATCAACTCCGCAGTCTGGTCAGACCAACATACATAGTCCTTTCTGTACAGGAAGTCCACTGCTGACCCCTGTTCCAGGTCCTTAACTATGGTGTTGACCTTGCTGAGCTTTGCTGTGTTCACTATGCGGATGTCTGATGCTGTTGAATATAGCAATATAGGGTTGCTCGCTACTGAGTAGTAACCTGGAATTATAGAAAAGGTTTTATACTGTGTAAGACCCTTGATGAGTCTTGAAACAAGATTCACAGCATGCAACATGAAATATTACCGAAATGAAAAGGAGTTAAAGGTGGATATTGATCCACTGTAAAGCAGGAGACAAGATATCTGTATGGACCGACTGATGCCTAACAACAAAAGTATCTACTAACTTGTTTATTTTTATGGCATTCTCATTCAGCATATTTTACTGGAGTATTCAATTTTAATTGAGAGGGAGCTGTTATTAGTTAGTTCGTAAATAATTGAAACAAAAGCACAATGAAACTTTTAAAGCTTTGTATGGGATACACCAACAAAGTTACATTTGCATTTTCGCGGAAGTAAGAAATGTTTATATTTCAAACTAACCTTTTAGCTGTAGGAACATCAGCAAACAAAACACACTCGTAACATTTTGTATGATTTTGTCGGCGTGCAGGATTCTCCGGCGCTTCGTCATAACGAAAACAAATGAACAACAATCGTCGAAGTTCTCATATGTTCTGCACGATGTTTGTTAAGTAGGTAAGGCACAGTGAATAAACAAACTATGTACGTAATAGCAACATTGTCAGATTGTCACTTAGAGGAATCGATTATGTATTATTGTAATTCTTTTAACATTTGGGCATAGGGCGAACTTGGAATTTAAGCGTACCCAACAATAAAAATATATTTCGGACCACAGAACAATAATTATCCTGTACAATAAAATTTTACAACAACACAGTAGTGATGTACGAATCAGTGGAATCGATTTGTTTCAAATCTATTACGACTTTGAATGTATCAGAATTGCATTAATTGTAAATTCTCGCGTATATTTTAGCAGAGATTCATTAAATACTAATTTAAAAATTATCTAAGTCATCATTAAAGCGATTCTTCAGGCACATTGTACCCATATTCCTTCATATTATAACTTCATATTATAATCTATGACTACACGCACATTTTGAGATGTAACATAAGTCTTATAAACTCATCACGGTTCCTTATACTCCATAAATATTAAATCCTTTAGTTTGATACTTATGAAGCATAAGGGTTGGTGGTAGTCCACAAAAATAAGTCACATGCTTGTGCTAATATGAACACATTTAAAAGTCGATTGTAAGTATCCCCAATAAAATCGATTATTAAAGTTTGTGGGTCACATCACTAAACTTCGTGAATATTTCTTCGAAATGTTACCAGACCTAAAAAAATACAATATAATATAAGTAAGTCCTACAATCTTTACTGGGCTCTTGAGCGCGTCGCTAGTGTCGACCTTATACGTAGTATTTAAAAGTCTGTGTTGTCGACTGTCGATGCAAGACTGTCAAAAGAGGACATTTTTTCAATGAATATTTTAGTTCCTCTTTTGGACACCGGCTAAATAAAGCTTGTAGCACTGTACCCTTTGTTTCAAGCTTCTCTTCTATATTTTCTTGCAACAAAACTGATACCTGCCCAACCAATATACAAGTAATTACTGCTCTCTCTATGCTGATAGGTACTGTAATAGTTAGTCTTCCTTTTAAGTCGTTACGCTCTTGACAGAGCGGTCGTGGTCGTCATGTATTGTTCTCCGGGGCAGATGTTGTTCGCCTCACGTTGTCTCGCCATCTCTCCCTATTGGACGTCATCCTGGTGCACTCGTGCAAGGGACCGCCAATGGCAGATTTAATCTGATCGGTCCATCGCATGGGTGCCCTTCCACGCGGTCTGGTACCCTCCACTCGGCCCTGTACAACTAACCGTTCTATGGAGTCGTTTTCCTGCTGTAATAGTTAGTACAGAGTAGGATAATTACATTAATTTAGCATAGAATAAGATCTAAATTTGTATGCAATATGCAGGAACAGAAAGGGATAAAAATCTGATACCATTTATGTTAATTTCAGCTGCCATTAAAAAAACTATCTCATTTGATAAGCTTCAGTATAAGGCAATCGGAAAAGAGAACACCTAACCGCTACCTACGTTATCGACGGAGTCGTTCCAATCTCCTGCGACGGTCCTCGCAATTTCCTATTTATATTAGGTACGTTGCAGATGACTGTCTGTAACCAAGTTATTTTAAGGCGACCAACTTTCAGAAAATTAAATGCAGGACATTTTTGGACTGCATTGGGGGGGGGGGGGGGGGGGGGGGTGTGTTGAATACGAAGTATGTAGTTTTTATGTTAACTTACGTAAGTTACATAAAAAATGTGAAGGATTGGGCCGGTTCGAGAAAGCCTGGGTGCACTGAGGGGCTGGGCACAGACTCCAAATGGCAGAAGTTGTGGGGTCCCTAGTTGTTTCTGCCATTTGGTACAGCTGAGATTTTTTTGGGTTTTTCTTCAGAGTCCCCATATTAAATTCCATTACAAGTATTGCACGCAAGGGTTAGACCTTCAGTGAGGATTTTTCTGACGGTCATAGTGCATACGAGGCATGCCTTTTAAGTTCTGTCGTTTCCATAATTCCCGGCAATTTTGAATTTGGAACTGTTCTATATTCGAATGTGTTTAAATTTCGAATCTCAAAACAGTTGAATGTATTAGGATTAATGTTATTGTTTAGTCACAGCGTCGATTAGAATCTGTCAGGTTACGTACGAAAATGAATCTTTCTAAGGAAAATGTTCGTGCAATAATTTTCTACAACTTTAGAAGAGGCCTGACACGGCTTCAGTGTTTTGAAGAGCTAATATCTGTGTTCAGGGATGAAGCCCCATGTCTGCGGACTGTCGAACGCTGGTATTTAGAATTCCAGCGTGGACATACTAGTGTTAGTGACAAATCTCGCGAAGGTCGCCCAAAATCTGCATTCACTGAAGATAACATCATTGGAGTGAGACAACTAATTCTCGAAGATCGTCATGTGACGTATCGAGAGATAGAGGCTCTATTAGGCATCTCAGGGACAACCATTCAGAAGATCTTGCATGAAGCGCTTGGTGTAAGAAAGCTAGTTTGCCGTTGGATACCGCATCTGCTTTCCGACGATCACAAGGCGGCCCGCGTCAGATGGTGTAAGAAAACTCTGCAAAGGTTCAACCGAGGAGAGTCAAATCACGTCTACGACATCATCAGTGGTGACGAATCTTGGATCTATGCCTACGATCCTGATTCCAAACAACAATCTACAATCTGGGTCTTTCAAGACGAGCCAAAGCCGACTAAAGTTGTTCGTTCTCGAAGCACTTCAAAGAAGATGGTGGCCACGTTCGTTAGAAAAACCGGCCATGTTGCGACTATTGCACTTGATGATCGTAGAACGGTTAACGCAGAGTGGTATACCACAGTTTGTTTACCACAAGTCATCGCCGAACTTCGAAAATCTAACTCAAAGCGACGCATCATCCTGCACCACGACAATGCAAGTTCACACAGCGCTCGTCAAACGATTGAGTATTTGAAGCAGGAAAAAGTAGAAATTCTTGACCATCCTCCATACAGTCCTGACCTAAGCCCTAACGATTTTTTTACATTTCCTAAAATTAAGAAAAGTCTTCGTGGTCAAAGGTTCCAGTCCAGTGAAGAAGCAGTCGACGCCTTCAAGTCAGCCATTTTGAACACCCCCACTTTAGAGTAGAATAAATGTTATAATAACTGGTTTGAGCGAATGGAAAAGTGTATTAAGCTACGTGGTGAATACTTTGAAAAACAATAAAAAGTACTATAAGGTTCTAGTTGTGTTTTTTTCTTCAAACGACAAAACTTAAAAGGCATCCCTCGTACTGCCCTAGGGGGGTATTCATAAGTCTGAGATTCGAGACGGCAGTTTTCATCCTTCTTCAAATTGATTTATTTATTTATTGATACACTAGCAGCTTTGAGCTGATGCGTGTATATCACGACACTTGTATTTTATTAATTCATGAGTAAAAGAAGGATACAAGCTGTAGTTTCCGATATCAGGGGCTTTCCTATAATTGTGAATAGGTACTCCCGAGACTTAACTTGAAAAACAGGAATGTGGGACTTACGAGACTATTTCACAATTTTTTGCAAAGCAGGACTACATCTGGCATTACGGGACGGTCTCGCAGAATGCAGGACGGTTGGCCGCCTTATATTATTTGTTAGGATGTGCCGGATTTTCCTTTAATTCACTTTCTATTTCCGTTTCATTTGCACGACCGAACCGATTAAGTACTTACAATAAGTACTCAGTGAGGTACCTACTTAAGTAATAAAGCAATTTTATTAATTACTAGCTGTGCCCACGGACTTCGTCCGCGTAGTATTTAACGTAACAAAAATTTCGGGATTATCGGGATAAAAAGTATCCTATATGTTAATCCCGGTTATAAACTACCTGTGTTCCAAATTTCATTCAAATCCGTTCAGTAGTTTTTGCGTGAAGGAGTAACAAACATACATACATACATACATCCACACTCACAAACTTTCACATTTATAATATTAGTAGGATTGCAATTTCTTCGGTTAGCAGGTACCTACCTAAGCCTTTGAGGTTCAATTCACACCGGGATGCCATCGGCCGTCGGCAGTGGCGCGGCGAGCACTTTCAGTATAAAATGATTTTAAACTATATCGCTTAAAAGCTTGAAAAGCTCGCTCGGCCACGAGCGCCCTTTTCGAGCTTTTCAAGCGATAAGTAGGTAATGGATGTTAAGTGCATGAACCTTAATATAGACTCTTTTCTTTTCATAAATAACACCAGCAAGACTAGGCAAAGCTAGCAAACAAAAATATCAATAATTGGTGGTCTGGGTGTCACTGGGATCGCCCTCGGTCCATTGTACGGTACCTACAGTACAAGCGCTGCTTAGTTTGGAACCATACAGTTGGTGTGTTTGTCTGGCGATATTTATTATTTATTAAAAAGGAATTTACCCAAGAGAGAATACCTATTAAGAATCTGATGAGTAGTCTTTTGTGAGTAGGTATTAAGTATTCAACTCTTAAAAGAGGATTTACGTTCATTAAAATAAATGAGAGAGCATAATTTAATGTGGTGAATATCGACGCGGCTGCATTTGCGTCGCACTAAATATCGGCAGTTTCGATTTGGCTAGCTGGAAAATTGACTCGATCGCTAACAATAACAACTAAGCACCGCTCCACCGCACCGCGCCGTTCGATGCGACCGCATTTCGACTAGCTACCTACTAACGCTAAATGGTTCCTACTAATATTACTGGCGTGCCGTTCATGTCTGATTAACTTTGATGTTGCTCATGGATGGGTTTGTTTTAGTTCTTGCTTATAATAGGTATTCATTCAGCATGCATTCACGCTGTGCCATGGTGGTAAGCACACACAGTTTTTTTTTTACCTTTTCTACACCACAACCTACCTAATAATACCTACTGTTAAAATTGTTAATTTGAGAAAATATATAATATGTCTGAAAACCGTAACATCGAATAATTTGTTATTTGTGAAAATTGCTGGCAACATTACGGCTATATTTTATCGAAGGTAGTAACTGGAAGCTTATGTAAAAAAAAACAAGAAGAAATAATAATGATCTATGATTGTAACCGCCGATTGTTGTTTTTGTTGCTAAATGAAAAGTTTGGATAGTTAATAAACCAGTGAACTGACTTCATTATTGATTATTATTGACCTATCAAATTATTAATACCTACAAACACCCTACAAACTACTAAAGATCTTGAAAATTAAACCCAACCAATTCTAATAGGGTACCTGCGGTAATATATTTTTTTTGATTATTTACCTACCTATTTGACTTATTTTTTTATATAAAAAAACCATTCAAGTCCGAGTCTAATTATTAGCCTGCGTTAATAACTAAGCTGGAATTTCCACAGACTAGAATTATCCACAAAATATGAACAGGGTCAGCGCTTACCCGTCACTAGGCATTACGTCGTGAGGCTCCTATTATTTCAGTTATCCCACGTATATTTTGGCTGCCTGCCTTTGGATTACTGGGGTTGGCAGCCCAACTGCAGCTTATTCGATTCCCAACCGCGTGACGTGTGAAATAACTTTGGATTAAATTAGTTTATTGTACAAGCTTTTTCATGAAGAAAAATGTCTTCATTTAGAACTTAAAAGAGGAGTAGTATCAAAAGTGTTTTAGATTGTTTTATCATCAAATTTAAAACGATAGATATAAATAAATAGGTACATTAAACATTCATACCATAGCAGTAGGTATATACCTAAAATAGGAGATATTAAGTCCTTAAAAAATCTAATTAGGTTAGAGAGGTGACAAACTTTGCTCAGATATCATTATTTTCATTATTATTTCAGAATTTTAAAGTATGTTGGAGTTGTTTTAGTTAGGTACTGTAAAAAATAAGGTTTTAATTACACACAAAAAAAGGCGCCCAAATTTTTTTTTCAGTCAAGAATAATTTTATTCTCAGAAATATTGTTTAATAACAAGTAAATATATGCTTGAACTGACAATAATGTCTTAGTTTAACAAAAACGTTTTTCTCTGCGTAAACCAATATTATTCTCGATAAATTTACTAGAATTAAAACAATTAGTGTCTCTTCGAGAATATATCAATCTTGACCAAATAATAAATTAGTTTTGGATATTAAAATTTATATGTCTTGATATGAAACAGCATTGTTTATATACAAGAACCATAATTAATTGGATCAAAACCTGTTACAATTTTCGTGAATCAAAACTCTTAATATGTTAGATGAAGATTTTTTGTTTTAGAATAAAACATTATATTCTTCCTTCAAAAAGGTGTGATTCTCCTAAACTGTAAACGATGAATGCTTTCGCCCAAGAAAAATGTGTGTCGTATCAAGAATAATGGTTTTTATTTAAAATAGTAATATACTTGAATTAATTATATTAAATCAAATACAAACGAGAAAAAATGCTATTCCAATAAAAATAAAAATATTTGGATTATAACCTTATATTCTTGGCGTGAGAAAAGTGTGGTCATGTGGTCATCAATTCAAGATAATAATTAATTTAAAACAAGATGCTCAATGAGCGTAAACAATAAATTTGAATATTTTGTGTTAGTAAATAATGGAGTTAAACGAAGACTCGTAGTGTTTGCAAAAAAGATGATCTAGCGTTTTGTTTAAATAAAATATAATATTTACTTCAATAACATTTTTATTGAGATGAGTAAATGTAAGAATTGATCCAAGAAAACGAATAATTTATAACAAGATACTCCAATTAGTTCGTACAACACTTTGTTGTTTTGTGAGAATGAGTTATTGCGTTCAGCTAAGAATATTTTTGTTTGCAAAGAAGATAAACCAGCGTTTTATATAAAGAAAATATAATATTCAGTTCTATAATATTTAATTGAGACAAATAACTCTGATTATTGATGTAAGAAACTGAATAATTTGAAATAAGATACTCCGATGAGATTATTGCGTCCACCTAAGATTTTTTTTTGTTTCTATATGAGATAAACGAGCGTTTTGTTTAAAGAACTAATAATATTCAGTCTAATAAAAACAAATCTTGAGACGAATAGGTTTTACAACAAAGTTCGTTTCCCTGTTCTATTTGCATATTACATGCTAGGCATTTCATTTTTAAATAAAGCTTTAAAGCCTGCTTCTAATATATAAGACCACACAAAACAGAGTGTACTCGTATTATAATGCACTTGACCGACAGTTAAAAACAATAGTTCAGTTTAAGCCGCCTTTGGGAGTTGCAATGATAGTGACGGAAATTTTTGCTTCGAAAAGCACAGCTACGGTGGTGCGTCGCGCAAACAGCCCGCCCACACCGACCGATCATGCCCAGGACGCGGGTTCAAACCCAACCGCAGGCAGAGATCTCAATGCAAAATATCAAACAAATATACGACGAGAATCCAATAGGCGACTGGGTCTTATGGGGCCACTCCACAAGATAGTAAGAGAGGCACCGATAATTAGAAAAACAAATGTATACCAAAAATAAAAGCAAGCACTTAAGCACGACCATACCTCCACTCACGAGAGACCCACAAAAAAAAATAAGACTCAAGTTCAAGAACTTTTTTCTTAATCTAATACTACAATATTCGTCAGTTAAGATTAACAATTATCAAGACAAGTGAATGGTATCATTGAAATAAAATGTAGACAATATTGAATCAAGATAAATCCGTTTTAGTTTAAAACATCTACTTTCTCAAGTTAACAAATATTTTAAATCACTTCAAAACTAAGTATTCTCTGTAGGAGCCTCTTTATTTTTTAATCGAATAAAAAAATACTTCCATTTAATCACTATTATCTTAATTCAACAATGGAAACATAAAATTTCAAGAAAATATTGTTTATGTTTGAAAATCCTCACTCTTGGTTTGAAAATAAAAATTAAATTGAAAATTTAAGTTATTTGTTTTTGTTCAAGAAAAATGCTTGTCTTTGAACCCCGAGAAATGTATCGGTCTTGATTTCAAAAAGTGTTCATTTCTCTAACCAATAGATATCTTACTCTTAATTCAAGCTAATTATTGTTAATCTAAGAATAAAATCCAAAACAAATATATGCTACATCCAAGAAAATATCGTTTTCCCCATATATGAATCAATATTATTCTTGACCAATAAATATTTACTTGGTTCAAGAATATATTTCTGTGTGTGTAGATAGCTCTTCTCTAATTCATTTAACCTCTTATTTAATTTGTTACTGGCTTAAAATAATGACGACTATGTATAAAAAAACTAAGGCCATTGATAATAAATTAAATAAATTAATCATAATATATACTCATTGGCGGTTATAATCTTTTTGGTATAACCTACACGCGCAAAGAGAATATACCTATCTAATCTCAGTCTAACTTGGCTAGCATAGTATTGTTTTCTCTTTGTTGGCTAGTTGAAGCTACGCTAGTTTTAATTATCTTTGAAATTATTAATTTTATTGTGGCCGTTATCAATTTAAATCCGACTACTTAATTCTGCCAACAATAAACACGGTGTTCACCGAAGAAAAAGCCGGTCCTTTGTGCGTCAAGATTTAAATAGAGTTCACGACGTTAAGCGTTGACTCGCACAAAGGAAAAATCGTCTGTCATAATAACGAAGCAAATGAGCGAGTATGTTGAAAAATCGTGAGCCACCCCCGCTCATAAAGCGATTCAGCCGTTGGATGGTATTACATAGATAGGAGGTGGGTAATGGAGTGCCGAGCGCTCGTAATTTGTAAGGAGCTGAATTAAATTGCCTCCCGAATAATGATCCCCGCCTTCGTGTTAATAAGGCGAAATCACGGAACACAGAAGTTCACGGCGGCGGTGCGGCCTGTATTTTTTATTTATTTAATATTGGTGCTCTTACCTCGTGAGTTATTAAATCTTATTCTACCTATTAAGTTTGCCGAATCTTTGCGCACAATTTTATTATGCTCTGATTTAACAGAGGCAGAGAAAATAAAATAGATTGATTGCTTATTAACCTACAATAAATAAATATCGCCAGACTTGCTCCTGGTGGTTCCAATCGAAGCAACGCTTGTACTGTATGGGTACCGTACAATGGGCTGGGGGTGATCCCAGTGACACTAAGACTAGAGCAAATTACGAAAATAAATTCTTAAGGACGAACTAATATAAATTCTTAAGCGTGTGGACAGTAAGGACACTGCCTGCTTTTTTTTCTTATTTTAATAATTCAAAAGGCCATTGCATATGGCCTAGCGGGAATCGAACTCGCAACCACACGGTTCTGTGAGAAAACCGGATACGGTCGAACCACTACGCCAAGCGGTTATTTTACCTGGTTTTTATAATAATATTATATTTATAATATTCCCTACGTATTGTTAAAGTATAATTCTTCGGTTTTACGTATAGTGTACTGAATATAGTTTTTCAATATACAATTTGACATTCTTACCCGGTGTTGTACGCAGCGGGGAATCACGCATTTGACGGTTATTAAACTCACACGGTGGCTCAAGTGGATGAATTAATTAAGCTAGCTGTAATATTGAAAGTCTCATAAACTTTATAATGGTCGCTGACAAAATTAATAATATGAGACGGTGTCAGCTACTGAAAATTTATCATTATGATAATATATTATTCATGTGATAGAACTATATTCACATATTCCAACAATTGCTTGGTGTCGTGGGTCGCTCGGTTGATTACACTGGGCTGCGGGTTCGATTCCCGCCGGGGCAAATTTCAGAAATGATGTGTTAGTAATTGGCCCTGGTCTGGAATTGCCGCCCCACCGTTGTACCTACCTACCGACATGTGGCGTCCCGACACTTTCATAAGTTATAACCGATTTACTATGGCAACACAGGCCATGGCTTTTGGCAAAAGTAATTTACATAGGTGGTTATTAAAATAAATAAATAAGAATTATCTTTGAACCATGTGTCAAGTAGAGATACACGCTTATCCGCAGGAGAGTACACACAAATGGTTGGCGTCCGTCCCTCCGATTGTCATAATGGCGGGAACCGTCATTCGGTCGAGTCACATAACAACAAATGGTTAGTTAAAATATCCACTGGCATTGTATGTCCGAACGTTGAAATCATTCCGGTGGAATGGACCAATGGCAGGCGCTGAGTGAATGAGTCGAACTGCCTGTTCCTTATGATCAGGGAATGCGGACAGTGAAGGGTAATGGAGTTATTAATTTAAATGGATTTATTGATTTCGTTTTACGGTAGGTTTTGGATTCGTATCTTATGTAGAACTACGAATAAAATCCTATGTCGTGTGGCAACTGAGCTGGCAATAGAAAGGTATTAAACTCATAAGTATTGATCTCAAACAGCCAATATTGTAGGCGCGACGAGTATTATTAAATTCATAGAACCGTACATATTCTCGGAATCTTATCCCAATGTTTAACAGTTTCATGCGTATGTATTCAGTATATTTCACCTGTTATTAATACCCATCGGAACGGCTCCACCGAAACGTTCCGTCTGCACTTAAGCATTACAAATGGTAGGGTTAAAGTCTTAAATCCAACGCAGTTATCCGCGCTCAAGATCTTTATTTCAAACTCGACTTCGGGTTCCTTGGTGAAATTCTTTGAATGTTTCTGTGGCTTTGGCCCTCTGTCAAAGTTAAATAAGGCGGTTATAGTTTCTTATCCGGTTCAACTTCCTTTACAGAAGGTTCACGGCTAGCAGTAGGTATTAGTTCAATGTGAAAAATTCAACGTAAGTAGGTAGGTATGTTATTTCCAACATCTTTTTATTTAATCTTTTACACAGCCTAAAGCGATGAGTCTAGAAGCATGAAATATTTTGCACAGGATCTTTATATAGTACGTAGATGAGCACTAAAAAGGATTGTTCAAAATGTTTGATGGATTCAAAAAACTATTAGCTCTCTCAAAAGTACTCTATTTTTACTTCTAAGAAATTTCATGCCAATCATTAATCACAACTAAACTAGATTTGATATAACTGAAAATGTCTGTTGCTCATACGTTGCATGTATAAACTCGAGTTAGTGTGGAGTTTCCAATCCGTATAAAGTAGAAAAAGTGGAAGAGTTGGAAACTTTGTAACGGAGGCCGGACCGGACCGTCCACGAGAAGTTTTCGCAATATGATTAAGATTTGTTATCGAAAGTATGACGAAGGTAAATTTTTATCGTTTATTTATACCAATCTAGATTAGGTTACTTTTTCCAAGCGACGATCTTGTCACCAGAGATAGTGACGTCACTTGACAATCGGAGTGATGGGTGATGATTATACTAACACGTTTTAAGTCTAACATTACGCGATAAAATCGTAAAAGCCTCATTAAAATCGACAAATACTATGCGATGCTAAATATTAGTTTTTTAAAGTATCAAAAACGTCTGTACCTACTTAGTTTAGATAATAGGCATTGAAATCACAAACATTTAATATCCACCGACATCTTAAACACAACTTTCTAATTATAAGGATTACCTATATAAATATAATTAACATGTTTAAGAATTTAGTAGCACGAAATACCATGTCTCACCAGCGTATAATATCCGACATGGAACTCGAATTTGCTTAACAGAACAGGTATGCGGTAATTAGATCCGAAGCTTACTGTAGCGGCAATGAGATTGTAACATTAATTGTAACTTAACTGTTGTGTTTGAGCAACTTAGGACAACTTACCTACTTGTATTTATATGCGCCTGGTTACTTCTAATAAAATTATTCGCTCATCCTCATCAATAATGACTTATTTACTGCTTATTTAGTATGTATTTCATTTGAAAAACTGAACGTTCTGTCACAGTTAAAAAAAAAACAGTCACAACGTCTCACGATTTTCTAGACTGTGGTGTTGAACGAGCAAGCTAACCATAAAAAACACTCGCATATAAGATTCATAGATGGCAGTACTTGTTGCAAAGTTTGAAATAATAAAATGATTTATGTTTCAAATGAAAACGGTTGGATCCACTTTGATTCGTTGGTAATTACGTTATTGTTCAATATAATAATTACTAATAATATATTTATATATAGATATAGATTATTTAATGAAATATATAGAATATAATATAATATAGATTATTTAATGAAATACACTTGTTCGCATCGAATTGAGAACCTCATAAAAGTTGAACCGCCACGAATACCTATTAATACCATTGGTTGATTGGCCGTGAAAGCCGCATACTGACCGCAGCGCCAATCACAATGCATGTATGGAATGAAAAATAATTACAAGCTTAATTAAACTCTACACATTGTTCTCATAACTATAATAATGCGAGGTGGCGTGCGACTCGGCTGCCATTGTACTGTACTGTTTAATAAACAGTGAGTTAGCAGCGCCCTCGCTAACGAGATCAAAGTATTTGCACAGGACGCTTAAATTAGAACTAATCTCATTACGACTGTGTTTCACTTAATATAAATTAAATTTTACAATGTTTGACGAGACACTTTTGCAAATGAACGTTGCAAGTTGCGTAGAAGAACACACACTTAATTATTATTTGTAACAGTAACGACGTCGTTGAAGGTTTCAATAACTTTATAAGACTGTTTGGTGTGCATGCATAGGATCACGTTAGGGGTTGGGATTCCTAAGGGTTTGGACAACATTAAGCGCTACTCTCCGTTATGTTGGTGGTAGAGCCAAGTTGTAGCTAATTAACTTATATTAATACCTAAGGGCTGGCTCGGCCAGGGTATGAATAGGCTATGGTAACTGCTTAAAGTCAGAAATGTAGTACGCTTTTTTGGCGACTTTGTTATATAAAAAAGAAACGATAGGTTTTCATTCCACTGTCAAGTAGAAGTACAAGTAATAACTTAGTTTGGAACTACACAGTTAGTGGGTTAGTCTGGCGATATTGATTTTTTAATTAATTCATGGCATGGAAACCCTTGTTGACTACAATGGACTCTATAATGTAAACAAAACAACTACTTTTTAGTTATGTCATCTTTAGAATTTACTAGGCGCTGTGCAAAATATCGAGCACTAATGAATTGGGATCATTGATTATAATATGGCAGTTCATTGAACATTCGATACCAAAAAATCAGTCAAATATTTTCTTTATTCATTTTACAACGGCATGCCATATTTTGTAACAACATTTTCAGTGTTAGCAATGATCTCTAGTTTAGATTTTGTCCGTTGATTACTTGGGATAGCAATTGATTCAGTGGTCCCAACCCTACCAGTGATTTTAATTTTAATGTCGCTCCCGTAGTTAGTGGTAGAGCAGTTATCGCGTCGTTAGACTCCACACAAACTGCCATAGTCCACGTTATCGTAAGTTTTACTGTCGATTGTCGTGTTGAGCGTCGCTTCAAATTAGGGTCCCGATAGACCAACTTGAGGGAAGGGATTAGGACGAAATGTACCTACATCTCTAGAACTTCATCTGTGAAGACAATTTGACTTTAAAATTAAATGATTGATTGGTTTTTAGCGTAAATTGGTTGGTGTTCGAGTTGGAGTTGTTATGATTGTATATGCTAAAAACGTACTTAAGCACTACTTAAATGGTTTAAGTTATGCACTTCTGTTAGCGACGTCTTCGTTAGCTTTAAAACTGAAATTTCGTTCGAGCATACTGCCCTAAGAAACATAAATTTAAAACTATTACAACTAACTTGAAAAAATAATGTTGTAGAGTCATAGTAGAGGTATCGAAATGTAATAAGGAAACAGATTGACTTTAAATCCGCAATATCTCAATAAAAGCTATGATAGAAAGTACTAGCTTCTAAATACATATCAACAGTTCATTCTGATCCTCAAACCTTCCCATTGGAATAGGAGTTAAATAAAATTTTGTTAGAACCAAAAAAATCTCCTGTAATTCCTGCAAAAAAATAATTCGCAGCGAGATATGTGGCAAATGTGCGGTCACAATTCAGCAGAAATGAGCCAGACATCGCGTACGAATAGTAACAATATTTACAACGACTATTACTGGCCTTTTATGTGACACAAATGCTGGTCGGTGTAATCTGGGACACTTTTTACGAGCATTTTAAGTAATGTGTAGTGCGCAGGCATAAATCACGGGGACAATAGTTGCAACATTTGCATAAAACGATGCTCTGTATCCGAAATGGCCGTCATTTTAATTTAATATTAAACGCGGGGCAGTTAATTTATTTCCAAGTTGCCTTATTCAGTCGGCTGTCCGAGCGGAACGGTTTCTGTTCAATATTATTGTTGCGCTTTCGTTTAATCGACAATGCGGGACCATTCAAGCTATGATGTATCAATGAAGTTCATAAATATGAACTAGTTTAAGTTGCGCTGCGTTTCAGAATGTGGCAGACATGGACAGCTTTTACAAAAGAACTTGCCTGTTTGGAAATTATGTTGAAATGCATTTTTGGACCTTAGTTCCTTTTGGCCAGCTTGAGAACGGGGGCAAGCGAAGGTAGCAAGTTAACTTACCAATGAGGGCTTTGAGGGGATTTATATGAGCGATCGGACGCGACCCGAAGGATTTTCCTCCTGTTAATACATATTGCTTTGATACGGATTGCGATACGCGCGTGTCGCGCGCATGAAACGTGTGATACTTTACTTAACGGTGTAATACACCTCATTTGCTATGGCTAAGCACGTGCGGTCATCACCAGCTCGTGCTAAATTTATTTAAATTACTTTTAATTACTCATACTCTGAAAGTAGGTCTGAAGTTGCCCGAGGAGCGGGTTGAAAGTAATACTTTTCCGGCCCGGGAGAATCGCTTTCAACTGACAGCTGTCAAATTATAAAAAAAAAACTAGTTCCATTTTCACATTTCTATGGAACCATGTTCAAACTTTTTCTACAGTCACTCAATTACAGCACAATGTAAAATTGAAGTAACATAAAGTTAAGTATTAATTAAAGAATATATATTTTTAAATGACTTAATTATAATTTAGTTTCAACAATTTCTTTAAAATGTCATTGATTTGGGCAAAATATTTAAAGATGAAAATGAAAAATAATGGCTAAATAATGAAGCTGGCCGGCCAACGAAAAAAAAACAAAATAGGCGGCAATCCGATCTTTTTTTTTTTTTCGAGTTGTAGAGTATTGAAATAAAACTATTTTTACGGATTATATCGCGTTTATTTTTACTTTTAATGTTCCCGACGTTTATATAATCCGTAAAAATAGTTTTATTTCAATGTGTAGTATTCGCGTAAATATAAGAAATCAATATTTGTAGAGTATTGTTCATACTTCTTTGTATTATTTATTTGGCCAATTCCTGTTTTTATTTTTATTTTCCTTGTATTCGTAATGAAAAGCACAGTGTTTACCTCGGGTGAAAGACTTATTTTGTCCACTTTCACCACTCGTGTAACAATGTACTATTGTCGCAAAATTTGCTCTGGCAAGCCTCGGTAATCGATAGGTAGATTAATCTGATCGCGAATAAAGCTCTGCAGTTTTCAATGACGTGACTCATTATTTAATTACTACGTTTCCGTTCCGCGGTAACTGTGGCTTTTATTGTACCCGTATATTGTATTTGGGCTTCATAATTGTTTTGTGCGGCAGGTTTTCAACGAAAGAATATTATTCAGCACGTTACAAATAAATAACATCACTTTGTTAAGCTTATAAATATATTAAAAATAATTTCGATTCGCTATTCTATATTCACTATATGAATATTAAAAATATTTCATGTTTTCAATGGTAAAGTATGAAAATATATAAAAAGATTATCTGTTGGCTATCGTTATTAGAAGCCTGCATTATTCCTTTACAATTATAATTTAATCGCACATAATAACTTAATTAAATTGTTTATTAAATTAAACAGGTTGTATACATGGAAAATGCGGAGAAAAACCCGTCAGAATTAAAGTCCCCAATTCTCATTCTTATAGACGTATAAAAACATTATCCCAACAAGAGCGCGCCCCTAACCGTTTTAATGCAAAGGTTACACGGTACGAAGATATTATAATGTGGAAGTGTAAGACGGGTCCAATTAACAGCACTACCTCCATTAGCCGGCAAGACGCTCCGCCGGTAATAACGGACATGGGCCGGGCCGGCGCGGGCGCGGGCGGCGGCTAATCCGGACAAATGACACGTGAAAGATGACATCCACTCGCTGAGTTTAGAGCGGAATTAAGTAAGCACCTTATGATATCGGGATTAAGTTGTTTTGTTTTTGGGTGTCAGCTTTATACAGGATGTTTTGGAATTGTGGATGGTAATCGAGCAAATAATGAAATAGTAAAACAATTATAGATAATATGTTTTTTTATTTTTTTATCGCCAATTTTGATTTATGTCATTAAAATAAAACGTTTGTTGTTATCACCTACTTTGTTTCTTATCTCTTTTTGTAGAATTATAGTAGGTTAAAATATAAAAGTTTGCGTAACTCAGACATTATGTCTTACTTGTTACTCAGTCATAGCTTCATGTTATCTAATGGAATAGCCTCTTCAATGTAATGAACTCGTTAAAATATCACTCAGTTAAGTTTTATTACTCAGTTCGCAGCACTTGAAAAGATTTCATAATCGCGGTAAGCGGGACGAGTATTATAATAATTATTAAGAAATGATGATATGTAAATTTTTGTTTGTGACAGTTTTGCCAATATTTCATAAACGATATTTTCTTATAGGTTTACTGAGCGTGCAATGACTCTATTATTGCTCTAGTTCTAAACATATAATTGAGGAGGATATACTCTATAAAAGTATTTGATGACCTTCATAATCTTTCCAAAAAAGATCATAAATACATATAATATAAGCAAATATGAAATAAAACTTATTAGTAAAGTTAGTACAAAAAAACAGAAATATTAGAGTGAAATTTTAGTTGAATGTCGTACGACGGTACAAAGTTGTACAAAGTTTTTGTGTGTCTTCAGTTCTAGCGGTGGTTCATGCAGGTCGCACTCCGGCGTGCTCTCGATTTCACAGTCAAATGAGGAAACTACTGGGAAGCCATTGTAAGTAAAAAGTTTAGATATTAGTTTGAGGATCCATTAACAGCGAGGCGCCGCAGAGTGGAATTGATGAATGGGAAGCTTTTATTGATTACAATTACCTATTGTACAATGTGCGATTGAAATGTTCGCAGCAGGAGCTTTTCATCGAAATTCGCAATTTCAGACCTAAATCACAATATAAAAAGTATACTTACTTATACTACGAATTACTATCTGTGCGTATTTGTACCAATCTTCGCACTACCAAATCTAACTAACATATTGGTGCTAAATTGGCACACGAACTAAATGTGACTTAACTAAATGCATTGCATCATTCGCATGGCCGTTTTTAGTTATCGTAATCAATCCGTTTTCTTTATAAAATAATATGTAAAACTCCAGTGTTATTCTTCTCTTTCTAAACAGCTTGACCGATTTGGATGATTTTTGTAGGTGTGCTGTAGCTTAGCTGTAGTAGTGAAGGCACTGTTGTCGAAATGCAGAAAATAAAACCACCAGCGAAGTCGCGGGCAAAGCAAAGTATCTTCATAAATGAAGAAAGATATGCTGATAATTGATAAAACACGGAACCAATTTTGTGATAAAATTGTTTTCTACAAGAATTTTGCTGCGATAAATATATTACATTTCTGTTCCACATTTACATTACGCCGTCTTACATAACTTTCCATCAATTTAACTTTGGAACTGAGCTGTGTGATAAAGGCGCCGAATTTGTTCTCCTGCTGAAGTTTCAGTCATACACGTACGACTTTTCAGGGGTCATTAGGCAGAAATATTTTAACGAAACAACCTTTCAAAAGAACACGGCGCTTTAATAAACTTCGGATCTTATTTTTTATGTGTATTGTTTGACTGACATGGCTGCTACACATAAATCATTTAAAAAATGGTCGACCATTTTTTGTCTTTGCATTTATTTTACGTTCTATGCGTTTATTAGAACTTAATAAAGTGAGTACTTACATTAAAGTAATGATATGACACCTCAATCATGACACCTTTGTATTACTTAAACGTTTTTTAATCATGAGGAAACAACTCGGAGCTTTAGCTTTATGTCTTAATTCCAATAGTACGAGGGATGCCTTTTAAGTTTTGTCGTTTGAAGAAAAAAACACAACTAGAACCTTATAGTAATTTTTATTGTTTTTCAAAGTATTCACCACGTAGCTTAATACACTTTTCCATTCGCTCAAACCAGTTATTATAACATTTATACCACTCTAAAGTGGGGGTGTTCAAAATGGCTGACTTGAAAGCGTCGACTGCTTTTTCACCGGACTGGAACCTTTGACCACGAAGACTTTTCTTAATTTTAGGAAATGTAAATAAATCGTTAGGGCTTAGGTCAGGACTGCATGGAGGATGCTCAAGAATTTCTACTTTTTCCTGCTTCAAATACTCAATCGTTTGACGAGCGCTGTGTGAGATTGCGTTGTCGTGGTGCAGGATGATGCGTCGCTTTGAGTTAGATTTTCGAAGTTGGCGATGACTTGTGGTAAACAAACTGTGGTATACCACTCTCCATTAACCGTTCTACGATCTTCAAGTGCAATAGTCGCAATATGGCCGGTTTTTCCAATGAACGTGGCCACCACCTTCTTTGAAGTGCTTCAAGAACGAACAACTTTAGTCGGTTTTGGCTTGTCTTGAAAGACCCAGATTGTAGATTGTTGTTTGGAATCAGGATCGTAGGCATAGATCCAAGATTCGTCACCACTGATGATGTTGTAGACGTGATTTGACTCTCCTTGGTTGAACCTTTGCAGAGTTTTCTTACACCATCTGACGCGGGCCGCCTTGTGATCGTCGGAAAGCAGATGCGGTATCCAACGGCAAACTAGCTTTCTTACACCAAGCGCTTCATGCAAGATTTTCTGAATGGTTGTCCCTGAGATGCCTAATAGAACCTCTATCTCTTGATACGTCACATGACGATCTTCGAGAATTTGTTGTCTCACAGCAATGATGTTATCTTCAGTGAAGGCGGATTTTGGCCGTCCTTCGCGAGATTTGTCACTAAGAATAGTATGTTTACGCTGGAATTATAAATACCAGCGTTCGACAGTCCGCAGACATGGGGCTTCATCACTGAACACAGATGTTAGCTCTTCAAAACACTGAAGCCGTGTCAGGCCTCTTCTAAAATTGTAGAAAATTATTGCACGAACATTTTCCTTAGGAAGATTCATTTTCGTACGTAACCTGACAGATTCTAATCGACGCTGTGACTAAACAATAGCATTAATCCTAAAACTTTCAATTGTTTTGAGATTCGAAATTTAAACACATTCGAATATAGAACAGTTCCAAATTCAAAATTGCCGGGTATATGGAAACGACAGAACTTAAAAGGCATGCCTGGTATTCTGTTTTTTATTTATTAATTATTATTATTTTTTTTTCGGGGAGGAAATCTTCCAAAGATTCCCAGGCCTCTTGTGGGAAAGGCCTGGGGTATGTGGGATTCTTACCCACTAAAACCTCCCCGGTGGCCGCCTTCCGCACGTCAGAGGGACTCCGGGCCCTCCCGAAGAACTCGCCGGTGCCCCTCATGTGCCGCGCTCCCTCGCGGGAGCTCACCCCGGGGGAGCAGATGGTCGCTCCCCCTGCACCCTCGCAGTGCACGGCGGCGGGGAGCCACGCCCGCCGCCGTCCTCCTCAGGGTCGTCGTCGTCAGGGAACGTCCGAGGCCCACACCCTGGACGTTCTCGACCCCGAGGGTAGCCCGTTGTTTTGGGCCCTGGGCATCAGGGCCGGGGGGCCCCGACGTGGCGCAGCACGGCGCCTACGTCGGCGAGTGGGATCGGCTCTCTCCCGATCCCGCTCGGCGGACTCCTTCTGGGACATGACTGTCTCGCAGAAGGAGGTCACAGCCCCCCACGCCGCTTCCCCGGACAGCATACCCGATACTACGCTGCCCAGGGAGAGGTCCGATCCGATCCGGTGGACCAGGATCCGCCGCTCCGCGTCCCACGCGGGACACGCCTCGAGCGTGTGCTGGGCGGAATCCTGGTCTCCTCCACAGTGGTGGCAATTGGCCGTCGCTTCGCGTCCTATCTTGCACAGATAATCACTGAAACAGCCGTGTCCAGTGATGATCTGTGCAAGCCTGAAGGTGACTCGCCCCGTCTTCCTCCTCACCCAGGCTTCGAGGACCGGCAGGAGAGCGTTGACGACGCGTTTGCGCGCGTATCGCTCATCGGAGAGCCGCGCGCGCCACTCCGCGAACGCGCGCCTCCGTTCCCGCCGGCGTATCTAACGGTGGTAAACTCAAGCTGTAGCCAACTGACGGGTATTACGTCCTCTTATAGATAATCCGCGTAAAGTAGCCATTTATAGCTGCGTTTCGTACGATGAGAGAGGGAGCCAGAAGTGCAATCCCCACCCTTCCCCTCTCCTTTTGCTACTCCCCTTTAGGTCAGCTACGTGCGTTAGAATAAAGTTGTTCGTACCTTGTTTACCGACTTGGACATACAACAATGGAAAATAGTATTCTGGTTTTTTGGGTGAAATTCTGATCTAACCCAATTTAAATGCATATTTCCAGTTCACGGGTAACCGGAGATCGCGACTACGTTGATACATAAAATTTCGCAATCGTAGGTATATAAGTACACGTTTCGCAGGCATCAGGTTAACACCAGAAGGGGGTAGAGTCTTATCGAAGATAATACCGTTCCGCTATCATCACCAGAACTATTTAGGGTCCTCTCCGTGCCATGTCGTAGGACGTTACGATAAAAAACAAAGATAAACATCAAAAAGGACTTTATTACGTCAAGATACCCGTGTCTCAGAGCGTGGGTACATGAGGGGCCCCAGGGGCGACACTTGTTCATAAATTAAGAAGAGCCCCACTCATTCCTGTCTTATCTTTATGAGGGTCCCTGCCCACTAGCCGTGGAATTAAGTAATCACACAACATATACTTCCTACTCAAACTGATCTCCACTTTTTCCGGGTAAATTCGACTTTGTGGAGGAATTTTTGGAATCCGATTTTTACTAGGAACCTGTCGGTCTAATATCGTTCAAAGTTCGGTTACCTGGAAAAAGTCTTAGATCAAAAACCAAGGTGGGTATCTCCTAACAGCAATGTCACATTTTGAAACAGCCGGGTATGTAGATGGCCTTTTAGGCCTTTCCCAGAAACCGCAAAGTTGGATTTTTTTCTCTACCATTTAAGATAAATAATCTGTTTTTAACCACATTTTTATTGACTGCAGGTATCTACCAGCTAAACGTTTATTTGCTACTCGATGGTAAATTAAAACTGTGGTCAAATAATTTAACTAAGCTTCTTATAACTCTAGAAGTTCAGACAAAATCACACCACTTATATTAGATTTTCACATTGACATTTAAGTATCATACTTATTATCTTGTAATTACGGATGTTGTTTGTTCAATCTGCGCATGAGAGCCTACCGGCAGCGGCATGCGGGGCGGCGGCAAACACGATCGGCGCCGCGGTGGCTTGTGTTTGAGTTCCGCACCCAACTCCGTTCAGGTTACCGGCTTTCTTGCTACTTCGTACTTGTTTGTTCACACGAAATCTTGTGTCGCTGGTGATAGTTAGAACGGTGGGATCCGTGTTCGCAGCGAGTGCAATCAACGTTCGATAATCTTGATAGTTGAATGCAGTTCGGCGCAACTTTAAAATTACCAGGATTATCTAACGTTTAGTTGTCCTGTTGTTTAGTTGTTCCTTATGAATAGATAATAGATAACATAGCGCATGAAGATTTCCATACTTGGAATGTTTTAATTATATTTGCGTTTTTTTATAACAAATCGCTCACGTTACCGACCTGGGACAGAGGGAGGGGAACTTATGGGCGGGGGAGGCAAGTTAAGTTCCAGTTTAATAATAATAGTTACATTACAAACTAAATGAGCTATATAGTGAATTAGCTACAGCTTGCCTCTACCACCGTTCGTGTGTACTATTGAACAATAGATTATCTATTGTGTCAGCTTAGGGCCGAGTTCACCAACATATGAATTATTAACAGACCGTTCGAGCAGTAAACGATTGTTACCAGTACATTAAACAATCCATTACTTATCTAACGGTCCGGCAATGTGTTGTTGAACGTGGCCTTAGACGTTCAAAGGTGGGTTATAACTACTTCTTCTCGGTCTTTATGGTGACCCAGTAAGTAATGCCGTCTTTTCATGACAAACACCTTCGTATGTTGCAAGATGCCCTTCGATTCAAAAGTTCTAAATTCTGATACTTATCTCGATATGCCTGACGCTGAAAATCTAAATATATATAACTCAAAGGTGACTGACTGACTGACTGAATGACTGACTGACTTACATAGTGATCTATCAACGCACAGCCCAAATCGCTGGACGGATCGGGCTGAAATTTGGCATGCAGGTAGATGTTATGACGTAGGCATCCGCTCAGAAAGGATTTTCATTAATTCTACCCCCAAGGGGTTAAAATAGGGGATGAAAGTTTGTATGCAACTTTGTCAATTTTAAACCGATCGGGCTGAGACTTTGCATGCATAAAGCTACTATGACGTAGACATCCCCTAAAAAAGGATCTAAATTCCACGCGGACGAAGTCGCGGGCTCAGCTAGTTATCGTATAAAACTTTAGCATTACGATAAATCGTGAGTGCCTTATGTTGGCGCGTTGGTAGCTGGTAAGTACCGTGATAATAGCACATTACGCCGCGTCCGCGCCGCCCGCCCACGCCGCGCGCGCCGCCGCCCGCCCGCGGATGCGTCTGAATCATTAATGCGAGCGATACATTAGGCCGGGCGTTAGACGAAAGAATTACTAGGGACGTTATTGTCCAACTGATAGATCGCTGCTTTAAATTCATTATGATTTCGTTTTGTTTTTATAGATGTATCTTTGGTCTCTGACTAGTATTTGTAGGTTGATGTGTTAGCAAACTTGCTTTTGCTGGACTTCTTTTTATTAGCTCCTTTCTATCCATTCTCATCACTCATTGTGGTTATTGGTTGCTATCAAGCATCTTCTATTAAATAAAGTTCTTGGTTGCTATTGAAAAAAGTTATTGAAATTTAATTTTAAGACAGCACCTAAAATGTCTATAATCTTTCAAATGTCTTAACATCACCTACATTTGTTGTTGTGATGTTCCATGAACTCTGGCACTTTATACCAAAGTTCATGGGACAGTCAATAAACGAACTAAACCGTCTGTTTGTACATAAACAGTGAAAAATTAACAAACACCCCGAAGTTTCTCCAAGTAAATCACAACAAACAACTGGATCGGGTATTTGGAACCCGTGAATCTGCCGCGAGAGTTATTGCGGTTCACTTGTTAGTAAGACGGCGACCACAACTCGGTCCCTTGTCAATTTATAGGCAGTATTGCCCGCATGGTTGTCGCTTAGGTGGGTGGGTATCGATGCTTAGATTGGTTAAGCTATGTTTGATTGCTGGATGGCTAAAGAACACAGTTTAGTATTACCTGCCTTAACTATATAATTTTTTATAAAACAAAGTCGGCAAACAAGCGTATGACATGTCTGATGTTAAGCATTTAACGTAGCTTATAGATGCTTGCGAGCGCTGACATACGGATGCCAAACATGGGCACTTAACAAAAACCAAGTTAAGAAACTCAAAGTCACACAGAGAAACATGGAGAGGAACCTACAGAAATTAAGACTAATAGATAAAACAACGAAGAGAGAACTAAGACATAGAAGTAAATTAAAAGATATAATGAATATAGCAATAAACAGGGAAATGGAATTGGGCGGGACATATGCAAGGGACAACAATGACAAGTGGAACAATATAATAACCAACTGGTTTCCAAGAGACAAAAAAGGAAAAAAGGAAGACCACAGACAAGATGGAGAGACGAGATTGAGGCTTATGAAGGAGCATTATGGTCCCGCACCGCCTATAACAAGAAAGAGTGGAAGTGGACGGGGGAGGCCTTCGCCTAGCAGAGGGATGAAATATACATTTAATATAATAAGTGTAACCTTAGATAAGTAAGTTGATGTAAAATAAAAGGCTTAAATCCTACTAATATTATAAATGTGAAAGTTTGTGAGTGTGGATGTATGTATGTATGTTTGTTACTCCTTCACGCAAAAACTAATGAACGGATTTGGATGAAATTTGGAACACAGATAGTTTATAACCGGGATTAACATATAGGATACTTTTTATCCCGATAATCCCGAAATTTTTGTTACGTTAAATACTACGCGGACGAAGTCGGGGGGCACAGCTAGTAAATAAATAAATAGATGCTTGTAATACCAAAGGTATCATTCGCACGTTGCCAACCTGAACGGGAGTGGGCTAGAGGGAGAGGTAGGGACGGGGTTGGGCATCCGGCTCTCTCACTCGTCGTACGAAACGCGGCTAATATAACTTCTTCAAGCTTATTTAGCGAGGCTGTATATGAGCTGAAGTAAACTGGCAATAGCTTGGCTACACCTCTGAGAGATAGCTTGCGCTAGGCTGTCTCACGTCAAACCGGAATCTCTTTGTATCAAAGGCGTACCCTCTGATCTTAGACTGTAAGCGCTTTATACACGACGTACGTACGTAAAGTAAGATTTTGGAGTTAACCGCTCAAATAGGTATATTAGATCTTATTTTAATGATGTATAGATATTGGGCATTACGCCTTAGTAAAGGCCAAAGATGATGTACTTATCTATAAAACAAGGAATTTGATTTTACCTATAAAATATTGTATGTCGGTTGGTATAGCTAGTTGGAAGCGAGTGATTTAATCAAAGGGCAGCTGTTAGTATGTAATTTTAATTAACAAAGTCGCCTAGCAAAATATCGTGCAGTATTCACATAAGACCTTGCATAAAATATTTAAAGTAAGTACCTATTATAAATTTGAAATGAATTCAACGTCGAGCTAATTAAACGTTAGCAAGCTCTTATTTTATTAATTACATGTGCATTAAAGCCATCCTGGGCCATTAATTATACCACCAAAGTCTATATATTTGTGTTAACGAGCCACCATTATCGCGTTTAAATCACGGCTAAATAGCTGGCAAAATAACGAAACTAAACCGAAATATATTACGAAACAATAGGAGTTAAACAATCCTAACCGAAATTAGGGACTTCATTTAACAATCGTTTAAATTTAGTGGGTCATTAGCCATCGACGGGGTGGAACGTGGAACTACGGACTGTAACGATTTCCGAGTGAAAAGAGAATTTTCAAGAGCAATGTTTGCTAGGAGCGCCGCTCGCGGGCCGCCTGTACTTTGAACGATTCGCTTTGAAAGAGCCGGTGCATAAATGGGAAAACTATGCTTCATTGGCTCGGACGCGTAAAGAAATGAAGCAGATATGAAAACAAACTGAAGGGCAATGTAGAAGTCACTTGGACGGTATTGAAAAATTGATCACGACCCTTAACCCCAATCAGGAGTTCATGTAGCTAAAGGATAAATTATGAGTTCGAAACTTAAATCTAAATATATATAACTCAAAGGTGACTGACTGACTGATTGACTGACATAGAGATCTATCAACGCGCAGCCCAAACCACTGGACGGATCGGGCTGAAATTTGGCATGCAGGTAGATGTTATGACGTAGGCATCCGCTAAGAAAGGACTTTGATTAATTCTACCCCCAAGGCGATAAAATAGGGGATGAAAAATCCCGAATTTTTGTTCATTTAAATTATACGCGGACGAAGTCGCGGGCACAGCTAGTTTGAAATATTTACCTGTCCGCACAGCCGAGGTACGCTTTTATTTTCTTTACCGTTAAAATAAGATAAAACAGGTAACGGCGAAAAATTTGGAGCTTTAACAAAAAAAATAAAATTTTTGGTAAAAATGTCAATGCAAGTTGCGACGTTAATATAAAATGACCATAATGCTCTGTTCGCAATAGGGTGAGAGCGCCGACACTCGTCCGGTCGCTAAACTAATATAGTGCGCAGTTTCGCACAGTTAAGTACAAATGTTACAATCGCATTCCCTATTATTGCCTTTGGACTTTAGTGGTGTACGCTGAACATTCCGACTGTTGCTCCCTGTAATACCACTGCGCTACGCTATTACCGATACATAACGATTCAACACTTTATACACTCGATTCTAGCCTCTAACGCGTACTGTTAGAGGTCAACATGTGTTTAGCCGCGTCTAAGTCATTGTTCAAACTGAATTGTTTCGGAACTGTTATATAACTTTGGACAAGTCTGGCACAGAAATAGTTAGCTGTAGTAATTAAGGGGAAATTTTGTTTTATGACAGCTTAGGGATGCGTGAACCAAATTACGACGCGAAGATACGCCACTATTAATTGTATTAGGTACAGTGAACATTTAAGCCGTATTGTAATCATAGTAATAAGCTAACATTTAATAATATTAACTCCTACTTTCTATCTGCATTTTACTGCCCGTTGTAATAAATAAACCTAACTATTCGTAAATTGGTTATCCGTAAGAAGCGGCAGTCTATGGCTATTTGAGGTGTAATGAAGATCGCTTGTCGCAGTGGTTTGAGCGTAGGCCGCTCGGCTCACTGCATGCGTGGTGGTTGCGGGTTCGATTCACGCTGGGGTAAATTTCGGGAATTACCTTTTCGTAATGTGCCGTGGTTTGGGTGTCACTGGGATCGCCCCCAGTCCATTGAACGGTACCCATAGTACAAGCGTTGCTTAGTTTGTGTGTCTGTTGGCGATTTTTTTGTTATTATTGAACATTATGCAATATATATTAAAATTCCAACGATCGAATACAAATAATTCGTTTATAATGTTTGATACCCGGCAGTAGTACATTTACCTTCCACAAAGGAACACCTATTCAATTATTCGAAACAGGTATCATGATTAAAGTGACATCTAAACATGAAATAATAGCGATAATGCCTGTGCCCACTAATACATTAGTATCTGACAGTGGTGCACTATCGAACAGACCCCCAATAGTGACATTACTGCACTCATACATCTCTGTTCCGGGCTCATTTATCATCGGATTAAGCTGATCCCGTTGTACATTATTTTTATTAGTCCCCCGGGGTGGACGCTGTACATTTGTGTCCACGTTACTTAACGAATAGGATAAAGTTTTTGGTAATTATGCGACCTTAATCTTTTTGATATATTTTGTGCAAATTATTTATCGTTTGCCTGTTAATTTATCTTACAAACGCCGAGATGATAGAAGTAAATTTGAAGGTGGGGTACACGGCCGCGGAAATAAGGTGTGGAGACTAAATAATTATTTTAAAAGCGACCCCATCCGCGGCTCATAATTCACGTGCGCATAGGGCTGCTAAGTTCTGCAAAATACGAGAAAATAAAAACCAGAAATTGCTTATAGTGAAGAATACAATCTTGAAGATATTTTTTATAATTCCTAAACCGACATTTGCCGTTTTTTACGACTTTACTTAAGAATATTGCTTTTCAGATCTAAAAGTTAGTATTACACAACGGACAGCATCAAAGTACGTCAAATCTTCAAAAATAATAACTGCTCTCTAATCTGATGAAACTTCTTACAAATAGTATCATCAATTTGGTAAATTGAATACATCAAAATAATTCTTCCAAAAATTGTGTCATCCTTGCATGGAGTTTTTAAGCGTGTTATGTGCTGCAAAGTAAAAAGCATTCTAACAGCGTTGGTGGCGCTGGAGGGGCATATTTATGGTGGCTCCGTCCATAATGGCGCATTAATCACGTGCCGTATCCCTGTGCTAGCTAGCTCTAGCTATGGTTTTGTTATAGCCCTTAAATAAATTGTCTATTATCACCTGTATAAATGGTACAGTCCGCAAAACCTTAGCAATTAGGGTACCTATAGACATTTTTCTTAAAGGGTTAAGTCTCTTAAAAGTCCTTACGTCCAATAATTTGTCAGCTATAATCTGAAATTTATATTGTCCTAAAATGCCTTAATCGTGTCATACATATGGCTTTTTCTTACTACTTCTTCGTATGTACATCAAATTGCATAAAAACGAATATGTTATGTTTCTTTAAAAAATTATTCAGTCTATACCGCGATTTTATCACTGATATCAAAATCAACTTTTTGGACGTAGGCAACGTCAGAGTCGCTTAGAGGCTTAAATCAGAGCCGCCTCGCATAAATCCGGGCGGACTGAAAAGCTGCTGAAACCAGCGGCTGGGCAGACGCGAAAGTTACGAGTGGCCAATGCGCATTACAGGCGAAATTCCGCGTCGGTCCGGCGCCGCGTGCGCTGCGAAATAACACAGATCGGTAACGGAACACAATGGCGTACCGTCCCGGGGAATCTATTCCGCCCCTTAATCCAGAAAGGTCGGGAGCCATTCGATAACCACTTAAGGCGGTGCAGACGGACCACACTTATAGTGACAATTGTTTAAAAAAATTATTACGTATTTTATCCCACTGCTGATCAAAGGCTTCCCATTTTCCGACATTTTATTTATATGTATTTGGCGACAATCGTAAGAATTAATAATTCTGGCGTATTAAGAAGAAGGGCTCAGGTTAGGAAATGTAATTAAGTCAACATTCTATTGGATTAAAAAGTAGTTATAAAACCAATAATATCTAACTATACCTATAGAATATATATTATTATTGATTGGGTGCGAGGGTACAATAGCGGTAAGGGGGTGTTCAAAAGACTAATTGCTTTAATTAAAAATTGGCCTTGGTTTGGATGCCAGTACATCAAAACGACGTTCTGATAGACGCCAGAATCGTCGTCCTGTAGTCCTGTGATTGGTCTGCACAAGGTTTTATAGTGGGCTCGGTGTAGCCGCTGATAGCAGCGGGCTGAGTGGCGTGCGTGCGACCGCCGCCAGTTTAGTTTTTATTGTGATTGAATTATGCCGCGTTTTGTTTTGTGCCACCATAAATACAGCTTCATGGAGAACAGCGCAAGGAACGGCGATATGACGTAACCATAAAACTGTAGACTTAGTGCCTTCAGTGTCTATATTTTACGAAGGTGCGTTTAACTAAATATTTTTAAGTCCATGGCGTTAACAGTTATTTTTATCGTGCCTAGATGTTAAGTTTAGACCCTTTCTATTCCAATCTAATCCTTGATCTCTAGATTGATCCATCTAAATACCATCAGAATTAAATTTGCATATTATGACGTCTTATTTAGTTGTGCATGAAACCAGAAAAATGCAAGAATGCAGAAAACCAAATAATTCAATATTCTCTAAGTAAAAAATATTTTTCAATCAAACTAATGAACGTGAAATGCAACAGAAAAAATTAAACGAGTTTCCGCGCTGCATAAAGATGTAGCAATAAAGAGAAATTGCAAGCCTTCAGCTGGCCCTCATTAACACTCCAATGGTTTGAATAAATACAGCTGCAGTAAACGTTTGCCTGTTTTTTTTCCGTATTTTCTCTTTTTTCAAAACCCCTCAAAGTAGTTGAACTATTTAAAATTTGTCGATGGTAGACATTTATATCAAAATTCAAAATCTATCGTGAGTTTGTTATCGATGTTAGGGTGACAAGATGTGAGTAGAGAAGTATTTGGAAATATTTTTACAAAAATTTACTGAGTGCCAGAATTATTGAGACTTAAATATTTGGTCTTAGCATAGTTTCGCGCGATTACCAAAACAATAGTAATAATATCTTAGTAAGTTAATTCTCGAGTGGAATACATTATATTCACCTACCTACCTTTTTCCCCAACGTCACAAATTTAAATACACCTGAACACATTACCTACATGTTTCACAACCATATCTCTTCGTATAAAGTGAACCGCTGATACAAAGTTTACGAAATTTTAGCTCCTAAGAGGGAAAAGTTGGAATATCTTTCCACGGCAAAGCTGCGTCGCGAGGGATAGTGTGTGGAGGCACAAATTATACAAGTAATTATGTTGCTCAGACACTGTGGTGTGGGAATGGGACAATGTTAATACCTATGAGAAGTTCATATTCTGAACACGAGTATATTGCTTGCTTCTATTAATTATTCTTTCATTTTATTAATGTAATGTATATTTTTATTTGTTAGTTCATTATATAGCTTCAAATAATTCGCTTCAATAACTGGAGGAAAAAAAATATTTAAAACCCCCGATGCGACGACTTTTAAAACTAGAAAAGAGCTGATAATTTTCAAACGGCTGAATCGATTGTCATGAATCATAGCTAAGAACACTCTCGATCAGAATAACTATCTAACAAAAAAAAACAAAATTGAAATCGGTTCATCCGCTTGGGCGCTACGATGCCACAGACAGACACACAGATACACATGTTAACCTTATAATACCCCTCTTTTTTGACGGGGGTTAAAAATTAAATTTAACTTTGTTCGTAGAAGACAGATACGAGGTTAGAATTTAGGTGTCTTAATCTTAAGGGGAAGTTAAGTATTGTCAGCTATTGAATTACCTAACAAGCAATAGTAGTACTTTTCTGTAAAGCAACCTAGCATTAGGGAGCGCGGATATGGTGCTGTAAAATTTGCATTGCCCGATATAAGAGATTCCTTAGACATAGCACCAAATAGTTATAACTATCCTACAATCCTTAATGTCAATTATTTTTATATGACATCTACACGACACTAACACCAGATATCCCAGTAACACAATAAAGTTGACGAAATTAATAACGTCGGACAAGTTATACACGGGTCGGCGCGAGTTGGCAACTTTTATCTGTTATTAGCCGCCGTCCGTAGAGCGGCCGGCGATATTGGTTGCGACAACTTTCGATATTAATACCAGAACTAGCAGTTGTCACACGCCATTATGTTTTGTAATGAAACAGCTTCGTGTACGAATCGCGAAGTTTATGTTATGAGTCTTCTACCAATTACGATGCGTAAGGGGCAGCGCAGACAGCGTAGCTTTCACGCTCGCGTGGAAATGCCACGGCGGTTTCAATATCCTTCATTTTTTCTCGGAACTGTGGTCATGACATTTTGCACTTTAAAGCAATGGGAATCCCGATTATTTTTGCCAGCAGGGCGACGCGACGTCACGATACAGTGGGAGTACATTGACAATTGACCGTTCAGACAGTTCTCGCTGTCTCTTTCCAACGTCGCGATAATTAGTATCCTATCTTATTTGCAACATCACTTTAACCCAGTTCAATCAAAAGCCTTCTGGTAAGGTGAACATGTTCTGCCCTCATTATTATAAAACTATTTATTAAGAATCATTTGAAAATCGCCCGCGCGATTGCCGAGCTCTGTTTGCGATGTCCCCTATATGACGTACCGAGTAATCTGTTACGAGATTTGCCCCATGTTTAAACATGATATGGAACAGTGTCCAAGCGCGTGGCGAAGCGTCAAAATGCGTCTAATGCATTGCAGCAATTTACATAAAATCTGCCTAGAAAAGTCCGCATTGCTTATTTACACCCTACACACGACTTAATCTGACTTATAATTATGAAGGACAAAAGAAATAAGATACACTATCAGGTTACTGTTGTTTGTTATAACTCCACGTCTCTTAGTTGGAAGTCAGGTCAGATCGTGTACAGACTACAGAGTGTTAATACTTTAACCTTGTTATCACAAAAAGTTAAACATGATATTAACTCGAGTTATATAAATTTGCAATAACGCCGCCGTTAGATTCTTGTTATATCCATAGGTAAGATTAAACAAAGCTGTTCCTTATTAGGCTGACTTTTGCGTTCGTACTGAAAAACGGTTAAGCAGTTCCGACTCTGGTGCATTCAATTGTTATTATTATCATGTTGCCAAAAGTGTTTGTTCGCGCAATACGGCAAAGCCGACTCAGCTACCGTTTCGAAATATCGAAAGCTACATCTGATTGCACAAATTAGCTGCTTATAAGTTGACTCTTATTACC
Source organism: Notodonta ziczac (assembly GCA_918843915.1). NCBI lineage: Eukaryota > Metazoa > Arthropoda > Insecta > Lepidoptera > Notodontidae > Notodonta > Notodonta ziczac. Next base: position 1,937,275 of record OU974041.1, read on the forward strand.
GAATACATAAAGAATATCATAAAAACTTGCAAAAAGACGCGATCGTGAGATCATGGGTACACAATTTGGATCAAAATTGTTAACGGTAGACTCACGATACAGTAGTTTACGCAATCGTTTCGTCGTTAACGATATTGTGAGTGGGATCTATCTGATCATTTCCTTTTTTGAATCTACAAATTGGTCTACAAAGTACTCCGTAACCTCTACTATACGCTGTACTACTGTTTTCTTCACCAATTTCCACTGGCCACAGGGGAAATTGGTGAAGTCTGTAAACCGTTCCAATAACGCTCAACTTGCACTCCACTCGCAATACGTCTATATATGTACTATCATGACGACGATAGTTTCAGTTTTGTCTACCTGCCGATCAGCTGTAATAGCATAGATTCTCTGGCAATCAGGCTTTACAATTATTTTTAGACTCCCACTTTGTAACGGAGAGTGGATATTTTTTACCAAATCCTATATTCTCTCTTTCGATTAAATTCGTACGGGTTCCAAGACAATTTAGTTTACTGTCGAGGGTCCAACCTCGGTGTCATCGGTGGATACCATTGTCAATCTTGGGTTACAGGAGTAACAATGGCGGGCCTATAGTCTTAATAATACCTGAATTAATATTTAGTTGTCACTACTAGTTCCAGGGAATTGACTCAACTGGATATATGTTTGTGATATGGTGAAGAGTGAAAGTCATTGGGAGAGGCCTGTGGCCGTCGTCAAGCAGTTGGATGGATGTCAACTGGAAAAATATTCTAATACAAATAGGCGCCTATTAATAAATCGATCTCAAGTCTGAGAGCGATCTTGAGTATACTTTTGACATGCCATTTTGTACCGGGAAGACCTTAGGATGACATTCCCAAGATCGCTTTTGCCATAATAAGAAGATGGGAAGAAAGTTTCGCGAAACATGTTTGCCAAAGGTGTCAATGCTACATGTGGGAAATATAACCAGGATTCAACGAATACATCATAGTTTCGTAATAGGATTACCGTCACATAGCCATTGGCTCTCTGATGGCCGTCTGTCCTAGTTAGAGTTAGCCGGTAGAGATTAATTAATTATTCCGCGGCGCATTGAATTAACCGCTCCGTGACGTAAATGTCAATGTCATCTGTAAGGGATGTTTGTATGATTACCTGACGTCATCATCAGGTTGGATAAGAGTGATTTAGGCTTGTATTAATAAATCGATCCCAAGTCTATCTTGACTACGCTTTTGACATGTCATTTGATACTGGAATGACATAGGTATAAGAAATACATTCTCAAGATAGCTCTCGGACTTCACACCGGTTTATTAATACGGGCCTCACAAAGTCAGCGGTTAGAATGAAACCCATCAGATTATTTTTTTTTTATAGTAGACTAGCTGACCCGTCAGACGTTGAATTGTTCCGCTCAACTTTCTTATTTTTTTCTTGCATGAAGAACCTTCCCTTGAGAATAATAAACACAACAAAAAAATAATTAACTAAATCGTTCCATCCGTACACGTGTGATGCGATGGCCAAGGAAATAGAGATTCATATTTATATATAGACTAGCTGAGCCCGCGACTTCGTCCGCGTGGAATTTAACTTAACAAAAAAACCCGCTCCCGCGTTCTAAGCCCGCGCGACAGGACCCATATTTAAAATTTTGTTTTTCTAAAATAAAAGTATCCTAAGTCACTGCTTATAACAACAGCTATCTGCCAGTGAAAGCCCCGTCAAAATCGGTCCAGTCGTTTCGGAGATACTCTATGATTTCATGTGTTTTTATTTTTTTACGCGGAACTCTAATTGTTTTTCTAAAATTAAAGTAACCTAAGTTACTCCTTAAAACATTAGCTATCTGCCAGTAAAAGTCCCGTCAAAATCGGTCCAGCCGTTTCGGAGATTACCCGGAACAAACACACAGACAGACAGACAGACAAAAAAAAATTAATTCGCGTTTTTGTTATAGGTCTTGTATGTCCTTTCATATGCATTTAGTGAAAAGGTGTTCTTTTGATATTACAAACAGACACTCCAATTTTATTTATTTGTATAGATAGATATGATTATCTTTAGCAGGAGGAATACAACATATCGTGTAGTATTAAAGTAAGACCTTTTATATGTAAGACTATTTATAAAAATCATATTATTATTATATCCCAAAATATGTGTGACTTATGTTACTTACGGGCATCCAATTTCAAGGTTTTGCACAGACGGAAGAGCAAACACATCTTATAATAATAATACTTCATAAAATTTGGTATATTTCCGTGTGAAAGCTTTAATATACACATTCATAATAATAAAATATACTGCTCACGTTCCAAAGTGTCTCCAAAACCCAAACGAAGATACTAACATCGGAGTTCGGTGCTCCAGGGCGCTCCCATAAAAACTCGCATCGAAACTTCTTTTCTTTCGGCGACAGATGCTCCGTTATTATGGCCGCCATGTATCTTTATGACGTAATTTAAATAAAGGGCGAAAGTATGCGGTTACTGAAGGTAATCGTTTTAGAGTTTATCATCGTAATTTGGCACCGAGTTGTGTGACGACATCGTTTGTATTGGGAGATGGGATAGCTTTAAAAGTTTCACAACACGCAATTTTTTGTAAAGTGATATATACGTTAGAGATTATCTGTTGTCATACCATTATGACGTGTTTAACAATTTTGATTCTTATGGACATTTCAAACAACAAGCTACTTTGATGTTGATTGTACACGTTTGAGTTGGCGAAATTCATACGCCTTTCGGAAGACGTGTAGGTTTTATAACAATATCACTATATTAGAAGTTTATATCTTAGATTTAGAATGGATAGAGCGATGCAGAAGGGTTTGTCAAATATTAACGATTTTTTTTCACTACTATATGTTAGCCTGATTCATATTCAATCTATGTATATTTTAACACCGAATTTAGAACTCCTTAACTTTGATGTTCATTGCGCACTTTATACAACACAGGCAAGGACATGGGTCATAAAAAAACATATTTACGAGTTATGAACGTCAAATAAAAGCGACCAGTGGCTCGGAAAATAGCCTCTACGTTATTATCTTGTAGCGTGCTGAGGAGCGAGGGGCGGGCAGGTATATGTAATCTTTGTGTGATTTTGAACTTTATTGGTAAAATATTTTTAATTTTTGTTCGAATTTGTCTGATTAAGTTTTATGATTAAACTATTAAAAGGTTTTTTGAAATCTAATCATTGTATACACAAATATTAACATAGGTAATGGAAATGCTCTCAATAGACAAGTAAAACGTCTAAGGCGCTGGTGCCGTAAAATAATTTATTTTATTTATTCGTGGACTCTACACTTGGCGATCATGGCAGCGGAGTCTAGTGCATTAAACAGTGCGTTGAAAAATAGCAAAGTTTCAGTCGGTTCCAAAACAATTAAACTTTCTCCACGAGAGGATTGTAAAAACGGACCACATTGCTGTGGGCATTCAAGCTTTATTTACGGTTTCATTGTCAGTTAACTCAATGAAGATTGAATCAAAACACTGAGATTGAGTTATTTATCAAGATAAACTTTTGAAATAGGGTATGAAATGTTTCTTTTTGGGAGTATAATAATTATATTCACAAATTTGTTTCCATATAAGGTCGAATATGATATTAAATCTTCATTATTATTATTTCTTAAGAAACTTTAAGCATAATCATAAAAGGTTATTTAGGTAAATGTACCTTTACTCTCAACTTAAGATACTCATTTCCTTTTGCATCGTGGAGATAAGGAGAATCCCAAATATTTGTACCCCAATTTGGTCCACAAGACACATCAGCACGACCAAACACTTACATTTACTTTCATTCAAGTGATAGCTATCGTTTAATCTGTATGCGTTGGGACGAAAGAGTATTATGTGCCCAAGTAGATAACAAACATCGTATGCGTCAGATAAATGGCAAGTAAGCGGCAAGAGTTGTCAGCCTGCGGGTCGCGATCCCGGGGTATACCATGTTAACCAAATTTCCATATAAGGGATAGAGAAACGTCAGTTCTATATTCCATTTATTATAACATTAGACATAAGAGGCTCGCAGAAGCAGGGATGCAAAACATTTTATTTCCAAGTCAAAACAACTTTTATTTAGAGTCATTACATTAAAATTGTTTTAACATAACTTTTGATAGGAAAACAGTAACAAGTAACAATTAAATCACGAAAATTCGACAACAATAACAAACAAGGTATTCACAGGAACTTAGAGTGCAGGCGAATGACTCAATGACAAACACTGACAGCACATTATTTACGTCAATTTCATAGATAACATAGTCCGACAAAATTAGAAATACTCTCCTGTGATAAGCTCTGAAGGGATTAGGTAACATTTTAGATTTGGTAGGATTATAGTGAAACGAAAAACGTTCCCGGTATGTTCACCCCTGCTTCTTTTAGGTTTTTAGCATCGACACTTATTTTAAATTGAAATGAAATAACAATTATTTAAATGAAAGGCAATATATTTAATAAGATAAATATTTAATATTGTTACAGTTAGGTATGACAAGCTGATATATATATATATAGGTTATAATAAATTCGACGTCAATCGTAACTGTAACTCGTTAATTGTACTTTTATTACAAAGTGGACACTAAAAACAACCTTCTTTAACCCCCGACGAAAAAAGAGGGGTGTTATAAGTTTAACATGTGTATCTGTGTGTGGCAACGTAGCGCCCAAGCTGATGAACCGATTTCAATTGTGTTTCTTTTGTTAGATAGGTATTCTGATCGAGAGTGTTCTTGGCTATGTTTCATGAAAATCGGTTCAGCCGTTTGAAGATCATCAGCCCTTTTGTAGGTTAAAAAGCCACATTCACGGCCAAAACCAACATCCACGGCTCGAATCCATTCGAAATTTGAGATTATTGGATTTAGATTTATTATATTTTTACATGATCGTAATAGTCTGAACTGGCTTTTTTGCAATATTATAAATATGAAAAGTTTCCCTGATTCTGGAAAAAATATATATTTTATAAATTTTTATATGAGATTTGGGTATGAACTAAAGACGTGACATAAGTCCATTCTCTTTGCAAAAGTCACGTGTCAAATGATGGAGGAAACGCGCATGCGTTAAATTTTGTTTGTTTTGTTAATGGTCATGGAAAATTACGTTATAATAATTCTAGAGGGCGCTGCTTCGCCAATGAGAAAAATATAAAAAATCAAATCTAATTTAAAATAATTTTAGCATTATTGAAAATTCTTCCCCTGGGCTGCTCCCGTCCACCTCAACCAGAGTTATTACATGAAATTGAATCATAATTGATAATATTTTACTAGGAATTAAACCTCCGTGGCATAAATATTTAGATTAGTTGTCTATTCTAATATCAATTATTATAATGTCATAACAAAATAATGTCTCATACTTTTACACAGATTTTCTGTTGATTATTGTATACATTTGATGAAAAGGTCGTGGCATCGGGGGTTTTTAAATTTTCAATTTATATAGTTATTAACTTCTGTCTAATGCTATAACAAATGGAGTATAGTGAGTTTTAAGAAAGCTCTACAGATAATTGTTACGTACAGATTCATAGATTTTTAAGATAAATATGTATCACATGGTTAGAAGGGGATTTCTGAGACGTATAAGTTTCTTCACGATGTTTGACATCATATTTTGAATAAATTGATTTAATTTAAATGTATTGTATATTTAAATTAAATCAATATATTAAATGCACATGATTGAAAACGAGACTTTTACAATAACAACAACAAATCACATTGTTTTAAAAAGCCGAACAGTGTTTTATCAACTTAGATAACACTAGTAGTATATCTTTTACTTTCGTGAACCGTGGTTTCCTTGGTAGGCCTCCACGGATCTTGGGATCGCGAAAATAACGCGCTACGTAATGTCGTACTTACTGTCTTATAATCTTGTAATGATGTTACTATGGTGCTGCTTATTACGAAATTTGTACCGGTAACGTTGGGTTTTAAGGTACACAGATAAACGTTCAGAATTCGCAGCCGACCCGCGAAGATATCCTCTTTGGTATGAATACGCATGTCACGGATGTCGTGAGATTTGCTTAGAAACGAGTAGATTAAAACGTTAATTGGGACTCACCCGCCAGTCAGTTCTGCTGTGACGCCTGTAAGCTATAGGATACACAAAGGCCACAACAAATTTAGCAGTAAAACTCCGGGCTTTATTGATTTCAACAAACTGATAGAAATAGAAAGGCGAAGGAAGAACTTACACTGCACTTTTATACTAACAAAGCACAAGAAAATACTAACCACCTTATTAACGTGCATTAGCGAGCGAATTGTTACTCACCGAACTATCTCTTTTTGTCATCAGTAATTTGACATTAGAAAGAAGAATGGTTTAACTATGCAACCGCTAATCCTCGCTAATAATAAGAGTGTAGTAGCGGTATTATTAATATATATAAATGGTGAGATTTTATTGAGGTCTTAAATAATATTTAGGCTACCTACCTACAAATTAAAAAAAAAAAAATACTGACTTACTGACTGACTGACATAGTGATCTATCAACGCACAGCCCAAACCACTGGACGGATCGGGCTGAAATTTGGCATGCAGGTAGATGTTATGACGTAGGCATCCGCTTGGAAATTATTTTGATTAATTCTACCCCCAAGGGGATAAAATAGGGGATGAATAATCCCGAAATTTATGTTAAGTTAAATTACACGCGGACGAAGTCGCGGGCACAGCTAGTAATACGTATGATAGGTCGGTGTACATTCAACTTTCTAACTAATACAAATGTGTTCTGTTCAAATATCTGGATCGCAAAGCGACTAGGAGGCGGTAGGCGCGAGTTCGATACGGGAAAATGAAATATGGCTACTGTTATTGTTTCGGGAAGTTCCGCCAACTTAGTCCCAGATATTGGGCGGAGTTCCGTGCAATTGTTCGGAAATTACACATTTAAGTTGCTGTGATTTTACAACTGCAGTTTTGGCAAATCGTTGCGTAAAATTTCATTTGTGATCGGTTATTGAATGTATATTCAATATCAAGCAATACCCTGTTGGAAATCTTGACCAATTTTCCCGTTGGCATAGAAAAACATTGAACCAGAAGTTTATATCTTGAAAACCATTTACGCTACGTACTTTAATTTTATATACGCAACGCCAATATTCATCCAAAATCCATTACCTGATCGTGTAAAAGTCACCCCAAAAAACCCGCCGAGAATGCAACGTACACGAAACTTCGACCTTCGATATTCGTGTCCCGCAGGACACCGTCATATTCCCGATATTCAATAAAGCGAACTAACACGTTTAGCTGTCGGGCCGGCCTTTCACAGAAATCCCCAGCGCATTACTATATAGCACCACACCGCCTCCGAGCCTCGAGCCCATCGTGTCTCCGATATTACGAACTGAACCAAAGGTCGCTAGTGATATTTAAATCTGAATAGGTTTGCCACATCGAAGCATTTTCGATATATTTCTGCGGGTTGTGGTTTACATTATTTGAATATATATTTTTTTGAAAATTGTCGGGCTCGGTAAATGAAAATGCTGTCGGGAAATCGAGATGGAAAAAATATGATTATTTTTCATGTATTTTCTATTCAAATTTAATAAAAAAATAAATGGGAAGAAACATAACATTCCTTGTGGGGCAGTCGGGTAAAACACTGGTTGTGGTTTGGATTCTCATGGGATAACATCTACAGGGCGAAATGATGATTGCTTTATCCATTGTTATATTATTCATTATATTATCACTCTACGTCCAAACTTTACTGACTCTACTCAGGTCCATTGTAATAAATTAGTTCTAAAGCTTGTTTAGTAACTACTAGTGCAATCACTGTTTGTTTTACATTAATTTCATTTCACTGCTGTCAACTTTGACTAAATAACATATAAGTCTATGACTATTAATTTTAGTTGCCTCTCACGAAGCGAGATATTCAACCCAAGCCGTCCCGTAACCCAGAGATTACATTATTTTTATATATTGAGAAGACAATTAAGATAAAACCCCCATGTTCCGGAGACATTATCGGACGAACCCAATGGCTTATTATTAATGGACAATACTAACTCATACGTATTGGACTACAGATATTGGGGGTTAAAAAGAATTAGATTGCGTATTAATAGAGATGATTATATTTTAGTGATTATATGATTGAAAACGCACGTCTGAATCCATTACGCTCAAATCACTGGATGGTTGTTAATTTATATATTTGAATAATTATATACACAATAGGTACACAATTTCTAAATCTCCACAATCCGAAAATAATAATAAGGAGAAAAATATAGTTATTGAAAAGGAGTGCCTTTTTAATGGATACCTACACTTGAAGATTTGATAAAACATCCCGAGGCATTTAATAAAGTCGAAAGTAACAACTTCTCGCGACCACCCCGAGGTCGGGGGCATCGAACACGGCCTCGTACATGGGATCTCATTAATATTTGGGACTTCTTTTAAAATGTCAGTTTACAATGTATTCAAAGGTATAATCAGATAACGATGAACAGGACATAGTACTTAGTACAGAGTACTTAATATTACCATTATTGTCATTTCCTGGGGCAAAAAAAACTATATACGAGTATGCTATCGTCTTGCCAAGTTTTTAAAAAGGCATCTATTGTTTTTTGTGCAGAGACGGGCAGTTATAAAATATTTATTTGGTTTTCGCACCATAAGCAAACTTCCGTGGCCACTACGAATGCATTTTTGAAAAAAATACACACGCTGGTTTATGGGGCGTCGCATACCGTCGCAGTCATAGCTCAAAATGATCCATCCAAGCATAAGCGTTTCATAGCACAGTGCAAGACGTCACCCCATATTCCATGTGTCTATGACTCTATGTAAATCTCAATCCACAATACCTTTTGCTAAACCACATGACGATTTAAATAACTAACATTTGGAAACTAGTAGCTCAACAAGCACGTCTAGTTTCATGTTTAATTAAACCTAGCGCAATCCAAACACATCGTTTGTACCTGTTGTTCAACATCTATACCTGAGATAACTCCGCGTAGGCATTCTACTAGCAACTTCACACAAAGGAATTCTAGTTTAGTATTAGTTTACGGACGGTTTTATTGATCTAATTGTATTCTCGTGGTAGGAAATAAAAGTTATGAGGGGATGTTGATTCAGGAAGCCCAGTTTATCTCTAGTATAAAACAATGTCGCTATCCACGTCTGCCTCTCTATTTGTCCGCTAAGTTCTTCTGAACTACGGATTTTGAGAGAGGCGTACGAAGCCAGGGCGGGTCACTAGTTATGCCATAACTTAACATAACTACTGCAGTGATAAATACTATAATAACCCAATTTGTAAAAAGGTTATCTACTATTTGTGCTGATTAATACACAGTGAGTTATTTCAAAAGGATAGCGACAAGACAACAAAATAAGATTATGAAAATGTAACAGAAAGTAGTCGGAAGTTATACCACGCATGTTTTGCTACAAAGCATAAGAATTGGTTCAAGAACCTGTCATAAATATCTCGGCGGCGGCCGCACAACATAAAGGATCGGTAAACTTTACCCGCAGCTCAAATACTTCGTGAAAGATTAAAGTCAAAGTTGAAGAATTCAGAAAAGGGCCGACCCTTCGAATGGTTCATAAAAATGTAGCTACTCTTTATTGGATATCAGAATACGGCCGATTCCCATCTGCCTCCATTGATGGGGTAATTGTTGTAGTATCTGGCGCTAGCGCAGGGGCGTAAACTTTATTCGCCATTCACCACAATTTTTGTAATGGCGTGTGGTATCGGGTGGGTTTTATGTGCGCTTTTATATTTGATGAAATGTGAATATTTTTTTGCGTGTTTTATATTCATTTTTGTGGTGTACAAGTTGTTATAGTGACGGGTTATGGTCCTTTCATCCTCATTAAATACGAGATGGATCAGCATCAACATTTATTCACGAGAATTGTTTTTTATGTACCTAAGTTGGCAAACAAGGTTACGACTTGCTTGTTGTTAAGTAGATACCGTAGCCTATAAATAATTGCGTACCAAATGCATTGCTCGTACGGTGCCAACCTGAAGAGGAGTTGGACAGAGAGATGGTAGGAGAGGGTTTGGGCTTCCGTCTCTCTCACTCATCGTTCAAAACGCAGCTATTACTTAACGTCGATCATCTGTGATAGGGTGGTATCCTTAACCCCGCTCGAGCCAGCCCGTATATGAACTGATAGTCAATTGGCTACAGTTTCACTCTACCCGCGTCATCATAATATATATAACTCAAAGGTGACTGACTGACTGACTGACTGACATAGTGATCTATCAACGCACAGCCCAAACCACTGGACGGATCGCGCTGAAATTTGGCATGCAGGTAGATATTATGACGTAGGCATCCGCTAAGAAAGGATTTTGATTAATTCTACCCCCAAGGGGATAAAATAGGGGATGAAAGTTTGTATGAAAATTTGTCAATTAAATTCCACGCGGACGAAGTCGCGGGCACAGCTAGTTATAACTAAGTAGGGGAGCGGGGGGCTAGTTGTAACAGGGGCAAGTAGTAACAAGCATTTTTTACCAACATAATACAAGAATATTTGTTTTATTTTCAACCTAACCTACTACGTAATACCCATTCTATCATGTAAACGGGATCGGTACCCCGCCGGACGGCTCAGAAAGCGGTGTTGAGCAGGCGCTCCGATTAAGCCAGGTAATGGACTTTTTTTTGTTTATACAAAATTGATTATCGTAGATTTCAAATTGTTTAGCAGTTGCTGATTTATACAAATACTCTTAGCATTGGTTTAGTTTGATTATATTGAATGTAATTTCACACCAAGTAAGCAAATTTTTTTTTTATAGAGGTTATTTCAAAAAACCTCGCAGTGGGGTATGTTGTAACACTTTTACGGGGCAAGTTGTAACTTGTTACTTATACGTTATTTATAAGTTCTATGAAATTACGCGCGACATATTTAAATTCCTTCTTTTCATGTTTTGAATACCTCCTTTTTTTTTGAACTTGATTGATTTCAGAATGATACACTGATACAATGTTACACTACAAAAGAAAAACTGAACGTGCTTCTTCTAAAGTCTTGGAAAATAAAACCAGTGTAAACAAACCACTGCAAAACATTTTAATTTAAGCCATGCCATTAAGACTGATTTCATATTTTACCTACGGCAATCAAAAGGCAGATTACTGAAGGAATTGAGATTTTGTTATTATAAATAGCTGTGAGCCTAAAGTTCCTTTATAGTTTAAGAAAGACCATGTTTTTGTTAATATTTGATATTTTTTTCTATTAGATTAAGAATAAAACTTAAAACTTTAAGTTTGTTATAACGTGCCTGAGGTTTATAATGCTTAATGAATTAAAAGTCTGATTACTAAAATAGTTATGATTATAAATGGCTGTAAGCCTAAAATGCCTGAATAGTTTAAGTAAAGAAATTACATGTTATATGTTTATTTTGGAATATTTTCTGTTAGTTTATAAATTTAACTTAAAAGTCTAAACTTGTTTTAGGGTTTGTGAAGTTTCTTATGCTAAATATGCCAAATAAATCTTTCTAAGATATAAAACTTCCTTTCAATTCCTAATGTTACAATTTGCCCCAAGCCTGTTACAACAAGCCCCAATCACGGGGTAAGTTGTAACACTCGTCAGTTTTTTTTCAAAGACGTTTCTAAATAATGTCCTTACATATTTGATCAAAAGTTTAATTGGAATCGATAGTTGAATAGTTGTTAATTGGAATAGTACTGCTAGATTTTGATAAATACCAAACAAGTAAGCTTCCATAGCCAAAAAGCGAAAAATTGTTACAACTAGCCCCCCGCTCCCCTACTCAACTATATAAGAAATCGTCATGTTGAGTACTGTGATTTTGTTTAGCTCAAAATATCGCGGCAAAGCATATAAATAAATAAATAAATATCGCCAGACTGACACACCAACTGTGTGGTCCTAAACTAAGTAACGCTTGTACTATGGGTACCGTACAATGGCCTGAGGGCGATCCCAGTGACACCCAGAGCAAATTACGAAAAGGCCATTTCCGAAATTTACTTCAGCGGGAATCGAACCCGCAACCACCATGTGTAGTGAACCGAGCGGCCTACGCTCGAACCACTGCGCCAAGCGGTCGTCATATACCTGCTAATTATGTTAATTAATACCTATACCCAATCGTTTGTCACAATAGATCGGGCATTCAATGTAACATTTCTGTGGGCGCGGCAGTTGTAATGACTAGGTATCAGAGAACCCTGCCCGGAAAATATATATGGCAGACTAAATGGATTGGTTCCTGCTACGGCCTTTCCGTTTGCCACACTCATTTATATAATTAGATTTGGGTAATTATTGAGATGGATGCGAATGTTTCCTTGAAGAAAATATGAACATATTTCATGAAACGTGGGTATCTATGTAGTTTTATTACTCAAGCAATGAGATTACTTATTAGAAATGAGGACTCTAGATGATATACTACTTTTCAACCAGTGATTACCTACATTAACACCGCAGTATTTAAACTATTATTTTTACTATCCCGCTTCCGGTATAAAAATCATATAAAACATCCTATCCTACTAATATTATAAGTGTGAAAGTTTGTGAGTGTGGATGTATGTATGTATGTATGTTTGTTACTCCTTCACGCAAAAACTACTGAACGGATTTGTATGAAATTTGGAACACAGATAGTTTATAACCGGGATTAACATATAGGATACTTTTTATCCCGATAATCCCGAAATTTTTGTTACGTTAAATACTACGCGGACGAAGTCCGTGGGCACAGCTAGTATTAAATATAATATTACTGACATCTCCTGTAAAAACCCACTTACATAAATCTATATACTTATATATAAATCTCGTGTTCTGGCTCGAACGGTTTTTTATGAATTTTATGTGTGTTTGGTAGGTACGAGAATAGGTCAAAAAGTATATGTCATGCCTAGAATTAATTTATATGGCAAATCAACGTTTGCCAGGTCAGCTACTTATTCATAAAACGCAACGACGAACGGACTCTTTCTCAAAATTCAGCAATTAACGTAGCTACAGCCAATTCGCCGAACATTTAATAAATAGGTCCATCAAATTCTGTGTAATAAACAAAGAAGTATTGAGCGAGTCCCGCCGCTATCTGATGGAACTTCGCTGTCTCTTTGTAAGATGCTTACCCGACGGCGAAATGATAAATTAACCAACTTCTCAATACGTTCTTTGATATCTGCTTTGTTCGGTCACACAATATAATATACGAAATTATAGAGTCAGCTTTGGGACAACATTGTATGATTATGATTAGGTATTGAAAAAGAAAAGTTTGAGTCGTTCACGTCTAAACTCATGACTTCCCACGGGCGCTTTTCATCATACAACAAAATTCGAGTCCAGAGATGTATGTATGTATACAGTGTGTCAAAAAGCGTGGTTGTGTACATTCATATGGATCCGAAAGGCTCCTGAGACTTCTTCAGACGAACACAAAATATAAACGTAGGCAGATAACGGCGCGAAGCAGCCTCCTACATCATTATTCCGACAAAAACGTGCATACAACTCCCTTAAAGGCGCGGAAGACAATACGAACGTATCACAAAGTCGAGGAACGCAAAGTAAGAGCGTTTGCTTCCCAAGTACCGCGAATGCAAACATGAGCTGGAGGTAAAGCGAGCAGCACTCGCTGGGATAACTCCGAAAGGTCACAACACAATTTTGATGTGCATAGAAAAATGAACCTTACATTTCAAAAGTTTACGTCGGTAGTCGGTCGGTGTATTCAGAAGATAGGGTGCTCACATTTAATCGCACAGATGGAATGCGGCTGTTCCGTGATATGCTAAGCAAAAGCCAAGCAAACAAATTGGAAGCGACACATGAGAGGTGCACGAATAAAATGTTTTTAAGAGAAAATACAAAGTTGGATATTTTAACATATTTTTCTTGAAAAAACAAATGAAACAATACGGTTGCACGTTGAAGGCATAAAAATGCACTTTTGAAATAGAATCTTATGAAAAATAATGTTGTTTGTTGTAGTTGCTGCTCATTCCTTGTGAGTGCAAACTGCGAGATTTTAGCCTTGCCTGGCAGCAAGACTTTGATTGTCGAAAGTCACACATAGTGTCTTGCTATATAGTGTAATAAGGTGTACGCGTCTGATGCTGAAATCACACATCGCGGGGTACATTATGAAAAAAATGTTCGTGGTCAAATAAGGAGGTGGAATAAACTACAACTTTTCCGCTTAACGGTCTACATCACTTTAACATTATTAATGTTATAACCTCGTAACAACGGATCAGCACGTAAAGCCACACCAGGCTTGGTTGAATCTTGGATGGGTGGCCGAATTATAAAATCTGACCTCTTCCGTGTTTCGGAGATCATATTAAGCTTGCGATCTCGGGTGTCATTCTAACATCTATGTAGGTCTTTACGAGTGAGACGCCTGAAAGAAACAAAGAGAAAATCTGTCAAAAAATGGTCTCACCCTGAGGTTGTCAATCGCTTCGTGTTAATATTGGTAATCAGGAAAATCAGGGTAAACTGTAAATTTACCCCACCCTATGGGGTCAGGCTAGAACGAAGATCACTTCACATTCCATTCCAGATAGAAGTGCATAGTGTTGAAACATGCAAGAAGTAACGGTTTGGATTTGGTGTGGATATTCGCGGATTTTAACAATATTCCCTGTTGCTTTCGAATACGGATTAGATTATCGCAGTGACGTGCAGTGCATGTTTTATTTTCCAGGTTAGACTGCGATAGTATCGGTTGACCTGGATGCGGTGATTTGGAAACTGCTCTCGGCTGGGTTTAGGTTTTCAAATCAGGAGAACATTGCGCTGTATCTATTGATGTTTTCAAGCTTTCGGATGTAGATCTGAGTTGCTTTGCAACAAATTTATAGATTTAAAATTATCAAACACAAAGTATTGCCTAGATAGGTGTTTTTAAAATGTCAAATCTGCCAAGAGTGCATAGTCGTCTTTAAAAATGCATAGTCTGAATCTCCCCTACAAACTATTGCTGTCTAAAGTTTGTACCAAATTTTTATCTACTACCTAAAATTACAAAAATATCAGCTGTTTGGATATTTACTAGCACTTAACTCCTCGAAAATCGGTGGCATACCGATTTATTCTTGGATAGCGGTTTTAACCCTAGATTAGCCTGTAGTGAAACATAAAAAAGTGTATTCTTGGACTAAGTGCTATTTCACTCTCAATTAAGATTTTTTTCCATATTGGTGAAATCGGCCTAAATAAACACGAATAATAATTTTGTTATAACAAATTATCGTCTAATAAGCATGGTATATTATACCATATAAGACGATATATTATTGGTCTGGGTGTTCTGGCCAGCGAGCGCAATTTCACAGGCCTTTGGGTATTGTCTTTCGTAAATTTGAATATACACAGCCACATTTCAAGTGAATCGAACCCACATCCAACCGGTGCAGTGGCCCGAGCAGCCGACGCACAACTACTAAAATATTAGGCAATTTTGCTTATCATAACTAATTGCTTTTACAATAAATAGTCTCACCTCCCTATCAAGCGCCGCTCGCTAATCAAGACGGCTCGGGCGTCACGGCTAGTGTAATCACACCGAACTTTCTCCACCAGATTTATTCATGACTCTGCCAAATATTTGATTGATTACCGCGTCTAAAGCAATCGGGGCGTTCGATAAACTTGCAGACCACTTTATTTGGCGAAAAGCGGCGTTGTTTAAAGCTCCCGGAGTGGAAAGTGATGCTGCCGTTTTTTCAGAGCCATCGCCGCCGCTTGTATAGACGGGAAAACATAAACTTGGCTCAATTACGTTAAAATAACGCGGCGAAAGAGTTCGTGCCGAGTAGGCAGCCTCGGCGCGCTTCCATTATGCGTTATAAATAACCACCTAATACAGTTATTAAGGATAGCTCTTTTGCAAAAGTTTGAACGATATTTGCATTTTGTAAGGTTAATTATGATGAATATTTTGCTCGAAATCATTGCGTTGGGTTTCTTAAACATGCGCCCCGTGTGAGTACAAGAGGGAAGTCAGAATCCCATGTAACTGTGGCCAGATAAAATATCAACTTGCCATCCCACACTGCGGCACTTTTGGCATATTAGGTCACCGTGGAAGTCGAGATACATGTCTTGCGGTATATGTTCATACTGCTGTGCTAGGCATAGGCATATAAATAATAAAATCAATAAATATCGCCAGACGAACACACCAACGGTATGGTCCCAAACTGCGCAACGCGTGTACTGTGGTTACCGTACAATGGACTGGGGGCGAACCCAGTGACACCCAGATCAGAGCATATTACGAAAAGGCCATTTCCGAGATTTGCCCCGGCGGGAATCGAACCCGCAACCACCATGTGCAGTGAGCCGAGCGGCCTACGCTCGAACCACTGCGCCAAGGTGCGTCAAATATGAACAGCTAATCTCACTGATTAACTGTATTATGCGACTTACACATGTAGGTGTGATTGTCGAGCGTTTATGTGGTAAAGTTTGTGCGGCCAATTGCTCTATCGAGCACCCGAGGAACAAACAATTTGACATACAAATGCTATTTGAATTAGTGTACAGTGTGAGTAGGTATGCCCACCTCACTACACTAGCTCTCTAATTTTAAAACCTAAATTTGAGTGAGATTTGATTACTATTTACTTATTTAGTGACGATGGTTTTGTCTGCTTACATTCTGTTGCTGTTTCTGATAATGAGTTGTATTTTATTCATTGAAAAGAGTAGCTACCTAACCATTGAGTTTCTTGCTGGATCTTCCCAGTCAGCAATCCGAACCGGTGATAGATTCTGCCTATTCATAAATGCTTTGTTGGCTTACAAGAATAAAAACAATTTTGAGTTTGACCGTATAAATGAATAGTAGAGATTCAAATAAAATAACGATACCGAGATACGATATAAGTATATATCAGTAGGTATTCATTGTATCTGTTACTACAGTCGTGGAATGCCACAGGCCTACCGTGGTTGGCAGTTGACGGGTATTGTAGATACACCCGAGAGCGACGTGAACTCAGTTATCTTGAGATCAAACCCTGACGCCCTGATATCACGAATCCTTTTGATTTGATTTTCGAATTGTGTCTCGACAAGACTCGAGAACAAAGTTGACAGGTTTCTTTGAATATTAAAATATTAGTTGACATTAGTGTTCAGATATTTTAGAGATACTCAAAGCGGAGTCGTAACAATGAACAGAATATTATAGTACGTTATTAGAAATTTCAAAGCTCTTCTATACCTTTAGAGGTTTACTGTTTACGTTCCAAGAAGTCTCAGGAACAAACTGAAAGTCTACGCTCGCTTCCTTTCAGTGCAGTATTTGATCTAAAAATTGATGTTTCTTGGATGATGATTTCTTAGTAGGTGTAGGTATAGAGTATTGTTCCACTTACCTTTATAATAGATTTACTATTTTCCTCCCGGCGCCGTTGTCGCGCGCCTCCCGCCGCCTCCCACTTCTCGCTTCCGATATATCTCCAGCTTAACGAAATCCTCCTAATACATTATTTTTATACCCGCTCTTGCGGCGGCGTCCATTAGCTGATCCGTGTGTAGCGTAACGATAAAATAATATTATATTAACATTACTCAAAAGTAATCTCCTCATTGTTTCTTGCTTACCCTTCATGTTGATATAATTGCTTTATAAACTGATAAATTACTTAAGTACTTATTGTGAACGATCCTCAGAGTAACAGAACCAAAATTAGGGCGCATTCACACGGCTTCTTTTTCGGCGCATATGACGCGCGTTTCACCAAGGCGTGTTTACGGTGTCGTAAATGCCTACAAAGCTGCTCTGTGGCTGCGATAGAATCTCGTTTAAAACGAACCGAAAAAAAGCCGTGTGGATGCACCCTTAGCTTTTCCTGGTCGGAATCTATTCTGTTTGGCTATCAAAAGAAAAAAATAGAAATAAAACATAATCACGCCTGTATCATCCAGAAGTGTAGACAGAGGTGGATTGCAGTACACACACATTTCACCAATGTGTGTAACAGGATGCGAGCTTACTGCCATATAGTGGGCACACCCCCGCAATGCAAACAAATTAAAAAAAATATATATATTTATGAAACAAATAATAAAGACCTTGAGAATATGCAAAGACATTTAAAAGTATAAATGTACTTCCGTGTTTTGAATGCAACACGTTATTGCGTCGCATTATAGAAGTTGTACATTCAAAAAGTGTGCACAAACCGTAACATAATTCACAAAAGTCGTTTAAAAACGTTGAAAATAATAATCCGTTTTGCGTAGGTACCTACATACTAGAGAATTATCATTCCTATTGTTTATTCTATTTTTCCCTTCCATAGATATGTAAATGGTTCCATATGTACGTCTAGATGAGAACACATATACTTGAATATAAAATCAGCAGCGCGGTCTGAATTCATTTCAGTTTAATTAAAATCTACTCGCCACTCGTATTATTCGCAGTGTAGATCTATGTTCTCACACCGAACGGCGCTTTGTAAATACAGAGGCGAGTTTTATTACAACACCAAATTCACTGGCTTGTCTACACAACGGTACCTGTTAGGTTGGGTTTGATTAAAATAGTTTGGTAAAATGATTTGTGTATAACACTGTACCTAGATGGAGTACTAATTAGTATAGGCATGAGAAGAAATGGTAAATCCAGAGTAGATACTTACCTCAATATAATTAAATCCATTGAAATGTAATTATAACAATGGCAATGCATATTTTATTCATAAAATATTTAAAAACACTTTCAACATTTGAAGGTACATTACCTACATAAATATATACATTTACAGCTGCATTTTTAATCCTGCACTCTCATCACATAATACATAGTTTGGTATATTATTGAAAAATATATTATTTCTACATTATTTTGTTACAATAATTTCAAAATAAAAATGTAATATGGTAGAAAGCTTTGTCATAAGTATTTTACTTTAATATTTTCGAGTTCGATATTCAAACAATGCTGTTTTCGTTTTGACTCTACTATTAACTTTATTTTATTATTGCAGTTTCGACGACTGGCCTTTAGTGCAGATATTTACCAAAAATAGGAGCACAATCTGTTGTAGTTAGAGGAAAAAGCTTAAATGGGCGGCTATTAGATATCTTTATTGGTTTGTTTGGTGACTAGGCCGATTTTCCCCTGGGGCCGTTTCTTGTTTTTGTCCCGGAGCAACTTCTTTTCGTATCCGTACACGGAGTAGTAGGGGATGGGCATCACGGTCGACGATATTGCGAGTAGATCTGTGGAAAAGGTAATTGGATAAACTAGGTAACTACTTAATTGATATAATTAGATCGATATTTATCCTATTTTAACAAATATTATTTACATTTATTCATTTTTTATGACACATTGGATATTAGAGATAAGTATTTAGGTCGCATAATTCTTATTACCTACGTATGTTGTATTTCATATAGGAAGTCCCGCGGAAAAATACATAACTAAATTGTAAACAGTGTCCATTGTATATGATGCATAATCTTAAATTTTCCTGTTTGTAAACAAAAGTAAAAATCAGTTAATGTTTTTTCCCCGGAAGCCGGGCAGCATGGTAACTGCAAGGTCGCTGGTATTATGAGTTTGTTCCTTCGCAAGCTGCAAATGGGTCAGATAAGTGGTTATATCACAACTGGTTGTGAATTCTTGACCGTGGCCCGCGCTGGCCATGCAAGGTCGCGCGGTCCACAGCGCCGGCGCGGTTACTGGAGTCGCGGATAATATACAATTTTAAACCGCACAGATTACAAAAATATACGTTATTAGTTTCTGCCCGCGAATTCGTCCGCGTAGACTTAAGGAAAGTATTATATGTGTTAACACAGGTTATAAACTATCTGTATTCCAAATTTCATCCAAATCCGTTTAGTAGTTTTTGCGTGAAAGAGTAACAAACATCTACACTCACAAACTTTCGCATTTATAATATTAGTAGGATTTTCTTAATTATAGGACTCCAAATAGATGTAATGTGTTTGTGTCAACATTTTCATTGTGAATATACATTGAACTGTGGGTGATCTCAGTGACCAAAGGATAATTACGAAAAGGCTTGTCATTTGCCCGGGACGGGAATTGAACCCGCAACCATTCGGTGCAGTGAGCAGCGCGGCCTATGCTCAAACCACTTATCGAACGGTATTTTTATAAAATGTACGTGTAATAAGCATATGGATATAAGAAACAATTGTTGAACTAATATCTGTAGTCCGAAGATCGCGCTACGAGCTCAATCGGCTATGAAGAGTGAATTTCTTAAATTCTTAAGTGCACTTCGTAATACAAATTCTTAGCTTAAAAGCGTTGTTGCGATAGTTTATTAAAATACCCGAGCGCTCTACACGGTGTACGTAAATATTTATAGTTCTGTATAGTGCAAGGCTTCTTACTATTTCGTATGAAATTCGTTTGGTAAAATGTTGTTTACAATATTCTTTGTATTAATTAAACCGTTATATACCGTTACTTGATACTTTTGGCACGCACGAGTTCGGTTTTGTATATAATATATGCAAATCTATTTGTAAGTAGTAACTATACCGATTCAAATCTAAGAAATTTTATTTTTGCTTAAATAGTGTATAAATACTTATTGATATATAAAATACTTAAACTTAAAAAGTTGATATTATTTGTGTTATTTTATAAATGATGTAGTTATATTAATTAATTGAGAGGAGATTTACGAGTTTTATTCGACTTTTACGTCTCTAATCTGTACTAAAGGAACAAAATACATTCCAATTAATGAATGTCCGAATTGGTATTGTACCATTCGAAAGTGCACAGTTTAGCGTGTGCCAGGTATCAAGGTAACACAGTGCAACCTGCGCAGATTGCGATGTTGTTGATGCTATTTAAAATATGTCTGTGGTTTTGTTTTGATCCGTACTAGATAAATATGAATATAATAAAACCGGTTTTATTAATGCCGGAGTTTTAAGAATAAAATAAGAATTTGGTTCTACAATTTTATGGTTGGCATTATATTTATTTAATTTTCGAATAAATTTTAATAATTAATTTTATTATTTTATAAAAAAATATTATAAAACAAAATTACAAATTGGAAAGCCAAATGGTACCTATACTTTAGAAATACTTACCCACTAGAAAAGTACTTTAATTTATTTTTATTCATAATAAAATAACTAATCCAAATTAAAAAAATATTATATTATTAAAAAAAAAAAATATCGTTGCGCAAAAAATTCTCTGCACATTAAATTAGTGGTTAAAATAAAAAAGGAACTTATAGCATTTCTTAATAAATTCTAAACTTACCAGGTTTCAAAACATTGTCAGGGTCCCGCCGGTACAGCATCCCCGAGCTCCACGCGAAAAAATAGCCGAACAGCACGAAAACCAAACAAAAATTCATCGTTTAACCGTCACGTATACCAGGATCACAGAGCGCGACAGGAGATATATTTCAACCTGTATTTATTTGACACTCTTCCGTGTCGCGGCGGGCGTTCTCGAGCTCACTCGAATAAAGTATCGAATGTATCGGTGACATTCTCGATACGGCCGGCTGGCATTGGGAGCTCGGAAATCTAATATGAATACGCTTTTGGTAAATACGCTCCGCAGATGGAGGCGTATACCGTTGGTCGGGATCACATACTCTCCTGTAAATAATGTGAGACATGCGCCTAATAAAATCGGGTCGCTCCAATACGGAGATGCATTTTGTATTCATTCAGCCAAACGTGCTTTTACCTGTCTGTACTGTGTGTATTTGTTTACATAGTGAGACTGTTACAGGTGTTTTCTAAGTCAACTAAGGATGTACCTACTGAAATTATTTCATGGTAACTAAACTGCTGTATTGATGGAATACATCTTTTGTTTTCCACTTTATTGATGTCTGTAGCTGATATATGTAGAAGCTGAAATAATTGTTAGCAATGGATTATATTGCATATAAGGAATGTTAGCATATCAAAAGGTTAGAGACATAGGTCAAGTTATTTCCAGACCAGTGTGGGAACTATCTATCAATTGGTACAAGGTGACTGTGATTGTAGAAGGGAAGGGAAACGCTACTACTGGATAATTATCAGTAATTTATTCATCTAGCTTGTAATTTTATCGACAACTTGTAAAATCTAAATGCATTCCTCCTTGAAATTAATAGTTTTCAAAATTCTTTCACAAGTTTAGTTTTAATTGTATAGGTACCCGGAATAATATTATAGTTATGTTTAGGTACCTGTTTCGAGAACGCGTAAAGAGTCTATAATAGGACCTTATATATATTTTATATATATTTAATATGGATTATTTTTAAGATGGCTCGATTATTTAAATTTTATATTATAAATAAGTATAATATTCAATACTGGTTTGGCTAGTTTTGTAAGCCTCGTCCACGGTAAGATACAGTTAAGCCTAATATAAGTTTCTCGAAACTGTACAGTTATTGACAACCTTTTGCAGATTGTTGCTAAATTGTATTGACAGGTCTACAGTTTGAATAGATACTTCCAGGCTCTACTGTACAGCTCAAATGATTGGTTGTCCGTTGCAATTTGGCAATCCTGGACTCCCTGAGGAAAATAAGTAAAAACGTGAATGTTACAACCATTTTAAATCGTCAAGAGATAGCTCTAGGTAGACAATTGGAAATATAGAGACCCTCTATTTTGTCACTCACTTAGTCAAGTAAGGCTTGACTGCTTAGTAAGCGGACTATCATTTATTTTGGTTGTCAATGAGAAGGAATGTTTAAAAGGTTTAATGTTATCTTAAGTAAGCATATACTTGCGAAGCTTTCGTGACTAAATTTGACCATGCAGCAGTGCTCATAATGATAAAACCTACCCCCAATAATGCCCCAATTACACTTATCGGCACAAAATCGCATTTGGCCCCTTACGAAATGGGTGTGTTTTATGAATACGCATCCGTGTGCGGACGAGTGACAAATGTGGATGACTCTCCATTAAAAACGACCTTTTATATAGCCCATGGCGACTCCATGATGATAAACATTATAAAATTAGGGACTGACCCATTACAGTAGCCGGCCACACATAACTCTGAAAAAGGTGTTTTCTAAAATGTATTTTAATCTAAGTTGTAGTTAAGTGCCTATTGTATTGATTTATCGAACCAAAGCAAGGATCGAAGGACGAGCAAAAGAACGAATTGACGTTGAAAAACAGCAGAAAACCAGGAAAAAGAGTTTGTACATCCTTTGTAATTCTAAAGAAAGAAAGAAAATTATATTATTTCACATAGGCATCACCATAACACATATTATAAAGAGTAAAATAAAACTTAAACACGAGCACGTCGTCTGTGTGAAACGGGGCTGCCACTCGGCTTGATGACGGGACATGGGCAGCGCAAGCCGCAACCCAGCACTGGCTTACAGTGGCAGCCTCCTGTGACCCTTAACATACGCCGTTCTGCTCGTGGTTCGGCTCCTGCGTTTCTTCGTCATTAGGTTAAAGATAGTCCTAGTAGTTGGTTCAAGGTATTCGCCCCGTGTAATGTAACCCTTTAATCAGGGAAATCAGGATGAAAGTCAACCCTTGAGATAAGGAAAAAGAAGACTCTATTGTAATCTTCCCATTTTGGGTTCAAAACATCGAACTTATAATTAGAGATTGAATTAATACAACGCGGAATAAAAAACCATAAAGCCAGTTTCCTTATGTGGTGCGACACAACGGAGATGATGAGATCACTCCTGTGTTTATAGTAACCGCCGTGAGTCAGCGCGCGGGCGGAAGATGACACACTGACTCCGCTTTCCAATTAACAGCTGTGTCTTTGCACAGCTGAGCTTCTGTGGTACGGTGTCATAATTAAATTTGCTGTGTCAACACAGTGGTGGCTGGCGGGGCAGTTACTATAGCTATATTTTAGCGTTTTTACGACTCGTGGAAATGTGTTCCGTGTCATGTGATCTAAGATATATTTGTAACTTAATAGTGTTATTTTATTATTTTTACCAAACACCGTAATACCACAAAATTCAAGATATATTCATTTGGTATATAAGAATACTTAGTATGTATTTTGTATTCAGAATTTTGACATTTGGATTTTTTTTTAGATGGATGTCCCTTTTTAAGTTCACCCAGATGAAATAACAAGCTTAGTTTTTTTATGTGTAATATTTATAAAGTTAACAGAGTTAGTTTATATATTTTATAAGAACACTTGTCTGTAATATCATACGAACAGAAGGTACAAAAACGTTACTCATTCAATCCTTTTAAGTAAACTTGGCCCACAGAAGTCCAGACAGGTTTCACGACACGAAATGCATTCAATCATGGTCACTGCATAAACTTCTGACTCACATGGTCCGTATTAATAAATCGATCTCAAGTCTAAGAGCGATCTTAGAATTATAATTCTAACGTCAAACCTCGACGTCATTATTGGTCACCATTATCGATCTTGGTTTACAGGAGTAGCAGTGGATGGTGTGTGGCGGGACCAGTCCCAATAAAAAAAATGTCATACCGGTATATATTGATGTACCAAAAGCGTACTTAAGATCGCTTTGAGATATAGGTACAATAAAAAAGTTTGAAATAAGATAAAAAATCCGATGTGCTTGCATGTGATTTGTTTATATCATTCTTTTTCTAAACGGCTTGACCGATTTTGGTGATTATTAGTAGGTACTTATGTGATCGCCTAGATGGTTCTGAGCTATAGTTGGGACCTGTAGGTGGCGCCGGTGTGAAGTTGTTTGGAAGCTACAGGCAAAAGCTGGTCTTTAATAATATTTATTGATTTTGAAGTTATGCAGATTAAATTACTGTGATTATAAGGTCTCTTTTGACGACTAACGAAATTTACATCTATTTATATTAATTCCAAAAGCAAGATTTCAGTAAATTGTATTCAAAGCACTAAATAATTATGTATCCAGTTTACATATTTAGGATTCAGGTGTATTAATTTGGCTGCCTTTGAAGCTCGCCCTGCAATATGTTCAAATATATAATTAGGGTCTACGTTACCTACGTCATAGAGTTAACGATTCTCCACGTTGGAATGTGGCATCTTGAGGGTTGATTAAATTATAGTGATAGTTTTACTTTCAAGATCTTATTATATAGGTATCGGTCGTATTTATTTTTCCTACCTTTACAATATACTATACTATTCTTTAAATAATCTTTTGTCTAAAGAGTATAAAACAAGGTCCTAACCACTTTTATATAATAACTAGCTGAGCCCGCGACTTCGTCCGCGTGGAATTTTGATCCTTTCTTAGGGGATGTCTACGTCGTAGTAGCTTTATGCATCCAAGTCTCAGCCCGATCGGTTTAAAATTGACAAAGTTTCATACAAACTTTCATCCCCTATTTTATCCCCTTGGGGGTGAAATTAATCAAAATTCGTTCTTAGGGAATGCCTACGTCATAGTAGCTTTATGCATGCCAAGTCTCAGCCCGCTCGGTTTAAAACTGACAAAGTTTCATACAAACTTTCATCCCCTATTTTATCCCCTTGGGGGTGGAATTAAACAAAATACTTTCTTAGGGAATGTCTACGTCGTAGTAGCTTTATGAATGCAAAGTCTCAGCCCGATCGGTTTAAAATTGACAAAGTTTCATACAAACTTTCATCCCCAATTTTATCCCCTTGGGGGTAGAATTAATCAAAATCCTTTCTTAGCGGATGCCTACGTTATAACATCTACCTGCATGCCAAATTTCAGCCCGATCCGTCCAGTGGTTTGGGCTGTGTGTTGATAGATCACTATGTCAGTCAGTCAGTCAGTCACCTTTGAGTTATATATATAACTAGCTGTGCCCCCCGACTTCGTGCGCGTAGTATTTAACGTAACAAAAATTTCGGGATTATAGGGATAAAAGTATCCTATATGTTAATCCCGGTTATAAACTATCTGTGTTCCAAATTTCATCCAAATCCGTTCAGTAGTTTTTGCGTGAAGGAGTAACAAACATACATACATACATACCTACATAGATCCACACTCACAAACTTTCACATGTATAATATTAGTAGGATATAGATACTCAACAGATTTTGTTTTTTGTTTCACTATAATTAGGGAATTTATTTCGACAGGTTTGGTTGAATACTAGCTGTGCCCGCGACTTCGTCCGCGTGTAAATTAACCGAACAAAAATTTCGGGATTATTCATACCCTATTTGATCCCCTTGGGGGTAGAATTAATCAAAATCCTTTCTTAGTGGATGCCTACGTCATAACATAACCTGCATGCCAAATTTCAGCCCGATCCGTCCAGTGGTTTGGGCTGTGCGTTGATAGATCACTATGTCAGTCAGTCAGTCAGTCACCTTTCAGTTATATATATTTAGATTACATTCCAATTATATTGATGAATGGTACAGAAAAACCGTGAAAAGCCTGGGCGGTAGTAATAAATAAATAATAAATGTTGCTAGACTAAGAGAAAACTGTTTCTCAATAGTCTTCTAGAGGGACCTACGGTCTGAATGTCAAGTATCTTATCGTCGATATCTTAAGGTCGTATACACGTGAGCGAGTTGGCGAATAAGCGGCTCGCTCAGCTAAGCGAGCTAAGTATGTACCTCCCCATCTGAGCGAGCTCGAAACTGTGGCGTCCGAATGTTAACCAGCCCCTCTAGCCAAGTGTCTACGCCTACATTCGTTTCTACAAATCGCTACGCTTCATGTATGGAAATGACATAAGTCACGTGATCTACTTATCGACTTGTAATGTCATTTCCATACATTGAAGCGTAGCGTTTTGTAGGAACGCTTGTAGACGAAGACACTTGGCTAGGGGGGCAGCTCACTTCTCTGAGCATCTCGTTCGCATAACCGTGCTCTCGTGTTTTCTACTACCTTCCTTCCTTCTTCCTTCTAAAACCTTCTCAATCTACACTTGTTTGGCGCTTGTCGGCATTAATGTTCAGAAATTTAATTAAAATTTCCAACCAAAACAAATATTCGCAACATGAAATCGGGTAACAAATTTCTCACATTACACCCGCGACTACAGGTGCAAATTACAGCCCCGCGGGCTGGGAAGACCCTGTGCCTTAACCACATACAGGGAGCCCCCCACACTTGCGTGTAATACGTGTTATGCTTAGGTATATTGTTAAGTTTTTCGCACGGATGGGAGGTCAATTTATGTTGGTGGCGTGTTGCAGTGTAAAATGGCTGTCATGGGAAATAACAGACCGCCTACGAGCGAAGTGTGAGAGGACACAAAAGATAGTTAGTTGGAGTAGGTAGGTACAACATTTTCTAATAAAATACGTTTATTTTAAAATCTGCGAAAGAACACGAGAAACTTAAGTAATATATTTTTCATTACTCATACTCGGAAAGTAGGTCTGAAGTTGCCTGAGGAGCGGGTTGAAAGAAATACTTTTCCGCCCTAGGGAGAATCGGTTTAAACTGACAGCTCTCAAATTATTAAAAAAAAAATTGTTCTATTTTCACATTTCCATTGAACCAGGCCGGCCAATGGAAAAAGAACAACGGAGAAAGACTTATTTTACTAAATAAGTTACTTTCATCCCTAGTATAACAATGTACTATTTTTTATTTTAAACGGGTAAAATACAAAGGGTTGGCTATGAAAAGGCTACTTCACTAAGAAGATTACATTGCGCAAGTGGGTGTCGAGCGCAAAGCTTACCATTTTCTTGTGCGTTGGAGGAATCTTCACTTCGCCTATTGTACTGTAAGAACCTCCGAGTAGTTTTATTTATCTTGAAGATAAATTTGCATGCAATTTATGGAACTACTACGTCCGCCATCGAATACTTAGAGACGGATCCCCTAATAACGGTCCTGTAATACTATGTTAAGGGGGGGAGGGGTGGCATTGGTAAAGTTACATTGGGCACAGACAGCAAGATTGTCGTTAAACATAATAATTTTGTAAACACTAATCAATCACGCGTGAGTTACCAGAATTGTCACTAAAAATTAAAATAATTACTGATATCCAATTATTACTGATATACATACGAGTATATTTGATGATTACGAGTATATTGATTTTACATTTGATGGATGGAAAGTACCTTTGCAAGGTATATGTTGTTTTTATAAAATTCAATAGTACAGCATGAATTGATCAATCGAACGCACACGACGACCGCTTGTCGCAGTGGTTCGAGCGTAGGCCGCTCGGCTCACCGCACCGGGTGGTTGCGGGTTCGATCCCGAATTTCGGAAATGACCTTTTCGCAATTGGCCGTGGTCTGGGTGTCACTGGGATCGCCCCCAGTCCACTGTACAAGCGTTTCTTAGTATGGTCCCGATCCAATTAGTGGTTTTGTCTGGCGATATTTATTTAAGCATTGCCAGGTATCGGTAACGTGGAGAGATACCTACCTACTATAAGATCATCAACTCGCTTACTCACGTCTTTTGTTAAACGCGTGGGACGCCACTGTGCATCATCCGAGTATTAGATTAATAAGATAACACCGGCGCAATAACAATGATGGATCCAAAATATGAAATCGCAACACCTCTGTTACCAAAACAAATAAGTGCCCGCGCGGAGTGTTCACAGGGAATAGATCGGCTATTCTGGCGAAATAAATATTATGTTTCAACAAACGAAAGTACACTCAGAGACGTACGAAACAGAGCTCGATTTAGATTGCGGGTGGCGGATAGTCGTGTACCAGCGTGTAATGAAAGGCGGGCTAACATTTTTATAGGGGTTTCAACGACTCTCGGAGCGGCACCGTTTTACATTTAAGGAATCCTCATTCTATTATGTGCGGCGTAACACATCCCCTTTATGTGCGACAACTATCTTTATTACGATGTTTATCTAGCATTCTATAATGTTTAATTTAAAATGTTATTCGTTACGTTGGCGAAATTGGGTGGTTTATTTTTGTATCTATCGCTTCGCAACATCATCGGATTTATAAACATGTTTCAGAACTTGTTGGTTTGTTTCATTCAAACATAATATTAAGTAGGTATATTTTTATGTACCTTTTTATCAAAAAAGGATGCGAACATTGGCAATGTTTTTTAGATGAATCTAAATGTATCTTGTAGTGTAGGCGGCTGACCCTAATAAAATGGTTGATGTAGAGAACTTTAGGGGTTTTTTGTTGCGAAAAAGAAAAATAATATCAATTAAACTAACAAAATTATAATTTAAAAGATGGCCGGCACATTAAAGAAAACTTTAACCTGTAATTTCCCAGACCGCATAATGAAACCATAGGACCAATGCTCCATTTCCATAAGTGAGTTCTCAGTACGTATTGCAACACTAAGCGCTCACCGGCTTTTCAAATAAACTTCAACGTAGCTTCTCACTACCTACGCATATTTCTATAAAGTTTTTCTCCCTATATTAAATGTGGATTAGCGGTTGTATAGTTACACCATGCTTAAACTTCTTCTTTTGAATGTCAAATTACTTATGATAGAAAGAGATAGTTCGGTGTGTAACTATTCGCCCGCTTATCCACGGTTATTAATAAGGGGGTTTGTATTTGATTCGTACACAAATTGTATTGATGAGCTTTAACTTAAACTTAACAAGGCTTGAATTTAACTAGGTTGTATTTCCTACAATTGCATATCATTATTTTTAATTCTTTTTTATTTTATAATTTTTTTATATAATTTCAGATTTTAAATAGACGTTATTTTAATTTTATATTTAGTAGGTAAATAAAATAAAAACAATGTAAACTTTGTATCTAATGTTAAATAGTGCCGGCTGAAATGAAATATGCACAGCATTCCAGCGGTGTATCACCGGGCAATCAAATCAACCTTCCATACAATGGTATTTGAGAGGCTGCTGGCGCTAGCCCGCACGCAAAGCATCAGGGAGGCAACCCTATTGCATAAACCCTCTTTGAAAAGTTTGTTCTAGCCTTGGAGAACATATGATGCGCTATAGAACCGAGGCACCCCATCAGCATCAATTTTTTTAAACTGTACTCTTAGAGTGCTGTATGATGTGCTGACCTGCATAGGCTGCAAGTGTGAAACGTATACATTGGATAACTATGGGTAACAATTAATTTAAAAACAGAACAAAAACTTCACTAACTTAGAGTTGCAAAGGCAGCGATAAACATGTTGATAAAGGAAATATTAAACAAAAAAGGCAGCCTATAACACCGTGTTATATAAGCGGTTCCGTAATCTCAAGGCTTCGAAGCGCTCACGTCCACGAACCGGGGACCAACCAAATAAACCAGGACGTACGGAAACTAGCGTCCCCCTCAAATAATAACCGATCTGGTGGCCACATGTCGACCTAATACCGACCAGCGCTCGATCGTAAAAAATAAGGGAAGGACCCCGCAAAATACTCTCTATTACATTCCGGTGTACGTCGGAAAAATTGGAAATACATTTGTACCGAAGCGAATCGGACTGCGTACGGCGTATATTATGGTCAGGCGTTTAGATATCGCTTTGTATCTTGCACGCGGGCAGAACCCTTAGATTTGGTATCCTTTTATGAATAACGTATTCAAACATATCATTCTCGTGTTAGGCTCGCTCAGACAGCGTTTGATATTAAAACGGCTGTTTCCAAATATCGTTTTGTTTTACACACGAGTGAGGATAGTGAGGGTTCTTTGGCTTTTGAATATTTCGTGCTAGCCCGTCCATCAGAGAATATTAGAGTCCGGTCTATCTTAAGCATTATATCTAATAAATATTTTTGTTCTCTTGGATTGAGTTAGCTAGTTACTGATCAAATACAAAAACTTTCATGTAGATGTAAAAATGGCGGCTCTCCTTGATACCTAAATGGGTTTTTGATATAACGTACCACTCATTCATAGGTCTATAAGTTTATGATTGTATAGAAGCGTGCACCGTAGCAACGTTCAAAACCACACTATACCCTGCAAGTTAAACCACATGCATCTAAAAGTAGATTTTGTGATTTCTAGAAGAGTCCCATAGGTAATGTCATCGTATTGATCAGTTGATAACGCCCACCCAATACAAAAACAGTATTTGAAATATAAAGAAAATATCTAGCACAGAACCGATATATGTTCAAAACTATGAGGGAGGCCTTTGTCCAGCAGTGGACGTATCCTTGACAATCTCAGTATAACCCACTTGAATCCTATGAACATTCTTTAAAGGTTTATTGATGATATAGTTATGTCGTTCCAAAAATAATCCCGGGAACCGCCAGTCATATATTGTTGGTTGTCTGTCGCGGGCAGAACAAACAGCCCCGGCTATGTAGTCCGCCGGCGAAACTCCTGAATGATTGCCAACGACTATTGAGGCTTCAAAAAAAACTACCGAAAACGATTCTATCGATTCGTGTACAAGAATAATTGCTCGTTATACAGGGTGCGTCAAAAGTAAAAAAATAGAATTTAGGTAAATAATATATGTAGTTGTTTAGTGAAGACAGAAAACAGATACCTAGCTATTATATTTTTTGATTTACGAGGCTTTGAATATCTCTCATAACTTTCGTGTTGCGGCCTTCGAACACGTGAAAGTGGCCGAGGAAACAGTGTGAACTGCGTTTTGTAGCACGCAAACAATATTCATGAACGGGTTTGTAAACATTTAGCATAATACTTGAGATTGAGATTTTTTTTGTAATTAATGGGACAAGAATTACAAAAGTGTTTTAATCTCGATAAAAAAATTATACAATTTAATTCTATAACGGATCCAAACCTCTACGTGTTGTTTGCGAATTTTGAAACATCCTGTACTTGGTTTGTATAGTTTGGTAGAGGCCAAAAAATAGAGAGCCGTTACACATCAATACAATGTTTTGAAACTCCAATAACTGTACAGTATAGTATTCAAGAGAGCGTCCCGTCAATTGTGTAGGCTTAATTCTGACTCTACGGGTAGAGATGCGGGTGTAGAAGCCCGCCCGCGGCTCTCCTGCCTTTGAACCCGACTCAACTGCGTCTAATACTGCCCACTAGGTCACCTTTGCCGCAGTAGCGCCTATTTTTAATTGCCGCGGATATCAAGGGTAGGGTCAATGCGAACATCTGAGTCTGAATTGGTAATTTGTGCATCTACCTTATTGGAAATTCATAGCGACAATGTCTGCTGCTGATATACCTACAGCATGTTTAAAAAGTTCTAAATAATACATGAGGGCTTGGATAAGCATCGGACATAGCATTTAGGTGTAAAAATTGTGATCATTATTAGAATTTTCGTTTAATTTGATTTCCTGCCAGTAAAAATGTGTAGTATTTATAGTTATTAGGTACCTATGCACAATTTTGACAAACTTTTCTTTTGTTTGCCGGAGGCTGATGCTTGTTAGTGCAGGTTTTACTGTATGCTAGGCCATTGGATGCGTTTTAGGGCCGCGATACATGACTTGTGAATTGTGACAAATATTCAAAGGCTAATCAGAAAATATCATTCTTATACATTCTGGTCTGTATACATTTTTATTTCGGACTTAAAAAACAGCCTGTATTTATCTCTCGGGTACGCGGGCGGGACCAATTTTAACGATGTATTGCAGTGATAAGCTTTGTCGGGTGTTCCTAGAATTACACTCATTCTCCTGAAAAATTACCTTTCTAATCTGACGATATTTCGTCCACAAAATATCGCAAGATTAGCTGGCTGCTATTAGAAATACTTTTCGTATAAAAATAATTTCATTTAAAAATTTACTATTACCAGCAATTATTATAAGGCCAAACGTTCCACTAGCAAACGGGAAACGCTTCCACGGTCTCCTCGGCATTATACAATTACGTTCCGCCGAAACTCATAGCCAGCGGGCTTATTTAGCGAAATTCAAACATCCGGAAAAACGGCAAACATAGCGAAACAAACGAACGCACACAATAATCAACGAAATTAAATGCCGAGAGCGTCTAGTGGAGACTAATAAAGAATAACGACGTTCGGTAAACAGAGTCCGCCGCCTTGAAATGGTGGCGTCGTGTTTCGTTTGGAAAACTGCGTTGTCATTATTGATCCAAATATAAAACGTTGACGACATTTTTCATTTTACTCTATATTTTATATAACAAAGTCGGCAATCCAGCTGACGACCCGTCCGATGGTAAGCCCACCCATCAACTGTATGGTCCCAAATTAAGCAACGCTTGGACTGTACCGTACAATAGACTGGGGGTGATCCCAGTGACACCTAGACGAAGGCAAATTACGAAAAGGCCATTTCAGAAATTTGCCCTTGCGGAAATCGAACCCGCAACCACCGGCGGGTGGCAGGCGAGCGGCCTACACTCGAACCACTGGGCCAAACGGTCATCAAACGTGCAAAGATTGAAGTTAGTGATCAATACCTACCACCTATATTAAAACAAATTCCTAACACACGCTCTTCTACAATTTTCAATAAAAATTCCTCCGGGCAACCCACTCGAGAGATGGATATACGGTTAACTGATAAATAACCCCGCAGTTGGTCCTTTCATTGGTAATTCAAACACGGGCGGCACTACGATTTATGTACAAATGCGTCCAGTCAAGTCGGCCATATTTATTTTTCCGTGTCCTAATGCCAGTCGTGAAATATTCATGCGCTGACCGCGCCATCTGTCTTGCTGATGTCTCTAACAATAATACGGTGTAATACCTCATCTGTGTTTTGGAGCGCTCGCGGGGGCATTGTGTTTGCCTGTGTTCAGGCATCTACTTTGGTATAGGAGATGATCCTTGGATATTTTACATTATACAAGGTTTCTTGTGATTCGGCGTAGGAGAACCCCTTTAGATGAATTTATGTTTTAAAAGCTGTTTAGACAGGCCTTTGAGGTGGGCTAGACACATTATTTTCTTCATATTTCTACCCACGGTGAAACTCAAGGGTAGATATAGATCTACGTTCACCATGGGTAGATATATGAAAATGAAAATTGTTCTGAATCACTATTGATTCAAACACAATTCTTATTTCAAAAGAGATATACAAGTACAGTGTTCATACCAAACAACAGGTAGCAATATACAATCGCTAATGGAATTGAATTCCATCCATTCGTATATCAAATGCATTTCCGAACGACATTGCAAAGAAAATGGGAGAGTGAGGCGAACCAAACCTATTGGTGTGACAACTTTTCCTGTAGTTGGTACTTTTGAGAACGGCTTTCTTCGTGATGGATGGATAACCTTATTTAATAGAGTTATTAGCTAAGTTATATAAATAATAGATATTTTAATATAATCTTATTGCCACTTTGAGGTCGCTATGAACAATTTTGATAACCGATTACATTGCAAGCAAGCTCAAGCAGTGATAGCCGGTGGTTAAGCACGCGTCTTGCGGGTACCAGGTCCTGGGTTAAAACCCTGGCTCGAACCTCTGGGTTTTTCAAAATCTATGTGCGAATTATAATCACAATATGATTATCACTCGCTTACGGTGAAGGAAAACATCACGAGGAAACCTGTATGTCCTAGAAAATATAAAAAAATTCGAAAGACATGTGAAATCCGCCATCCGGCACCTCCGAATCCCACTCGTAGTGAGGCGAGGCCAATGCCCAGAAGTGGGACGTCAAAAGGGCTAATTTATTTTTATTTTTATAACACTTTTCAGGTGAAGTTCAATAAGATTACAAATCCAACTTGATTAACTTCTACCGTTTCTAATGAACTCTTCTAAACCTTTTCCGCCGTGATGGGATTAAAAAATTGGGTTAATATTCACCGTTCGTGCGAAACACAAATCGAATTAAAAATCAAGGGTCCGCAAAACTTACGGGGGAGCCCAATTCATTCCGAATACCAATTTCATTTCAAACACGGACCTCATTCCGCGAAATTTGGTTGCGAAACGACTGAGACAACAAAGAGAATTAGACCGCGAAGAAAAATAAATGCGGTGAAACAACGGAGCATACAAAATTAGAGATGGCAGAGGAAGCGCGGCGAGGAGCGAGCGCCGGCCACGGGCGGCGGCGGAGGGGACCGAACACAGTTGCACATAAAACAATCTTTGTAAACATAATATGCCAAGCCTCGCGATGGTTCAGCAATAGGTAGTCGTGAGATGTATCGAACAATGCACCTTACGTTACCTACTGGAGAATAATTTATTTTAATAAAATGTACAATAATTTTCGATAGAAAACAAAATTAGATTTTTTTCTTGTTACTTAGTAATGTTTTGTTTGTCTTGAAGAAGAAAATTTAGCAAAGATTATTTTTATTAGGTACGTCTGGTTGCTTGTAACGAATTTCTCAAAACAAAAAGGCTTTATTTATACATCTATTTATAGGTAATTAATAGTATTTTATTCCATCGGTACACTAATAGTCAACAAAGATCTGGTTTTAACGCTATTCTCTTCTGACTTAAGCATCATGAGATTTGCTGTGTTGATGGAGCGATGTTTAGGTTATAGTAGTATACCATTTATTAACGTAGATTACCAGAAGCGGGGCAAGCAAAACGTAGGTAATATTGTTGAGTTTTAATATCTAAAGTAATATCACACTTAAGTAAATTGATTCACCTAAAGCCATGTATTCATTAGGCAGCAATTGACGCGCAACATGTCTTGCAACGTGGCAAAACAGCGCACAACGTAGTAAGATAACGCGCAACATGACGCGCGTCTTGTTTTTTGACTCCGTTCAATCTATACATCTATACAAATAAATAAAATTGGAGTGTCTGTTTGTAATATCAAAATAACACCTTTTCACTAAATGCATATGAAAGTACATACGATACCTATAGCAAAAACGCGAATTAAAAAAATTTTGTCTGTCTGTCTGTCTGTCTGTCTGTGTGTTTGTTCCGGGTAATCTCCGAAACGGCTGGACCGATTTCGACGGGACTTTCACTGGCAGATAGCTGATCTTATAGCGGGTAACTTAGGCTATTTTTAGAAAAACAATTAGGGTTCCGCGTAAAAAAATAAAAACACTTGAAATCAAAGAGTATCTCCGAAACGGCTGGACCGATTTTGACGGGACTTTCACTGTTAGATAGCTGATGTTATACGCAGTAAGTGAGGCTACTTTTATTTTAGCAAACAAAATTAAAAAAATGGGTCCTGTCGCGCGGGCTCAGAACGCGGGACCGGGCTTTATTGTTAAGTTAAATTCCACGCGGGCGAAGTCGCGGGCTCAGCTAGTATTAAATATATAATAATCTTAGCTGAAATCAACACTAACTCATCACGATGATCATGCATGTATAGACAATGTTTTCAAACAAAAGTTTCGAGTCGTCACTCAACATGTTGAGTTCCATGTTGAACAACATATTGCGCGTCAATTGTTGCTCAATGAATACGTGGCTTCACTAAACTGGCGGACCAGCACTCACAAAATTACAAATATACATATCTTATCAATATATATGTATATCTTATTATCCGATAAATGATTATTTAATCATCTAATGAATGTATTCAAATTTCAATGTAGAAAAATATTTTGTTCAGTTTGACTAACTTTTATTAGGTAACAAAATAATCATTATCCGGTGCCGCTAATGTAGGCAATTGTGAATTAATAATAAAGGCATACCTTCAAGTCCATCTCATTAGTTGCCTCCTCTTCTGTTTCTAGAATGTGATCTCCCTCTGAGTACTCTATCGCCTATTTGGTCCTACCATAAAATTAAAACCTAACTCATTATAGCATACCCGACCAAATTCCTTTTCTCTATAAATCATACTTAAATCGACCTTTTCATTATCAATCGATATTTCCCTGCGATTTGTACAAAATATTTGTCGAGAAATTGTCTGCAGTACGATAAATTCTGAGGCATTATAAAATTGGCTCAACTATCCAGGTTTAATGTTTCGGAAACTATTCTTAGTGGACAGCCGTGGCTACAATGTGCCTTAGGAGCGGCTCTCACTGGAACAGACGTACAAACAGCGGCACAAACAATGCAAAGGTAACATTCAATCAAACGAATCGATAGTTTTTGATACTACTAAGTAATGGATAAGGAATAAGATGGCGAGATAATCATATTACCAAAGAACATAACAGAATGTTATTTAGAAATGGACAATTTTTATTCCTACGAGTATTAAAACGGTCAATTAGGACACAAACATTCAAGTGAGACTAAGAAAAACATTTTGTTGCATTCATTTCTGAATGCCTGTTTTAATGGACGTAGACCCTTAGTTTCGCTGTGTACGCAGAATACGAAGTAACTTTGTCTACTTCGCAGAATATGTTCGAAGAATGTTTGTCTTGAAACAATCTAGATATTCTTGATTCTGTGAAGAGAAATATTATTCTAGCCTTTAGTACTGACTCGCTGAGAATTTAAGAGAATATGGGAACATTCTAAGCTGCGTTGCAATTGCAGCGGAATGTAGCAATGGAAATATAAGTAATAAATTTGAAAGTGTTGTACTGTACTGTAAGTAGTCGTGTGTTGTTGATGGCGTTCACGTGTAGTTTTGATGCGTTTATATTTTATATAAAGTTATATATATATATAACCAA
Source organism: Notodonta ziczac (assembly GCA_918843915.1). Lineage (NCBI taxonomy): Eukaryota > Metazoa > Arthropoda > Insecta > Lepidoptera > Notodontidae > Notodonta > Notodonta ziczac. Next base: position 1,974,781 of record OU974041.1, read on the forward strand.
CATAACAACCATTAGGTGTTGAAATATTTTTGATAATTCCACAACTAAAAGGTATCCATAAACACAAACATAAAGAGAGGCTCTCGTAGGTATATTAAATCGTTCGAATGGATACCGCAAACGGATGCTGGAACTTTAAACGGCGTTATGTTTGGCAATTTTAAAGCTTTTTCGAATTGTATTCCACTCTTATTAATTGTCAGCCTTTAATAGGCAGAAATACAGACGTTTAAAATTACCGTATCCGTTTCCGCTACCCCTGGCTTGTCTAACATAAAAGTAAGGAACTAAGAAATGACACAAAACGTATTCAAAAGTTTATATACCTATACGAAAATAAAATCTTTCATAAAAATGAACGCCCAAATCATATGTTGAAGAGTTTATCTTAGCGAAAATCGTTGGAAAGAGGGACGATTTTCACTCTAAGCAAATTGTTACAAATAACTCGCGAAATATTCCCGTTTGACAAAATGGGTGGACGTAAAAGAATACGCTCCTAGTCCCCGGTGATCGACGACAATAATACTCCTGAAGGTGGCCCCTCGCTCATTATTTATGTTCGCACTTCGACGCCTCCGCCAATGAGTATTTTTCATGCAAATATTGGAGGGGAGAGGAACGCTCTGTTGGCCAGCGATTGAGCGGAGCGGCTCTATTATTTAGGTCATCATCCTTTGCGTATCAAACCGAGGATGAAACGTGCGCTGCGACCATGAGAGTGGAAGCTTCGCTTCAAATAATGCAATGAAGAATTTTCATGCTAGATAAATGCCATTATTTGTCTTTCCTGTGGTTAGAATGTTGTCGTAGCCTTAATTGAAGTACACGGATACGGTAGCTACTTGTGATTCTGGGAGAAGGCCCGCTACTCACTCCCATCACTGTTACCATCTAATGTAAGCCAGCAAAGACAGTGGTGGTGTCCATAAAGTCACCGATGTTTAGTCATGAATGAGACCCAGGGAAAAGTTTTGTAAAAATATTATTTAAACTTTTTATTTTCAATATATTGAAAGTAACCGGTCATAAATGATTAACCAAATTGTTCGGTCAATTAATAAACAGTTAACATCATAATGGGAATTTCGAGCTGAATTAACAAGCAATTTTCCCTGAATATTTGGGGAGATCGGCCTTAGTGGTAAGTGTCTTACATTTTCATTAAATCCACTTAGGAAACTGCGTGCAGTACATTACAGATCGAATATGGCCATTTCTTTGCAAGTCGCGTATCCACTTAAGGTAAGCGAGCCAATAGTCGACCGTTTCCATTATATCCATTAGAGTAGTGGCCGCCGCCGGCGATTTGTTTCAGCTGTTGCACGCTCTCAGGAACGTTTTAAAGCACATTTTTCTTTATTTTATAATGTTTGAGTTATTTCTGTGTTGAGTGCAGTGCTGTAATATAAATGTTAGTTAATGTGAAATGTAACTTCTGTGTGAAATACTACGATGACGTAATGCGAAATGGAAGTACAATTTTTGTTCTGATAATAATATATGACTTTCGTTGCAATACAAAACAATCACTTTGCAAATTATAACTGAATAAGAATATGATCACATGTATACTTACTTCTTTTGTCAGTGGGTACTTATAGATAATTCATTTTGCATGTCTTACCAGTCTGGTATTAGGAATATAATGTACTAGCTGTGCCCACGGACTTCGTCCGCGTAGTATTTAACGTAACAAAAATTTCGGGATTATCGGGATAAAAAGTATCCTATATGTTAACCCCGGTTATAAACTATCTGTGTTCCAAATTTCATCCAAATCCGTTCAGTAGTTTTTGCGTGAAGGAGTAACAAACATACATACATACATCCACACTCACAAACTTTCACATTTATAATATTAGTAGGATTGGATGAATATTCAAAAAATAACTGCCAAACGGTGTTGTATAAATTATGGAGTATACAGAATGAATTCCGATGCAAAGGCTTAGTTCATTTAGCGTAGGATTATACCTCCACATTGAAGCTCATGAGACCAAACCCATTGATCGCTTATAGAACCCATACACAACACATAACATCGATGGGTCATCACATTTTTTACAAATAAAACAAAGTCAGCGAATAAGCTTCCGACCTTTCTGATGTTAAGCAGTCACTCCCAGAATGCAAGATACTTAGCAAGTGCAAATGTACAAAAGCAATGACCAACATCCATGGTCCATTGTCCCTGAACTGGATGTACGACCGCAATATATGACAATGTGCAACTACCTCCATATTTTTTCCTTCGGCCAATACGCTGCAGTGCAGAACCCTCCCTCGCCGCGGGGAGGGGATACAGACCATTTCCCAGCAGCTTACACGTAATGAGTCTCGTGCCCCATAATTATTTGGAACCACATGATGCTTCTCGTTAATTAACAACCTTTCAGTAAGCCAATGAAATGGTAGGAGGTATACGTACTATCTAAATATATATAACTCAAAGGTGACTGACTGACTGATTGACTGAGTGACATAGTGATCTATCAACGCACAGCCCAAACCACTAGACGGAACGGGCTGAAATTTGGCATGCAGGTAGATGTTATGACGTAGGCATCCGCTAAGAAAGGATTTTGATTAATTCTACCCCCAAGGGGATAAAATAGGGACTGAAAGTTTGTATGAAACTTTGTCAATTAAATTCCACGCGGACGAAGTCGCGGGCACAGCTAGTATAAGATATAATGGCAATCATTCCTTTGATTTTCTGTCTGCACTATCAACAATTTCGTTAGTTAGAGCATTGGAGTTAGTATTGTAACTCATCTTTTTCCAAATGTTATGGCGGTTGGCTTTAGTCTACCCCTATTTGGTTCGTTAGTATGAGCTGATGGCCAACTCGGAGTTTTCAGGCCCGTCAACTACAACTTTCAGGAAATTATAATCGGGATCACCGCTTGTCTGACGTAAGTACCCTCCAAGGCAGGTTTTACATACTCTTCCAACTATTATGTAATTGCCCTATTCACACTTTAAAATGATGATGACAATGTTACTTTAAAATTATGTTGTCAAAGCATTAGAGATTGTTTGAACACACATATTTCATCAATCGTTACTTCTAATAATCGCGTCTTAACGATATTTGACACATTTAACAATACTGCTGCTATTGCTGTCTTGCTTATTTATGTTCCGATCATAAGGAGAGTGGCAACACAGCTAGTGTAGTCATGTCTAGCTTGCATTGCATACTAACAGAATTGCCACTATTGTATGTTTAGATTTGTGTCCGTGTTGTGTTGTCAAAGTACCTACCTACTCAACAGTTAACAACTAAATTATTTGTACCTGGTATAGTGCAATGTAGTGAATAATGGAAGCGTAAATCTGCCCTTTGGGCCCAATTTGCATAATAAATTATTCGTAATCGTATTAGGATAAAGTAATCTAAGGCTTGTATATTTTGTTGAGCAGCTCCAGTGAAACTAATGAATTTTGAAATATAGGCTCAGATGTGAAATTATTTTCATTGTGTACACGCGTAAGTTGAGATTCAGGTCGAGATTCGGGTTTAATAATGCGTTCTTGATTTCATAATACTCTAATATCTTCGACTTAGTACCTGAGTTAATGTCTTTGATTTGAAATACTCAACGGAGTAATTAAAGAAACATTTTATTACTACAATGAGCAAGCAATATTATGAGTTCTCAATCAAGTAGCACAGTAAGAAGTCGCCTCAATAAACAATTCTGCTTGCCACTTCTTAAAGGAGTTAACTCAACGATATACTTGCTATACGATCTACTCTAAGCTCTGTTATTTTTTCAATTATGTTGATCACATCTTGAATCTCGGTACCAATGCTTATACTTGCAAATACACTCCCAAGTTTCAGAAGTGCGAATCGGAATAATACAAATCGACATATTTGTATCTTGTTGACAACAAAAGAGGGTTTCATTGCAATGCAGGGGATAACAGCACAAACAAAGCTAACGAAAATCGTTCAGCGTCTTAAATAGCAATACAAGGGGTCCCTTTCAGATGGTAATTTGATTGTACCCAGTTTGCAGCTTCAAAAGAGGGAAATATTCTTTTCAGGGCTCCGGACGCAGCGGGAGAATTATTAATGGCCAAAGGAACTTTGCTAAGTTTGTATCGTAGTGTAAGTGAAGAAAGTGTGGCGATATGGCTTATCGCATTTCTTGGATTCAAGGAAGGAGATTGCTAACTCTTTCTTACAGAATAACTTGTATAACTTCCGTTCCGTTGAGATCATTATGGCTGTTAATCGGAACCTTAGAATCTCCTGGTACCTAGCAAGGTGCAAAGTCCTCACCAGGAGAGAAAGAGAGGAAAGGGGAGGGAGCTCTAATATACTTGTTTTTCGTCTTGTCGGTCATTCATATGTTCTACATCATACACATGAGTTCAATGCCCTATCTCCGCCTCTATTCAAGTTCGCTTACATTATTAAGTCGTCTATCGTCAGCAGCGCCCCCGAGAGGATCCATGAGATAATTCCACGAACGAACTTCTATTATTTACGCCACAACACTCCCGGTCAAATGTACAAAGTTCGTCACGAGACTCAGTGACATGAGAACGCCTGTATGCGAGTTTCCGAAATTCGCGGTTTACTCGGCCGATGTGCTTTTTACGAGCGACGATAAATTTCATCTCATCGGCTGTGGGGAGGCATTACACGAAACATTTTTATGAGGAAAAAATTACTGCACGCGCCCGATTTGATGTAACCAACATATTTTTAGATAAATTGAGTTTGACCCAGTTAATATTTTAAGCGTTTGTAATTCACAAATAATTCAGTCTGATATATTTAAAAAAAAATCCGAATCTCTTTTTAATGTAATCATATATCAGATCAGAAGATGAGAAACATTAAAGTTCATGATAATATAATAAATGATCTCCTTTCTGTTTTATCTACTAAAGCTTCATATACTACACTAGCTGTGCCCGCAACTTCGTCCGCATGTAATTTAACAAAAATTTCGGGATTATTCATCCCCTATTTTATACCCTTGGGGGTAGAATTAATCAACATCCTTTCTTAGCGGATGCCTACGTCATAACATCTACCTGCATGCCAAATATCAGCCCGATCCGTCCAGTGGTTTGGGTTGTGCGTTGATAGATCACTATGTCAGTCAGTCAGTCAGTCAGTAACCTTTGAGTTATATATATTTAGGTATTTGGCAGGCACACTCATTACATAATAGAATACTAAGCTACAAAATTAAAAACAAGTTACCTAAATAGGCTTCGTTATTCAGAATACAAGTTCAAAAGTGAATTTACAAGTGTATACAGTAGTAATCGAGTTTGAAACTGAAAATTGTTTATGAATCGGGGGCAAACGCGAGTTGCCGGAGACGACTAATGTATGCTAATCATTCACCTTGGCCCTTCAGAACAACCTAGCAGTACTAGCTAAGGACTTTATCACATTTATTTTGAGGAATTTTCTATAATGATTTATGTATAAGGGACCATTACAAAATGTCGCTACCACAGATATAGATTTACATAGATAACGCAAGTATCACAATTTGTATTGAAAGCAAGCGTGCCAATTTTTTTACACCTACGTGACGTCATTAGTGACCGGAAATCTAAACCGATTCAAAGGCATCGATGCCGCCGATGCCCCTCCGCACGCTACGATTCTCTCGAGTGATTATCTCGCTAATACTCATATTTTCTATATCTGTGGTCGCGCGGACTGTAAGTTAGCGGCGAGCAACCTTGACGCTTGGTCGGGGTTTCGTACACGCGAAGTACATGTATTTGCGTTATCTATGTAAATCTATATCTGTGGTCGCTACCCTCTCTTGGTATAGACAGTGCATCCTGCTGATCAACAGGGTGTTTCACATATTGTTTTCTTATATTTACGCGAATACTACACATTGAAATAAAACTATTTTACGGATTTTATCGCGTTTATTAACTTTATGTTCCCGACGTTTCGGTTGCTTTACAGCAGCCATGGTCACGGGGGGACTGAGGTGTTAGACGTCCTGATGTCATAGTTAGTAACTGGGTACCCTCATATTTAGTTGTTATTTGTGGTCCGATCCACGCAGAAAGTGCTCACAGTGTCTCGAGGTCTTGCAATGGTACACTTGGTTTTAGATTTAATTATATTAATTACTGGATCCCAAGTTGGTGGTAGCACCCAGCCATCTTCCCTATTGAAATTAGGATGTTTTTTAATTTCAATGGCCTCACGTATTATCCTTGGAATATCTAAGAATGCTAGAGTGTTGTTGGCCTCTAACTCCATTGTAAACTTGATTTTAGAGTGTATGGAGTTAAGATGGTCGAGAAATGCTGTTATTTTGTCAGATGGTAATATTGTGAAAGTATCATCTACGTACCGCTTGTAGAATCTTGGGGTCACAGGTAAAAGATCAGTTAAAACCCGCGTAAAAGAACATATAGCTGACGTGAAACACCGGCGCTCCACGAAGTCTGCAATCTGTGAACATGTACAGGACCGCACCCGCCATTATATCAGATTTGATAAACCACAGATCCTCGCAAAAGAACACCGATTCCGACCAAGGATGATACGTGAGGCCATTGAAATTAAAAAACATCCTAATTTCAATAGGGAAGATGGCTGGGTGCTACCACCAACTTGGGATCCAGTAATTAATATAATTAAATCTAAAACCAAGTGTACCATTGCAAGACCTCGAGACACTGTGAGCACTTTCTGCGTGGATCGGACCACAAATAACAACTAAATATGAGGGTACCCAGTTACTAACTATGACATCAGGACGTCTAACACCTCAGTCCCCCCGTGACCATGGCTGCTGTAAAGCAACCGAAACGTCGGGAACATAAAGTTAATAAACGCGATAAAATCCGTAAAATAGTTTTATTTCAACAGGGTGTTTGTTATGATACGAAGAAAGTTATGTGTCCGGTCTTATCGGTGGTAGACCCAGTGGCGTGCACTCCATAGAGGCATAAAGGCACTGCCTACCCTGAGATTTTATGACAAAATAATAATAAATAATAAAATCAAACAGAAAACAATACTCGAAAATAAATAATCATTTTGATTAAATATTTGAAAAAGCGCGCGCAGAATGGTGTCCTGTGGAGTCTAGTGCTCCCCCGCGGCCCCCGCTCCTTTCGCGCCGCCAGCGCCGCTGCTTTCGCGGTGGCAAAAGCATGCATTAAATATGCCTCGAAACTTGTACTAAAAACGCACACATACACACCACTTTAAAACATTTCTATGAATGAAAATGTTCGGGATTTAGGCTCTGCTTTTGGTAATCCGACCAAGTCTAGAAGTTTGAATCGCAATGTAATTTGTTGGCTTAAAGTTTACAATGCGTTTTTGTTACCTTATAGGTATTTAGTATTGAATATTATTGTGGAGTTTTTTGGACGCCATTATTGCTAGTTGGTGTTTGTTTACATGAGTGCTAAATAATGTGAATAATTATAAAATCCTTGTTGTTATGGATAAATTATTTTTGACGTATGTGTTAATTAGATAGGTAACTATATAAATTAAAAGGTGTTTTCTCAATTGTCTTATGCTGCAGAAAAGTGAATACATATTATATTTTAAACGGTGGATGCGTAAAAACTTGGATTTGTCGCAGATGAAAGGTAATAAATATTACGAGACAATTATAATGCTAAATTTAACGACTCATTTTCTTGGTTGACGGGATGCCGAGATCTTTTTATGGCTAAATCATATAAGTAGGTAAGTACCTAAAAATTTTGATAGGTAATTACGAAATACGCAAGGACAACATCGCCATGCCGTGTTGTCTAAAATTTAGATTAGAAAATAACTATGTAGATTTAAGTAATTTATAAATAAATAAGTTTGAGTATTTTATTTAGGTTGGGTAGGTAACTAACAGTTTGACTGCTTTCGGTTACACTTGCGGTAAGTACCTACTTACTTAGGTAGGTTTAGTACTTTTATTAGTGTACCTAGGTACCACTACCATTAGGTATCTGTACTTGTGAATATCTGCATGAATAGGTAAGTACTGTAAGGAGGTCCATGTCGGCGCACTAGCCACTGGCAATAAGCGTTCCTGGCCGATAATAATATATTTAAGAAAACATATTGATTTTGAAAATTGAAAGCTCTGCGGTGCGCTGGCAGTGACAACCGAGAGACCACTAAGATAGGAACTATATTTAAATAAATGTATTAAAAGTGAATATTATAATAAATTTTATATTACCCAGCAACCTGAGTTATTAATATAAATACAGGTGCTACAACTGGCGGAAGCGCCGAGAATAAGAAGTACCTCTCGCAGCAAAGAAGACGACGCCCAAACAGGGAGTATTAGTACTCCTCATATTTATTAATAAAGTGAAAATTAAGTGAAATAAAATAAAATGGCACGAGTAATAACAAGTTTCGCCGGTCATTTTGACGAATCGGTGGAAGAATTTCTTGAACAATTTCAGGCCATCGCCGTTTTCAAAAAGTGTACAAAACAAGAAGATAAACTTCTTTTATTGCCATCATTTCTAAAAGGCAGTGCCTTATATTATTATAGATCTATAAAAGATTCCTGCAAGACCTTTGAAGAGATCGCGAATAAATTAGTTGAAGAATTTGAAGTCTGCGACTACTCAGAATTGTTTTACAATGCCAGACAAAATAAAAAAGGATTAAGTGAATATTTCTACCATTTATCGGAATTGGCGAATAAAGCAAATATTAAAAAAGACGCTGTATTCGTAATTCAATATTTAAAAGGATTGAATCCTTATTTCAAGTCAAAATTAGTAAACTCGCATTATTCATCTAAAAGAGATTTACAAGGAACAATTTTACAAATAGAAAAAATTTATCCGCGGACCAGGGACGAGCAAATGCAGTTGTCCCATAATCCGGCTGCATTGGTTCAAGGAAGCTTTGAGGCAGCACAGGGCGACTATAAGACGGCCACTCCTTTTAGTTCGCCAATGTCGACTCCATCACAGGATGTACGCCGCCCGATACCGGGACCAGCACCTTCAACCCCGCATCGAAGTTCATCGGGACATAATTATAATTTACGTTATAATTCTAGATCCAACCAGTCGCAACCAAATTTTCGACCACGCCAGCATTGAGAAAGGCCCAATGTGATGATGGCGTGGTGGAGTTCGAGTCAGGCCTTCTGCAGGCACATGCATCGGACAGAAATATGCGAGCGATGGACGGGGATAATCAACAGGTTAGACCTTTAGTTAGTTTATGCACTAATAATATGAATGGTTTAGCTCTTATTGATACTGGGGCTACGGTTTCCTGCATTAGTCAGACTGCCGCGGACAAAATAGGTATAAGATGTATGGATGTAGAGAATAGATGTTTGAAAGCTGTGAATGGTAATAGATTAGTGTTATTGGGAAGATGTAATGTGATGTTTTCCCTAAATGAATTTTTATTTCAACAGGAATTTGTAATTGTATCTGACTTAAATTGTAATGTAATTTTAGGTCAAGATTTCTTACAAAGAAATAAAATGTGTGTTGATTTTGATAATTGCTGTGTATTTTTCTCCCAAGGGAAGAAAATTCCATTTTTTCAATCGAAAATTCTAGAACAAAATATAGATGAACCTGCATTTGTTTTAGAACAAAATCTAGAAGATTCGAATTCAGATTTTGAAAAGCGAACTGTAGATGAGTTGGCAGATGTCAAATGTCAAACAATTGTCGATTCTATTGATTTTCAAGAACTAGGAAAAAATGACTATGTGTATTTTTCTAGATTACCAGATAGTTGCGAAGTTTCCTTGCAGATGGAGGAAAAGCATTTTATAATTAATGATGATTTACCCATAGAGGAGAAAAAGGTGTTAATGTCCGTTCTAGAAGAAAATAGGGATAGGTTTGCCTTTTCGAAAGAACAGTTAGGGAGATCAAAGGTAATTCCAGTTGACATCAAAACTAGTGATGATGAACCAGTACATTGCCATCCTTATCGAGTTTCGCCAATTAAACGTGAGATTATTGATAAACAGGTAGAGGAAATGTTGAAGCTAGGGGTGATTAAGGAATCAACGAGTTCCTATGCAGCACCAGTAGTATTGGTTAGTAAACCTGACAATTCGTGGCGTTTTTGTATTGATTATCGGAAGTTAAATAAAAAAATTTGTAGAGATAACTATCCCATCCCACGGATAGACGATATAATCGATAATTTAGCTGGAGCACAATATTTCGCGGAATTGGATCTTAATTCTGGATATTGGCAGACAGAGATTACAGAAGGAAGACATAAGACTGCGTTTGTTACGTCAACAGGGTTGTATGAATTCAACGTGGTTCCGTTTGGGTTAGCTACGAGTCAGGCGGTATTTCAACGTATGATGGATAAAGTATTAGGTAATTTGAAGTTTAGAGGTGTTATGGTTTATGTTGATAACGTAATTGTCTTTGGTAAAACGTTTGAGGAGTTTATAGGTATTTTAAATGAGGTTTTTGTGCGTTTTAGGGAAGCTAATTTAACTTTCAAGCCATCTAAGTGTAAATTTGGGTTGCAAGAGATAGAAGTGTTAGGTTATATGATTTCAAGTTTAGGGATAAGGCCAAGCGAACAGAAACTCAAAGCGATGCGAGATGTAGGAGCTCCAAAATCGGCGAAAGAAGTAAAACAGCTACTGGGTTTATTCTCGTATTATAGGAAGTTTGTCCCAGATCTGGCAAGAATAACATTGCCACTCACAAAACTATTAAAAAAAGGTGTGAAATTTTATTGGAATAGCGAGCTTCAAGAGTCATTTGAGTGTATGAAGAAGTTAATGTGCAGTTCGCCAATTTTATCGTATTTTTCGGCTGATAAATCGATTACTACGAGGTTGTATGTCGATGCGTCGAATGAAGCTATAGGTGCCGTGCTTATGCAAGGAAATATTACAATGTGTCCGATTGCTTACGCTTCAAGAAAGTTGACTGATGCTGAGAAAAAATATTCTACAACGGAAAAAGAATGTTTGTCATTAGTTTGGGCATTGCGATATTTTCGTCATTATTTGTGGGGTTTACATTTTCAGGTGGTTACAGATCATCGAGCATTATGTTGGTTGCAGTCAAAAAGAGACATGTGTGGTCGATTAGCACGGTGGGCTTTAGCAATTCAAGAATGGGATTTTGAAATTGTTCATTGTTCGGGAAAGAGTAACGTTATAGCGGATTTCTTGAGCAGGAATCCATTAATAGAGGTCGCAGATCAACAGAGGGAACCCGGCTTAGAATCTTATGATGGTTTAGAGGTTTTTAGTATAAATGTAGAGTCGTTGGCGGAAGATCAGGCAAATGATATGTTTTGTTCTAGTTGGATTTCACGGATACGTGAACGACCAGATGTAGCTCATGGTGGTTTCTTCTTGAGAAATGATCTTCTTTATAAAGGTGTACGTAGAAACGGTGAAGTATGTGAAGTATTGGTGTTGCCTAGAAGTTTATTTCAAAGTGTAATGAGTGAATTGCATGATGAAGCGTGGACTGGAGGTCATTTAGGGCTCGCAAAGACGTTGAGAAGATTTCGGTCTAGATATTTTATGCAGCAAGCAGATAGAGAGGTCGAGCGGTATATAGGATCATGTGTGCCTTGTCAGGAAAGAAAAATGGTCAAAAATGTCGCGGAATTGATGCCGATTCGGATATCAAATATTTTTGAGAAAGTAGGAATTGATGTTTTAGGTCCGTTTCCTTGGTCTTCGAGGAATAATCGTTTTATAATTGTTGCCGTTGAGTATGCGTCGCGTTTCATTATTTGTAAAGCTGTTCCTAGGGTTTTAGCAGAGGATATTGTGAATTTTCTAATAGAAGAAATATTTTGTAGGTTTGGTAGTATTAGGGAGATTATTTCGGACCGAGGTACAGTTTTCACGGCAAGGATAGTGAAAGAGACGATAGAGCGTTTCGGAGGTAGGTGTATACATACGAGTTCGCTACACCCGCAAACAAATGGCTTAGTCGAGAGATTTAATAGGACTTTGGCAGCCATGTTATCTAAATATCTGGATAATAGTCAGCGAGATTGGTGTTCGATTTTACCTCTAGTTGTACATGCGTATAATACGAGTGTACAGGCCTCCACAAAATTGTCTCCATATAATATTTTGTTCGGTAGAGAACAAAGTTCGATAACAGATCGAGCTTTAGGTTTAAATGTATTAGGATTGAATGACAGTATGACAGAGCGTGTAGATCGTATGAGAGGTTTGCTTACGAAAGCATTACGTAATATCACAAAAGCGCAGGTTATGCAAAAGCGATATTATGATAGGAAAATGAGGTCGGTAGTGTTTAATGTGAATGATTTAGTTTTATTGTATGTTCCAAGGCGAGTTACGGGCAGATGTACGAAACTGGCACGTCTTTTTCAAGGACCATACAAGATTATTGAACGAGTAGGAAGGTCTAATGTGGTGATTCGCAGATTAAATTCGCGTTCTAGGGGGGTTGTTGTCCATACAAATCGCCTAAAGCATTTTATGTCACGATGATATGTGTCTGTATACATTGTTGTATATGTATGTATAGAGGGAAGGTGGTTATGATAGTTTAGTTTTAAGTTGTGTATGTTGTTATTATAATTTATTAATATATGTCTTTATTTTTCATAATGAACGAGAGAAAAATTGAATATGTCGCAGAGCGACGTCAGAAATATGAGAAATCGTTCAACACATAGGTGATGGGCGAAAAGAAATCGTTCAACACATAGGCGATGGGCGAAAAGAAATCGTTCAACACGTAGGCGATGGGCGAAAATGAAAATAAGTTATGTTATTTAATTTGATATGATAAATGTTTTGTTGAAAAAACGTGAGATAAGTATGTTAACATGTTAGTAATGGTTATATGATTACAGGGGGAGTGTAGTTTCAGTAATGGTAAAGGTTAAAGTTTGGTGGTTAATGAATTATAATGTTTGGATAGAGTTAGATGGATAGATCTATTCGGTTAGTTCTATTTCTTGGTGTAACATGATAAAGCAATAAGCTATTGATCATGGATTCCTGATTTAGGTTTCACGCATTTAAGGGATGGAATATGGACGGATAGTATCTGGATTGTAAATGGTATGTTATTATTATGGTTAGAAGTTGGTAGTGGATAGTGGATAAAGTACAGTTAGAATATGTGGGGAAGTATTATGGGTTATTGTAGAAGGTGTAGTAGATTATTATAAACATAGTGGTTGTGTAAAAACGAGTATAGGATTGTTTTATAGTAGATGGGTTTAGTGTATTTAATAGTAGGTTAATAAATTTCTCTCACGATAAGCAATTTCTGATGTAGAATAGAGCGCCTATTCTCATAAGCATTCGGAATTTCTTGGTAGAAATCTTACCTAAATAATTTGTTGGGATGCTGAGAATCGTCTTATATTTTCCAAAATTAGTCGATGAATCTCTAATTCTATGGATTATGCGGGAATATTGTATCTGTGGGCATCAAGTCGTAAAGTGGACTTTGACCTATTTTTGGGATTATATTTTTGACCTTATATTTGAGCCTCTTGAAGTCTTGAGAGCTTTAATTATGATGGTGTTGAATATTTCTCCTATTAATAAAGTTGAATTTATCTTCTTTGAGTCTTGTAGTCATATTTCATTTTAAGGATGACGGTCACACCTTTCTATAGTTTGAAAGGTTATTTATATTAATTTGATTAAAATGTTGATGGGTAATGTTAATAATGATGAAGGGTGGTGTTTACTAGTCATGTGTAGTTAATGGTTTTCCGTATGGCTTGAATTAGGTACGTGATTTTCGGTTGGTTTTACACTTATCAAGTTATTCGAAGTATATATAACTCTTCCAATAACTAAATCCTAGCAGGATTTAATTTGAGCCATGCTTGATTGTATATGCATCGTCCAACCATAGGTAGGGTGTGCAAAAATTGTATGGTTAGAAAAAAAAATTTTTTTGCTTTAATTTTTTTTTTCCCCAGGTCGCGAGGAATGTAAGGAGGTCCATGTCGGCGCACTAGCCACTGGCAATAAGCGTTCCTGGCCGATAATAATATATTTAAGAAAACATATTGATTTTGAAAATTGAAAGCTCTGCGGTGCGCTGGCAGTGACAACCGAGAGACCACTAAGATAGGAACTATATTTAAATAAATGTATTAAAAGTGAATATTATAATAAATTTTATATTACCCAGCAACCTGAGTTATTAATATAAATACAGGTGCTACAGTACCTACTTCAGCTAATAAAACGTATTTTTAAAGGCCTCTTCGGATAGGTAACTATATCAATATCTATGTAGGTACTTACTAATAACAAAATATGTCCCATTTCGTTCAATAGGTAAGATAGCGTAACACATTGATCCGGGACTAAGCTAGCAAGCAATAGTTCCAGGTACCTACACAGGTAGGTACCTATACCTAATTGAAATTATTTTTATCTACACTGCCTACCTTGTTTCAAAACCCTATGCACGCCACTGGGTAGACCCCAAGCTGTAGCCACTGACTACAGCTGATACATGGGCTTCGACCGCAGTAGTACCAACCTCACACACAAAATCGGCGTAAAGAAGCTTATATAGCTTATCATAGAGAAGAAATAATATTTAAATACGGAATATATATTTTTTATACAAAAAGTGTAAATGTTTTTTTTTTATATAACTAGGCGACGGCTGAGCTTTCGACTACGTTACAGTTTTTATTCATTGTTCACCCTCAATCCGGAAAAGGAAGACCGATACGGGTCCGTAGCTGAAGTTGGGCCGAATTTCACCGTGCCGGACCCTACATCCGGTCCACTCACAGAAATATTATGCTTTCATTTACCTACTTCGTTTAAAGCTAAAAACAGTTTATTTTATTTAGTCCACTATAATTCCTGGGTATTTTGAATTTCCAAGATAAATTAAAAATGTTTGTTCCCTATTAAGAATATAATTGATATTTGGAACTCAAATAAGTGGTTATATATTCGCTCTTTGTTTAGCTTAACGTCGTCGAGTACCTACTCAAATCTCCAATTTGAGTGTTGTTTAATTTTGATGTGCCATTGCAATTACAAAGAATGCCGTCTCAATCAGGTACGTTGGTTTAAGTATTTTTTTACAGACTTCAAAAAGGAGGAGGTACTCAATTCGTGTGTATTTTTATTTATTTATTTACTCCTGATAGCAATGATCCAATTAATACAATTAAATTAAATATAATTATGAGTTGTATTTCCGTAGCTATCTGACTGTTATATTTTAACTTAGCCTTGCATTAGGTACTAGCATAGAGAAATTAAAAAATATATTAACCAACTAGCTGACCCGAAAGACGTTGTCCTGTCATTAGAATTGTACCGCACAACGTTCTTAATTTTTTCTTTCATAAGAACGTTCTCCTGACTGAAAAAACACAACAAAAAAAATAGCGTAATCGTTCCATCCGTTCACACGTGATGTAATGACCAAGGGAAAAAAGATCAATTTTTATATTATGTACTACTAGCTGTACCCTGCGCGCGTTGCTACGGTGTCAAAGATTGGGCGTACCAACACAGAAACCTTTGTGGGCTTTGTGGGCTCACAACACTTTGCTGAAGATCATGACATGATCAAATGCATAGTGCACGATTCTATAAAGGACATACAGACAAACATTCATTTTTATATACATAGATATACTAGGTGAAACAAAAAGGGTATAAAGGGTATAAACTTAACTTTGTATTTCTAAAACTATCAGCTTTGGAGGAAACTTAAAAAACAAAAGGTGTTATAGGATTACAGTTTTTGACATATTTCACAAGTCTACAAAACCTTTAGTCCTTCAACTGACCCACAAAGCCCATAGTTTTAGATTTACAAAGTTAAGTTGCAAAAAAATTTGTATACCCTTTTTGTTTCACCTTGTAGAAGATAACTAACTTATTTCTAAAATTAGGCGCATGGTACTGTGGCGTTTACTCTTATTCAACTAATAAGATCTCTTCGGGCAAACTCGTCATTATATCAAAGTTTTCACCCAAAACTTGACTAAAGCTTAGTCAGTCAGGTACTTACGAACAGAAACAAGTTATTCCTATAGTAAATTTATTAAGCCACTTTGAATTTTACCCCCAAGTCTGTTTAATTAAATATTTGAACTGGAAATTCATGAGTCAGTTGTTCAGAGACTGCTAAGATGTGAACGCGGAGGCGGCGGATATATGAGTTCTGAGACTAAGGTGCTGATTCTGTTGATACACAAACTATGCTTGAACTTAACTAATTGTATAACAATATATATTTTTTACTTTATTTTGGCAACAGACGATCATTTTACAAAACAGTTAGTAGGTACAGGTAGTTAGGCGTTTGGTAATTACAGCGAATAAATTATGAATATTATACGAGGCATTAAATTAATTACACTTCGGATCTTTCATATTCATTATTTCATAAGACTTATAAGAAATTCAGCGAACTTTTTAGTGAAAAGTTTATTTTTACTATTTAACATATTTTTTGCTGTGATAAATTTAACGTTTATACCTTCTAAAAATACATAAAAGAATACTAGCCACTACATAAATAATTTGTTGTATATTATTTATAAAAGTATTGTGTACATTCACAAAATAATCACTGTGTTTAGTTTTGGTGACGTATCGACAAGATGACAGACAGTTGCTAATATCCATTATTTCTCCGACAGCATATCGTCAGTGTGTATACAAAGATAAAACATGCGCCAAAAGCACCTCCAATTTCCATGTGTCCCTTTACGCATGTAAGTACGTTGAAGGCTGACTCCCGCCACCTGGGGGCGCGCGAGAGCCCCGACAGTCATTTGTCTTACTCCCGTTTACCTCGACATACTCCGTTACGCATTTCCCGACACTCTTTAAATATGTTTGTTGTACGGTGTACTAACTTTGAGATTATATTCTGGTTTTCTAAAGAGGTACAATTTTTTCAAACAGCTATTAAGACTTACTAATGATGAAAAGCTTGAGTCATGTATTTATTAATATGTTGAAAACAATAATTGGAAAAGTAAATGATCTCAATACGAAATATTGTGTTATCATATACTTGAGACCTTTTGGTGGTATTTTGGTAAAATGTGATTATTTTGGACATTTTAGATACCAAGCTACTTTTGTCAAAGTCAAAGCTTTTATTTTGTTTAGGCGGGCGGAGGCACTTACAAATTGACATTTTACAGTATGTTTTTCTTGGTTTAATATACACTAGACAGACACGTCTGCATTGTATGATCCTGGCGATCTCAGTGACACCTAGACCGGAGTAAATTACGAAAAAGCCATTTCCAAAATTTGCCCCGGCGAGAATCGAATCCGCATCCCACCCGGTGTGGGGAGAGGCCTACGCTTGAACCAAAGATATTGTTATAAGAGGCCAATGGATCACGTCATCGAATACATTTAGGTATTTATACACTGTCTAAAGCATTCTAGAAATTGATTAGGTTTTCCTAGTAATCCTCATAACGTAAATTGATCACCCCATTCAAAGGGAGTTACAGAAAACGGTTCACTTATTAGTAAGCCCGATAAATAACTCCATTCAACCAATGAATCTTATTCATCTTTAACGAAAATGGATCGTTTCTAGGGTTATAATTCAGAGCTACGGTAAAGTAGGTAGATACTGATTCAAGTTCCTACCTATAAAATATAATGAATAAACTGAAAATAATAATATGAAGTAAAGGCATTAAAAAACTGTTTCTTTATAACGAGTTGTCAGGGGCAGCGGATAGCTTGTTAATTCCTCTTGACAACTGAAAAATTAATTAAGAAAAAGTTATGATGAAGCAATTGGTATAGTCTTAAAAGAAGTCTGTTAGTGAACGCGAAATGAAGAGCCAAATTGGTTGTTATGGAAGTATTTAATGTTTCTGTATTTTACTTTCATCTACTACTTAGGTATTTTATTTCGGTTATGTAACGTTTGTACCTACCTGACGATCAATGATGTTCGGTACGTTTAGTATTTGAAGAACATTTAATTATGCAATTAACTCATAACGATTCGTTGAAAATGAATAAGGTGATTATTGTAAGAGTTCCTCATACGCATGCAATCCACAATCGATCTATGTATTTGGGTAATATGGTTATAGTTGAGTACCTACTTATAACATTATTTAAATACCACAAAGGTCCCAAATCACTTATACACAAACTTATCTCATGGACGAGTGAGGCAGCTATAATTTAGCCGTAATTTAGATAACAGAATTGACATCATTATCTCTTTAAGAGTACAGGGAGAGTCGGTAGGAAAGCTGTAAAATAAGAGTACCTATTCCCTCGGAGCCGGGGCCCGGGCGAGTGTTTGCCAACAGCGGGGCTGCACTAATTTGTCAACCCTCATTAAGTTATCTTGCTCGCACTTGGTGCGATTTTAGTTCGCGACTCACTATTTCCGCTCTCCGCGGCACACTTTGTTCGCAGAAAGGTTTTCCGTGTTCGTCCTTTTATGATTTATTACAACTCTGTGAACACTGTAATGGATGTAATAAAATACTATTCCGTGCGGGTTGTGTTGTTCTTGGTGCAAATAGAAATAAGGTGATTTTAACGACGTTCATAGTGTACTTTTGTAAAACGAATGACAAGTCACGAGTTAACTCATCTCACTGTGGCGTTGGCGACGATGGTGCAAAAATCAAGCTATCATAGTTATTGGGTGCGTCCACACATACCGAGCAGCCGCGCGAGGTAAATTCTTTGCCTTGCTCCGAAAGATGTTTTGTCTAAACATGTCAGACTTCAAAACTCATTACATAGTGATACCCTATTGTCATTGCTTCGCGATATGAAAGTAGACGTGCCCAATATCTTGAAACAGCCCAAGACACAGCCATTTTCTTGGATCAAGAGCAATCTGTTAATTCATTGTTAACATACAATATTTAGAGCCCATTTCACTGCTGACAAAGTTTCTAAATTTTACGTTTCGGCAAGTTTGGTAATATCTGGCTAAACGTTAGATTTATTTGAAGAAAAAACTTTATCTGATGGCCGTGTAACATGCCTTTATAATTATGTTAAGTCTCTGTTTTAGGAAATCATTCAAATTCTTTTAATTTTAATGAAGAGACGATGCTCTTTGTAGGGCATCTGTTTGCGGTGGCTTTGTGGAGCGGGTCACCCTCTTCCCTCTATTATGGTTGAGGAGAGTGATGCCGCTTTTCAAGTCATACTCGTGCACGGGCGCTGCTTGCGGGGATTGGTCCACTCACTTTCCTCTTAACAACATTGTCGTCAAATACTATTCATTTACTTAGCATGGAAGGCATCAGACCAAAGCAATTATCATATTATCCACCCCTGTTTTATTAATTATTATTTTGGTTCGTAAACGTTTCATTTGATGTAAGTATGAGTAGGTATGCACATCACACTAAACTAGCTTTCTCATTTTATTTACATCCCTAAATCTGAGTGAGATTTGATTATTATTTACTATTAGCTACTTATTTAGTGGCAATGGTGTTGCCTGCTCATATTATTTTTTATGCTGTTTCTGAGAATGTACACCATTTTTCATTAATTGAAAAGAGTAACCATTGAGTTTCTTGCCGGCTCTTCTCAGTGGAAGCAGCATTCCGAACCGGTGGTAGATTCTGACTATTCATAAATGCTTTGTTGGCTTACATTAATAAAAACAATTTTGAGTTTGAGTTTGAGTAGTTTATAGAGGTTGATACTTTAAATTTATAACCTACGCTTTTCATATTCTATGCTTTTTGAAACTGATTTTGAAGCGCATATTTATTCGCAGAAAGGCTTTCCATGTTCGTCCGTTATTATATACTTAGCTCAGACCGGGTAATGGACGTGTATATATTTACGTTGAATAAAATCCATGCATGGGTTTTCGCTATACTATAGAATCAGAAATGAGGAAGTCCATGGGCGAATCAGGCCAAATAGGATGTAAAGGATTCCGAACAGGTATGAAGTGCCGGAAAACGTGTTGTTGGTTTGCTACTGATGTATCGAAGCTTGGGCGTATCCAGCTCTTGACCCGGAAGGAAGAGGGGGCAGTTCTGACTCCCCTGAGAGCTGAGCTGAGCAAGAGCTGGAACTTTTGGCCTAAGGAGCGGGCAAACCAGAGATTACCTTTAAAGGATATGCTAATTAGAACTAAAATATGAATTTGGAATAATAATGGGTTTGAAGTTCTGGTCCCAGGGGGAAGCTCCCCTTCCTTCCTCCCCAAGCGCCCACTCCCCTACGCCCATGCACCCAATAATTTATAGTAGATTGTCAAAAGTATTTTACTCAAACCCCCAATAAAGATAACAAGTTTCAAATGCTTCAGAATTCTGTTTGCAAGTGTAAACTGCTCATCTACCGACACATCTCTCGTTAGAAAACGTCTTAATGAGGTCGGGAAACTAGTGGCTCCTGGCAAACATCACCTCCCGCCGTTAATCTTCCCTCTGAAGGCCGTACACACATCCGCCGATCTGTGACCGACACGACTACGACATATTTAACCCCTGAAGTAACGAAAAGATAGGTGTTCTATGTGTTACCGTAAATTCCTTAATACGACCGTGGTATAGCTACTGCAAAATATATGTAAGTATAATAACAACGAGTTCTTCTTTACTACGGATAATAACAATGAAAACGACAGTTAGTACAAAGCTATTACGATGTTAGTACAAAAAATAGTCAAACCTGTTAATAACTAGTGTCTGCATGAGAATGTGCACATGAGTTTCTTATAAATACTAGGTGAAACAGAAACGGTATACCTACTATTTTTTGCAACTTTATTTGTAAATCTAAAACTATCGGTTTTGTGGGACAGTTGAAGTACTAAGGGTTTTGTAGACTTATGAAATCTGTCAACAGCTGTATCCCTATAACACCTTTTATTTTTCAAGTTTCCTCCAAAGCTGATAGTTTTAGAATTAAAAAGTTAGGTTTTGAAAAAAAGTGTATACCCCTTCTGTTGCAACCGTATAACGTAGGTAAGCACTAACCAGGGATTGTTGAAAAACTGTTGCTAGTCTGACCGGCCGACCAACCTCATACAAAACATGCGCATCTTAGACTTTGATTTGTTCATACAGCCTGAAAGAAAAATTAGATGAGGAAGATGGGGTGAAATAGGGCATGATTGTTTTTTCTGGAAGTGCCTATATCAGATCGTATCGTGTCGCCGGGAGTGAAGACGCCTCATGCACTCCTTCGTAAAAACTTGGCAAGTTGCTCTAATTAAGTTCTCACTTAATAATTACGAATTAATTCATCAAGAGAGATGTTTTAATGATAACTCAGGAGTTGCGAAGGCGAAACACGACTAAATACTTTGAAGTGGTGAAGTGCGGGATGATTTTCTTGGAAGTTCTTAAATAGTTACTAAAGTGGGTACAATTTTGTTTGTATAATTTTCGAGTTTACCTTTTCTTACGACTTTGTGTTTGTAGAGATGACAGCACAATTAAATACTATAGGATTAAGACAGCTACATACTTAGGTAGCTTAGATAGGTGCGTATCTATATGGGGTTCCCATTTCCTCGTCTTTGTTTAATACAATACAGGTAATTTATGTCTTAAGATTTATAAGAGTAAAAATAAATATAAAAATATAGGCGCTATAAGTTTCCGGTTAGAAAAAATAACTTTGACTAACCATCAGGCTATGACGTCACTACTGTTTGTCAGCACGAGAGCGACAGACAAAGAGTCGAACGTGACCCCTATTCCTTCCTACTACGTTATTTTACCAAACGTTACTATTACTTATTGTTTTTTTTCATAAAATAAAGAGTAGATACATTCATAATTCAAAAATAGTCTACTTCCCAAGTCCATTGGTTCTTGCCTAGCTAAGCAGAGTCAAAAAAGTTTGGATACACACACAAATAACCAGTAAAATCCGCGAAAAAAATAGCTCTTATACTGAAAAGGCTCTCAATGCTCTGCTTGTGCAATATAATAATGTTTAGGACTGTGTTGGGGCTGCCTCGCTTCTGTAGTGCATCGGGGATGTTCGCGGAGGCTAGAGTGGATGGATTTCATGCCATCCTAGGCAAGAGAGCAGCCTCCATGATATCGCGGATGCGGGGCGGCGCTAACACTCACGGCTGGATGGCCCCTTCATTCGGAATTGGATAGATATGCATATTACGTATGTCCAGTGCTAAAACAATATATTTATGAATTTAAATTAGTTAATTTTATTACTAACACTAGTTTTTAAGTTAAATATTGCCATTGACAATGGACAACTGCCGGAAATAAAAAAATGAATTGAATTGAATTTAATTTCATTGAGACAAACATCGAACTTTACGATATACCTACGCCATAATCCTCACGGGCTAAAACTTTCCACACACAACATACCGCTCTCTAAATTCGCTAAGAGTTGATTCCGACACCCGGTCTTATCGACCCCGTCCGATGTCGGCTGTGTTTATGATAATGCTCGCGAACATCGCGAACTGTCGGTCGGAATTACCGCGAGGAGCCGCTCATGGGTTATCCTCGGCTGGGGCAATGGCTTACACAGAACTTGTGGGTATTCTGCGAGTATTTGTGAATGTGTATGTGTGTATTGTTTTCAAATTTAGATTTTTAAATCGGAAAATCATTGGTAATTAATATCTTCGTGCCATAAATCGCTAGTCCGTTAAGTATAGGTAGGATCTTTGACGGTCGACATCTCATTGTCTGAAGTTAGCTAACATATTGGTTTTGTTTTTATTTTATTGGTCAAAGGTTACCAAATTGACCCAAAGTAATAAAAAACAATCATTTTTATTACTTAAATTTACATTAAACATCCTTTTTGATTTGCAGACTTAGGGTCCAGCCGGATTCATGAATCACAACCGTTTAGCGTAGTAGTTCGAGCGTAGGCCAATTCCCGTTCGATGTCTGTCGCGGCAAATTTCAGAAATGGTCGCTTCGAAGTTTTCCCTTATCTGGGTGTCATTGGGATTGCCCCCCGCCCCCAGTTCATCATATGGTTAGTGAGTGATCTGGCGATATTTATTTAAAAAATTAAGGTCAAACTATTGAACACAAGTGTCAATGTATCAATTATGGAAAATAGAGAGCATGTCTCCTACACAGGTAAGGTAAGTATTATTTTAATTATTGAGCCGCTACATAAGTTTCAGCTAGAAGTCGCCGGTCAGTAGCCTCTGCCATACTAATTGCCCCCCTGCCCCCATTAAATCATATGGTTAGTGTGTGACCCGGCGATATTTATTATAAACAAGTTGTGCCCACGGACTTCGTCCGCGTAGTATTTAACCTAACAAAAATTTCGGGATTATCGGGATAAAAAGTATCCTATATGTTAAGCCCGGTTATAAACTATCTGTGTTCCAAATTTCATCCAAATCCGTTCAGTAGTAACAAACATACATAAATACATCCACACTCACAAACTTTCACATTTATAATATTAGTAGGATTTAAAGGTCTATTGAATACAAGTGTCAATGTGACAATTAGGGAATATAAAAAGCGTGTCTGCTACACAGGTAGAGTTTTATTTAGATTATTGAGCCCCTACTTACGCTTTAGCTGTAGCAGTCGGTGGGCACTAGCCTCCACCATACTTATATATATTGCGAAGGCGCTAAGGACCATAAAACGCGTAGGTAATATTTTAATCGCGTATCTGTAAGCACATTATACTTATTTATTACACACTGTTTTTTACTTATAATTCAGATATCTACATCTTCAGTCACTTTCTCGATCTAAAAGGGAATATATCTACCTAGCCTAATATGCCTATATACTCAGGATTAAGGTGGTAATCAGTCATGGTCGTGATGATTTTAAAAGGATTCTTGTAAAAGGGTTAGCACTTATATCCTGATGATATTTTAATAATTATAAAATCGGTACTTAATGTCAATCTAGGTGGTTTAGGTTAGAGTATTTTTCAATAACCACCCAGAAAGACTAGCCAGGCAAAACAATCTATAGGGGATTTAGATAAGGGTAATCTTTTATCCCTAACCCAAATATTCTGGGCTCACAGAACAACTCATCTATGTAGGTAGGTACCTACTTATGTTGGTTTTGTTTTTTTGTGCTAACCGACAAAACTTCAAAGCTAAAATTTCCTTATTGAAATGGCTACGGAACCCAAAATTGTGCATAGCCTGACATGACTTGGCAAATTTTTATTTATAATTTAGTCCTTGAAGCTGTGATAGCCGATTGGTTAAGCACGCGTCTTGCGGGCTACCAGGTCTCGGGTTCAAACCCCGACTCGAACCTCTGGATTTTTCTAAATCTATGTGCGAATCATAATTTCTATATGATTATCACTTGCTTACGGTGAAGGAAAACATCGTGATGAAACCTGCATGTCTTAGAAGATTTAACCAATTTTCGAAAGACATGTGAAATCCGCCAACCCGCACTGGGCCAGCGTGGTGGATTAAGGCCTGAATCCCGCTCATGTTGAGGGGAGGCCCGTGCCCAGGAGTGGGACGTCAAAAAGGCCTATAATTATTATTTATTAGTCCTTGCAAACAATGTATAAGAATATGCAAAACACAAAAACATACATCCTGTATCGATCCCCGATCCCCCGCCGTTAAAACCGGCGACACGTCCCGGCCCAATCCTTTTACGCTCCGGATAATGTGATTAAAGTAAATCAGCCAATTTCAATAAGTGCTGCGCCTCGACACAGGATCTACATATTTTATTCGACACGCCATAAATCGTGGGAATGGCGGACGTGTCTAGCCTTCTGTTGATTAAGTATATTGATTACAAAACGATTGCCTTATTTTTCTAAAGGGTTATTGCTATACATATTTGAAAATGTATAAAATTTATTTCAAATAAATTTGAAAATAGAATCGAGTTTACATCGAAGAACGAGTGTTTTAAATCTTAGAATAATAACTTTAATTACATTCTAAGTTAGTACTGATAAATTATTGTTGTTTTTTTATTATTTGTTTACGTGAGCAATCGTTAATATTGGATCCATGTTATTTTCAGGTTCATTTCATGTTTATTTTTATTCTTTTAATCAAGTGAATATATTATGTTCCATAAATTATAAAGCGGACATCGCCCGGTTCTGTAGTCTCAATGGGCGTACCGCAGGGTTCGATACTGGGTCCTCTCTTGTTTCTAATATATATAAATGATCTGCCCTACTATGTAGAAAATAGTCACGAAGTTGTGTTGTTTGCTGATGATACTTCTTTATTATTTAAAATTAAAAGACAGCTTTTACATTATGACGATGTGAACAACGCACTCGCTAAAGTTGTAGATTGGTTCAATGTAAATAATCTTCTACTTAATGAGAATAAAACGAAATGTATAAAGTTCTCAACGCCAAATGTGAGACAAGTAGGAACCAATGTACGACTAAATGGAGCAGAATTGGACCTTGTGGAGGAAACTGTCTTTCTAGGGATCTCTATAGATGCTAAATTGCAATGGGGTCCTCATATCAAAAAATTGTCGGGTAAACTCAGCAGTGCGGCATATGCTGTAAAAAAATCAGGCATTTAACCGACGTTGAAACAGCTAGAATTGTTTATTTTAGTTATTTCCATAGCGTTATGTCATACGGCATACTGCTCTGGGGATGCTCTGCTGACTTAAACTCCATTTTTGTTCTGCAGAAAAGAGCTATACGAGCTATTTACAATCTAGCTCCAAGAATCTCCCTCAGAGAAAAAATTAAAGAAATCAATATTCTAACTGTTGTGTCACAATTCATCTATGAAAATCTCATGTACGTAAAAAAAAAAGCTAATAATTTTGAGAAAAGGAGCGACGCTCATTCTATTAATACACGGAATAAGCACAAGCTATCCGCACATGTAACTCGTCTCCACAGAATAAGTCATTCTTTTATGGGACAATGTATACGTTTTTACAATAAGCTTCCCAATGAAATCCGAGATTTACCTATCAATAAGTTTAAAACCCTAATTAAAACTAAACTCACTGCAAAGGGTTATTACAAAATCTCGGATTATTTGGATGATAAATCAGCTTGGGACTAAGCAGCTCAAATCTCGACAGTCAATAATAATGTCAAAGCGTAGCGTGTCTTGCCCTACTAGTCCGAATTATTTGTATAATTCTTGATAAAATCAAAAGGCAACACACTGGAGCTATTTTAATATTTATATTAATATCTAAGTACTACCCTTTGTAATTATTGAAAATAAGCAACTGGCGATTAAAAAAAAAAAAAAATGACATGTAAAAAGACAAGCCCGCTGAGTTTCTTGCCGGATCTTCTCAGTCGAGGTCGCTTTCCGGTTGTAGATATAAGGAAAAAAATATGTAAATTGACAATTTGTAAGTGCCCCCGTAGGCCTAAACAAAATAAATGATTTGAATTGAATTGAATTGAATTATTTGAGTCGTAGTTTTAAATATTGAAAAAAAGGTAATCTGTGACTGTGACTGTGTATTACTTATGAAGTGGAGAAGTCGATAAAACATTCGGTTACTGGGAAGCTCTACCAATGCAATCATACACTTACACAATCCGAGTGAAGCCAGTATCGATATCATCTTCAAATTTGGGCATACTTCCCTGAAACTGAAACTTTTAATGAGACCTTCAACAGAGCGAGGCTTGGAATATGATATTTGTTTGGTATATTTAGCGGCAAATAATGATTAAATCTTATCTGCTCAAATATAGTATAAAAGCGATATGTAAAGCAATGTTATGAAATACAGATGACACGGCGAATATATGTACATACAACACGTGATAAGGTTCTCCATGTAAAGCCATTATAGCACCATAGCTCGAGTAGGTATTTGTATTCAGCGTTTGTCGCACTTAACGAGCTTGCCTTCCATAAATTTAGCAAATCCCGCTGAATCTCACAAAGCGCGGCGAGCAACCGCCTCCTCAGACAGGCGTCTCTTCACTCGACCGTGATTGTGACTACAATTTGATGAATTGCTTCACTTTTCACTCCTTTTCTCGACGGAGAAACTCCCAAACAAATATACACTTTAAAACAAAAGTGTAAAGTCGAAATTACCTTCCACGTTTTGTCTCGTTGATGTTTTTTGCGATCCCAAGACGTTATAACCCGACGGTTTTAAAAATGTCCCCGCAGCAACAGTGTCTGCACTAATTAAATGTGGTGTAGATGTTCTCGGGATCATGCGGGTAGTTCTTAAAAAGTTAAAACGTTTTTGAAGCCCCGGGGCGGCGCTCGAACTTTTGTAATTACGTTAACGTGGTGCCGTGTTAACGTAAATAGGTCGGGTTTTGTGACAAGACTGACAAGAAAATACTGTGATAACATTCTTTGTTTCTTTATCGGGTACAATTTTTTTTAATATAATAATATTTTTACAATAACTTAATAAATGCCATATTAAATGAGTCGTTTATCTATTATGCATTCGTTGGTCTATTTTTGGATTTAAAGTGAACCTGTGGAAGCATTTGTTTATTGATCAAAAGAAGTTCAATTTCAATTAGTGATTCCGTTAAAACAGATGAATTTTTATTCTACGTTTGGACTGAACCATATTTTGCCGCGACAACGGTATTGCACTGTATCATCGTAAATGCCAACTAAAGACCATGTACTTACCACAAAAAACTATCGTTTTTTTTATATAACAGCTGTCTTTTAATTAAATAGTCGCTACCAACACGTAGAACATATTGATACCATATTGTTTTGTATGTAGGTCCAAAACTTTAAGCATTTACTAAAGCACCAAGCAAAACTGACCTTTATAATAAATATCAAAAACTTACAAAAAGTTCACATGATCAAATGGAAAGTGTTTCGTATTGCTATCGCGGTTGAGTGACCGTGTTACAAGTCTGTACTATCAAGATTGTACCTATTGTAGCTCCTCATGACCCTAGAACTAACCTCTGAACTTTCATTGAAATAAAATACTATAATATTATGAGCTGTGAATTAAATAAATCGATTTAGGTACCAAAAATAGATATTATAATATGTATTTTTTTAATGACAATAGGTTTCACATGAAAATCAATGGTTGTAGATAAAAATTTAAAGCGCATGTTACAAATTCAATTATTATGTAAAAATGCATAGCGTGGCTGTATTATAATATACTTCGGTATGTATCTAAATATATATAACTCAAAGGTGACTGACTGACTGACATAGTGATCTATAAACGCACAGCCCAAACCACTGGACGGATCGGGCTGAAATTTGGCATGCAGGTAGATGTTATGACGTAGGCATCCGCTAAGAAAGGATTTTGATTAATTCTACCCCCAAGGGGATAAAAAAGGGGATGAAAGTTTGTATGAAACTTTGTCAATTAAATTCCACGCGGACGAAGTCGCGGGCACAGCTAGCTAATTATAAACCCATACGGCTCGCAACTAAAGTTATAAATATCTCCCTGTTATTTGAGTAAGGTTGGCCCTATTATTACATAGATACCCAATAAAGGGACGGCAGTGGCCCGTAATAATATTGAACTGAGTCCACGTTACGGTAAACAACAAGAAAACTGTAAATACGTTCTAACCAGTACGAGTCACGCCAATATCCACTACAATCGTCGCATCTGTCGCATAGACAACCCTGGAATAGTACGAAGAATAATTTAACTCCCGTTGGCGCCCACTACGGGACCATTAAAATCTTCCATCCACACAATGCCTGCTCTCAAATATGTATTAATACCCTTTGTGTCCATAAAAAAGGGTCGAACATTAACGAGTTTTGTCTCGTGACCGTGACGCGGTGCGGTGTGACCCACGGGAGGTGATTAAAAACTTAGCGAAGGTAGGGTTATATGACCGTGCCCACACTGTACATGGACGTAATTGTACATTGATTTTTTAATGGCAATTGTGTGCTACTTGAATAATAATCGCAAGACATAGACTAGTCTGAAGTAGGTTATAGCTGCGTTTAGTCAGAGATTTGGATGCCCAAGACCTCTCTCTTACCCTCTTCTGTTCCACTCGCCTTCAGGGTCGGCATCGCGCAAGCAATGCTTTAGGTATTGCAAGCATTTGTAGGCTACGGTAACTGCTTAACATGAGGCGATTCGGGCTCTTGTATGCTTATCTTGTTTACTTCTAATATATAAAATTCTCTTGTCGCAGTGTTTGTTGCCAAATGCCTCCGAAATGGCTCAACCGATTTTCATGAAATTTTGTGTGCATATCGGGTAGGTCTGAGAATTGGTCAACATCTGTTTTTCATACCCCTAAAAGACAGAACAACGTCTGTCGCGTCAGCTAGTTGTTATTTAAAAAAATATTTTATCAGAGCTCGAGTAATACAGAACATAGGTTGTGAGTGTGAGTGAAAATGACACTTATTGTACAGTCAACATGAAAAGTATTTGGTACCAGAAGTGTCCAAATTATACCAGAATGTGTCTAAAGTAAATGATGTATCTCAATACGAATTATTGTGCGAACATCATTACTTAAGAGACTTTTTGGTGTAATATTATTGTGACGTGTTTAACAATGTGTTTCTTTCGGAGAATTGAGATACCGAGCTATTTTGATGTTGTCTGTATTTTCCATCGGTTAAATTCCTTAATCATCTAGGTATTTACCTAAATCCTCCACTTCCTAATTATGTCCCGGCAAGTTGACAACTCTGCAAAATAAAAGGTACAATTAGGTATTACAATTCGAACCCGAACTATTTAACAAATCTACTTTAAAAGCGGGGAAATAAGAAACTTGCCAGAACCTCCTCCGCACGAGCAAGGAGTTCTATCTACAAAATGGAATGTAAATATTGAAACCTCAGCCATGCACTGAAAGCTTTTTATGCAGAGCCACGATCGAATACACGCACGTTTAAGTAATCTCTGCTACTAAATACTAGACATTTTAAATTGTACCTTTATCACAGTGTATTGAAAAGCGTGACGTCTTTTAAGCTATTGTTGAAAGAAACTCGCATTATGTCCAATATAAATAAATAACTTTTCCATTTTAATTTCCCACTGCTGTGTACGGTCCTCCCCTCATACGAGGGGGATTGAGAGCTTACTTCTGCTTACTTAGTCCCGTCAAAATCGGTAAAGCCGTTTCGGAGATACTCTTTGATTTCATGTGTTTTATTTTTTTAACCGGAACACTAATTGTTTTTCTAAAATTAAAGTAGCCTATGTTACTCCTTATAACATCAGCTATCTGCCAGTGAAAGTCCCGTCAAAATCGGTCCAGCCGTTTCGGAGATTACCCGGAACAAATATACAGACAGACAGACAGACAATTTTTTTTTAAATCGCCTTTTTTGCTATAAGTGTCGTATGTACTTTCATATGCATTTAGTGAAAAAGGTGTTATTTTGATATTACAAACAGACACTCCAATTTTATTTATTTGTATAGATATATTCATAGAAGTTCTTGTAGGTATGTTTACTTACCTCTTCATTTAGGACGACATCAATAGATTTATGTGTCTACAAGATAATCCTTTATCTTAGTTACAGATAAGTACTTATATAAGTTCATAATTAATTATGATGATAAAAAATATCCCAGTTAATGTAATGCAGCGGCCGTTATTTACCGCCCCCTGGAGTGGTATCAGATACGCGATACAGCATCCGTTATTAACTCAGCAGCAGTGCAACGTTATCTCTTAATAAATATCATGGATATTGTTATCTTGGTCGATAAGCTTGCAATCTTTATTTTGCGCTATTTATTAACTATTTATTATACAAATCAATTCTATATTCAATAAATAACTAATAATAATTAACTAAATCTATAAATGATTAAAAACTTACTAATTATTTAAAAAATGTACAAAATTTGGCCCATGCGGTAGCGTACCCAAGATGCTAGCCGCATTCCCTCGCTGGATGGCTAGAGCCACTCGCTGAGCGAGGAAATGCCCAGCCCTTGGGTCGCCGGTTGCGTCGACCAATCTTTTTGATATCTCTTGAACGAGATTATGCGCGCTTGGACCCCATGGACCTAGGGTCTCAACTCCAAACGGTGCGAAAATGTACTCGGAGCCGATAACCCTATACTTGCGGCGTTTCAAATTTTCTGCCCCCTCAGCCGCCGCGCCCGCTCTTTGGCTCGTTCCCAGGAGGTGAGACGGGGCCAGAGTGTCAACGCAAGTCGCGTCCCACACTAAAGCCCGCCCCCTGCTCCAAGGAACGAGAGACATACCGTCCGGCCTCCTACCATCGTCACGTACGATACCTTGCGGCTCTAAAATGGCCAGTACGTTGGCGGTGGCAAGAGAACGTCGGATGATGTCGTTCAGAGCAGCATGGCGGGAGAAGCGGCCAGCACTCTTGGCACAGGAGAGTCCATGGTGTCCAAGCCGGTCGACAGCAGCCCCGCATGGGCATGTGTGCGGCGTGCATACGTCGGCGCCGAGTCGCAAACCTAGTGCCACACGGAGTGTATTTGGGTCAAGGTAGTTTCCCGTATTCGCACATGGAAACGCATGTAACCAATAACCGGATTCCTTACGGGAAACTGCCTCGATCCTAGCGAGCTCGGAGCCTGTACTAGTCTCCTTTAACCCCTTCAACGTGACACTGCAACACAAAACATCCCAGCTTTTTTGTATGGTCGGATCAGATGGAGTTAGACCCGGCCAGGTCAACTGCCAAGCTTTTCTGCCCTCATCCACAAAAGAAATATCAACATTAAGCGAGGATCTGGATAGGATTCGCTTAATGAGATTCTCATTTTTGTATGTTGAAGACAGAAAAGCTGGTACACAAATACTTGAAATTTTGCGTATTCCTACTCCTCCGTACCTTATAGGTAGAGATGCTTGGGACCAAGACTTTTCAGACAGTTTCACATTTATTATGCCCTCGAAAGTTCTTTTGATGAGGTTGTCTATGGTGACTAAGGAGTTTTGGTACAGCCAAACTGGGGATACACGGAGGAGATAAGTAAATTTGGGAACAAAAAGACAAAATTTTAAAATAAATAGGGCCGAGTGAGAGTTAATACCTAAAAGTCTATGAGAATGTTCATTGAATTTAGCTAATGATTTTTCGATTGTAGGTTCTATCGCGTCAGGAAATATTGGGGACCCTAGGAGATGAAGAGACTTTTTGTCCACAATTTTGATATTTGAAGCCAAATTGTTAAACTGGCTAATAATATTAATTTTGTTTTGAATGGCCTCAGGTAAAAATAGCTCACACTTGTCAAAATTTAACTCTAGACCTAAAGAATGAAATTTATCAATTATGTTTTTAAGATCTAAAAGAACTTTGTCTGGAGTGTCTCCTAGGGTTCCGTCATCCAAATACCAAACATTCAATTTAGAGCCTAAACTTTGAATAGTAGAACTTATTGCCAAACTAAAAATAGCCGGGCCGAGGGGATCACCTTGTTGGCAACCGACCGCAGAAAGAATTTCATGATTTTTATACATTAATTTAGAAGGTTCCCTGTAACATTGGTTTAAGTAGCCGAAAAATTCTGGAATGTTTTTTTCTATTTCATTCAACAAGGTGACCCTATTTACCGAATTGAAAGCGTTTTTGACGTCAATTTTAAGCAGCACCTCGTTGTCCTGGCTATGGTGCAAAAAGGTGCGAGTGGCATGAACAGCTGCTTCACAGCCACCACTCACACCAAAGCCTAATTGAACCGGAGAAAATTGCTCTCGCAGTTTCGGAACTATTTGTTTGACAGCAATTTTGGAGGCTAAACGCCGGATAGTGGAACCAACAGCGATAGGTCGAATCCCACCATCTTTTTTTGACAAAGCGATAAGGTTGGCTCCATACAAGACTGGCACCACTGCTGGGTTCACTCGTCCGGCCAGCATAAGATTAACTAGCTTAGTTAGAGCAGCGACCAGCTGCCGGCCGGCGTCGCCTACAGAAGTACCTATCAAATCTTTGAAATGCTGTGGTGACAGGCCATCCAAACCCGCCGCCGAGCCAGTCTTGAAGGAAAATATCGCACCAGTTATGTCCTTTTCATTGCATTGGTGGCAGGGAGCGATGGGAACCGCAGCTGGGTCCGCGGATTGAGGTGCTGCCGACTATTTATTAAGTGAAAATGGTTCCAATTCCGATGTTTATAAACATTACATTATGTACCTACGTCAATTTTATAACCAATTTAAAAAAATATGGTATTTTAGTGCAGTTATACCGGTTTTAGTAGGTATTTTTTTGTAATCATATTTTTATATGAGTAGTCTTTTAGAATTAATTGTCTCATCATTTTACATGTTCTTGAATTGATAGTTTCACATTATATTTTTAAGGCGTCAATAGCCTAGTGGTTAGAGGGGCCACCCTCGTAGCTGAAGGGTTCTGGGTTCGATCGCCATCCTGGTCATTAAACTATTGACGTGGGTCCGCTCCTAACACAAACATTATCTTAGCTGGAGGGGCTAACGGGAGTACTAGTAATGCGATATACTCACATTGCTAGTTATCCTTAAAACACAAAAAAAGTTTGTAGAGTGTGACACCATGACACCATGACAATAAAAACTGCTTAGTATGTTTTAACTTATGCATTGTATGATTCAAGTAATATAGGTAAAAGTTCAATAAGAAATAGCTATTGGAAATGAGGCGTGTTTGATAAATCTGCTTTCGCTCGCAAATTTCTCGTTCCATTTAAAAGCTGAACCCCAAAAAGCGTGGAAAGATATGAGCTACAAATCCAGACCCGTGTCTGTGTAGCCGGCACATGTCTGCCAGATTTATACATACCGACGGAAAGAAAATGCCTTTCGCGACGAACGCTTTTATTGAAATTGGCCGTATTACCATAATAATATTAGAGGGATTGGCAGCTATCGGCGAAGTGTAAAATCTCAGTATACCACCCAGTGTTCCCGCATCCGAATACCGTAATCTACATATATTTTTCCACCCATGCCATTATGGGGATTCAATTACCTAGTCTTTTATTTTTCGAGCTTCTTTATACTCATTGGGGTGGGTACTGAATGGTAATGGATATCGCCGGCGTCTTCAGGGTTAAAACCCTCCTCGGGAATGGCATTACGTCCATATAGAGATAAACTTTTTATTACACGGTTTTATTTAATTCGCTGTTTCGGCAGGGCCGAGTTCTAATCAATTTGTAGTGCGGATAAAGGCGGCCATGGGATTTGGGTGGAATCACACGAGTTCTCTCGGCTGCGAGGTGTTCGAGGCTCTTTTCGGCTGATTAGATGTTTCCTCGGGATCGAAAAGTTTCGGGGGTCTTTGGGATATAAAAATAGACCGTTTTTACCTACCTTCTTACACTGTTGATAAAAATTGTGATGCCTAAAATAAATTATGAATAAAATTGTTATAGCCAGACTGTCTGAACGTCCTACGCTCACCACAACAACTAGACCAAGCGATCGTCAAAGTAATACTTAGTAAATAAGTCTTCTTAGTAATAGATTCATTCATTATTTCCATTATAGATCAGTCTTCCACCGACGTCAATCCATTTCTAAATGATTATATTTTTGGGATCGTAATTGGTTAATGTGTTATTATTTTACTGGACTTGCCCGCGACTTATTTCATATGGAATTAAATAAATTATGTATTTATCCAACAATGTGTGTGCTTAATTTCATTCAAATCCGTTCAGCCCTTTTCATCTAAACTTTCCCATTTATTATTAGAAGGATTATAAATTTGAGTCTCATATAAAACTGTTTGCTTCCTGTACTCAAAAATAAATAGATTAAACATGAGCCTTTTAAATACGACCGTTAAAAAGAAATTGTTACAGTATAAAAAATCTCAGTGTCGCCACAATCCGTGTCGCCTCGTAAATGTATATCACGTCTGTTGCCCGACCGTTACGTCACGCGAGCACCAACCCACCATCACTCATAACCAACCGAAAAGGATCCCGGAAGAGAAAAAGAATAAACACAACTTACAAGTGAACAAATGGCAACACTTTACGTGTCTCACAACTTAAACGCCCTCAGAGAAATGGTATACTACATAATGTTGCCATATGTCTCCGCTTAATGCGATATTATATCTTTCTTTACGGAAAAACTGAGCCTTATGTTACGTTACTTAGCGGATACTGGACGTGATTAATGATTAGTACCACACAGATTTACTCCACGACCAAGAGGTGGCGATTTCAGTTTCCATCACCACTTCTTTGTATAGTAAATTGTACGGCGCCTCTACTACTCAATTATTAACCATAATGAAGAATGGAGGAATGTGAAAAGGGTTATTCAGTAATTTAGTTTACTGTTTTAAGTTTAGTTTTGAAAAATAGAGAGTTTTTTGCTCTATGAAAAACTAAGCGAAATGTAAGCGTTCCACGTGCGGTAAAGTCAGATAAATGTCCACGGACTAGCCGTGTTCATGATTTTCAAAGAGCCGGCGTTTCGTACTTTTGGAATTTTTCAATTTTCTTCTTGAGAGAATACGAGTTGCGGGTGGCCTATTTGTTGGTGTTATAAGGTTCTTATCGCGTGCCATATAACGCAGAAACCTGTGTTTCAGCTGCGTGTTTACTAGCTATGAATATAGTCAAAATAATACAATGTTTCCTAGAATAGGACCGCAAAGCATTAGGAGCAAAGTTACTACCGGGCAATGTGAATGTAACCTTTAAGATCAAATCGCCTTGAAGTCATGAGAAGATATTACTGAATATTGATGTCATTATTACTGATTATGTTTGGGCTACTTTACACTTATCATAACAGTCCCATGACTCTATTAAGCTGGCCCGCCCGCTTCGACTCACCCGCTTCGCCCGCTCAGCTTTAGTATTGGAAACTAGATTTTATTTTCAAAAATGCCTTAACCACGGTTTATTTTAAAGATCTACTTCATGTCATATATCGCAATGCATCATATAGTGTAGGTATATCATACGCGATACGCTTATATTTTGGTTCGCCGCGGCCCGTGGTCGCAAGAGTAGCCAGAGAAAAGCCGGATTTGATAAATTACTTTATTCGTTCATAACCCTGGACTCGGCGATCGAAATTGGCAATTTTTATGAATCCTTGGCTGAAATGAAATGTACAGATATATTTTTCTATATAAATATAAAAGGAAACTTATTTTCCAAAAGCTATCAAATACTACCCAAGCGATTGTTAATGGCTACATTATTTAAAAAACGTTTATATTTATCGAGGTTACAATGTTTTGTCTTTATCAAAATTAAGGGCTTTGAATGGGATGGAAAGCATAATTACGTCACTAGTACAACATCTTTAAGAGAGCTATTAAGAGCTCCAGAGTACCTGTTTACAGTTGATTAATGAACGCTACTAAAACAAGCTCGTAATCAAAGCTTTTGCCAAAGCTGAATATTAATTATCTGTATTGCGGTAAATATTTTACGGGGTGAGTAGAGAACTGGATGGCTGAAATCCTGGTATCGCTTATGAAGTCTTTTTGAATATCTACTCAAACATCAACTATAAATTCATGGGTATAATGTACAGGCATAAGAAGAACACGAGCTTCACGATTTCTACTGACATTGATATGGTATGGTGTCAGCAAAACGTCAAAAGCGGAGCGTTTGAAACGTAATCGCGAGCGTTTGCTTTTCTATAACGATTTGAGTAGCAAGCGTGGTTAGGGCCCTTTAGACATGTTCTAGTAACGTTTGCTTCTGAGAAGGACACATACATATATTGCGGACTATATGTAAATTCTATGTACCTAACACGTCACTGTCAAAATTTTAAAGATTTTAACTAGTGAAATGAATCCAATATAAGCAAGGGAAGTTATGTCCGAGCTTGAATTTAATATCAGTGCAATAAGCAAGAATACATTTTTTACATCAAATCTTTGACAGCGACAAAATGCTTACAGTCGCGGCGCGTCGAATAATGAAAGCGCAAGGAAGGCGCTTCCATCGGCAGAATTACTTAGGGTTTTGTCTCTGGTCAATCTTAGTCTGCCTAAGAAAACGAACAGCACACCGGAGTATTCCACTGGAGAGATCGTCAGTATCTTTTGTGCTGCCGTACAAAGTTATAATGCGGTCGCAATGCCTTAAAATAGGTGTTTCGTTAACGGTATATGGCCGACAAGGAATGCAAAGATAAGTTTGTGCGGAGCTTGTCCAGCTCTGTGACAAAGGAACAATGGCTGACCCGGATATTTGTAGGAAAGTAGTCGGGTTTTTTGGGAGGCGAGCTTGTTACGTTTTCAGACTCCATGTTTTGTGGGTAAGTACATGGTTAGTGATACAGCTTACGTTATAATTTATTATTATTTTGATTAGCAAGAATCCCAATGTTTTAGCTACAGCATGGGCTACGGACCTTGGTAAAAGTAATCATTCCTTAGAAGTTTTTTAGTTTTTAATGAAACGGATAAATACCTACACGGGAAAAAAATTGTATCCCTTTTGAATTTTTTACAAAAAGCTTTTTAATGATAACAAATAATTCATGATTACGAGGCATTACATAAATAATTGCTAGAATTATAAAGCGTTACTGAAAATACTAAAAAGATTTCTAGGAACTACAAAAATCATTTACAGCCGTATATTTTTTCTCAGTATAATCTAAGTACCAATTTATTATTATATTACGAATAGTCTTAAGTTAAAGAGCTTACTGAATAAAGAAAGGTTTTTTATTTCGAATATTTATTTTCATATTTGAGTACAATAGAATCTGAAGGATTACGTTCATTGTAAAAAGAGCTTTTCTACGAGTTTTTCATAGCCTTGCAATAAATTTAAAAATGAAAACTGTATTTTTTTCAATAAAATATATTTCGTGTGCCGTTATCGGGATGAAATCAAGGGATGAAAGTATTTAAATTCTCCATGATTTCATATTATCCCAACAGTAAATAAGTAATCATTTATGTTTTAACGTCAGTTTTGGTCAGTTTATAGAGCAATTTAACGAACGAAAATGGCGCCCTTAATTATTGGGATTATAATAATAATAACATTCATCCGCTTTCTCCTATTTCAAACAACATAAAGCCGTTTATCGTCACACCGAAAACAGTAAACACTAATAAAGGTTATGGCACTAAAGTAAGATGTAACAATTCGGTGTAACGAGTTGGTCCCTAAAGCCCGTGACGTAGCCGCCACACAATACACTATCGCGACCGCCCACGGACCCCATACTATATTAGGTGATTCTTTAGTGGGTTGGCGCAAGACAGGAATTGTGGCGGAAGAATTAATCGCCAGGCTGACATACCAACTGTGTCGTCCCAAACTAAGCAACGCATGTACTATGGGAACCGTACAATGGACTGGGGACAATCCCAGTGACACCCAAACCTGGGAAAATTACGAAGAGGCCATTTCCGAAATTTGCCCCGACGGGAATCTAACCCGCAACCACCCGGTGTAGTGAGCTGAGCGGCCTACGCTCAAACCACTGCACCAAACGGTCGTCAAATATCGCTATATTAACATAACAAATGTATGATCTTAAAAGGTGACTGTCCACTTGGCTGTGCTATGAAACATGCCCGTCCGTTTCGAGCAATAGCATCGATTCATTCAGTCGGCTTAGCTCTAGTTAGCAGGAAATAAAGAGACCCTATTGGTCGCAGCGGGCGGGCCGCTTCCTAGCATAGCCAAGTGGACGGTCATCCTAAACGACGCTTGCAAAAGCACAAGAGTTTTTTAGGGTGACCGTCCACTTGTTTGTGTTGGGGGTACCGTACAAAGGACTGGAGGCGATCCCAGTGAAAGTTAGATCACAAGACAAGTTCAAGCATTTCAGGATCGTTTGTGAATACATAAGCGAGCTAAAAAAACTTAGTGAAAGGCGGGAACTGTTAGCGATTTCTCACGGAGTTGGCTTCGTAAGGAAACTTCTTGATTGGGGACGCACTACTCTTCAACCTCTTAGCTTTAGTGCGACACAAAAACCTCGGGAGACTGAACCCTTCGGTAAATAGCAAAGTTCCAAATCTCATGAATCTTTTCTGTCATCGTTTAGAACGGGCGATAACGGTATCGTATGGGCCCGCAATACTATAAGAGTGGGGTTAAAGAACTTGACCTAAATAAATTAGAAATGAAATATAGGTACCCACATTCACAGTATGGAGTTTATTTAGGATATTATATTTGGAGCATTATCCTTATTCTATTTCATATGACTGTATATACAGCACTATGGTATAAATAGGTATTGGTTATGCATACCATATTTTTAGATACTATTTTCATCGTTGCACTTCGTTTGAATGCGAAAAAAAATTAAGACAAATGATTTTTGTAATACCTCTTCCCAGTATAAGTTATTGTATTTTATTAACCTTTTTAATACTGAAAATATTTGAAATAAAACTATTTTTACGGATTATATCGCGTTTATTTTTACTTTTAATGTTCCCGACGTTTCGGCTGCTTTACAGCAGCCATGGTCACGGGGGGACTGAGGTGTTAGACGTCCTGATCTCATAGTTAGTAACTGGGTACCCTCATATTAAGTTGTTGTTCCTATACCCTCATATTAAGTAAAAATAAACGCGATATAATCCGTCAAAATAGTTTTATTTCAATGTGTAGTATTCGCGTAAATATAAGCAATCAGAAAATATTTATTATAATGCCTTGTTTTCATAAATTATTCGCTTTAATTCCAGAACGTTTGGAAAAAATACTAACAGCGATACTAAACTACAAAGAATAAAATCTTGTATTTTATTTCCTCAGTATGTTACAGCAGGGTCAGTTATAGTCACCATCGTTACCACATGTTTCGTTTGTACTCTACTCACCAGCAGATGTTAGTTATTTCTGCATTATGACAAGCCCACAAGCACTCTCAGTATTTATTGCCAACATTCCGTCGCGGTTGTAAGCCTCTCCGTCGCGATAACAAACGGTCCTCTCTCCGATTCCGCAATTACTTTGACCTAGGTTTTTTAAACCAGCTAGCAGGTTCTCGATACTGCCCCCCTAGCCAAGTGTCTTCGTCTACAAGCGTTTCTACAAAACGCTACGCTTCAATGTATGGAAATAACATTACAAGTCGATAAGTAGATCACGTGACTTATGTCATTTCCATACATGAAGCGTAGCGATTTGTAGAAACGACTGTAGACGAAGACACTTGGCTAGAGGGGCTGGACTCACATTTGTGCACCGTACATCGCACAAGACGTATTGGTGGCGAAATAACTCAATAAAAAAGCTTATCAAGAAAACTTACATCCGCTGGTAGAGCCTAGTTGTAGAGTCAGCTGTTTATTTGCCATCGACCGGGGTAGTACCATCCACTCACAGAAGATTGGCATGATGTAGTTATTAAAGCTGCGATTCGTACGATGAGTGAGAGAGCGCAAAGCCCAACCTATATCTCTTTCCCTCCCTCGGTGCTACCGTTAATGTTAGCGTGCGAGCGATGTCTTTAGTATTGCAAGCATCTGTAGGCTACGGAACTACTTAACACCAGGCAGGCCATACGCTTGTTTGCGGACTTAGTTCAATAAAAAAAGTAAGAACCAAATCATGCGCATCTTAATCATGTACATTTTATAAGAAGCGAAATTTTGTATATTTAAATACGGAAGTATACCTTAATAATAGCTTTAATCTTTTGCATGCGATGTGTTAATAGACGATAAAACAAAATCTAAGCGCTCTTCAAACAGTGAGGCCATTCATAATTGCAAACTGCTTATTAATTCCCAAATGACATTGAGTACTCAAGAATCTCCAAGGAAATTAACGATCAGCGCTAAACCCGGCATATTTAAGGAGCCATCAGTGTTTCATTTATTTTCATATCCCTGAGGGGGGCAGTTTGTTTTACAAGCATTCAGAAAATTAAAAGCTGAGCAGATGCTCGGGCCCGGCAGTTAAATGGCGGGTAACGCGGAATGGGAACTACAAGGGACGTTTCGTTAACAGCTGAAACGTCAAAATTCCTCGTTATCTCGTTGGATCGTGTTGGGAATGTCAAAAACCGGTCGGGCCGCCTGCCTGACTGTATTTAAGGTATAATTTGTACTGGAGTTTGAGTTCTGAATTAAGATACTCAATTCCTTTTCTTAGAAGTTTCATTCACTTCAAAAGTTGATTAAGACATATTCTCTGTATTTTCTACTCAGTCAACAATTTGGCATACATAAAATAATAAGAACTCAATTGTTTTTAATCCTTATGCCTTCGAACTAGTTTTCACGCGATATTATTAAAAGCAAGTTAAAATAATGGTACATTCGGTGACATACATTTTTTTCATCAAATCCATAACTTTTCAGTGTTTCCTAATCTACACAATATTTTAATAGGTTTGAAAAATTGAGAATGTCCAGCGAATTACGTCGCTGACTGTACTTACATAGAACATTGAACGCCAACGTACTCTATGATCAGTAATCTATTTGACTTGCACTAGAGGTCACACGGTCAAGTTCGAGACAGTAGTCCTGACCACGCTTGGCCGGATTACAGTGACGTCAAAGGGCACAGACAGAACAATGAGGTAATCACACAGTGTGACGTAATGAAGGACAACTACTGAACATGCAAAAGGGTGAAAACATCCAAAATACGGACAACATAATACGAGTGTGCGAACAATGTACACAATCTCCCCTGATTTAATATCCACAATTCACACGCACAAAAGGCCCTTTTCATATTATTCGTTGCTGTTGAAGGTATAGCGCAACTAAAGTGTGTCGTTTTAGTGGAGTCAAATACCCGTCGTTAGTACGGTCTGGAGCTAAAATGTCACGTCCCGAACGCTTTAAGCTGTCGTTGTCACAAGTATGTACTATAATTTTGTCATAATGTTTTAATATGAAATCCCGCTTTACAACTGCGAGAGTGTGCGAATACCCTTAAATGTTTTCACTAGCTTTTGAAACTGGTTTTGCTCAGAGTAACATAATGTTTCAGCGAGCAAGTGAATCGTTTTTCAGAATGTCGTGTTTCAGAGTGCGTACCGTTTTAAGGTGACTGTCGACTTGAGCCGGGCCCGTTAGCTTCGACCAATCGGACCGCTTCATTTTAATGGGTTGAGGAATATATAGCGATCCCATTGGTCGAAGCGAATGGGCTAGCTAGCCCAGCTAGTCCGCCCGGCTCAAGTCGACGGGGACTCTTACGT
Source organism: Notodonta ziczac (assembly GCA_918843915.1). Classification (NCBI taxonomy): domain Eukaryota; kingdom Metazoa; phylum Arthropoda; class Insecta; order Lepidoptera; family Notodontidae; genus Notodonta; species Notodonta ziczac. The sequence goes on from OU974041.1 coordinate 2,016,810, forward strand.
GGTGGTTCGGATTTAAATGAAAAGGAAGTCGATTAACATAAATAATTATAGCCAGACTGACACACCAACTGTATGGTCCCAAACTCAGCAATGCTTATACTATAGTTACTATACAATCGACTGGGGGTGATTCCAGTGTCACCCAGACCAGTACAACATTACGAAAAGGCCATTTCCGAAATTTGCCTCAGCGGGAATCAAACCAGCAACCACCATGTGCAGTGAGCGGCCTACGCTCGAAGCACTGCGCTAAGCGGTCGTCAAAGTGCGATGTACGTTAATGTAAAATTACCTACGTAGCTGCGACTAACTGAAGGGCGAACCAAACAAGCTTATAACCTGCCTGATGTTAAGCAGTCATCACAGATGCTTGCAATACCAAAGGCACTGCTCGCACATTGCCAACCTAAAGGGAATTGGAACAAAGGACAGATGACCGAAGGCCAGATCTATCTGTAGACTTGGATTCAGTCTGCCTAAGGGTTCTAGTTTCAGAAATAAAGGAAATTACTAAGGGTTCAGCTGCGTTCAGCATAAAATAAATAGCAGAAATCGGCACCGTTATTTATAGATACACTAGCGACGCGCCCCGGCTTCGCACAGCGCAAAGAAAAGTTTATATTGGAAACCTCTAAAATTATCAGTGTTTCTCTACTATATTATGTATGTATTATATATATAAACCTTCCTCTTCAAACACTCTATCTATTAAAAAAACCGCATCAAAATCCGTTGCGTAGTTTTAAAGATCTAAGCATACATAGGGACAGACAGACAGCGGGAAGCGACTATGTTTTATCCTGTGAAGTATATATATACGGAAACAGCTTAAACAATTCAAATGCTCGTTAGCGACTTTTTGTACTAAAGAAAAGATAAAAGATGTCTTCGAATTAACCTCCAGCGATGGATAAGTGGGTTGAGCTAAGGAATAGGATAAAAGGGATTCGGCCCAAGGAAACGGATTAGTAACAAGTCGTCTTAATCCGATATTATTCACAGAGATTACAAAGAGATATCTCACTTTGACGGCAAAAGATTCTCGCGAATGTCTATTGTAAACGAAATATAAAATGGGACTGGAAACATTTTATCTAATTCTACAGAAACGTGAATAAAATATACGTTTGGAATCATATTATATATTTGGAATGAGGGACTCGGGGTGAAGTTATTATAAAAAAAAAAAGACTGAGAATTCTAGTTCAATATATTCACGTGAGCCACCTGGGGTAGTACCACCTGCTCACAAAAAAACCTGCTTAAAGTAGCTATCATAATAATAATAATAAATCCATTTATTTCAGGCAAATACCCATATTAAATTAACATTACAAAACACAATAACCAATAAATAAAAATAAAGTAAAAATATCAATAAAATCGAAATCAAATTAAATTACAATAGCATTAAATAAAAAAATATTTCCAATTACATTAGGTCACATTAAGTTGCACCATACTCAATCAACAATCGACAATTTGTGTTACGATCTATAATATAATTATTAGATATATTGCATTATATTATACTAGTGCACCAAGGTACTAAAATAAATAATCTTAGTTATTATAACTGTAATTCGTACGATGAGTGAGAGACCGTTCAAGAAATAAAATAATTATCCTAAAGATACATTTTCTTCTGCTTCGTACATATCAGATGCCTTAAATATAAAATATCAGTCTACGGGTGTATAATATATTATTTTAAAAAGGTATTATGTGACGTGAACTCGTTAGGTATATAATTTATAATCCAATATACCCGCTTACGTTTTACAACATAGACTGTCCTATATTTATAAATGAGATTCACATACAAATCATCCCGACCTGCTAGTTATCTGTTCAATATGAGCTCTGTACTAGTTATTTTATCTATATATATAAAACTCAAAGGTGACTGACTGATCTATCAACGCACAGCCCAAACCACAGGACGGATCGGGCTGAAATTTGGCATGCAGGTAGATGTTATGACGTAGGCATCCGCTAAGAAAGGATTTTGATTAATTCTACCCCCAAGGGGATAAAATAGGGGATGAAAGTTTGTATGAAACTTTGTCAATTAAATTCTACGCGGACGAAGTCGCGGGCACAGCTAGTTGATAATAAAATAAACATAAATATTAAATATTTATGACATCATTTTTAAGTCGGATAACCTACCATTGCTTTAAAAAATATGGTTATTCTGAAATATCCGAAGCATATTCAATTTGAACGAGCGGCTTATTAAAGACAATTTCGTTTATTTGCGATAAACGCACGTTTCATTTGGTTGAAATCGTCAAAGCAACCATTTTGCTGCCCATTTATCCGTGTATTCGCTTACGGCAAACTCTTTAGTATTGAAATATTCTGTAGAATAGCCAGTGATAGCACGTAGAATAAACAATATTTGGTTTTTAATGGAATAAAGACGTATATAATGAGAAGGTTTTCTAAACACTTGATCAGATAATTAGATTAATTAGGTACACGCGTAGTTCACAATCTCGAACTCGAGTAGCTGTGTATTTCTAGAGCTTCTTAAGAGCCCTTTAAATATACAGGATGATATTTTATAATAATATTATCTATTATTATACAGGACGCTATAGAAGTTCCTTATAGTAATATTTACACGCATATGCATCAATTATTTGTATCGAGAAATTAAATAAATGGTAAAAATGTAATTGAAAATCGTATCTTTTTCCATATTTTCTTAAGTCTACGAACTATTAAAATGTCCCTGTATCTATGAAGATATCCTCGTCTTTTCTACCATAATATCATAGTTTACTAATTGCCGGCTCTAAGCTAAACTTTTTTTTCTTAATCGTCATTCAACAAACGCTGATTAAAAAATTCGAACCCAAACGTAATCGGTACGTTCACTTTCAACAATGTTCACATTATTACAAGAGAGGTCGATTCCGTAAACACGTCACGCAATGGCGACCTAAAGGGACTTTTTCAAAAATTATGATCTCCCGTTACACGGTGCGATGTTGAAATTTTATTTCGACGTTCGCGCGTGCTTCGGCCGACACAATTTGTTGGAGTTTTAAATATTTACATGTACCGTGGCGTATGCTTAATACATTCCTCATCTGCATAATGTAATATTTTTCGCGAGGCGTACAACGGTATTCTTATTTTTGTTCGCGATATAAGTAGGCACGCTTATTTTGTAGTCGCCTCAAAAAGGTGAAGTCCGTGTCGATTTATGTGGTCGGGGTTCAATAGTCGAAATACTATAAACACTAATTGTATTTTTAAATTGATCATTAGCTAATTAAAAAGCCTTATGGTAATTATTTTTAATACAACAAGTGTAATATTAATAGATAATTAATTGTGGGAATACAAGTATGTGGTGTTAACTAACTTATTTAGATACCCACTGCCGATTTAATTTCTTCTGATTCTCACTGGGCGTTTACATGTTCACATGTACCTACACAATCGTATTATTATGAAACATTTTAACTTTTTGAACATGAATCTAAACCTCTAATTATGTAAAATAAAACAAATGACCATTTTCAGGAATTCTCGCTATTTCGCGCTGATCCCCAAAAACCTTGCCTAAATCCCTCTCGTTTAGGATAATGTTCAGTACATAGCAACTCATTTTAATTATTTCAGCCCTGTTTACGGGAATGTTTGTTCAGGTCTGGGTTTCTTTTAATTTTATCATTACTGAAACACGAAGGGATTGACATTTTAAAACAGAGCGTAGCGTGTGACGACTCGTATGATGTAATTCAAATATACAGTAGTTACTATGAATAAAAAAGATTTCTTATTTATTGGAACCACCAACCCGCACTGGGCCAGCGTTGTGGATTACGCCCTGAATCCCCCTTCTAGTGAGGGGAGGCCCGTGCCCAGGAGTGGGACGTCAAAAGGGATAAATTATTATTTATAGGTACCTAGTGGGTAGATAGGTTAACAACGGTACTAAGGACCAGTTAGTATTGACCTGCCTAGTGTTGAGCAGTTGTCGTAGCCTACAGAAACTTGCAATATCTACCTACCGAAGCATTGCTCGCTCCTTGCCGATCTGAAGGGAAATGGGAAAGAGGGAGGAGAAGATATAGGGGTTTAGGCTTCCGGCTTTCTCACTCATCGTACGAAACACAGGTATAGTAGCTACTTCACGCCGATCTTCTGTGAGAGACTGGTACTACCCAGTCGACTCATTCCTTATATGACTTGTAGTCAATTGGTTACAACGTGGCTCTACCATCGTAATCGAGATCCATTTTAGAGCCATTCCTAAAACATTTTTAGGTTATAGACTTTTAGCGCAAAAGGGAAGATCTTCCAGGCAGGCGGGTGTTATGCCTGGCGGGGCGGCCGCTATGCCCCGCCGGTTATTCTCGGGGTCTTGTATATATAGTCACGATGCTTGCAAGTCTTAATATCGTGATTCAGTTTTTCTATGAAGAATCCGTACATTGTATTGAGGCGCTGCATTTAACGCCATCTGTCCGTTTTTGTCGGCGACGTGAATGTGAGGTCGCCACAGACTTATACTATACCTTGCTATTCAAGATATACCTACGAGCTGTGCTGAAATATTGGGCAAACATTGCGTACTGCAAACCTGTACTAAGTCCTCTCTTGAGGCTCGAGCGTATCGATAAACCCCACTTAGCTGATGAACGGCACACTATATTAGCCATGTACAGACTAACTGAGCAGTTTCGCGAGGCTTCTTCGCCTCACTACCCAGTCAGGACGTAAGTTCTTGTCCGAGGCTATGGTTATATTTAGACGAATCTGTATCCGGACGGTACCCGGCTGCAAAAACGCAGTTTTGACGTAGTCGAAATAACCGCATCTAAACTGCAATTAAGTCGGCTTGCAGTCCAGTTACAGGTATTTTGAATATACTCTAAATGCTTACGCTATCTGAATACCTACCGACATTTGTTGCCTCGCTGTTAGTTCATCTGTAGAGCTAAATGCGAATATAAGTACCTACCTACTAATCGCACGCGCAGTCATCTTTTTGTAGTTAAAGTAAATCTCAATCAAATAGCTTTATACTTAGTAGTTTGATCAAAGTCTGGTATTAAAGCATATTTTATGGTAGCATAGAAAATCGACTTTATGCCGGGGCAATAAAGATAGCAAATAATAGGTCCCACTCATGTTACGACCGTCTCACGTCGTTAGATCGCGGACGATTGCAGCGCACCTGCGACGTCTGGACGAGTATGAAACGAACTTTAGTTTACCGTTCGATCAATAGCATTGGTTAAAAATAACGCCATTTACTTATCACGTCATATTGATGCGATTCTATTGGTCCTTGTGCTGCTTTTGCTGAGCGCTATACAATGTATGAATCTCGTGTCAAACAAGAACGACGACATCTTTTATGCATTTATAACTATAGATACAAAGGTCAAAACTGCATGTCTTTAAAATAGTAATCTACCTCAGCATTTAGCTTAAGCTCTAGCAGGATGCAGGCAGAGTCTCCGTCTTATCTCCGCTGCATCGCCTCCCGAGCCGGATTAGTGTTGATCACTAGATATTCTGTCTACTTACGTCGGTATTACCAGGTACAAATTGCGGGATTTAAATTTTCTTTAGAGATGTCTGAATACAATCTCATCTCAGACGGACTAATACAGAGAAAATAATACAACATGCAACATTTTATGTCAACAAAATTAATATGGAGTTACCAGTGTAATTAATTTATAAAGATGAAAACATAATTTTATTTATTTTTATTGAACAAGCATTACCGCCGGTCGATTGTAAACATTGCCCGTTTAAAACCATAAATAATGGGGCCCTTAAATTTGCCGCACGGCTTATGCTCGACACATTTTGGGTGCTGTTAGCACCTGAACCAATTATGCGTAACCTTTGCTTAGTAGTGTACTAGAGTAGCTAATAAACAATTAGTAGTAGTATTAGTAGTATTAGGCGCATTGAAAACAGGATTCATGTGAAATTACGCCCTTTTACTAATAGGTACTCAAAGGATAGGCTCATAAGTGACGGAAGATTGACACCCAGCGATCGGCCCTGATATAATAATCACTACATTACTAGGCTTTGACTAACAAAAAGAAGAATACTCTCTATCTCGGTTGTACTACAAAATACAAGCAATCCTTGGGTCTTATCTTTCTGATTATATGTTTTTATTAGCTAGTTGAATACCGTTTCTTTAACCTGTACCTGGTTCTACCTAGCTCGTTTAAAATGACCCACGGTATTGGGTATTGATTATCTCTATGACCAGCTGTTTAACAATTCAACAACTAAACACGCGTTCATTTATTACAAAAGCAGCCAGCACGTAGACATGGAACGGCAGCACACGTTCTACGAATATTATGTAGGTAGATAACTATTTATAAAGAGGGTAAGTGGGGTGCGTCATAAGAATAAACGAGCCACATTAGGGCCACACGTCGCTGCGCGGCCGAGCCATTCCGTAAAAATGTACCAGTGCGTTGCGTGTGGACGCAAATAAGGCGGAACAGCTATTTTTCAAATGTTTACGGAGGCCGCGTATAAAACATTCATATCAGCTATGATAGGTGAGTGTTGGCGCAATTGGCGAGTTCAGCACATTTTGACCTGACGCATTTCAACTGACGTAAAAGATGGACGCATTTCGTCCGGTTAAAAAGTATTTAAATAAATATGGAACTGGCACTTTTAATAAGATAAAGTCATCTCCTCTGGTTTCAAGCGTAGGAATAAAAAACACACTAACTAGCACTAACGTTACCTATTGTAATATCCTCTCAATATCCACTGTGCGAAAGACGACGAGATGACCTGTTTTTAGTGTATTAAGTCGTTAGACATCAGTCGTTAAGGCATCAAAGTACCTCACTAATTATTGTTATGTCAGCTTGAAAATGAAACACAATTTACACTAGTGGTTTGAGACAGTGATAAAGTCTATGTCATACCTATAAACATAAAGTGTTAAAATAATTTACAACCCTCACATATTATTAATAATGATGATATCATACTTTCATGTTTCACAAGCGGTATTAAATCGAGCAACAACTCGCAGCTTTAAGCGTTACGATCGTGTGCACCGAACACTCAGCTCTCATCTTAAATACCCTTGCGAGCCACTTCTCATACATTTTAAATAAGAATTACCCCTCCAAGTGAAGGAGACACCGAGAGGAAGTTACCCACTGGCGTCTAACCATTACTCCGAGAAATGCCAATTTAAACTTGTAACGAGGTTTGCCGCGAGTGGCTGCGGAACGAAATTAAAAACTCCACGGACCCAGCCGGATAGCTGGGTGGCTGGATGGGCACCCGTAACAGGCCTAACTTCGATCCTCACTTTGTTACGTACTTCCCTCACGGCAATTTTCAGCCTTTTCAACGCGAGATCACGATGCAAAAACCGCGCCAACTAGTTCGAGCGCGCCAGTGCGTGATGCCGACATCCGAGTTAACGGTAAACTCTTCACATTAAGCTTCACATTTTAACAGGCGGTTTTCAGCTCGATTGTAAATTGGAATTAGTAGTGTTGTTGCTGAAATTGGAAATAGGTCATTGTTTTTGATTTGATTTGAGCTGGATATCAAACATGTCTCAAATCTTAGATCGACTTCCGCTAGCAGTGCTGAATCTATTTTCTAGTGTAATAAAATTTATAAGAATTGTTTTGTCAACTACTTGTTTTGTCTTAGATTATTTTACGACCTAAGTGAAAACAAGATATCATCATATTACCTTCTATAAATAGTGAAAGAAATGGACCGATTAGGCTTGATCAAATCCGTGAGATACAGTCTTGTTGCATGCTAGGCTTTGGTGAGATGTTTGAGACTGGGCAAGCCAAATTACTACTACGACGGCCCAATGCTATTTTACTCTCTTCAAATGTAATTAAAATACAGCACTTTAAAAAACTATCAAGCTACAAAGTTGTACGGTCTCGTAAATAATAGGGAATAAGTTCTAAAACTGCGACCAGACAGATGTCAGTTTAAAAACAAACTTAAGGGCGGAGACACTTCGCTACAGCATGTTACAAAACAATCCAGATGCTAAGACGCGGAGTACGTGAGCTGAATAGGAGACAAGTGTTAGGGCTCCTTCAGATTTAATAGATTGACATGCAGAACCGCGAACATATAAAGAAATAGTGGCATGGGTACTGTTGATGCGTCGGAATGGTCGATATAATCTAATTAAAGCTACGTGTAATTAAGTATAATTTGCCGAATGTTTAAAAAAAAAATATATTAATAGACACATATATACGCTATATTATTTGTCTAAGCGTAGTAAGTAGACATAACATAGTAACTGCTTATTTATTATTTTTGAAGAAATAAAAAACTTGAGAGGTGTCAAGGGACACCCGGATGGAACGAAGTTGCAATATCCGGAACTTGTGCAGAAACACTGTCAGGATTCATTATTGTTATTATTTATTTTGTACAAAAAACCTGTATACACTCAACAAAAATAATCGTCGCGACACCACACTGTTCAATACGAAATAGAAAGACGAGACGAAAATAACTGGCTTGCTTTCTATAAGAGAGAGAGAGAGACAGACAAAGAAACACGCGCACGCCGCACGGCTTACAACTATAGCAAAAAGTGTCGTTACAACTTTTGGTCTTAATTTTTTCCATCTTTCATCTCATCATCAATTTTTTCCAGCCCCCTTTCGCACCGCGCGATAAGGAACTTCGTTCTAAAAATCAATAAGTATCCACAAAGAAGTGGGTCAATATTTACTGGTAATACTTATGAGTCAAATTGAAATTCACTAAAGCTAGTGATTTTGTACCGGTTTAGAAACTATAACTTACTTAAGCATTTGTACTGTTTAGGTATTTTTGCCCACGAAAATTATTTTCCTGGTACTAATAATTGTAAAAATAAATATGCAATAAATATAAATAAGTCATCATCCCCATTGTAATCATTTAATAACATTACTAATTCATTGATAAGTAGTTACTGTTACTTACGTAACGTATTTACTGAATTGAATATCGGAAATATACTTAGTATCTACCTACATTTTTGAGTAGGTATTAAGTACTACAAATATAACCGTGGAACATAAAATTTTCCTTAACAATCCTTGTTGCCTTCAACATAAGATTCAAATGAGCAAAAATTTTCATTATCTAGATACTGCACTTGCATAATAAAAGAACACCCTGCGCGCAGCCCGGTCTGAACTACCCCTCATACACCCGCCCCGTCTCCGATAGTTGTGTATAAAGCGGTTATTGAATATTAAATTCACGAAATGGGATATTATTATGAAGGGGAAAGAAAGTTGAAAAAGATCGCTACATTTTTTTTCTTCCACATTAGTTTTTATCTTTTTATCTTTTAGGACTCTTTTATTCATAAATACGGTTTAGATGGTGGAATTGTGAAATGGCATCGTCGGTAACATAAAAAGATTGAGGTTGACCGGATCCAGATCTATGGTTAGTCAAACTGAGGTAGGTAGATAAGTAAAGCATTATTATAATGAACAAATTGAACAAAAAGCTTGTGATATTTTTTATTTCAAACGATTTCATGTTTGAATATGGAACACTTTTTTAAGTTAGCGAAATGTTATTCCAAAAAAAAGGTTCCGATTTGTTTTGCTATGTTCTGATTGATTGGCCGTTCACGTTTTATTTGTCGTGTGGGAATACACCACGGTTCCACTGAAACACAACGGTACAACTAAAACCCGAAATACGGACCATATTTCGTTTGACTTCCACATAACTTTGAAAGCATATTTAAATAAAAGTTTTACTTGCCTATTAACATAACTCAATACTTCTATTGCTTATTATACTTTTGTGTTAACTTTATAATTATTATGCGAAATAGGGATGTGGACAAATATTTTGTTAATGGATAATTATGTAAAGTAGGTCCAATGATTACTAACAATTAATTAATTTTCAAAACAACGTAAAAAGTGCCATAAACAATATAAAGAGTTTACAGAGTTATAACAAAAAACTTAAATACGTTATAAACACGAGTTAGATAACATTTTACCTTGTAAAATTTGACTTTGGCGAAAATACAGATACTTAAAAACAGTACTAAGTCTCTACTGAAGAGTTTTTAATAGCGAATCAGTAATTATGAACTTACTGTAAATATTAAATATTTTTGAAGGAATATTTCACAATAATGGTAAAAATAAAGATAATATTATAAAAAGTCTACTAAGTTGTAAGAAAATGAACACAATTATAATTTTCGGAGTCCTAAAATTATTGTATTATTTAAAAACATAATCTTCAAACGTATTGAACGTATACTATCAGTTTATAAGTGCACAATCAAAAGTTTCCACTTGATTTCAACAACACTTTGCAGTGATCTGAAGTCTCCCACTTGACTTTACAATCATGATACTTATATCTTACCATACGAAATAAAGACAAGCGCATCACAGCAGACATATTGCATAACCTATGCTAAATACCACAAGACTACAGTTAAGTATAACAAAATAGTTCATCCAAAGAACGAGGGCGGTAAAGTGAAAAAACAACAGTTATTTCGGCACGTCGTTTTCAGTTCAGCACAAAGTTTTCCTTTGAAACCGTTTCGCGGACGCGTCAGTGCGGCTGTTTTGCAACGCTGCGTATTTTGAATGGTCTTTTTTCGGTCGTTTGTCTTCGCGTTAAGCCGAGCGAGCCCCTTTCTAAGCTCGCACGGCTCAATTTGAAACCATTCACAACGGCAATATTTAAACTTCGCCTCATTTGTGTAATGTGAGTGTAAACTGCTGTGAGGAATTTGAGTTTGTTTAATTGTTTTGTTTTATATTCATGTTTTTTTACATAAGATCATGGCTGTAGGTGAACCTCTAAAGAGTGTGGTTAGATAAATTTAAACTATTCAGTTCGATATTTTATTTTAATTTGCAAGCATGAAAAACGTTGGTGCCAACCTAATTCATACTTAAGAATTTAATTGTTAAGCAAAAACAGTTTTTTTTGCTTAACAATTAAATAAGGCAATCTGCACACGAATTTCCCAGAGGTACGGGCATTGTAATGGCCTTTACTCAACACGACTCCAAATATCACCCCACATACAAATATCTAACTATATTACAATGTGCGTACAACTAAGTATGAAATTAATAAAGTTGTGATCGGGTTTATTTCAACATAATAAATTCATATTGCTGGTAGATTCTTGTTAAAATATAGATAGTTTGGTAAAAGGAAACTCGGAAATTCTCGTGAAAACTCTTTAATAAGTATGTAAGGGGTGTGCTTTTAAGTATAGTAAAATAGTATATACTAAAACAACAGCGTGTTTAAGTGCAAATTTGGATATAAGCATTACGTATTGTATAGAAGTAAATCAGTAAATTGTCCTCCCATGATTAAGCAGTCATCAGATCAATATAAGTACCCACATTTCTTAAATTATAAGTATTTTTATATATCGGCCTAGGTATCGGTTAGGATAGCTCCTCCGTCCTCATCTTTAAAACAATAACTTACCCAACATCACCGCTAAGTACATTTCCTTGAGCGGAACCCTCAACACGAAAGTCTTCAATTCAATAAAGCACCACTTACATCGTCGTGGGATGAAAGAGCGAGTGAGACCTCAGGTCAGAGTAGCATACACTTGGGAAATATGCGACAGACGTGGTCACTGTGCTGGTTACGTACCGAGGCCGTATTTAGGTCATTTAATTAAGCTTAAGATCGTTGGTCGTGTCTCAATTATCTTCGTATTAATTGCGAATTCTAGTGGTGTCGCGATAAAGGTATTGTGCATTCTACTGCAGATTCAAGTTTTGCCGGAAATATTTGTTGCTAACTTGTGTTAGTTGAACAAATTCGGACGTATTAACACTTTTGTACTATGTGATGTTCCTACTTAATGTTTATATTAACACAATTATACGTGTATTGATGTATGTAGCTAGTAGCTGTAGACAATCGGTAATAATTTTAAGTCATAGTAATAAAAATATAAAAAGTAATTTTAAAATAAACTTTGGCACAGGAAACATTTTAAACTGCTTTTATGCGTAGAAGCCACAAACATTCCAGATAAAGTTTGCAAAATGTTTGCATAATAATGAGATATTACATTTATGTTTATAGAATATATTCGAAGAATGTTCGAAATTCTATCGAATGTTTATACAATTTAAATCTATATCAACTCCTCCAAACCGCTAAATATTATTTCAAAATTTTAAAAGATCCTACAGATGTATTTATTTAAGTCAATAAATAGAGGCTAACGTGAGGAAATTACCGTAAACACAATAAAGTAGACTCCACAAACGTTTCCATTCGTGAACCAGACCACGTACACACAAACAGACACTGAAAGAAGCACATCGTACGTTAAAGGTGAAATTTATTTTGGAAACTAAATAAAAATGCCGAAGTGTGATGTCGATTTGTACCTTTTAATATCGACAATAGAATCCTTTATGGTGTGACCGGCGTGAATTACGACGCGACTTGATGTATTTATGGGCGAAAAACAAAAACTCACGCGCGGGTAAAGAGTCGTAGGAGAAAATTCTTTGTTTGTTGCCCTTTTCTTAATCGGTTTAATACTCAATACAACAGAGCTGTTGGAATTTATTGTTTTTGTTTCTTATTGAAAATCAGATTCTATTGAAAACGATATTATCTAGTTAAGTAGTTATCCACTTTATACATTCAATTTCGGTGTACGTATGTTCCTAATTCTTCTCCCAAACGGCTAGACCGATTTTCATGAATTCTTATTGTAATAATGACAGTACAAATAAGTATTATATTTTTAGTTAGTATATTTTTTTATATATGTAGACTCAGTCGACGGTACTGTTGTCGACATGCAGAAAAAAAAATCTATAATAGCGAAGAAAAAGCTATCTGAATATAAAAAAAAGAAAAGCTCGTGTTAATGAAAAGGTTAATAATTTAAACCCCATACGATTATTTTCCCACCGTGGCCCTGCGTTATCGAGTGGGTTATAAATTAAAGGATCGAGTGAGCGTTTTTCACGCGGAAATGAAAAATAAACGAAATGAACTTTTTAGGAATCCGTTACTGATGAGAACGAACGTATGGATTGCTGATTTTATTTTCTGTTCAATTTATTTGAAGCGTCAAAAGCCTATTGCCTAGAGGGGCCGTCTTCGTAGCTGAGAGGTTACGGGTGTAATTTTAGTTTATTTATGGACCTACAAGCAAGTTTAATCCTTATCTTGTTTAATCTAAATATATATAACTCAAAGGTGACTTACTGACTGACTGACTGAAAGCAATGGGCGGATCGGGCTGAAATTTGGCATGCAGGTAGACGTTATGACGTAGGCATCCGCTAAGAAAGGATTTTAATTAATTCTACCCCCAAGGGGATAAAATAGGGGATGAATAATCCCGAATTTTTGTTAACTTAAATTACACGCGGACGAACTCGCGGGCACAGCTAGTATGTGATAAATGATGACTTGAATAGAAGAAGCACTAAGCAAATCTACCAACTTGTTTTTATTACTTTGACATAGACCCAGACCCATATGGTATTAACAAATCGGTCTCAAGTCTGATCGAAATCGGTGTCAAGCGATCTTGGAAATGTCATTCTTATGGGATTCTAGTACAAAATGACACGTCAAAAGCGTGCTCAAGACCGCTTTCAGACTTGAAATCAATTTATTAATACGGCCCCAGTCTCTTGATACTAGTGATTTGTGTATGCATATTAGACAACCGCTTGGAACACTGGTTCGAGCGTAGGCCGCTCGGCTCACTGCACATGGTGGTTGCGGGTTCGATTCCCGCCAGGGCAAATTTCTGAATGGCTTTTCGTACGTTGCCCAGGTTTGGGTGTCACTGGGATAGCCCCCAGTCCATTGTACGGTACCCATAGTACAAGCGTTGCTTAGTTTGGGACCACAAAGTTGGTGTGTTCGTCTGGCGATATCAATACGATATTATATGGAACATATCGCGCAGTAAATAAAGACATTAAACGTACCTATCACGTAATATCCACATTCACTGTTTCGAACATCCTCGACGTATAATCTATTGGAGATAACGATATAACGGAAACTATAGAGGCATTAATCAACCCGGTCCGAGGTAGTCGGAGCCAATAAGGTTGTATATAACTCAGCGAATCTAATTTGGCTCGCCCGACCCCCGCCGGCGAGGAAGGGTTAAACTTATTATACGTGTTAATATTGTGGATGTGCCTCGCTATTATTGACATTATTAAAGCATTTTGGATTTTTTTAAATTGGAATCTGAGGTTTAAATAATTTTAAAATTGGCTAAAAGACAGATGTTAAAATTTTCCAAAACAGTATTAGTTAGTCCAGTACGACGTCATTACTGAGTAATTTTAGCAAAATGTACAATTATTATATTGTTACGTACACGTACTAGGGGTAGGTACAATTAATGCCGACTACGTGTATAAAGGGTTTATTCCGCTCTCCACAAACTTGACAAATACACAGTTCTACACTAGTTCACTAATACTAGTTACACACAACAAGCACTGTTCCGAATCACTTAGCAGACTCACAGTATTCCAATATTATCGCCTAGGTCACTGGTATATCACTCTTCGTTCGCTTACTTAAGTTCCGTACACTGTCGCTTCCAAGAAGTAACTAACTCGCTACCCGTCGTCAACACCTTATATACGGAATAAAGATGCGAGCTGGTATTTTCCTGAACATTCTCGGTAGGTATGTACGTAATAATAATCGGAATCGAATGATCTCGAGACACATTGTCGGCTTCCCTTTGTATTCGTTCGCGAGTAGGTATTCGCCGGCCGTCGCGCCGATAACGCAAGGGCGTTCACTTTATACCTACATACCTACAGTCTCGAACATTCAATTTTTAGGGATCCTTCGTAATTAATCGATGGAGTACATCTAGAATAAAAATGCGTTTTTGTATCAAGCTGATAAAATAAGGATCCTTCGAGATATTTGACCAAGTAGTTTCTAGGTCGCAACATTATCCCCCTCTTAGTCATGCTCGTCCCGAGCATCATTTGTTCCATGATACCGAGCCAATCTGTCCACATGGACTACCTTTGGCTTTCCTCGAAGTCCCTTCTTAATGCGATAGGTCACATCGTTGATCCTCGTAATAACTGTATAAGGTCCTTCCCAGCGAGCCTGAAGTTTCGGGGACTTCCCTTTTCTGCGAAGAGGATTGTGGAGCCACACCAGTGTTCCTTCTTCAAAACCATTGGTGTTTGCATTTCGATCGTACCGGGTCTTCATCTTTATACTCGACTTCCAGTTGTATTCCCGTACCATTCGATGCACCTCGTCCAGTTGGTTTTGAAGGTCACTCACATAATCTGTAACGGGCTTGGGACTGTCGGGTGACGTGCCGGTTATCGCATCCACTGGGAGCCTCATTTCTCGAACAAAATTTACTTTGGCTGGAGTGTGACCCGTACTGTCATGTACTGCAGACCGATAGGACATCAGAAACAGCGGAATGTATTGGTCCCAGTCTCGCTGATGTTCGTCTACGACCTTGGCCAGGTGGTTTTCCAATGTCTGGTTAAACCTCTCGACCATTCCGTCTGACTGCGGATGCGCTGGAGTCGTACGAGTTTTATTCATTCCGAGTAACTTGCACATCTCTTGAAACAGCGCAGACTCGAAATTCCTCCCTTGATCAGAATGGATCTCCATAGGTACGCCATACCGACACACTACTTCCTGGACCAATTTCTTCGCTACAGTGACTGCTTCCTGGTTGGGTGTTGCAAATACTTCCGGCCACTTAGTAAAGTAATCTTGCACTACTATGATGTATTTGTTCCCATCCTCAGTCATCGGAAACGGTCCAGCAACATCAATGGCGATGCGCTCCCATGGGGCTCCAACGTTGTACAACTTCAACTTTCCCCTGCTTCTTGTCTGCGGGCCTTTCACCGACGCACACGCAGTGCATCTGCGACACCAATCTTCGACGTCTTCTCGACAGCGCAGCCAATAAAACCGCTGTCGCACCTTAACCAGGGTATTCTTGACTCCTAGGTGCCCACCAGAAACACCATCGTGAATGTGCCGTAGAAGAGAAGCCACCTTACTCCGCGGCACTATCACTTGCATGGTGATTTCCTTACCGTCGTTTGATTCCCATTTCCTATACAGCACATCATCTACCAGAGCCAAACTGTCCCACTGGGCCCAATAACTTTTCGTAGTTGAGCTGTAGATGGACACATCGCTCCATTGGGGTCTGTTTCCGCTCTGCTTCCATTGCAGTATAGGTTGTAGGTCATTATCCTCCTCCTGCGCTTTCTTCATACTGGCTCTGGTCCATTCGTCGTCGATTCCGTGAGTCCCTATGAGCTTGACCTCTTCCCGGACTTCATTCCTTAGGCAATGTTTGCAGTCTTCGGCACACGGTCTCCGTGACAAAGCATCAGCATTACCATGCCCTTTTCCACTGCGGTGTTCTATTACGAAGGAAAATTCCTGTAGTTGCTCGATCCATCGTGCTACTTGGCCCTCTGGGTTTTTAAATTGGAGTAACCATTGTAATGCAGCGTGATCTGTCCTTAGTGTAAACTCCCTTCCTATTAAATATTTGTTAAAATGTTGTAAGGTCTTCACCACAGCTAGCAATTCACGGCGAGTAACACAGTAATTTCTCTCTGGCTTGGAAAGTGATTTACTGAAGTATGCTATTACAACGTTGCGATCTCCTTGTATTTGTGACAAAACACCACCTATTCCGGTGTTACTGGCGTCAGTATCCACGATGAATCTTCCCTCTCTCGTTGGGTAACCCAAAATTGGGGCTTCGCATAATAGCTGTTTCAGCTCAGTGAAAGCTTTCTCACATTCCAGGTCCCAAACGAAATCCCGTTTATCTTCCGTTAGACGATGTAAAGGCTTCGCAATATCTGAAAAACTCTTTATAAAGCGTCTGTAGTATGCACATAATCCAAGGAACGCTCGTACTTCTGTTTTGTTCTTTGGAGAAGGCCATTCTTGAACACATTTTATCTTCTCAGGGTCGGTCTTAACTCCATCGGTTGAGATGACGTGTCCAAGATAACTGACCTCCTTTTTAAACAGAGCACACTTTTTAGGACTCAGTTTAAGATTAGCCTCACGGATCCGAGTGAAAACTTTTTCCAAGTTCTTCAGATTTTCCTCGAAGCTGCGGCCCATAACAATTACATCGTCAAGGTAGACCAGGCACACGTCCCCGAGTAAACCCACCATTACTCTCTCCATAAGGCGCTCACATGTAGCCGGAGCATTACATAAGCCGAATGGCATAACGTTGAACTGCCACAATCCGTTCCCGATTCCAGAACTAAAAGCAGTCTTCTCCTTGTCCTCTGGGCTGAGCTCGACCTGCCAATAGCCACTTTTTAGATCAATGGTTGAGAACCACTTCATACCACTGAGCATATCCAGCGTGTCGTCAATTCGAGGCAAGGGGTAACTGTCTTTCTTGGTGACATTATTCAGCATTCGGTAATCCACGCAGAACCTTGTACTGCCATCCTTCTTCTTTACCAGCACCACAGGTGAAGACCATGGACTCGTAGAAGGTTCAATGATTCCGTTATCAGCCATGTCATTAATCATATCTGTCACCTCCTTTTCTCTTGCCCATGGTAATCTTCGGGGTCTTTGTTTAATAGGCCTGGCGTCGCCTGTGTCGATTCGATGTTTGACGAGTCCTGTTTTTCCACAATTATTTCCGCTTTCGAAAATGTCTCTGAATTCTAGCAACAGCTTCTTGGCATGTCGTAGTTCCGATGCCGATAAATTTTCCTTAGAAGCTTCCAGAAGTTCCCAGATGTGATCCTCTGCGATCTGCGTACCTTCCTGTTTATCTGGAGCGCTTAATTTTCTCAGGTACTGTACTTCCTCGCATTTTCCGACCACACTATTCTTCTTCAGCTGTACTTCTTCATTACTGAGGTTAAGGATTCTTACCCTAGTAATTCCGTTCGACATCAGAAGCGTCCTTGCTGTAATTAAACTCGGGTGATTGCCAGCATCTTCAACAATAAGACATCTTCTGTTCTCAGTCTTCGCAGGGAACTTCACTCTGACCAAGGTTTCTGATTTCGGAGCTAATTTAGTATCCCTCAAACAATAAATAGTACAAGGGTGCGATCCTCGTAAACAGACTTCTTGATCAGGAAACCTCAGCACTCCTTTGGCTACATCCAAAACACACTGTTGATTCTTCAAGAAATCCAGTCCCAAAATGCAATCATCAGTAATATTAGCAATCAACACTGACTCGGAGATAGACTCGGTCGCCAATTCTTAACTTAATATCTGTTTCACCGAGGACGGAAACTGGCTGGCCAGTGGCTGTTTGCAGACGGCATGACGGTGATCGCTTTTCCCACATTATGGTGCGTTTCAGTAGTTCCGGCCTCACAATCGTACGCGATGCTCCAGTATCAACAGTTAAATTGCAAGTTTGGTTGTCTAAGGTGGCCTCGATGATCAAACTATTTCCATTGCAAACTTGAGTTATAGTGACTGTTGGGGCCTCAACATGACCAGCCAGCGCCCGCCCCGCGGCCCTGGCGACGTTTAGTTTAACGGGACACTTGGTTCCGCTTGGGTCTCGGACTCGTCCGCGACCTTTCTCTTCTTTGAAGGGCATTCCAAGCGAATATGTCCCTTACCACCACAGCCATAACAAGTTGGGACAAACCGAGGCTTCTTTTCCTCTTTGACAACCTCCTTAACCTCTCTTACCTTATTTAATTTAGAGTCCTGCCGAACAGCCTCCACTTCGAGAGCATGTGCAAGCGCGTTCTTCAAAGTTTGATGGTGGCCCAGCCGTACAAAGGTCCTAACTTCCGTTTCTCTTATGCCATTAATGAAAGCATCCAGCAGAGTCTTCTCAATCATTTCTGGTGCCGACAGGTAAGCACGACGAACCAGCCTTTCCACTTCCTGTGCCCACTGTTGGAGACTTTCATTAGCCTTTTGTTTTCTTTCATGGAGTTGAGCTCGATAAACATATTCCAGGTGTTTTTCACCGTAGCGTGTGTCCAGTGCATCCATCAAAGTCTCCAGCGTCTTTCCTTCGGGTGGCAGATTTTCCAGTACCATTAAAGCATCTCCCCGTAAGGCAAGCGCCAAGGCCGCAAAGGACTGCTCACTGCTCCAGGAATTTCCTATTGCAAGTATCTCAAACTGGTACTTGAAGGCTGTCCACGAGGAAGTACCATCAAAGCGCGGGAGATCGAGTTTCGTGGATGATGGTGAAGCTACCGAAATAGGTCCTTGAGTCTTCAGCCTTATCATTTCCTTATTCAGTGCCTCAAAGCGGCTTTCGAAAGTTTCATTCTTCAGGGTTACCTCCTGCAGGCGGTCTTCGAGAGTCCCAGTCTTTTGGTTGACTTCCTCGTTCAATCCCTGTATGCGGTCTTCGAGGGTCTTAACTTTTTCACCGAGGACAGTGATGCCTGCATCAATTTTACCTAGGACCGCTTCCTGATTGGCCTCTTGCTTGGCTTCCAATGCATGCATCATTCGCTCGCTGGCCTCTTGATTGGCCTGCATCAACTCTTTGAACTCCTGCCGACTAGTCTCTTGATTGGTTTTGAGCATTTGCTGCATAGACGCCAGCAACGCTGCCATGTTCAGTTCCGATGAGGTACCTGCTGATGCTGCCTCAGCTCCCGCCGAAACACCGGCGTCAACTTGACGCTCTTCTTCTTCACGGCTACGTTGACGTGCGGCATCCATCTCGACTTGACGTCTGGTTCGTGGAGTACGCCCTTCTTCGTCTCGTGGTAGTAACGGCATCCCACTTTTGACACCAATGTTACGTACACGTACTAGGGGTAGGTACAATTAATGCCGACTACGTGTATAAAGGGTTTATTCCGCTCTCCACAAACTTGACAAATACACAGTTCTACACTAGTTCACTAATACTAGTTACACACAACAAGCACTGTTCCGAATCACTTAGCAGACTCACAGTATTCCAATATTATCGCCTAGGTCACTGGTATATCACTCTTCGTTCGCTTACTTAAGTTCCGTACACTGTCGCTTCCAAGAAGTAACTAACTCGCTACCCGTCGTCAACACCTTATATACGGAATAAAGATGCGAGCTGGTATTTTCCTGAACATTCTCGGTAGGTATGTACGTAATAATAATCGGAATCGAATGATCTCGAGACACATTGTCGGCTTCCCTTTGTATTCGTTCGCGAGTAGGTATTCGCCGGCCGTCGCGCCGATAACGCAAGGGCGTTCACTTTATACCTACATACCTACAGTCTCGAACATTCAATTTTTAGGGATCCTTCGTAATTAATCGATGGAGTACATCTAGAATAAAAATGCGTTTTTGTATCAAGCTGATAAAATAAGGATCCTTCGAGATATTTGACCAAGTAGTTTCTAGGTCGCAACAATATATATAGCTGTTGCCCAAGGCACTACCCGCGTGGAACTTCAAATACATAAAAGTAGCCTAAGTTACTCCTTATAAAATCAGCTATATTCCGGTGAAAGTTTAGGTTTAAAAGATTAGTTGGAACAAACAGCCAGATATAAATTTAAAAAAGTTATAAGTTCTGTATTATACTTTCATAAGTACTTTTACTAAAATGCTATTCAATTTAATTTACCTGTTTGTATAGATTTTTGATAAAAATCTAACTAATCGGCTAGCAGTGCCGCTGAGAGTAAAGCGTGATTTAAGTAGGTAGTAAAGTATTTTTAGATATAGGTAATATTGATATATCTGTACCTATCTAATTGCTCACAGTAGCAGTATCGATGGCTCTAGTAATTAGGTAAACCTACTTGAGTAAATACGAGTATTTATCTCACCTAATTACTACCTAATAAAATACAGGTTTGACGTTCAAGAAAATTTTCACTTCGCCATACGGGTACCTACAAAACGAACTCTTCAACTAATTAACTGGCATCAAAAGCTCTTTTGTGTACCAGTTATATGGGCCGCGTCTTATTCGACATGTGTACCTACCATACGGGCAATTCTAAATTTTGGACTTTATTTCCAAATGGTTAAGATTGATATTCAATAGGCGCGGTTCCAACTCCTTTTCAACTTTTGAACCACTCGACTTCATTATAAGAGTACTTAACTCTGAATTCGGAATGAAAGTCGGATGTATGTTTAGTCAAAGGCTGGATTTATTGATTGAGACTTAATTATACAAATTTTATGTAAAGTTACCTATATTTTGAATAAACGTGGCCATAAGCGTTAAGCAATAAGTTATTTTTTAAGTACGATTTGAATATGAAATAGGAAAGCTAACAAAGGTAGGCAAACTGGTCTAATAATAATTTTGGTTTAAATGAGTATAGTCAACCGTTGTAATAATAATAATATAATGATTATTTATAATTATTATCTTCTATATGAAATAGGTAGTACAATCGGTACGGAAACACAAGGATTCATTTCATATACGGAAACTGTAATCAGGTGAGATGTAATTGGAAATTGGTGATGCTCCGAATATGGCCACGATCGGAGGTAAGTTTTAGGCGATGACCGCATCTGGGCCTTTATGGCAAAATCTATCTAGCAATCAAAATGAATAAGTTGTTTAAGGTAAAGTATCAAATGCCATTTAAAATGAACTGTTATTTCATACAAACTTTTTGTGTATGAAGTATTATTTACCTAATCATCACCAACTTCCTTAGCCTAAGATTCAATGCGAGCAGATGGCTGCTTAACTACTTAACGACGCTATAATAATGTACTCCAATTTTCAAATCATACGAAATAATAACTTCGTCAGTGGAATTTATACCCACAAGTAGGTACCTAAATAAAATATTCCATATTCATCGTGAGCTCTTTGCCACACAAAGCGATATCACTCCAATTGATCCGGCCATTAAAACATCAATGTTGACTTTCACGGAATTAATAGCGGATTGATACGATGGTAAATTGGAAATCAATCCGGTGTTACAAGGATTCACTGGTAATTTATCTTTCATTCAAAAATGCATACCAATCAAAAGGTCACGTTGATTTTATAATGTACTTAATTATTTATTTTTTACTAAGGTAAGTATAGAATCAAGATTTATTGAACAGCATCCAACTGAGCTGTTCCATCTTGAGGCATTTTGTATATACGCGTACCTACTTTCGCGACCGTCTGAACCTTTATTTAAGTATTTATTTTTTGACACCATAAACTAGAGACAGAGTACATAAATCGATGTGAATGTTTTCTCAGTGAATACCGGAGGATAGTATTTCAAAAGTCCGAAGTAATACTTGGAGCTTAAATGGAAATTGGAACACATTTTTGCAATAGCTATGTTCACTAAAATTAACAAAATACAATATTATTTGTTAATGCAGTTACCACTAGTATCTGTGTCATTGCATGTGTTCTAAGGCTATATGCAACACGAAATATGTGACAAATATCCAAAGGCCCGTAACTTAGTAACAGTTACGTATAGGCTGTCTTCACGAAGCATCTACATATCACCTACCGAATATCTAACTTAATTATTATTTCGGACTTTTGAAACAGTCTGTGTATCAGAGGTTCGAGTATGAGCCTGTAAACAGCTGATCCTTGACATCTCCGAAGTGCCTCCCCACATCCTGCAAGCAGCGCCGTAACCTTCAGTGCGGAGCGTAGAGGGGCCTTTCAATACGTGTTCATTATTCCGCGGCATAACCGAACAATGATCCTTAAGTACGTCCTCCGTTCGGCGTTCATTCATTTCGTATTCAGATAGTTTAATTGCGATGCTGTCTTGCATTTAGAATGCAAGCGACGTCCCAATTCGGCGAAACGCGGCCACCCAGCTATTGGGGGAATGTAGAAGACTTGATTAAGCCACGGTAACTTTTGTTTATCATTTTGGAATCGAATTAGGAACGGTTGGTTGGCTGAGCTTAATTGGAGTTTTAATTTGCATTAGGAATGCGAATGAGACCGATTTTCATATCGGACAATAATAAAAATTAAAAGGAAAGCAAATATTCTTGGGACTTTTACAGCTCAAAAGCAATCGCTGCAGATCAGCTGCCACTAGAACAACCTGTATTGGTGGGAGGGGGGATACGCTGACAGCTTCCACAATAAGGAAAACGGCTTCTCTTCTCAACTGATGGACTTCCTCCGCAATTGTCCTGGGCCGCAAGTATACTACTCTTTAAATGGCGCACAGCTCAATGAAAATAGTTTTCGTTATTTTTTAAAGTTTCAATACACTACTAACAACAAAGCCATTGACAAGTCTACCAATGCCCACCAATTTTAACTTTTCGCGCATAATTTCTACCACAGAACTCGGAAAATTTTCAATCTCTACAAAATTTTAACATTCACGTCAACAGATTCGGGCTTAAATCGGCATACATTTTAAGATTTTAAGCTACTCCTCAAACACAGCTTTTCTAATTTAAAAACTATAACGCTGAACAATATTTCCCATTCTACCCTCAGACAAATGTCACCTGATAAGGAATAGCAGAATAGCGATTTTAAGCACAATACGAATTAAAGTGCACAATTGTTTTCCGATGGAATATGGAAATGTATGAAATAAGCAGGTTTAAGGCCGCCAGCATGAGGGGCCAACGAGCCCCTCATTTCCTGATTTATCATACCGACATAAAAGATGTAAAAGGTTAAATAGTCACACAATGTTGCAGGTAAAGTAATTGAAAGTATTCGCGAACTGCTTTACTGCTTAATATTATAATTGCCTTTACTTACCACGCTTAAGTACCTACTATGACGTGATTCTTTGGCGCGTGTTTGATATTCTGAGTGCTTTATTTCTATCCCCACTAACTATTCAAACAGAGATAAAGCAGTTTGTTAGAAATAGTAACATACCTATGGGGACCGACATTCAGTCTTTCTATGAATATCTACCTACTAATATGAGCGACTGCCAAGTCTGCTCCAGGTTTACTAGTTGGGTCTAAAACCCGTAAAAATAAATCAATCTCAACTTTGAGAAACAACTTGAGATATAATTATAGTAGAAAACTGTATCAAGAGTGCACTTGAATCGGTTAATTGAAAGAGGTCAGCTTTCTGGAACTGAATGTTTTTAAATTGATCGTGTTTCATAAAACTACCATTCTGATGCAAAAGGAGCTACCTACTTTGAGAACTGGCGACTGACGTTTATGTATCGAGTCTAGTGGTATATGAAATAATGATAATGTACCTAGCAATAATATGTAGTAGGTAAATTGAATAAGAAACACGATCATATTTCAGAGGTGCTATAAATCATAATCTACATAGCATGTCGCCTAGCGGTGACTTTCAGCGGGCGCCGGCCACCGGCGGCGCGGACCCTAGTGTTGGCTGGACTGATTCGCGCTATGGAAGATCTGCATCCGGATTAACGGATTACTCCATTAAATATATTATATTTTAACTAAACAATTTAAGGATAACTTCTATGAATTAAGTGATGTCAGTTTTGTTTTTTTAGTTTTAGTTTCTAAATAGACTTTAAAATTATTCAATAGTTCGATATCGATATAAAAACACTTATACATTAAATAAAGAATGTTCAATGAATACGACTATCCAGGTTTGTTAAAGCATTGGTTACCTAAAGCTTTATTTACTCAGCTACAACTTTGATCAGACTAATCGGATATCCATCCATCAAGTCATCAAGAAACAGATCCGCAGCCTCGTATTGATCCGCACCGCACGTTCTTAGCGGCCGCTTGCAATATTAAATTCAATTTACTCGTCTTGATTAGTTTTGTAGCCATAATACCCCGGTTAGGTGCAGGGCAGGGCGCAGGCTCTTCCTTCATTGTCATATTAATTTTGAGTTAAGCTGTGAGTGAAGCCGCCTTAATTGCTTTATGTAAAGGTGAGGCAGTTTTAAATCAGTTCAGGTAGGTAAGCGGGATTTTTTTAGAAATAAATGCGTCGTTGGTTGGATGTGTTAGATAGCTGTTAGAGAACCCCATCCCATGGGAGCCAGCCATGAGAGTGAGTTCGATCCACGTTCAGACACATGATTGCAAGAAATTGAAAAAACTGAAATGAAATGTAATTTTCCTCACTCGGCGATAATCTATTGTTATTATTTAATATTGGAAGTATTAGATTTATTTTTATATATTCTAAGGATACAAGGGTGGGCTTGGGTTGTATTTGAATATGATTTATGTATTGAAATAAAACTATTTTTACGGATTATATCGCGTTTATTTTTACTTTTAATGTTCCCGACGTTTCGGCTGCTTTACAGCAGCCATGGTCACGGGGGGACTGAGGTGTTAGACGTCCAGATGTCATAGTAAGTAACTGGGTACCCTCATATTAAGTTGTTGTTTGTGGTCCGATCCACGCAGAAAGTGCTCACAGTGTCTCGAGGTCTTGCAATGGTACACTTGGTTTTGGATTTAATTATATTAATTACTGGATCCCAAGTTGGTGGTAGCACCCAGCCATCTTCCCTATTGAAATTTGGATGTTTTTTAATTTCAATGGCCTCACGTATCATCCTTGGTCGGAATCGGTGTTCTTTTGCGAGGATCTGTGGTTTATCAAATCTGATATAATGGCGGGTGCGGTCCTGTACATGTTCACAGATTGCAGACTTCGTGGAGCGCCGGTGTTTCACGTCAGCTATGTGTTCTTTTACGCGGGTTTTTACTGATCTTTTAGTTTGCCCTATGTAGGAGAGCCCACATTCACAATCGAGTTTGTATACCCCTGCATCTTGTAGAGGAATGTGACACTTGACAGGTGGTAAGAACTGACTAATCTTCTTAGGTGGCTTGAAGTAAGTTTTGATTGAAGCCCGTTTCAAGATGTAGCCAATCTTGTCTGTGACACCTCTTATGTATGGTAGTACAGCAGGTAGACGCTCGACTGTGGCTGGTTTCACTCGGTCACTGTGATGGCGGCGCGGGATCCGAAGCTTGTTGTCATGCAATACTTGCTTGACGTGACGGATCTCGGCAGCCAGGTGTTCCTCATCACAGATCCCTCGTGCTCTCTGAAACAAAGATTTACCCACGGTAGCTAACTGTGTTGGATGGTGGTGAGATTCACCGTTTAAGTACCTATCGGTATGGGTCTTTTTCCTATACACGGTGTGGCCTAAGGTGTTATCAGGATTACGGATCACTAAAACATCTAAGAATGCTAGAGAGTTGTTGGCCTCTAACTCCATTGTAAATTTGATTTTAGAGTGTATGGAGTTAAGATGGTCTAGAAATGCTGTTATTTTGTCAGATGGTAATATTGTGAAAGTATCGTCTACGTACCGCTTGTAGAATCTTGGGGTCACAGGTGAAGTGCGAAGGGCTGTCTCCTCAAAGTCTTCCATGAATATATCGGCGACAACGGGAGAAACAGGGGAGCCCATCGCTACACCATCTACTTGCTTGTAGAACAGTTCATTCCACAACAGATACCCAGATGTAAGGCAATGTCTTAAGAGTTCAGCATATTCCTCCGGCATGTTGTTCTCTGCTAGCTTCTTTGATACTATTGTGATGCAGTCTGCTACAGGTATACAGGTAAACAAAGACTGAACATCAAAATTGACCATAGTTTCATTGTCTGCAAGATGTAGATGTTTAATCTCACTGACAAAATGGTATGAATCCTTTGTATGTGTTCTTGTGTGTCCTCTTAGTAGTGAGAGCACCTTCGCTACGTGCTGGGCCAGACTGTATGTTGGTGTGTCAATCTGGCTTACAATGGGACACAGCGGGGCCTCGGGCTTGTGTATTTTAGGTAACCCATACAGCTTAGGTGGTTTTGCGCACGAAGGTATCAATGATTTGACGTCTAGATTCAATGCGTCGGAGTGTTTCTTTAATAGATCGGTAGTTGTTTTTAACACGTTTGTAGTTGGGTCTGTTTTGACCTTTTTATATGTTGTTTTATATGTTGTATTGTTTTTATATGTTAAAAATAAAATAAAAAAAATAAAAAATAAACGCGATATAATCCGTAAAAATAGTTTTATTTCAATGTGTAGTATTCGCGTAAATATAAGAAATCAACATGATTTATGTATGTTTGGGTCAGTAAAAGAAAAGTTTTGATCGAAGTCAAATAAAATATAAATGCTGTAAAACTAACTTCATTTTACAAACATATTATATGGTCAAAGGAATGAATATAGATTTTGAAGTGATAACTTTTTATGGGAGGGTAAACCGCTTCGTAACGTAACGCGTTACGGCGCCAATCTGTCAGTTTAAGTTATCACTTCTGTCGAGCGTCCCGAGACGCACACGTTTTTTTATGGTATAGCCTTATTTATTTAAAGTTGCATCGTTTATCAAACCTTCGGTCTTAGCTTTAGCCGAAAAGTTGAGTCAACCCAAACAATCGGCTTCGGCTTTCGGCTTAAACCTTCGGCAGGACTCTAATATTGACATTTGATCATTAATTATGATTATATTGGTAGAGTAATGTTAAGCAGAGCAGAAGTTTAATTGTTGATCTAATTAATGCATTGAGGTGTAAATATATCACTAGCTTCTGTTGCGAGCGAGCGCATTTGATCATGTGTAACTTTATACTTATTGTGTAACTTCGTGAAGCATATTCTGAGTAATTTGCTGAACGCATATCGTACAATAAATTACTCGATTTGTTCGGCTCTCGTACATGCAATGCGTTGTATTAATATAAATAATCTAGTAAACACACGAATGTTCGTTTTTATGGGCATCACTTAAATATGTCTGAACAGATTTAATGATGTTTTTACATAGTTATATTGTATGTAGTGTGTAGGTATTTAATTTATAGACTCCACGAAATCCAAGCGTGCGGAGGCGCAGGAAAATCTAGTCTATGAATATTAATTTTAAATATTCAAGCTAGATATTCATAACTGAAAGAATTCTGAAGGAGAGTAATCAATGTTACCCAACTACTTTGTAATAAATTAAACTTTTTTAAGAAAAAAAGGTGGTTCTAAAAAGACTAGTTAATTTATTAAAACAATGCATTAAATTCTCTATAAGTTCTTTTAAGAAACCTTTCATTAATATTCATCAAAACTTCTATTCATAAACATGCTCGCTTTGAAGATCTTTTGTAAACCACTTAATTAAGTAGATATCCAATTTTCATCGTACCATTTCATTGGTGGACCAAGTAACTGCAGTTAAAATACCTTTTCATGCAGGTGTTGAGTTTATCAATTACGTATTTTTACACGACTACGGAAAGCTAAAAAGAAGGGTTATGATTTTAGAAGTCTATAGGCACATGTATAATTTTTTGGTTCCAGCGTAGCGGCTAAACTACCCATCCGATTTTGATGAATGAGTTATTAATCGATTCATTATTATGGTCCGGGTGACATAGGCCACATTTTATATGCACAAAATAAATATGATGGATGTTGAATCCAAAGTGTTGAGGTCTCTGCATAACTTTTTATGCTGTCATATCGAATGGGATGCTTAGTCGAAAAGAAGAAAATTCTGAGTTCATCAATATAAATATAGTACAATATTAAATATACCTACTTAGTGTCATAAAAACCATTTTATACTAACACAGCTAGTTAGTCCGTCTCCGACTCCGTCCACGTGGAATGTGGACCACCCTTAACATTTAGGGGTATGAATAATAGATAGTAGCCGATTGTCAGACCTACCACACTATGCACACAAAATTTCATGAAAATAGGTCGAGCCGTTTCGGAGGAGTATGGTAACTAACATTGTCACACGAGAATTTTATATATAAGACTAGCTGAGCCCGCGACTTCGTCCGCGTGGAATTTTGATCCTTTCTTTTTTTTAAATCTTTATTTAAGAGGGTTTAATCACGCAGTGATTATGCTACCCCGATCGTTTCTTAGGGGATGTCTACGTCACAGCAGCTTTACGCATGCAAAGTCTCAGCCCGATCGGTCTAAAATTGACAAAGTTTCATACAAACTTTCATCCCCTATTTTAGCCCCTTGGGGGTAGAATGAATCAAAATCCTTTCTTAGCGGATGCCTACGTCATAACATCTACCTGCATGCCAAATTTCAACCCGATCCGTCCAGTGGTTTGGGCTGTGCGTTGATAGATCACTATGTCGGTCAGTCAGTCAGTCAGTCAGTAACCTTTGAGTTATATATATATTTAAATTATGTTCGAGCTTCCAGCTCTCTCACTCATTGTCTCATCGAATTGCAGCTATAATACCTACTCTAATCCAATCTTCTGTGAGAGAGTGTTACTACCCCAGTCGAGCCACGTCGTGCTTGAACAGCTGTAGTCTGTTAGCTACGTCTGGCCTCTACCATCGTAGATATCAAACCGGGCCAGTGATAGTCGTCTCTCTTTTTGTGACCTTGCACAGGTAACTCTTAGCTTTAACCTCTGTTTTATTAATTGTTATTTTGGTTCGTAAATTCTATGTAAGTATGAGTAGGTATGCCCACCACACTAAACTAGCTTTCTCATTTATTTACATCCCTAAATCTGAGTGAGATTTGATTATTATTTACTATTAGTTATTTAGTGATAATGGTCTTGCCTGCTCATATTATTATTTTATGCTGTTCCTGAGAATGTACACCATCTGTAATTCATTGAAAAGAGTAACCATTGAGTTTCTTGCCGGATCTTCTCAGTGGAAGCAGCATTCCGAACCGGAGGTAGATTCTGACTATTCATAAATGCTTTGTTGGCTTACGTGAATAAGAACAATTTTGAGTTTGAGTTTAACCCCGAATTGTGGTGTAATGTGTAGTTCTTTAATCCACTGATAACCAATTACATCGGCCGGCCCAGCGAGGCTCGCTGCGGCTTATAAACACTCCGCAAGTTCATTCACACAGTGTCACTGCGAAGCCCGGTCCGCTGAGAGTTAAGTTTCAGCTTCAGCCCGAAACATATTGTCAACCCTTATCGATAATAACCAAAGACTTTATTATAATGAAATACGTTTTATTTTCGATGGTTGGTCAAGTTTAAGTTTCAATAAATCAACGTCTTATTGTCTTACTTTAGTTAACTAAGAAATCATTGGACATAATAAATAATAATTAATTAGACCTGTATTAATAAATCGATCTCAAGTCTCAGAGCGATCTTGAGTGCGCGTTTGACATTACATTTTGTACCGGGATGACGTTAGGATGACTTTTACAAGATCACTTTGAAACTTGAGATCGATTTATTTATATAGGCCTTAGATGTTTGGTCTACTTGTATATCAAATCTTAGAAGTAGGTAATACACTCATTTTAAAAAATTCAAAGTGATCGCTTAGTTGTATTTATCATTCCATCGGGCCTTAGCTAATGTTCCAGTGAACAGCTCATATTATCCCAAAACACAGACTAATTAGGTCACAAAATCCCCTTGAAAATGTGTCTTATAAATTTTCGTCAGACTAAAACCAATGATTAACAATTACATCGCCCGCTAAGCAGCTTATTACTAACATGGCGACGCTCCGTTTACACAGACCCGCTGCGAAAACGCCAACCTCACTGGTAATTCAATTTTAGGTCACTTCAGAAACCGTGTTTTATTATTGAATGAACAGTATCTTTTGGCGTTCGTAATTTCAATAAAATGATCTGAAAAAAAAAAATATTTCTAATATTAACTTTAGGTTACAGAACGCCGCCTAC
This sequence comes from Notodonta ziczac, assembly GCA_918843915.1. NCBI lineage: Eukaryota > Metazoa > Arthropoda > Insecta > Lepidoptera > Notodontidae > Notodonta > Notodonta ziczac. Next base: position 2,047,460 of record OU974041.1, read on the forward strand.
TGTACGTACAATCCCTTCTTTATTTTGTATTCTCTTTGGGACTTTTGATGAAATAAGGGGGTATATTTTATAAGACTTCTTCAACGTCTTCAAAAACGTTTTATGAGGCATTTGGCTTATTCTACAGGTACAGCCAAGAGTCAATCAAGTTACTCAAAACAACTCAAAAGATTTAAACTGGCTACACTTGAATCACGTAGAGATCACCTTGACTTAAAATACCTTGTCAAAATTCTGCGCAGTAACATTGATTGTCCCCAATTGCTGAAACTATTTAATTTTAATACCCCAAACAAATACCCCCGACACCGTATCAGATTGTTAAGTCCTCCTTTCCGTAAAACTGTTCTTGGTTCCAATTCACCCGTATCAAGGCTCTCTAAACTTTTAAACAAAATGTATAAAATCGATGTATTTCACACATCTTTCCACAAGCTCAAGTACCAGGTCCAACTAAACCAAATTAATTAAATAGTATTAATATTGGTGTTTTAATTTATTTTCTTTGTTATTTTTAATTCTTTAGGTTAATTTTATTTTTAAAAGTGAAATAATTATTACTAAGTGTTTCTTTTTTTTTTTTAACATACCCTACTGGTCAAATATTTTCTTGCATGCTGTGTTTACCTTAAAAAATTGTACATTTAGAATAAGAAAAATTGTGATAAGAACTTTGTTATTTTTGGTGTAACAGTTATTGGTAAACCTAAATAAATAAATAAATAAAGACTTCAAATTACTCAAGCTGATAATTAATGAGTTGGAATATCACGCTAGCTGAATTATATTTAGCTAAATAAAACCTTTCAACTTGGTTTAAACTTGACATTTCACCTCACTTTGGCCAAGCTTCTTCTTATTTGCTCTGAACTTGGACCTCTCTCTCACAACTCATATTGGCCAAGATTCTGTCTTTGCTCTGAACTTGGCCCCATTTCTCAGATTTCGGGATAAACTAATACTAAGTTAAATAAATGTTGTTCAAACCAACTTTATGCACGTATTCGTAAGCCAATGTCTGCACACAGTACCTACTAGATAGTAATGAAGTTTCAAAGCGAACGCTGTCTCTGAACGACCAATATAGACTAGGCGGTCTTTAATCAAACGGTAAGGTTGTGAAAATGAACAATCCAACCGAAATATCGACGACAGAAGTTGTCAGCAGTCTGTTCTGTTAGCAATCAAACTTCCTTGGCTGATTAACATAGTTTCCACATCAAACTTGCTCCGATTAAGTTCTGTAGGTATTCCTCAACGGAACTTTGTTGGAAACTTACCGAGCTTGTTCTTGAACGCATTCGAGTGAACTTGGCCGGTTTCTGATTAAATAGCCTTTTTGTTGGCTTCTATTCGCAATCATGGATCGGAAATATTATATCTCTCGGTGTATTGGTATATTAGAACTATGTATCTTGAATTACTTCGTCTCTCATTGTTGTGTGTGGTCCCCTTGGTGAGACTTATAACTACATATTTAGCCCATTTATCCATGTTATCTCTCTATGTTATTCGTAAAAGGGTATCTAATAGCATTTCAATGATTAAATCCTGGGCATGTTTCACCAAATTTATTTATCGCCGAAACGACAAGTCTAGACATCTACTAAACAATTTCGGGAGGAGCTGTCTCTAATTTTTATTTATACCTTTCATGTAATATGAAGTTATGAGCCTGAAGTCATGAAAACTTATTAAATAAAAACTTTCAGAAGAAACCCACATAAATAGATGATAAATTTATTTCGTATCTATGAAATAAGTGCATAGATGATTTTTATAAAACAAGTTTTGTTCAGAATCAACAATAATGGATACGATTAAAGCATAAGTAAGTACCTCAAATGACTGTACCTTAATACACTGGAGTTTACAAGGAAGACGAAAACGTGGCCGTCCCCCAAGTAGATTGCGCGACTGCATCGTAACGGTGGCTGGAAAGCAATGGACTCGCCTTGCTAGAGACCGACAGAAATTGGCATGAAATGGAGGAGGCCTACGTCCAGCGATGGACGATCCCAAATTAAATTATTGTCTTTTTTAGTATGATTTTGATTGTTATTTAATTTTAATATAATACTATGTTTTAAATTTTAAATCTAATAATGAAATTCTCAAATATCTCTTAATCAAATTCACTAATGCATGCATAGGAAAAAGGGAAATAAAGGCTATTTTTATTTTATTTTATTTTTATTAAGTACCTCAATACATAGTTCACTTTACATTGTTAGTAGCAGAAACCTCTATCACAACCAGACTACCTACCTACCAATATACAAAATGTGTGTATTATACGTGCCTACTTGTCTGCAATGTTAAGTAAGTTCTGTAAAACCAAAAAGCTCTAAGTTGCATTTTCATAATACTATTTAAGTTAAAGGACGTTTTCCTACCCAAAATTGTTCGCCAGATATACGCGAGCCTAGCACGAAAATTCCTTGTAATTTATATGGTCGAATCAAGAGCTGACGAAATTGGAAACGTATAAAATATTACCGAAGTCATGCCTAACAAAGAACTTTTGGTGAGTGAAGAGACACCTCGACTTCAATGTCGGAAGTTTTTCGCTTGGAAATATTGTAATTTAACGAAATTTACATAATTTCGCTACCCCACGAAACTTTGGCTCCGGGAATTCACGTGTGCAGTTCAATCACCTGGTTACGTGAACGATATGCGCTTGCGACCCTTCTATATCCTGAAATAAACAGTGCCTAAGTCTCCTAGGTATTTTGCAATGTGGAGCTAGCAATTAAGTCTTTTAGGTAATATTTTTAGGGTAATCATTAAAAAGATCTATCGCAAATATGGGTTCATTTCTAGTCAAATACGCTAGTTATACGTCATCAGCTTTATAATCAATTTGATTCCATGAAAGCGTGTTCGATTCATTGATTTGTGATTAATCCTCAGAAGCCGGTAGAACACTAATCCATGCATTAGCATAGCTACGCTCGCTGGCGATGCGTGAGGGACGTGCCACCTTTATAATCACTTACATAGATGGAGCACGTAGAGCTAGTAAGTGAAGCCAGATAAAGTATAAATCCACATAATATATTGAGATTTTTTGAATGCCGCTCAAGATGTCATCGTTAAAAAACACATTAACAAATCTACAAAAGAAAACTTACCGTATATATGCTTCTTGGTATTAAGTATTTTCACGCAATAGTTTTCACTCAATTACAAAGTGCTACCTCGGCACTACTTTGCTATGTCCATTTCTTACTTATAGCAGTGATCTAGGATTAGGAAGTTCTCATTACTTACATAATAATCTACTTTGCCAAAAGTTGACTATCTTATTTCGATATTTATACGATGCTTTAGCTACAACTAGGTACTCTAGTTAACTGCCCAAAATGAACCCCTTTATTGATAAGCGAAATTATGAGTTATTTCGTTTGTGGTTAATCAGTGGTTATTGGGATTGGTTCAATTGAAATTCAATTTAGAATTCCGCACTGCAAGTGACGGTCCATGAACACTTTGTTTCCGTTTGAAAAAACAACATTATCCTCATTCCTAACAGGCAGACACACCGACAGGAAGCTAGTGACACAAAGAGCGTTATACTAGGAGCGCAGAACGTGCTAGGAAACGTTAACAGAGACAAACAAGCTCATTACCCGCGCGGTCGACCGACACGGGCGAAGCGTGCGGCTCATCAGATTGCCTGCGCTGGTTCTATCTGTAAAGATTTATGTTATCCCGGTATCTATAATTATGCAGGAATTAGTGGTTAAGCGGGATTGAATAAATTAATTGGCATTTGACTGTCAATATTGATAAATTTAACAGCGTGTTGACTTATGATTAAGCTTTGTAATTCTCATCTCTTTGTTAATACAAAATAGGAATAATATAATGAGAGCCATAACAAAATATTCCTTCAATTAGTATAAATGTTTATACTCACAAAATGAGGTACCTAATGCTTATGAAATCAAAAGAAAGACATCGGTGTTCCGCCGAAATACACGGCGAAAACATTATCTTTTGTCTGTCGTAATCCGTCAATGTACAAAGGAAACAATATTCGTAGAATTGCGGGGGTAACGCGAGAAGTCACGGTATTGTTCCAACCCCCGGCACAGTTTGACGGCGGATGTCGAAACAAAACAGAAAAACAACTCCAATCGATGATGCACCTCGGTATTTATATAAACGCCAAAGGCGGTTTTTTAATTCCGATACTATTATCTATCTCCGTAAATGGTATGTATATTTCTCCCAGTTAGTTAATAATAAAATCAACATTTTATAGATAAGTCATTTGTAAGTATAATTCTGTCATGTAAATAATTTTATTATATTAGTTGCCATTTAAATTAGAAAATGCCAAAGTTTTGAAGCGTTCGACAATCTTTATTATCTTCCGATTACTCACGTAAGCAAAAGCGGTTTATTTAGCCACTATAACATTTTTACCGTAAATGTCACATCTAAAGAGTCCTTTGTGTCCATTGTCAAGAGTTACGTTGATTTACTGGTTCTTTTCCACTTGGTAGCGCTCGCTAAAAGAAACAAGGATGTTGTTAGATAGCAATCATGCTATTTGTATACAAAGAACTCATTTCGTCCTTTACAAAGTAACCGACCTGCGGCGTTGATCTCTGATTTGGTACAGCCCTCAACACAATAATACTGAGGTTATTATAAATGACATCGAGGGGCGAGAAGGGGGCGGAACCCCTCAAATGTCAACCTCACCTGCCGGTAGCTACCCCCTGCCGATTAACATGGTTCTGAGGATCGACTAATTACGGGACAGGGACACGATTTTTTTTATTTGTATAACAAAGTCGACAAACATGCTTACGGCCAACCGGGGCCCTAACCACGCTAGCTACTCAAATCGTAATAGAAAAGTAAACGCTCGCGATTACGTTTCAAACGCTCCGCTTTTGACGTTTTGCCGACACGAGCTTCACGATTTCTGCCGACATTGATATGGTATGGTGTTAGCAAAACGTCAAAGCGGAGCGTTTGAAACGTAATCGCGAGCGTTTGCTTTTCTATTACGATTTGAGTAGCTAGCGTGGTTAAGGCCCTGATGTTAAGCAATTGGCCTTGCAATTCCAATGCTATTGCTGGCGCGTTGTTGACTTAAAGCAGAGTGGGATAGAAGTCGGGGGTGGGGGCTAAGCTTCCGGATCTCCAACTGGTCGTATGAAACGCAGCTATAATAGTTACATTACGCCGATCTTCTGTGAGAGGGTGGTACTACCCCAGTTTGAGCCAGCCCGTATATGTAGTCAATTGACTCTATCACAGTGTATCATTAAATAGTGATAAGTCTGTTATTGGCCTACCTAAGTACCTCTATTACTTCTTACAAACCTAAGTACCGAGGTACCTAAGTACCTACCTCTATTACCTCTTACAAACCTAAGTACCGAGGTAGCTAAGTACGTCTATTACCTCTTTTTTAGTAATAGTGATAAGTCTGTTATTGGTACGTAAGTACCTCTATTTTTCTAATAACGATATTCCATTGGTATCGCCTAAATGGGGATGAGTATAACTAGACTAGACGTCTGATAAGATTTTTTAATATATTTTTAGACAACCTTTCGATGGCAGGGCCTGCCTTTAGCGTTCTTAGGAGATTCCTTTTGGAAGAAAACGTAAATCTGCGATCTTTTTTACTGAGCGATCGCATTTAGCATTTGTGAGCATGGTCTCAATTGGCCTGAATATTCTAAGCTTCGCATTCCTCCGTTTTGTCCGCAGCAGAAAACATACAAATAGTTTCTGAAATAGGTGAATTTCACGTAGTTTATTGTGTTTGAGCTGTCGCTTCAGACGGTCTTGAACAATTGTCATTCTGGCGAACGTCCCCGCTACACGTTTGTGCAATTGCGAATTCCGACCGAGCGACGAGGTAATATCAATACGTCCCCGGGTCGACTACATAAAACTAGACGGGGGATTTTCACTAAGTCACCGCTTTCAGTTGAACACTGTTTCATAGTAAAGTGGAAAACTCGAATGCCGTAAATCATAAAGAATTAAGTAAACACCTTTTAGAAGCTTCTTTTAAAATGTATCTTAAACATATCAAACATTAGGTTTTTAATTACTTGCCATCGCCTATCATCGCTCGCTATCTGTCCATTATAAGCTACTTTTGTCTGGTGTTATATACCTACTTGTGTTGTATTAGTATTTCCATTTGCATGTTTAATTATTCGGTAGGAGGAACTCCTAATTTTGAGAAATCTCAAAAAATTTATAATTACATACGATCTTTTTCAAAATTACTGTACTTTCAAAACATTGGACCGAATTTTTTAATTTACTTTTTAACTCCTCCCTAAATCACCTCAGGACTAATCAAACAATTAAAGCGCACACAAAACGCCACCGTAATTTAGTGCTCAACCCGAAATCCTGTAACAGCGGAGCCGTGAAAATACGGGCAGGTGCATCCACAGAATTACGCGGCTTTAGACTTAATAGCTGTACGTACATGTCACTTGATGTAAGACCTCGAGTCGTATGTGTCGACATTCAAGCGGCCGGAATTCGGTATTACCCCGCTCGGAACAGGCAACCGCCATTTTAATCTGAGTGTACCTTCTTGTTTATATGCACGTGACCTCGCTTCAATAGTGTTAGTGCTTTGTTTCAAATATTCCAACCGTGAGTTTGCTCTGGCGAAAGTTACACAGATTTTTGTCTCTACTTATTTAATTGCGTTAAAAATTGTGATTAAAGAAATAAATAAGAATAAATAAATCGGTGTAAACACTTAAATGCTTACTTAAATCACTATAAACTTCATAGCAAACATTAATATCTTTATTTAAAATTTTGTCTTGTCTGAATAATAGAACCTAATGTTTGTTCTTAGGCAATTATTAACGGTAATTCACAATGTAAACCTAGCACTGATAACTTATCTAGTAATTTCTATAGCGCATTTAGCCGTATTTTACTGTATCAAGATGTTAAATACGGCCATAATTCTAGTTTTTTATTAGCCTGAAAAACTAGCCCACGCCTGGGCAAAGGCCTCCCCGACTAGCTAACGAGACTCTGCCGAACCCTCCACCAACCCGCACTAGACCAGCGTGGTGGAGTATGGTCTAAAAGGTCTAAAAGGCCGCTTAAAGGTGTTATTTTAGCTTGTATTTCGTAGTTTTGTTATTGCGTTCTCGACTTATCTATTTAAAGTATGTGCATCTCAAACAGAACGTTAATAAAATGCGACCTCACTCCTATTTTGTTTGCGTCAACATGCGGCCAGTGAGTTCATTGAAGCGGGATATTTGGTACATTCGAATCATATCATCTGTCTATCAAGAATTTTTGTCATATACATGTTACCCTTAAGATCCGTACAGTTAGCAATATCAGGGGGTATCGGTGTGTGAAATTGCATGCCGGTCCGACGGACGTGGTCGACGCTTGAACGATCATCGCATCGGTTGACCTGCCACTCGCGAGTCGAATTGGACGGATTTAATGTCAACGATCTTGCTTATGTAATGCATGTCATGTCTATTTACATAATACACATCAAAGCATTCACACGAATTTTAAAAGCTACGCTATGGTAGCGCAAACTTTAAATTCAATTTGATTCATAATTTACAAATAGTAGTAAGTATAAAGGTTTTTTTGAAGACACCAGAATTGACAGGTCACCATAAAAACTACAACATATATTTTCATAACCGACTCTACCTTAACAAACCGTTTCAAATTACCAGCATTCCGTTTCACAATGCCGCAAAAGTATTTCGCTTCAGCATAAATGAAAAAAAAAGTTATTCTCGGTCACTAATTGCCTATTTCAACTGCCTGAAAATCAGCCCCGAGCGAGCGGGTGGAAACTGCAATTATGAAAGCAAAGTGGAACTTTTAGTTTGCTATTAAATCGTGTAACAGTTATATTATTTACAGAGGATTATGTGTCGTGTACAGAAAATTTGATTTTATAATCATGAGAATACCTCTCAAAATTCAGTAAATTTCATATAAATTACGTGCGGCAAGATTATATTTAACTAAGTTAAGAATGTACATAAGTATTTTTTTTCAGATAAATAATTACTAACATAGGTGAGTACTTCAAATTCAAATTCAAATCATTTATTTTGTTTAGGCCTACGGGGGCACTTACAAATTGTCAATTTACATATTTTTTTCCTTATATCTACAACCGGATCGGAACGCGACCTCGACTGAGAAGATCCGGCAAGAAACTCAGCGGGCTTGTCTTTTTACGTCATGTTTTTTTTTTTTTATCGCCAGTTGCTTATTTTCAATAATTACAAAGGGTAGTACTTAGATATAAATATAAATATTAAAATAGCTCCAGTGTGTTGCCTTTTGATGTTATCAAGAATTATACAAATAATTCGGACTAGTAGGGCAAGACACGCTACGCTTTGACATTATTATTGACTGTCGAGATTTGAGCTGCTTAGTCCCAAGCTGTTTTATCATCCAAATAATCCGAGATTTTGTAATAACCCTTTGCAGTGAGTTTAGTTTTAATTAGGGTTTTAAACTTATTGATAGGTAAATCTCGGATTTCATTGGGAAGCTTATTGTAAAAACGTATACATTGTCCCATAAAAGAATGACTTATTCTGTGGAGACGAGTTACATGTACGGATAGCTTGTGCTTATTCCGTGTATTAATAGAATGAGCGTCGCTCCTTTTCTCAAAATTATTAGCATTTTTTTTTACGTACATGAGATTTTCATAGATAAATTGTGACACAACAGTTAGAATATTTATTTCTTTAAATTTTTCTCTGAGGGAGATTCTTGGAGCTAGATTGTAAATAGCTCGTATAGCTCTTTTCTGCAGAACAAAAATGGAGTTTAAGTCAGCAGAGCATCCCCAGAGCAGTATGCCATATGACATAACGCTATGGAAATAACTAAAATAAACAATTCTAGCTGTTTCAACGTCGGTTAAATGCCTGATTTTTTTAACAGCATATGCCGCACTGCTGAGTTTACCCGACATTTTTTTTATATGAGGACCCCATTGCAATTTAGCATCTATAGAGATCCCTAGAAAGACAGTACTACTTTATTGGTTGGTACTTTACTGATAATTACCAAATAATTACAATACTTTTCAATACATGAGTGGTTTCACGAAGAGACACCATTATATCTATGTATAAGTCTGCCATCAACTTACGTAGTAATCCGCAGTTTTTTAAATCATTATTGACAAAATTCAAAAGCACTACTTACCTATTTTTAGCGTATAGAAACGCGAAAACAAAGACTAATTACAATTGGAGGCATCCTCGCGCGCTGAAAGCTGAGAAGACGCCGCCGAAATCAAGTGGACGCCACTTCAGGACAATCCGCCCCGACTCCCGCCCTTGTTAGCGCTCCGTAATGCCCAGTTCTTGCATGAGGCTGACATATTCAGATAAAAGTAGTGTATGTGGTGTATTTGTATCATTTTGTTGTAAACTTTCAATATAGAAGAAAGCTGAATCCGTTTTCGAAAGCCCTTTGCGATAAAAAGTTGTAATCTTCAGTTCAGTAGCAAAACCAATCGTTAAGCGATACCAGAAATAATCTGGCATGCGTACGGCGTTCCCGTGAAAGTCATAAAAGAGAATTTATATGCAACGGGATACCAAAAAAAAAATAGAATTTTCCCAAACGTTTCTCTTACGTGTTCTTTCAATAATAACGCAGCCCGCGGCACGTGATGCCGTCGTTTCGCGAACAGACAAAGGCAGGAAAAAAGAATCAAGTCACGAGGTACGAATCGCAAACAACGCTAAGCCTCATTCTCGGTCTGTTGTTACGGGAACGGCTTCTTGTAAAACAACTCGCAAAGGTTTTCTCTATAGAAGCACGATCCGAACCGGCTAGCAACAAGGATCACTTGGAATGTTTGACAAAAAGTTCCTGCCAGATACCAATGTTGATGCCATAATACCTATAATCTGAGTTTGCAAACTCCCATCAATAAAGAACCGCTATCATCTTTAAAACCGTCGATATTTCTTGCCTGAATAAATGATGTTGAGGATATTAATCATGATACATACTCGTATTATGTATATTTTTTGTTTTTTTTCATTTTCTGACCAAGACCTATTCGTACTCTTTTGTAAACTATGAGAGATAAGTCGTGTATAAAAAAGTTTCAATAAAACATGACCCATTCGATGTTAAACTCACTAGTTGCTTCACATTCATAACTCGTGCTCAACTTTTAACTCTCAAAAGGGAGAAAAAAGTTTGCCATAATTTTCCATAAACTATCCTTAGCGGCTGCAACACAAACTTGGATTATCTTAACTGTACTTTAAACCTGGTGCCGCATCTTTTATTTTTAATCCCCGGGCAAACGCTATCCGAGTTGAAATTACTTTGTTCTTAAGCAAAGATCGAATATCAGCGTTCATTTTTCAATACTTTGTTAACTTCTCTCGCCGTGAACTTCTGTAATTAGGTGGCTACTTAAAACTTCGTTTTCTGTCTGCTAATGTGGATAGTTTGATATAAATTTTAGCAAATCCTCTCTCGGCGCTAGAGAAGAGGATTCCTGTTTTATTTATTCTTTATTTGAAAATTGTCTCCATATTTGAAAGTGAGTCCATAGTTAAATAGAGTATTTGCTTCTTCTGCAAGCCTCAGCTTGTACAAAGCTATTGTTTTTATAATTATATAACTAGCTAACCCGGAAAACGTTGTTGTACCATATAAAAAAAAGATGTTAGCCGATTCTCAGAGCTACCCGATATGCACAGAAAATTTTATGAAAATCGGTCGGCCATTTCGGAGGATTATGTTAACTAACATTGTGACACGAGAAATTTATATATAAGACTAGTTTATGCCCGCGACTTCGTCCCCGTAGTTAACTTAACAAAAACTTCGGGATTATCGGGATACAAAGTATCCTATGTGTTAATCCCGGTTATAAACTATCTGTGTTCCAAATTTCATCCAAATCCGTTCAGTAGTTTTTGCGTGAAAGAGTAACAAACATACATCCACACTCACAAACTTTCGCATTTAAAATATTAGTAGGATTGTTATTTGCGTTACATATTTTTTATTTTATTGCATACCACCTAGATACTCGTAGTCATATTGATGAATAGTTAATTATTGGCATTCGTCAGTAACGATTTACGATGAAGACTTCACGCAGGTAACAATATAATTATTGTTATTACTAAATAAGGAGTCTTGGCCCTCTGGTTTATATTACCACCTTCGTTTTTATTCCTTTGCGAGCTTATAATATCCAGTTTTCACAGTCTCTGCTCATATTTTGTACATAACAAAGCATTGAAATCGAAAATAAATCCCAACCTTATCGGTGGACTACTTTGCGCGTGGAACCCAAAGAATCCCGACGAAGTAAAAAATATTTTTATTATCTTCGACTTTAAATGGGATCGCATCGGTCCTATTATATCGTGTTTATTCATATTTATTTGAAATCAATCAATCTTTGCTTTATATTTCCCGAACGGCCGGTTCGAGGGAAGAAAATAAATCTTTTGTAAAAGTTTTCTCTACAGGATAGGTATTATTCATGAGGGTGCCAACCGTTTGATTGATCGCGTTGTTTGTGGATGCGGCTTAAGTCGAGACTGAAGCGTGTTTAGATAATGTGGCGGGAACAAGTTTAACGGACCAATGATACATAACATTGATTATATTACCAACCAAGAATACAGATAATATGGCCTGAAAATAGTGCTTAGTTCTTAGTTCTAGCGACGGCCTACTATCGCTATTATTACAGCAATGTCCTTTACCATAAACTAAAATTCATTTTGAATAATTGTCTTGAGATCCATGGTCCGTACTTTCCTTTGCAGGTAAATGTTATTACATTTCTTCCCCAAGCTACAGTGGGTTGGAGTTATATAACTTTTATACCAAACAACATGTGTATCGGTACTTCTGCTATTGTTGTAATTATAGGGCTCTTTTCCTACTACTAAGATTGAAGACCTGTCGACAGTGAGTCAAGTAGGTACTTACCCTCCTAATGGGAATATCGGTAAGCAGTAAGTATATAACTTACTATGGTTTCACTTGAATAACTTTTTAAGAGATTAAGTTTGGTTTTAGAGTATAGGCCTAGGTCTAAATATTGAACTGGCGATTTCCTCTTAAGCGAAGACACTCAAGAGTTTACTACTGATAGAACGAATGAACGAACTATAAGTATATAATTGAATCTATTTATAGATAAATTAATCCGAAGTGATTGTCATTTAAAACGTTGTAACCAAACTAAACCGTGGTCCCTTTCCGAGTACCTGGAAAAGCTTTCCAAATGTTTGTCGCCACAACTCGGCTGTTAGTTGAAGCACCCGCTATATGACTACCCATTAACTGTACTAAAGATCTTTTTGTTCGAGCCCCCACATTTTGCGGAATAATGCATCGCTTTGTGTTGCCGTTTAAGGTGTAAATCGCTTGTTATATTTCAGATAGGTTGCGTGCCCATTTTGTCATCTGGTTTAATTGCTTTGTATTATTCATAGTGTAAATACGAGATCACTACCGCGATTAGAGCAAGCCTTATTGTTTCGGGTTTCGCCGTTTCTATTATTTAGGTTTAGCTACGCACGCAATACTACATGTGCTTTGATGGAAGGTTGCTTGTGGTATATTCACTGTATTTGTGGGTTACCTAAACTTAGCCTCGGGCAAAGAATTTGTAATAATAAGACATATACAATTTTGGCCTCGGGTCATAGACGTGAAATAGATTTCTCAATTTCCGTCCAACTTATTAATTATGATTCTAAATGGAAAAGCTAAGAAAAGGGTGTAAAAAGTTTTATCTATTTGCATCGCCACTGTTTGTAGTAAAGAGATTATATAATACTAGCTGTGCCCACGGACTTCGTCCGCGTAGTATTTAACGTAACTAAAAATTCGGGATTATCGGGATAAAAAAAACCTATATGTTAATCCCGGTTATAAACTATCTGTGTTCCAAATTTCATTCAAATCCGTTCAGTAGTTTTTGCGTGAAGGAGTAACAAACATACATACATACATACATACATACATCCACACTCACAAACTTTCACATTTATAATATTAATAGGATGTATCAATTCATCTATAACTATGGTTTGTCGCACTGTAAATCCCACAGTAATTAACTCTAGTGCCAGTGCAATTTTGTTACATAGCTTTACGCAAACTATGGTCCACATTAATAAATCGATCTCAAGTATGAGACTGATCTTGGAAATGTCATTCTTGTGTTATACCAGTACATAATGACTTGTCAAAAGTCCACTTAAGATCGCTCTCGGATTTGAGATATATTTATTAATATAGGCCTATAACTTCCTTAGCTTTACGTTAGCGTGACAGATTTCAAAATAAGAATGACGGAACATAATGGCATTGGCAATGTCCGGTTGGTTTATCGATTCAGTCGATAACAAGTTATGTGCATCGTGGAGTTTTTTGTTCCTTCTTAACTGACCCGTTTTAATGATAAAGTTTTAATTTGAAATAAGGAATGGTTGGACGCGTGCGGGGCATACGTGTATTTTTGCGGTCCGGCCATGCGGGCGGTGGTGTGGGCCGGAGCGGCCGTTAATTATGAGTATCACCACGACCCCAACAAAGGCAATCCCGGAGAGCAACCCCGCTTTTGTCGTCAGTTTTATCTTAATTGCTTCAAGAAACTCGATATCGTTTGGCGACAAGATGCTTTTTATTCCTTCACTCGGCTCCCGACGGCAAACAATGACGGAACTTTGAATTAGTTTTCGGTTTGATAACGCCGCCATTGGCTTTTTTCTTTCTCTGTTTTAACGACAGTGCTGTTATTACGACCGATATTTCGGTCAGATCGTTCAGATTTTATGGCACTTTCGATTTATTTCCCGCTGACCGTTTATTTTCGCGGATGAGCGGCAAACTTTATGATATCACTATTGTGTTACTCTTTATCTAAGATTGTAAGCGATGCGTTGTCGACATAAAGGATTTAGATCTCGTTTTAAGGATGAAGTATAATTTTAATTTACAAGTTATGATCGTATAGATATTCTACGCAGAATACATACCTAGATAACTCTGCCATTTTAATAATTTAATTTAATACAATAAATAAAAACTACATAAAGTTAAATAAATATAATCGATCAACACATCAAAAGATTTTTAAATAACAAACCCTAGTTCATGGGTCCCAATAATCAATATTTCAACACACTATATAAGACGATTCTGTAGCTCGGCACACTTCACGCAGATTAACCTTTTATTCACCCCTCTAATTAATAACTTAACTCGCTCACGCCAATGTTACACGGTTCATATTTAACTTTTTAACCCTCGCCCCTAATGCTGAACTCTGAAAACAAAATTTACGTGTCCCGCCCTGGCCGGCTTCCAAATCGCTGGCGGAGGTCGTAGGTCTCCGCCTTAATGTGCGGACATACTTTGGCGCGATCCTAACACGGCGCCACATGTAAATTTTATTCAATATGAAACACTTTGCATACTGAATGAGTTCGGGCCGTCGATTATTCAAGATAATCCGCATGTGACATGGGGGTGTCAGATGATTGTTATGTTGTAGTTTGTAAACTTGACAAGATTGGGAAACGTGGATAAGAAAGCCAACACATCTCATATTGTTTTGGATAATGAAAACACCTGAAAGCAAGCACTTAATATAAGTAATAACACTACCAATATCAGTAATGGAACCAACATAACGAAACCTTTCAATGTATATGTTTTTATCATGTTTGTAGCTACGTCCAGTGATGTTATGTTATCTACATTGTTGCTTTGAAAGATAGATGTAATTAACATGCATTCAACAAGTGCTTCAGTAAAAAATGTTAGTTATTTTCAAACTGTTTTAATTTGTTTCACTTTGTATTTTGCTTCTGTATTTTCGTTAAATCGTGTGATGAGGTTACCTATACCAATTTATAAACTATTATAATTAACAATAGTAATAAACTATTATAATTAACATTAATTATACAAATGTCTCTACCAAATGAGTACCAGGTTTATGCTAAGCAAACAAGGCTCGCGCACTATTTCGATCTGCACTGTTGCCGCTGGAATCAGAGTATGTGATACAAAATGCAAGGTTTCGCGTGCCCAGTGCGGACGGGAATTGCGTTTAATTTCCGACCAATTTGTCGAGCGACCTACTATCGGTGTCGGCTCGATGTCTGATTAATTTAGATCGTCGTGTTTGAAAACTGTTGCAATTAAATGGTTACTGTTATTTAGAATCAATGGCAATAGAGCGTAGCATTATTCTACGACAATTTCGACTTGAAATTAACCATGCGTAGTCGGGTATCTATAGTCTTCAATCATATATAAATATAGCTTACATTAATAAAAACAAGTTTTAGTTTGAGTGTGAGTTATATTAATATATAATGAACTTTTGAGATACCATATTTTTAAATAGAACCTACTTCTCTTACAATGTAATGTAAATACAGTACCCTAAACATTGTATAGTCAGGTAAAAAAGTAGGCCACTATATCTACTGTACTGTTTCAGTTTCCAACGACGATACCGTAATACGAGTATCTTATATAAAATATTCTTAATAAAACCACGTTGAAGGCTTTAAAGGAAGTATTTTTTATGGAATAAACGTTTGCACTGCGGTTTTCATGGTAATAGCAAAGATTGTAAAGACTGGGGCTTTATAGCTCGAGGTACTGTCCTACGATAGCAGCTTTCCTAAGCTACAGACGACGTAAAATACGTTATTGGCTATATGTCGCTTGACATCTTGCGTCTTCGGTAGAGATTTACTGTAGAGATTGTGAGTATTATGGTAGTATGCATCCTCTTTCTTGATTTATTAAAAAAAAGATTATAAGCAATGTAAGTCTATCACATTACTAGTACTCCTGGTGAGCCTCTCCAGCTAGTCTTGTGTGAGGAGTGGGCCCACGTCAATAGTATAATGGCCAGGATGGAGACCGAACCCGGAACTTCTTAGCTACGAGGGCGGCCGCTCTAACCATTGGGTCTTTGAAGCCTTTAAGGGAAATATGTTGTCGATGGGGGTATTTCATTGGGAAATAATTACGTTGCTTCCGCGTAGAAGATTTGTACGAGCATTATTTAAAAGACTGACCTCAAAATAGCGACGGTGCAGCTATTATTTGTTAGAATATCTCCCGCACCGTACGGAATATCGGGTTTCCAGAAGGATCGTGTTTGGCCAGTGTCTTTATTATGTTAATGCAACTGCCAAATGTCATTTCTCAACTCAGCTCAGTCATCAGCGGCTCTTTTTCACGGTACAATGTAAAGTTTGCGAAAGTTTTTAAGGGTTTTACATTAATTTCGAAAGTGAAACAAGGGGATTCTCCCCTCTGCCGGGCGTCGGATCCGTTGTTTCCCGAATTATTCATGATTACTTCGGGAACTTCGATTGATTATACTGTTTAGAGCAAATTAGCTCCGCTGTAACTTACCCGGGAATTACAGTTGACTTTCTACCGTAAGCGATACTGATGTGCTGTGATTTGAGACACTGTGATAAATGTACTAACGCTATGGTCTACATTGAGATAAATTACGATAGAAAATAATAATTTTCTTTTTCTAGTCTTATTTTTCGTATTTTTTACTAAACGTCTTGTAATAACAGCAAAGATTAACGCCTCGTGTTCTTATTTTTTTTATATATTGTATTTTTAAGTGTGTGACATGGTTGTGGTTTGCAATATGAAAAAAAAAGAGTTTATAAAAAATAAGAATTGTATGTTCTTTTTCAAAATCATTGTTTTATAACAATGTAATGTATTTACAATAGATTTCAGTTAAAATACTGGGCGAATAATGCATCTATTTTTCAGGTTAGCCTTAAAGATTTTGAATAAGAGCTCGAGAATATTGCTTTTACAAGTCACACTACATCTAGTTATACTTGGTCTTACTGAAGAAAAACACTAAGAATACTAAACGGTAAAAATGAAATCCATCTTAGCTGAAATAAGGAAACTGCTTCAAATTACATAAACTGCTGAATTCAGTCGTTCGTCATAAATTAGTGCGGAATAAATTCGATAAGTCGCCAATTAGGTAGTTTGAACACAATAACAAAGCAGAGTTAAGCGCATTCGAGCTACAGCAACATCGGAAGAGAGCAGCGCACGGCAGTTAATTTAAACATTGGCTGTAGGAGCCAGCTGTTCCCCAATTAACGGGTCAACTCATTAAATTACTCCGCACCGCCTCTGCCAGCCTGGTACCCGTCGGCGTAGGGCGGATCTGTTGATTTTAAGTATTACAAACAAACAGACGCCGACTTACACAGTCTTTATGTAAACGTTTGGATGTGTAAGTATCTTAATTACTTTGAATGTTGTACAAAATGATTATGGTGATACACGACGAGTGTTAAAATTTTGAGTTCCTTAATGTGTTTGATCTGCGTACAATGTTTTATGGTGTGAATGTTCAGCGTAGACATAATCTCTACCTGAGAGTGGATGGTATCTACGTGATGAGCCTAACGCTTGCTGTGTACCTACTTCCAGCTCGAAAACACAATTTATACTGCGATGTCGGACTTTATTGATTTTATAAACCTTTTGGTTTTATTTCAAAAATATCAAGGCCTAACGTGAAATAATTAACACTTTCGCAAAATACTCAAACACTCGGTATTTAAAATGTATGAAGTATGCGTTCAAAAACGTCAAACAAATCTGAATTTTCGAACTTCTGAAGCGTGAGTTCATTAAACTTTTTCCTCGATTCCTCAATTTACTTTCTATCGAATCCAATCTAAATTCGTTCAATTTTTTTAACATAATCACCGATCGGATAACGCTGATATTCGCGAGACAAGGACGGCGAAGAGACAAAAAAGGAATTGTAATAAACGATTTATCGAAGAAATCAGGAGGTCCAGGGAGACACGAGAATTAAGAACTTCGCTAATGAGATGTTGATTGCATCCAGCGCTCCGTTTGTCGCCTATTTTGCATTGAGATTCTCTTTCTTTTTTTTTCAGCGTCTGTAAACGGGATGCATCTTCTGACGTTTTCTTTCTCTCGCGCGCTTTATACATTGGGGAGCCTTTTATTATTTGCCAAGAAATTATTGTAATCGTAGAAAAAAATAATTCCATGGATCTTTTTTTTGAAGCAAAGATTTTACGTCATTTTCTTAGCATGCGGTGACAATTCAATTGCAGATTCTTGGGTTCTTAGATATGTTGAAGAAATTATTGCTGAAACTTGTCGCTATAGTAGTCATTCGATTTTAACAGCAAATGAGAAATTAATAGGGATAGCACGAGATAGACGGTCTGTTATCACGGTATCATGTTTTGATAAGAAAAACCCGGTAAAAATAGTCTACAAGTCAGCCAAAAACCCAAATATCGCTTACAACCGTTCATAGAAACAGTTTTAGTTAATGTACTACGCCCGGCGATATCAAGATCGGCGGTAAGTAAAGCCAACCAACGCGACGTTGCTTATTTCCACTCGGGCACCGAGGTTCGCATGACGGACCGCTATAAAGCCGGCAATGTACGCGAAAATGTTTCGATAATGTGAAAATTTGCACGGTGACATTATTACCATAACGTTGCTGAGGCAAATTAATCGCTGACTGCAGCTTTTCGCGCGTTTCACAACCGACTACGTTAAACTGTTATATGACTTGTTATGACACCTTGTGTTGAAATAAGCTCTTGAGTTTCGTTGGTGCAACTTATTCAAATAAATTATTTCGAATCAACATTCGATAACTAAGATAAAAGCATCCGTTAAAATTGTGAAGAAAATTTGCCAATATAACCGTCACTTTTACTTTAAGACATGACTGTTTGTTATTTGAAATAGCCAAATTCATGTCTTAAAGTAACTTTAGTTGTTCATAAAGATCTCATACCTCTTAGAGGTGAGACCAGCGTTGTGACATACATGTTTTATTTGTGTCTGTGATCTTCTAAATTGTTTTTATGTTGATAAATATGAGATAATGTCTACTTTGTCCACCCTAGTCTGATAAGAACCTAGTCTTATGATTTAATTCAATAATTTTTATGTTTTGGCAACTCAGATGATTCTATTAGAAAATAAGGGTTGTCCGAACCGGCGCTCGAAACTAACCCATGTCCGAAATTTATAACATCTTGCACAGTTATTTTTCTAGTCACACTCGAAAAGAAACCGGCTGATCTAAAACCGTTAAGGGAAAAGTTGGCCGTGAAGAACCGGACAGCGTGCGGAATGCCGGGCACGTACCGCGGCCATCTTGGTAGGAAAACACGCTTGCCGGACACGCGGTCCGACCCTCTTGAGCTACGCAAACTAATGCTACTGGAAGTGTGTTTTATGTTATTTTTTATGATCGTCTTCAAATTGGGCAGCTTTGCAAGGCGGTGCTATAAAAATTAATACGTGCAATTTGATTTCTACCAATATCGTAGTTTTTTGTTTATAATGTAGAGAACAGGTCTTATTATTAAAAAAAAAAATGAATCAATTGGTGTCAATCGATATTTTTGAGATAGAAAGTTGTCATAGTTTTTCATCAAAAGCATAGAACGTGTGAAATCAATACATTTTTAACGTGAGCGTACGAACTGAAGTCGTATAAAACCGCATCGGACCGGCTTAACGGATTCCTACAGATTTATCGAGATTATCCCTGAATCCAATGGAAAACGTATATCCATTTCTAACTATAGTACCTACTTATACTATAATTAACTACTAACACTATAGAATATAGAGGACATAAAAATGTGGTACGCAAACATAGTTAGGACAGGAATTTTGTTTTTAAACCGAAAACAGTCAGGTTTTCATTAAAAAAATTCAGTTTGTAAATTTCGCTCTTTTGCTTTTAGTCCTTGTAAAAATAAAGTTGGTTCAAAACAAAGTTATACAATTTATAAAATAATTATAAAAAAGCAAAATGTAAGCCAGATAACGGAGGATGAGAAATCCCTAGTAAAAAAAAAACCGGAATATTTTATTTCCGTGACCAGATCCCGATCCACAATTGACGGCAACTTACCGATTTCTGAAACGACAGCTTCCATTCTTATTCTAATTCATTTGTAAAATAAGGAAGAAACTTTCTGTCAAATGAATATCCCAGGAGTGAGACATTAAAGGGGCTACTTATTGTTATTAATAATTAATAATGTTTTCTATTCATGCTTTACAAAAACTCTTGTTACAACAGGTACCTTCCCCTGTAATAGAATAATAGTGGTATAATGAACGGTGGGGCCGGGCACTGTTGTCTTAGGACGGCGGTCCAAATTATCGCTCCAAGCCTGTGATGGAAATATTTTCTTTAATGTTAACTTATTGTATTTCCGCTCAGAGAATATCAATTAACTTGTTACAAAAATTGATGAGTCGATTAAGTTAGACTAGCGGTGTTGAATTAAGTTATAAAAAAGAAATTGATTGAAGTTGATGACTGATACTCGTAGACGTAGCAGTTTAAGCGTAGGCCGCTCACTGCACCGATTGGTCACAGGTTCGATTCCCGTTAGGGTAAATTTCGGAAACGGCCTTTTCATAATTTGCCCCGGTCTGAAGTGTCAGAATCAGGATGCTAATATTTTCTTACAGCAACATTCACAAATAATACTTAACTGAGTAAGGTACCAACTCGATAGAACTTTGTCATTTTCCATAGGGTATGCATTCGAGCGCACTATGAGACCTCATAGTGATGTTTATGAATACGGGCGTAAATACATTGAAATTTACGTAACTCGAACACTGCGCATTGGTAAAGTATTTTTGTTGAAAAACAATATGTACTGGCTTTCAGTCTATATTCTGTTTTGATTGATAAATACACTGGAATACTATGGTTCCATGTTATTAACTATACTGATAACAATGAGGCCCAACATATATAATTAACATAAAATTATACGTGTCCAGTGTCTTTCTCTGACAGAATATGACAAGTATTCAATGTGCCGCTGTGGTTCAATGTACCCTCATTATAAATTTGTATCAACTTTTTTAACTACTTAAGTTACGGTATGTTCTAAATCTTCCGAGTCTAAAATAAAGTTGGTAGGGTTAAAACTTAATATTTAAATTCATCATTAACTGCTGAATGATTGAAAAAACATGATGAAGATTTCTAAGATACAATTAATTGCTTCAAATTTAGGTCGACCGGTGAATAGTTGATTGACATTTCGGCTTGGACTGAATAGCGTCAAAGCCAAGGAAGGCTTCAACTATTAACTATATTTGATTTCACAAAAGTTTGCATTAAGGGTAAGTAAGCATTAAGGCGCCTGTCTAGCCCGCGAAATTCAAAATTTTCGAGGATTTTTATAGTTTATCCTAAATCTGAAAACATTTAAGACAACATTTTGTGATTTGCGACAAACGCAGTATGCAGTGCGTTTATTAATACATTTATTTTACTCTAAATATTATCACGGTGGATATGTTACTAGTTAATCCCTAAATATACAAAAATTGCCAGATTATCTGGATAGCTGTCGTTCTTGAAATGTTTTAGAGTAAGTTGGATATATTAATGAATGCACTGCACACGGTCTTTGTCGCGAATTACAAAATGTGCCTTTTATGATTGTCAGAATTTGAAAAATTTATAAAAAACCTCAAAAAATTTGAACATCGCGGGCTAGATGGGCGCTTTACCTTAACACGTAGGTACTTATTATAATTTCAGGACGTAATGTTTTCGGTCACACTTCCATTTCACCTTTGGCTGCCATGGTAATGCATTTTTCACAGTAAGGACTGGTGTTCATGGAAGCGTAGAAAGGCTGACCGTCCATTTGAGCCGGGCTGGGTGGTGGGGTTCGCATGCTATGCGCTGAAGTAAGGATCCAATGTCCTCTACATCGACGCGAGTGCGAAGCCACGCGCCGACGGCAGAGTTTTGTATGTACCCATATAAGCAGCAAGCAGGTGTATAATGAAAAAAAAACAGTGCCGTCTAGGGACGCCCGAAAGAAGCGAAGCTTTATGGTATGAAGCGTAGGGCGCCGCAGCTGCGATTTTGTATACCTATATATAGTACAACGCTACTGACGTCATAGTGTTACGCTACTTACGCTTAGCACGGATAGAGTGGCCGCGCGGCGAGCGCCCTAAACGTCCTTATAGAAGCTTCGCTTCAAATATGCGTCTATTTAGGTATCTTCCATGGACCCGTTGCTTTAACAAATGCGAAGCGCAAATTGGGCTAAGAGTAAAAAATTGAGACTTTTGTTTCCCGCACGTTCAATTTACATAATCACAGATGAACAAAAACATGGCGAAGGTTTAAATTTAGAAAATTCTAACGTATGGTACCGTGGAATAGAGTGGCCCAAGATAGACAGGAATGGAAAAGGTTGGAGAAGACCTTTACCGATTGGCAAACAGACCTACAGAAAATAATTAATAATATATTACAATAAAGTATTAGAATAGACTAAGATTAGTTTAGCTACAAAAAAAACATTTTATATCCTTACTCATAGTTTTTAGTTCTTAATACTTTGTAAGTAGATACTAAGTTGGTCTGAATAAAGGGCTTTATTATTATTATTATAACGTATGGTACATACTTACCTAAATCTCAAATTGTTTTGTCGTGTTTGTTTTGCGTCGCGACGGGCTGAGTTGGTTGTAATTAAATTTTAAAAAACAAGCTTGCGTGTCTAACTGGGCTAATGAAATGAATTATTTTAATGAAGGGTCTCCAAGTCGACTTTGCTTTTAAATAAATTCAAGGCTTTCCCGGGTAATGTTTATTGTGTACCTAGAGGTTAGGCTCTGTGCTGAGAGCTATCTAAAGTGCCTTGTGTGCACATACATAATATTTGATTACACTAGCGACTCTTCCCGGTCTCGGACGTGCATGAAAACTATTCCGAGGAACTAATTTGGATGCGGAAACTAGAACAAAACATGTTCTGTAGTTTTGAGATTAGATGTAAGGAAGTTGCCAGTTCACTGTGGGAAGTAATCGCATTTTATAATAACTAAGCCTGATATAAATTTAATAAAAAAATGACTTAATTATATTGCTTGCTTGTGCATGCAACATTAACTAGTGTAATCTGTATTAACGTAGATCGAAATAATAATATCTCAAAAATGCTGCAATTGAAAACATATTGTATTTCTTAGTATCAGTGTTTATGGGTGAAACGTATCTATTCGATAACTACCGAAGCATAGAAATGGTTCAAATAAAGTTGTTTTCAGGCAAACTAACATTTTTTTAGACCATGAAGGGTGCTTCACAAAATATTGAATATTCTGCTTCCGTATCAAAGAATTTGTAATAATTATTACAAATTCCATGTTCCGTATTCTACACTATAGTAGAATGTGGGTTCATTTAGAGTGGTGTTATTATCTTTGGATCATTTTAATTATCTGTTTCCAGTAATCACCACTAAAATATACAATACTCGATGTCGTACTCTAACTTATCAAGGTTAAAGTCTCAAGGCCAAGGTCTTGATGCTTATCATACGAGCTAGTAAACGCACGCGACAGTAAATTCAGTATTATTTCAGTTTATAACGATTAGGAAATTAAATTATTATTATGTTGGTACCAGCAGCTACTTGTTATTAAATGTAACTTTAAGATATATCAATTCTTGGTCTGTTAATATAGTTTATCACATGCGCAATGTTTCTTTTTACCCGACTAAAGCAACGCCAAAAGGAAGGGTTATGTTTCAGCAGTCTTTGTATGTATGTATTATTTTAATGTTCCACCGTAGTACCGAAATTACCCGTCCGATTTTGATGAATAAGGTATAATTCGATTTGTTGACATGATAGGCTACATTTTATACGAACAAAATCAACATGAAGTATATTGTTTTCTTATATTTACGCGAATACTACACATTGAAATAAAACTATTATACGGATTATATCGCGTTTATTTACTTTTTGTGTGCCCGACGTTAAACATGAGTTCAATATGAGGTATTTTACTTCCAAAACCGTGGAGATCCCTGATTTTTCCCATGATGTATAGAGAATACAATTCTAAGTTCATATAAATACATCTAAAATAACACGTCACAGAAAAACTATTTTATGCAATATTTCAGCGTTAATGATCTGAATATAATTCGTGTAATTCCGTAGTCGGGTTACCGGTTTTTAAAAGTTTGTACTTATTATACGTAATAGGTACACACATTATAGTCTAACGTGGGAATACGAATCGAACCTACAAATGCCTGACTGACTGACATTATTAGCCGGTGGGCGGATAAGCGTGTAATTTGCAAACGAGTTCCTTATTTAGGAAGGAGGGTAAGAACACGACAAGTAATAATTATGTTTTGAAGATTGATCCCCTACAGGGGTTCAATAGGGACTGAGAACTTGTATGGAATTCGGTCATTTTCGCCTAATGAGAAATCCTGTAGGAATAATATCAATATTAAAATTTTCGCAGCCACTGAACCTCCGTGATATTCAACAGATACCATCAATTCAATAAAGGCACGGAGAACAATGGGTATAATATGAATATGAACACACGAGTATAAGGTTCTAACAACATAAAAAATATCTCATTCACGCCAGGCCATCGGGTGGCACTCGTTTAAAAAAATTAAGGTTAACAATATTGGAAACGGTAGGGTCACAAAAGGGGAAAGTCCGGTCGACGATTCACCCGACGGAAGTTAATGGGAATCCGACCATTGTGTCCGTGTAAAAACAACGGGATATCGTTTTTGCCCTCCTAATCTGCGCCCAGTTAATAAAAAAGGGAAAACAGAGTAATCCATTATCATTATGTACAATCTTTTTAAGTGGGTGCGAGAAGTACGGCGTCTGATCGATCCCTCACATTTTAATATACCCTCATAATATTGATAAAATAAGATTTGACGGCGGTGACATAATAATTTTTATTGTGTTTTATATATAACGAAGTCGTCAAACAAGCGAATGACCCACCTGATGTTAAGCAGTGACCGTAGTCTATATATGCTTGAAATACCGAAGTCGTAGACCGCTCGGCTCACTGCACATGGTGGTTGCGGGTTCGATTCCCGCTGAGGCAAATTTCTAAAATGACCTTTTCTTCCTCTGGGTGTCACTGGGATCGTTCCCAATCCATTGTAAATGACCTATAGTACACGCACTGCTTAGTTTGGGACCATAGAGTTGGTGTGTCAGTCTGGCGATATTTATTTTATTTATTTATTACCAGCTGAGCCCGCAAGTTTGTCCGTGTGGAATTTAACTTAACAAAAAAGCCCGTTCCCGCGTTCTGAGCCCGCGCGACAGGACCCATTTTTAAAATTTTTGTTTTACTAAAATTAAAGTAGCCTAAATTGCTCCTTATAACATCAGCTATCTGCCAGTGAAAGTCCGGTCGAAATCGGTTCAGCCGTTTCGGGGATTACCCGGAACAAACACACAGACAGACAGACACACAAATTTTTTTTTATTCGCGTTTTTGCTATAAGTATCGTATGTACTTTTATATGCATTTACTGAAAAGGTGTTATTTTGATATTACAAACAGACACTCCAATTTTATTTATTTGTATAGATCAGTTTTTACAGTATTCCTGTAGACAAACTGTCAAAACTGACGTATTCCGTGTCGAAATGCGAATGGTTAACATACTTGGGCCCCAGAAGGGCAATAGAAGAGAGAGAGCGAAATGGTTAGGGTTTGGGAATTTGTACGCAATCCCAAATTTGCCGGTATTAAAATCGATCTACTGAATCGAATAAGTACCGCCAATCGCTTGCAACCATAGTGTCTGCTCGCTCTTGCCAGACGTGGAGTGTTATATAGCCGGAGCGGCAAACAATCATTAATTAGTTGCCGTTGGTCTAGTGGCTGCTGTACCTGTGGGCGGGGCAGGCATTAATCACCCGATACTCTTTGCGATCGCTGATGCTTGAAGCTATTGATTGATGGAACGCGCCGCTCACAGAACCGCTGCGAATTTGTTTAAGTTTTAATAAAATATTGAACGACTCGGTCCCCAACTACTAACTACACAAAAAAAAATCTGTGCCGTCTAGGGACGCCCGAAAGAAGCGAAGCTTTGCAGTAGATATTAGATATATTATATTAACGCGTCACGCGTCACGCGTTACGCGTCACGCGTCATGCGTTACGCGTTACGCTTTTCACCGTTTTAGTGCCCGGGTAGCGAGCGCCCCGAACGTCCGTAAAGAAGCTTCGCTTCAAAAACTACACTACTACAGAACGGTGGTAGTGTCAGGCTGTAGGCAATTGATTACAGCTATGGGCTAGCTCGACCGGGGTAGTACCACCCTCTTACAGAAGTTTGGCCTGAAGTAGCTATATAGCTGCATTTCGTACGATGAGTGAGAGTGCCAGAAGCCCAACCCCTCTTTCTCTCTCCCACTCCTCTTGAGGTCGGCAATGCTCAATGACTTTAATATTGCAAGCATCTATAGGTTACGGTAACAGCTGAACGTGAGGCAAGTCGTACGCTTGTTAGTCGCAAGTAGAAAACAAGATATGGATGATTCACCATCAATATTCTGGTACTTCCCGACGGATTAGGCAGAGGTACACTTCAGTCCACCCATATTTCGCCGATTAATGATGATGACAAAGAATACGACATCTTCTATTTTTCAAGATGAATATATATTATATATATTTTATAAGTATTTCTTCATTAGCAGTAACTTTTTAAATTAAACAAAATTAATTCAACATGTTTATTTTATCACTCCTGGAAATACACGCAGAAAGGGACGGTCATTGAATTTATTGTTGCTTTGAAATTAATTTTGTTAAATAAATTAAATTAATATTAATTTCGCTTCACACTTGACTGGCAGCGTATTATACGATATTATTTATATCAACAGGCATAATGAAGTTCTCGAGTGTACCATCGAGAATACAATGTACTAAACTTTTAGGAGTTCACGTAACTTAATATTTAATCACTTTAAACAGAGTTCATTGTTAGGAAATTTGAGACTTGAGAGGAAAGTTTCTAAGTATTTAGTTATAACAATGAAGGCAAACTTCGTTTACCGTATACCGTTTTAAGAAACATTTTATATTCCTGTAATGAAATACATATTGAATATAATGTTATTCATGCGTAACTATGTATATAGAAAGTCCCATCCCAACTCACATTACCTACAATACTTAAATTAAATAACAACATAATGACGATATTATCGCTACTGTCCAGACCGTCCACCATATGCAAATACCCAAATATTCCACCAAAAATCATATGGTCCATTCTAAAATAAAATCGCACATAAAACACGAATCAGCACAAAAACAGTTTCATGAATCTTCATAATAAATCGTCTGACACTAAGCTTGACGCAGCAAAAAGGAAAAATATACAGCACTAAACCAAGGAACGTCTTACAAGACTGTACTTGTAAACATCTGCCACGGCTGTGAGTGCGGACAGGGCGGTGGCAATTACAGTGAGCGGGACATCTGCGACGGGCTGGCTTATATGCAATAAAGCAGTAAGCGCTGCGGAGCCGAAATATCATGTGGATGCGGTACTTTGATTGATGTTTCGCTACCCGTTCTAAAAATGCTCGTGATCTCCGAACGAACCGGCTCTCCAGAAACTCCTGAATTTTACGCTGAGTTATCTGCCGTCTACGCCTACTTGCCACGAAAATATTTTACAGAAACGCCTCTGCTTTCCAACCAACGTATAAATTGAGAATAAAAATAACAATAGCAAATGATTTTTGTAGTTCCCAGTACTCCTTTTACTCGTAGTGTGCTCTACTAAACGTATTTCATGAGTACTCGCTGTGAGCACAAAAGGTCTAGTAAAAAAATTATAGTAATAAAAATGATCCTAGGAACTACAAAAATCATTTGATTTCGTCTTTTTAATTTAACAAATGAAGACCTGATAAGGGTTACATCTTTGTATGTAATTATTACTATATATTTTCATATATTACATGTTGAGATTGCGGCACAATCGCAGCAACGAGACATAATTATTTACAACACCGAGTACATAAGAGAGCATGAGTCAAAGTATGTAGTATTTTACTCTCTCATATTAATAGGGATATTATGATAACGTAATATCGCCATGACATGTTATATATCTATGATAGATAGTCTCTCTACATTTATTAATCCAATACCTCAGGCTGTTCTATAATAAACATTGTTTTGACTCACTCATCCGTTATAGCTCCTTGCTCCGTCGCGAGACTTTAATTAATAAATAAAGGCACACTAAAAAAAAGATAAAGCTGCCGGATCAGCACGATTCCTTAATTAAAGTGAAACTATTAAAATTCATACTGCGGTTTTAATAAAAAGTTGCCAGCTGGTCTGTTTCGCAATGCGCTCAGTTTAGGGATATTTGAGAGTTCGTGAATAGGCAAGCAAATGCATGTTTTGCACACACTTGTTATATTTTTGCATATTAAGTCTCCCACCGCTGGGCAATGGTCTCCCTTTTCGTTCTCATAAGCCCACGGGCTACGTTTCGCCCACAATAGCGTTCAAATCTATTATTTTAAATAGTGGAAACATTATTAGGTAGTATCATTTCAATCAATCCATTTATTTGCTTATTATACATAGTCGTTACAGATCTCATCTGATAAAATATAGGTAAATCATGTTCTGCAATATAATTAAAATAAATAAATATATCGCCTGACTGACACACCAACTGTATGGTCCCAAACTAAGCAACGCTTGTACTATGGGTACTGTACAATGGACTGGAGGCGATCCCAGTGACACCCAGACCAGGACAAATTACGAAGGGACCTCTCACTGCCAAGCATAGTTCTGTCTATGCTCGACAGTGAGGGGTCCTGGGAGGCGATGGCCTCTTTCTGCGAGGATGTGATGTCGCGGAAGGAGGCCGCGGAGCGGGCCAGGGAGGAAGACCCCCTGGCAGATCCGCTCCGGCGCAGACGTGTGGGGAGGAGAAGGAGGCGCTACGATCGCCTTCTTCCTCCCCATTAGCCGAAATCAGGTGGTGGGTCGGGGGACCCACTACCTATTGCACGATTTCGGCCGTCTGGGGGATGACTGGGTGGTACCAGGTCGTCCCCCTTTTAGCGCCTGTGGCCCGGCATGCTACTGCCGGGCCGTCCGCCGGGGCGTCTCGGAGCATTTCCCATGGTCCCGGGGCGCCCCTCTGCATGGCGCAGGGTGGTACACCGTGGGTTTTTAGTGGGTATACGGCCGACTGACGGACTCCCACATACCCCTCCCGCCTCCCCCGAGGCGGAAGGGGACCCATAAAGGGTTTTCCCACGAAAAAAAAAAGGACAAATTACGAAAAGGCAATTTCCGAAAATTTCCCCGACGGGAAACGAACCCGCAACCACCAAGTGCAGTAAGCCGAGCGGTCTACGCTCGAATCATACAAATAAGGATTTATTTAATTTAGGTTAGAAAATTCACCCTTTTAATAAATAACAAGGTAAGCTATAGGTAGAGATTACCCTACCCAAGGCCGTAGTATACTCACACCGTGTGTTCCGAGCGATAAGAAAATACTCCTGAGAATGTTTCCACGTAACATAATACAAGTATAATCCTAAGTCGAATGAACTGCAACTTTTAACTTCGTAACGCTGTTCTCGAATTCACAAAGGCACTGTACCTGCTAGGACGTTTGCCAACCAACAATGAACTTAGTCATCTGAGACATAAAGTCGGATTTTGCGTGAGAATAATTTTGTTCGCACTCATTGAGTGTGAATACTAAAACAATGTGTAGGTAACTTAAGTATAAGTTTTCCTCTTCGTCCGTTAGTCAGGAATATCAATTTTCACGTCAGCCAGTTCTATAATATTCTAAGTATTATGCATGGCTTCCATTTTGGTTTTCCAAAGTGGATGGTCACGCTTTTGTGTTGTTATTTAATGTGTGTATTATTGCTATTTGTTATTTGATATTGGCGAAACACCTATTAAACTGGATGGGGCATATTTTTAACGAAAGAACAAGTAGTATTTTCAGTAGCAATTGGCTTTCTCAGTTCTCTAAGCGAACTGCTGTTATTGCGTCAGACACACAAATATCTGTATTTGCTTTGTTCGAACTGGAAAGAAATAAGTGATATTCAAGATATCATTACATAGTCTTCACATCGTAATTTAGTGGTCCCCACAGTGCAAGCTATGCTCGCTTGAATGTAATTATTTTCTCCTATGCTGGGTATACAATCTCGCTGTAGATAATGTTGGATACAGTTTTCCTTGTGAGCACTTTACTTGGATTTACCTCAGA
Organism: Notodonta ziczac; assembly: GCA_918843915.1. Taxonomy (NCBI): domain Eukaryota; kingdom Metazoa; phylum Arthropoda; class Insecta; order Lepidoptera; family Notodontidae; genus Notodonta; species Notodonta ziczac. The sequence continues at coordinate 2,077,734 of OU974041.1, forward strand.
CTTTGAACCCTAGATACGGATACTTACTAATTTTGTTAGAAGGTATGTAGCTACATTAAAAAAAAACAATACATTTTACAAAAATTCCTCTTTGTATTTTTAACCAAATGTTTTGCATCGTATTTACACATTATTTGCTGTAATAATAAAATACTGAATATTAATACTAGGAACCACATAAATAATTAGTTTTTTTATTGTTTCTGTATTTAATTATAATAAATTTCCTTTGATTACATAGTATTAATTATGAAAGTCTATCGTCGTGGATACCAATAATTATCTTAATAAAACTGAGCAGTATATCTGTACCGTTTTAGCATAATTTAATAAGTACTTATTCAGATTTATATATTCATATTTTGTAATCGATGATTACTGAAAGGAAGTATGTTAAACCAGAAAAACATTTTTCTTCGTCTATTTATTCGGCTACACCAGAGACCAGTCATCATGAGAGACAAAGGCAATTAACTGTAACATATAAAGTAAGTCAATTGCAGTACATAGAGGGTCTCAATCCAATTTTCCGTATCGCGCGCTCGACGGATGGGGTGGCGCGCATCCGCCTAAAATAATATATCGCGCCCGCCCCGCACTTTGTTAAGCCACTTTACAGACTGTTGTTATGGGCGAGAAGAAATTGTGAACGTTTTGATAGCAATATGAGAATATTGAACGGTACTCATATTGTCAAACTTCACTAAAACCATTATAACAAATAAATGATTTTTGTAATCTATTTAATACGTGAGAAAAACTTTTAACGCTTTTTACGATAACTGCGCGGACGGAGGAGTACGAAATTTGGCACACTTATAGTTTATATAGAGAAGGAGTACAGAATGCTAATATTTTTAAAAAAATATGCATAAAAATACATTAAATCACGAAATCAAAAATGCACACTACCATGTGTTTGACACACACACATTTGTAACTTCCACTTGGTAACTGACTGACGGTCTGACTGATAAACAGTGACGGCTTTTTTTTCTTTACATCGGAGGGCGGGACTTCCATAGTGCCAGTATGAAATAGTCTTCGACAATAGAAACTTAATGACGTTTAAAATTAATTATGATCGAATTTTGCCCACGGGCGACCACTAACTAGTTAGTATTATAAGGTTATGTATGTACTATCCCATTTACTTGATGCAGTAAAACCAAAAATACTTTTTTAAAATATTGGTACAAAGTGAGTGCCAATGATTACAGGCTCCGTGACAGGCGGCGTAATCCATCTGCAGGCACGAAGGGCCTTCAAATCCAATTTTCCATATCGCACTTCCGACGGACGCGACGAATACATCCGCCTTAAATAACATAATAACTTCAAGTTTCAATTGATTAACATTGAGTGCTACGCCGGTTCCCGAGGTAGCGGTATGGTCCCCACCATCTGGTTCATTTACCCGGTGCATACGTGATACTTAAATAATGAATCATATAACCCCCCCCCCCCCCTCCCTTAGGTAATCGTATCGTCATTGTAAAATAAATCTGTCACTGTTATCATTATTTATATAATATGTAATGTGAGCGGATCGGCACATGCTTTGGTATGTAACAAAAATGTAACATAAGTTTTTTTCCGATTAAACATAAATTCGTACTTTGTAACAATAATACTTCAAACATGGATCTTAATTTATTATTAAATGAGGTCAACGTTCACAGCGAAACAAATTTTTAATGATGGCGATTTCTCGTGCTTTTGTTTTTACTTAACCGTGGAATATAATTGAGGAAAAATACACGGTTTGAAGATGTTTTTGTTGCTAAGCGTTATTCTTGTCTTTATATAAAACATTACTAAGCTGCTAATAGAATATAAAATAAGGAATGAACACTTATGAACACCGTATAAATTGATACAGTATCAAAATGGCTAGTAAAAAGATTACTACGGCGTAGCGAGCGCCTACGCATAATTGTAGCAAATGCTACGTGTTACTGCGGCGTAGTTGCCTACGGCGTATTCTACGCAGACTTCGTCGTAATTACCGACATGAAATAAAGGACCTCACTGCTTTAAGAAAAAAATGCGACCTTTTTATTGTATGACAGTTATTTAAGATTGTATACAGTTTCCTACTAAAGGTCACGGCTTCACCAAGTTTGCCAGTATCCTCCCTTAACGTAGCCTATAACCTTACTAATTTAATAATAGACAATTCTCTATCAACTACAAATTCTCATGCATAATCATTAGTGATAGACAGAAGCAATAGAACATTGAAAACGTTTGATTTAATGATACACTGTAATAATACGTGAACAATGCCGTCGCATAAATTACACGAATGTGTTAACAAGTAAATTGATGTGAGGTAAGATGAGAGACATTGTCTTGACTAAAGTACCTATGCAACTATATGCCTATCAAACACATTTATTATTTGAGTATGATTAAAACGTCCTTGCATATGTTAAATATCGATGATACTACAGGTACTCAAGAACATTTTTATTTGAGTCAATATATATAATATTCCGTTATCCAATCAAATTGCTAGTCGAACACATTTTCCGAATGAGTTCAGTGAGTTAAGAGTATGCTTGTCACAGAAAAATATTTCCAAGTAATTGATTTCAATTAGATATCCCAAGTAACACGTTGTCATGTACATAAATACTTGAAAATCAATGTGGACGGGTTAATTAGTTCCTAATATTAGCAATTCTTCCGACGCGCTTATAAATAATGGCTAGCTAATCTTTAATAATAATCCCTACCGTAGCCGAAGCAGTAACTGTAGTAAAATAAAAAAAGTCCGTCAATCGATATTGTTATTGTTATAGAACAACAGATTGTTACTATGAATCTCTTGTTATTTTCACGGCAGAGTAACCGTTTGGATTCCATTAATGTCCGCTAACGACCGGACGCACTTCGGATTCGGGTTTAAAAGGGTTGAGTGGTTTTGTACAGTCCTACTGATAAAAGGGGATGAATGTTAAAGCTTTTAGCGATTTAAAGATGTCCCTTTCGGTGTATTAATTCTTGTGTTGTATCGATGAAGTAATAAATATATGCACCAACTGTTTACTGGTGTGTAGGTGTTATCAAGGAGGCTTATGTCGACGTCTTTCGGGCTTGGCGAAATAGAAGCGTCGACCAAAGGTTCTAAAAATCTCTACGGCCCCAGATTTTGGGAATTACACTTTGTGCATAGAAGGAAGAGTGATGGAATAAATCTCGACAGAAAAAATACGGTTCCCATAAAAAGCGATATTATTATTGTAACAAAATTATGTCTAGAATTATAACCGAAAATATAAATACAAATACCTCCCTAACGGCCCTATTCAGTTCGAGTTACTCGTTTGTTTTGATTTCGCAAACTCCACGGCCCATTTGGGCCCCGTGAGGCACATTCTAAACAAAACTAAAAACTAACTTATGAATATTCCCTCCTGTGGCGTCAGTGTATAAGGTTCGCGGTGTCAATCGTGTCGGCGCATGCGCAGTGTGTCCCGGAGCGCAGGCTTGCGTGCGGTCCTCAGTAATTGGCTGCACGTCGCCTGCCGCGCACCGGTGTCGTTCTGATATCGCCGACCCTACGGGCGTTTCGTGAACGCGTGTCGAACTGTCACACTGTCACAGTGATTAGAGCACATGATGCATAAATAGATTATATCGATACCAGTGTCTAGTTTAAAACTTTTTGATTCTGTTCTGATATTAGCCGTCGCTGTTATTGAAATGGTTTATTATTATTACCTAATTGTAGTATAGTTTGTTGAAAACTTTGCACTTGGTGTGTTTTGTGTTTGTTATTCATAAATGGATTTTATAGACGTTGGTGAGTAATTTAAATATCTAAGTTATTTTTATGATGATGATATTTTTAATTGAAACAGGCTACTAACAATCTTGATTAGGAAACTTGAAATGTACGGAATTAAAAAAAAACACAATTTTGATTAAAAATAATGGTTCATTATTTATCTTATTAATGTTCAGAATTTTATAGTTATAAAATACTTTCATATTTTTTGGGTTTTTATTTCTTATGGAAGGATCTTCTCAGTGGAAGCAGCATTCCGAACCGGTGGTAGATTCTGACTATTCATAAATGCTTTGTTGGCTTACATGAATAAAAACAATTTTGAGTTTGAGTTTGAGTATGGTAAATCATCGTTTTGTATGTTTTGTGTCTAAGTACTGTCGTTTATATTTTTTAATGTTTTATTTATTTAATTACTCCTCGTTATTTAAATTTCAATTGGACAGGCAAAAAACATATATATTGATGCACGGTTGTTGAATATCGTTCTTTTCTTTAAATAGCCAAATATTAAAAGCAATTAGCTTGTAGTTATGATTAAAATTTATAAACTGTGTAAAAAATTTGGAGATATATTACTTATCCTTTAACGTGTATTGTGATACATGCCATTAATTAACGAAGATTATGTGTAGTTACACAAAGTAAAAAGTTTTTAGAGGAATAAGTAGCAATTATACCAACGCATAATTATGTATAAAGAATTTCTTAATTGTAACATAACTCAAATAAACGAAAACAAGTTTAATTAATTAAACCACCTTTAATTTTATACTCTTTATTTATTAAAATTGATTTATAATCTCAATATTATTAATTAATTCAATACTCCTTATTTTTTGACGATATAGTGTTTCGGCTCAAACTTGTAAGCCAGATACTGGGTAAATAAATAAATACATAAATAAATAAATAAGATCTGTCAAACAAGCGAGATGAAGACAAATTAGAATAAAAAGGAATTTTAGTTTTAAGAAGTACTTATCACTTTCTAAAATCTTAACCTTAAACAATATCGTTTTTAAAATTAATTGAACAGCGATAGCCATAAAACTCTAACTTGCAAAGTGGACCGCTCGCAAAGTTGAAATAAGATCAATTTAATCTGAAACCGAACAAGGCCGGCTCCGAAACTAATAAACTGGCCTAAATGGCGGTGGATTGGTACAAACCGAATTCGATTAATGGTCTACCATTCAAACTGTGAGTAATTAGATTGATCACTTAACGATGTAACAAGGAAGTTACAATACGGTTTAGGGTGCTTTTGGTACACTGAATCGCGAAGTTGAGCAAAATCCTTTGAAAGTAGTATTTGTGGTGAATATAATGATGATAATGTTAAAAGCATGAGGCGTTTCTTAATATATGTCAATGACCTAGCTATGTCATCAATTCAATTTCGAAACTTTTTTCACACCGTTGATTCGACATATTTACACTGTGCCAACAAGTTGGTCCTCATTGTCAAGACAGTTGTAAGACGACTCGGTGACGGCCTGTCATTAGTTGAAATGTGAACTGTATTGCAATGTAAATAAATGCCACCCAGGCGGTGAGCGATGATGCACAGCAGACCTAAAACAAAATACGCACGACGCGAGGTGTGATTGCAATATAGATTGTATAATTGACAGAATAGATTACATTTATGGCTGACTCGAGGGTTTAATCATGTTTCCGACACGTCAACCAAAATGTTGCATAATAAAATCCGGTCAAATACGCATAAGTTATTATAACACAGTCTAAGTCACAGTTGTTTTTTTTTCTTTGAAACAATTTTTGTTGGTTTGTTTTCTCATCAATAAGCGGAAACGCTTTGTTTGCCCGCCAGCCTGGTAGGCTGGATTAGACAGGCCTACAGCCGCTTGCGCTCTAGTTATTCACAGTCCAGTGTTACGGCTAGAATGTCAGACGGCAGACCAATTACTTACCCAGGGCAGTTTAGTTTGGTGTTAATGCATTGTAAAGTACAAAGGAGCTTAGGCGATTATTGTCTAGAATAATATAATTAATTAAGATTGCATTGCCCTTCATTCTCACATCTCGAAAGACCGCAAAAATGTGATTGAAATTTTATTTTTTGTAACGTTAAATAAAATAAAATCTTTGTCCAACATTATCTTACCAATGACCAGCATGACCAAGTATAAAATATATTACATATCATCATGCAAATGTAGAATAGTTGATTTATTGGATAAGAATTACTGGTTCAACGTGTCTTGTAAAGAGCGTCGCTTATCAAGAGTATTACGTAACATACCGCAATATTCAAAGCAGACTAGTTCAAATCCAGGAATGAACGTCAGAATGAATAGAAATGAGGTATAATACGTTTACATATGATGTACCTACTGTACTAACAAAAAGCGCTTAAGTTAGCTTAAAGCCGGCACTTTGTAATTTCCCTCACGTAAGCTCCCGTATCACGGCGCTTCCAAACGTACGCTGTGTTCCGCTACACATTATAGTATTTATAAACAAACTTGAGTCGGTAAAACGTATTGTTAAGCGCGTGCTGAATTTTGATTTGGGGAAAGACAATTTTGACGCTTGGAAGCGCATTGAGGTTCCTACCTTAATGCGTTTTGGTGCATTTAGGCTCGTATTAATAAATCAATCTCAAATCTGACAGTGGTCTTAAGTAAGCTTTTAACGTTTCATTTTGTACTGGAATTACCACAGATATAGATTTACATAGATAACGCAAGTATCACGATTTGTATTGAAACCAAGCATGCCGAATTTTTAACACCTACTGTGACGTCATTAGTGACGGGAAATCCAAACCGATTCAAAGACACCGATGCCGCAGATGCCCCTCCGTCCGATACGATTCTCTCGTGTGATTATCTCGCTCATTCTCTTTATACTCTCATACTCATATTTTTTTATATCTATAGTCGCGTGGACTGCAACTTAACGGCGACCAACCTAGACGCTTGGTCGGGGTTTCGTACACGCGAAGTACATGCATTTGCGTTATCTATGTAAATCTATATCTGTGGGAATTACATATGAATGATATTTCCAATATCATTCTTAGACTTGAGATCGATTTAAGAATGCGGTTCTTAATATCCGTATTCACATCTTTACTAATGTCTAATACAATGTCCAATATTTTCGTCCTCATCGTAGTGAAAATCCCAAATATTCAAGGAAATTGCATATCAGTAGGTACGTTGCATGATCTGCGTTTGCACGCACTAAATAACTCGAGACGAGGGTATAATTCAAGTATTCAGCTTCTGCGCTTAAACAATCTGCAATTTAAATATCTCAAAACCTCAGATATAAAAACAAAAAACATAAAATAAACATTTTCAAATAAAAATGGTATCAATGACAATTAATTCATTATTTATATAAATGGTTATCTACTATATAAAAATAAGTCGGGTTTTCCTTCCTGACGCTATAACTCCAGAACGCAAGAACCGATTTCCACGGTTTTGCATTCGTTGGAAAGGTCTCGGGCTCCGTGAGGTTTATAGCAAAGAAAATTCAGGAAAAATTTTAACAGAACGCGGACGGAGTCGCGGGGCACAGCTAGTTAAATATATAAGTAATTTTTGAATCGCTCCGTCTCAAATATTGCGCGCATCGTTTCATGAATATTTGAGCACTATAAACTATACACATAAAATGTATTTTGTGGTAATAAAATACCTATCCTATTAAAAATTTATGCAAATATTATTGGTCTCTCGATTCTGAACTAACTTCTGACGTATTCTTGAAATAACTGTTTTTAGTTATTTCAATAATACGTCTATGTTACGCTCACACTGCATCAAGCGCAGAAAGGAATTTTTAATATGTAAGTTATTTTAAAATCATAAGTTACCTTTGAATTACGTGCATGCATTCCTTGAAAAGTAACGCTAAATATTTCTGATCTCCTGTTCCAGGAATATCGATGTTCATAATTGTGCTTCTTCGTTCTGTTGATGTTGAGCTATAAACGCAAAATAAATAAAATGCATGTGAGATATATTAAAAAAGGTCCACGCGTTTTCTTAATGAGGTATTCCGCAAAATTATGTTAATGTTTTGAAATACCACAAAATCCAGGATTTTTCTAAAGAAAAGCGTACTTATAACATTGGGCTAATTACTTCGCTAATTAATTATTTATCCTGTCTAAATTGGCCGGGGGGAAACACGTTTTTGAATCGATTTAATTCGTTAGGTGTACATTACACATTCTCTTTGAGCTGGCGTTTTCAGTATAATACGATTTTAGTATTTTAACAGTAACGGTTTGGTATGTACTATGAAAGGTAAATAAAATATAAGTACATTTAGGTAAATGCATATTCTCGTGCAATTGATTAATTCATGTGAATAATAGTGGGGCTTATAATTATGTAAGACTAGCTGACCTGACATAAGTTTTCCTGTCTTAATTTTGAATATTGAATTCGAATATTTCCGCTCAACTTTCTTAATTTTTCCTTTCACAAGAACTTTCATAATGTATAATGATGATAATGATATTAGTATTATGATAATGATTCCTGACAATAAAAAACACAACAAAAAAGAAGCGAAATCATTCTATCCGCTCACGCGTGATGCGATGACCAAGGAAATAGAGATTTATTTTTATATAATATAGATTAAATATAAGATTACATGCAGGATATATACAGTATAAATATACATTATCTCAATGTTACAAATCATGTTTTATGAGGACACAATCGCGTGGTACTTTACAACAACAATAAACGCCACTAAAATTCAATAACTCAAAAATAAAACGTTATAAACGTCCGAGTAACCCATTGATCGGATTTTCCGCCACTTTCAGACATAATATATTATTATTTTCCTCCGCCCTTGAATCGTCTGCCGGAAGACCCCGCCCTACATTTCGTGGCGTGCGTGACCATACTGAACACAGGGCTCGTGAAACTGCGGCACGCGAGCTGACCAGTCGCGGCTTTGTTCGAGATTAAGTATGTGGCACTTTAACACGACAAGCTTTCATAGCTGACCCTCAAACGTGAAAATTGACAAAAATATTGAACAGAGAAGAAAATATAGTAATTGTGGTTATCTATAGCCAAGTGACTACAGCTCAAATACAAGCTGAGTCTACCAGGATAGTTAAGGCTAAAGCTCTCATCTAGCCCGAAAAATCCTTTTTTTTTGAAGTTTTTTCGAAATTTTTCAACGTCTGGAAATATTAAAGGGCACGTTTTGTAATTTGCGACAAAGATCGTATGCAATGCTCTTATTAATATATCCAACTTACTCTAAAAAAATTCAAGAACGACAGATAACCAGAAAAACTGGCAATTTTTGTATATTTAGTGATTTACTAGTATCATATCCACCGTGATAATATTTAGAGTAAAATAAGTATATTAATCGACGCACTGCATACTGTGTTTGTCACCAATCACAAAATTTTGTCTTAAATGTTTTCAGATTTTGGATAAACTATAAAAAAACTCGAAAATTTTGAATTTCGCGGGCTAGACAAGCGCCATAATAACCAGTACCACAGATATAGATTTACACAGATAACGCAAGTATCACGATTTGTATTCAAACCAAGAGTGCCGATTTTTAACACCTACTGTGACGTCATTAGTGACGGGAAATACAAACCGATTCAAAGATGCTGCCGATGCCCCTCCGCCCGCTACGGTTCTCTCGACTGATTATCTCGCTCATACTCATATTTTTTTATATCTGTAGTCACGCGGACTGTAACTTAGCGGCGACCAACCTTGACGCTTGGTCAGGGTTTCGTACACGCGAAGTACATGCATTTGCATTATCTATGTAAATCTATATCTGTGACAGTACAATGATATAATGCTTGCTAACATATTTTACATTGTATCTAAAAAAACCATTCGTTTCAACAATTTTATAGCAGATATTTAACTGGATTATTATTTTAATGATTTTGTAGATGTCGAAACACCAATTAGCACGCGCTAAGTCACGCGCGGACCAATCCGGGCCAACTTGGGTTTAAAGGCTTCAACAGCCAATCACCGCGCGCGTTCGCGTGACAGCGAGAACGGCTCGCTGTCAGCTGTCACTAATTTTATATAATTTTTCTCAACGGACGACGACAGTTGCATATTGTAATAATTGAAAGAAGATTACATGGTTTTTTCTCATCAAACCCTGCTGTATTTCATTCCACAAGCATCACGCCTCAGTTCTACCACCTTTATGTCTCGCATTAGACATAAATGAACTCCGACGTTCCAATTCACCGGTTGACACGCTACCAACGGGTGGAACAACTTCGCCAGCATTTTTGGACCCGCTGGTCCAAAGAGTATGTCTCCGAACTTCAGACACGATGCAAGTGGACAAAGAAGGGAAATGACTTGGCAGAAAATACTATGGTTTTAATCAAAGATGATAACCTACCACCACTGAGATGGAGCTTAGGACGTATAATACGAACCTACCCAGGCAAGGATGGCGTATCACGAGTAGCCGACATCAAGATATCTAAGGGGACCATCCGACGAGCATTTTCAAAAATATGTCCGTTACTGACACTAGAGTAGTAACGACCAGATCACATAATATCATGGACGTTGAAAGCTGGTGCTTTCAAGGCCGGGAGGATGTCGAAACACCAATTAGCACGCGCTAAGTCACGCGCGGACCAATCCGGGCCAACTTGGGTTTAAAGGCTTCAACAGCCAATCACCGCGCGCGTTCGCGTGACAGCGAGAACGGCTCGCTGTCAGCTGTCACTAATTTTATATAATTTTTCTCAACGGACGACGACAGTTGCATATTGTAATAATTGAAAGAAGATTACATGGTTTTTTCATTTATGTCTAATGCGAGACATAAAGGTGGTAGAACTGAGGCGTGATGCTTGTGGAATGAAATACAGCAGGGTTTGATGAGAAAAAACCATGTAATCTTCTTTCAATTATTACAATATGCAACTGTCGTCGTCCGTTGAGAAAAATTATATAAAATTAGTGACAGCTGACAGCGAGCCGTTCTCGCTGTCACGCGAACGCGCGCGGTGATTGGCTGTTGAAGCCTTTAAACCCAAGTTGGCCCGGATTGGTCCGCGCGTGACTTAGCGCGTGCTAATTGGTGTTTCGACATCCTCCCGGCCTTGAAAGCACCAGCTTTCAACGTCCATGATATTATGTGATCTGGTCGTTACTACTCTAGTGTCAGTAACGGACATATTTTTGAAAATGCTCGTCGGATGGTCCCCTTAGATATCTTGATGTCGGCTACTCGTGATACGCCATCCTTGCCTGGGTAGGTTCGTATTATACGTCCTAAGCTCCATCTCAGTGGTGGTAGGTTATCATCTTTGATTAAAACCATAGTATTTTCTGCCAAGTCATTTCCCTTCTTTGTCCACTTGCATCGTGTCTGAAGTTCGGAGACATACTCTTTGGACCAGCGGGTCCAAAAATGCTGGCGAAGTTGTTCCACCCGTTGGTAGCGTGTCAACCGGTGAATTGGAACGTCGGAGATGTCTTCTGTGGCGGGCGCTATCAGTGAACGGCCAACCAGAAAATGAGCGGGAGTTAAGGGTTGGAAATCTGTGGACTCTGTGGACATAGGGCTTAAGGGTCGGGAGTTCAGGACAGCCTCAACTTGTGTCAGAACTGTGCTGTACTCCTCGAACGTTAAATGTGCATTACCCACCACGCGTATCAGGTGGTGCTTACAACTTTTTATTCCCGCTTCCCACAGGCCACCAAAATGACTAGCGTACGGTGGAATCATAGAGAATTTAATACTTTGTGAAGTTGCATATTCTTGAATATCGTTGGAGCAAGAAGAGAGAAATTTTTCAAATTCATTTTTAAGACCGACGAAATTTTTCCCGTTATCGGAAAAAATTTCATGTGGTTTTCCACGTCGCGATATGAATCTTTTTAAGGCTAACAGATATGCGTCTGATGACAGGTCACTGACCAGCTCAAGGTGGACAGCGCGTGTTGCGAAACATATAAATAGGCAAATATAAGATTTCGTGGTTTTAGCGCCCCTACCTTTGTGTTTCAATATGAACACAGGCCCCGCGTAATCGACTCCGCAGCGGGCAAATGGACTTCCCGGCTCCAGGCGTTCCTTAGGTAGGTTTCCCATGATTGGGTTTGAGATCTGTCCGCGCATTCGCACACAGGTAACACAGCTATGCACTGTCCCCTTGGCTAGGTTTCTACCACCCACAGGCCACCAATAATTTTTTATAGTGCATAAAAGGAGCTGTGGAGGGGCGTGAAGCAGCTGCTTGTGTTCATATCTAAACAGCAAACGTGTAAAGTGATGTTTTGATGATATAAGAATGGGGTGCTTCTTATCATAATTAAAAGTTGGCGAGTTTTCGATACGTCCACCAACTCTAATTAATTTCGATTTATCCATAAACAAATTTAGCTTCGATAATGTGTTTCCTTTAATGCTATTAGTTTGTGTTAAACTATTATACTCACTGGGGAACGACTCCCTCTGTGACATTATGGCGAGCGTTAACAGAGATTCGTTCAATTCATCCACAACAAGCGGGCCGATACGTTTATTATCTTTATTGCGCAGGTTATGTATAAACCGAAGTACGTATGCAGCGGCTCGCTTCATGCGATTGAACTGTGAGAATCTCGCGAACGGAAATAGTGACGATTCTTTACATTCATGCGTTATTAATGTATTTACTTTTATAGATTTAGTCTCGGGTAGACTTTCTATTGGCAATATTTCTATACTGCTCTGTGTAATATTATAATCAATATCCTGCAGAAATTGTGGTCCATTCCACCATAGATTAGAATCAGCCAATGCATTTAAAGTTTGACCCCGCGACACCAAATCAGCTGGGTTGTATTTTCCGCTAACATGACGCCACGAATGTCCCTTTGTTAAATTATGTATTTGCGTAATTCTGTTTTGTACATAAGGCTTAAGTAAATAAGGCGGGGTGCGAAGCCATGCTAAAATAATTGTGGAATCAGTCCAAAATATAACTTCGTGGATCTGAGAACGTAATGATTTATGTAATTTGTCATATAACTTCGCACCTACTACTGCGCCGCATAATTCCAATCTAGGGATTGTAACTGGACTGGACACGGGTGCAACCTTGCCCTTAGCGCATAGAAGCCTAACTGTAATCGGTGACTCATCACTACTCGTCCGAACGTAGGCGCAGGCGCCGTACGCTACCTGCGACGCGTCTGTAAATACATGCAATTCTGTGCGTGTGGGATTAATGCACATTACATAACGCGGAACCCGAATGTTGTTGAGTAGTAATAGATCGCCCACAAAGCGTTTCCATAAGTGCAAAACCTCAGCTGGGACAGGCTCGTCCCAATCCATTTTCAATAACCACAATTTCTGCATTATTATTTTAGCGGTTGTTATTACAGGGCTTAGTAAACCTAGGGGGTCGTAAATTCGCGCTGTGCATGAGAAAATAGTGCGTTTGGTAACGAATTCTAAATTATTTTGTATTTGTGTGTGATAATATAACTCGTCATCATAATTATACCATCCTAAACCTAAAGTTTTACTATACGATTGTTCACTTAGCGATAATTCCTTTGAAATATTTTCTGTGGATGGACAATTAAAGTTAAATATCCATTTGCGTAATGCAAAACAACCAGATTCTAAAACCTTGGCAGTTTCCTGACATAACGTTGTGAGTGTGTCAATATCGGGACCACCAAAAATAACGTCATCGACGTAGGCATCCTCGTTGATGATTCTAGCTACGTCATCATTAGCGCATTCCATTGCGAGCTGTTTTAAACACCTGCAGCTCAGAAATGGCGCGGAGGCCGTTCCGTAAGTGACTGTGTTCAACTGATAAATACCTAAGGGATCAGACGGGCTCTCACGCCATAGAACAAGCTGCAAATCACGCTGCTTCTCATCAACGAGGACTTGACGGTACATTTTCTCGACGTCTGCGCACGCTACGTACCTATTTTCTCGAAACCTCAACAAAATACTCATTAGATCGCCTTGGATAGGCGGTCCAACCATTTGCAAATTGTTCAACGACCTGCCGCTGCTAGACCGTGCGCTGGCGTCAAACACCACCCTCAATTTTGTCGTAGTAGCGTGTTCACGAAATACCCCGTGATGAGGCATGAAGTAATGAGGAGTATCGTAAGTGGAGATACGAGTCATGTGACCTAAGTTCAAATACTCGTTCATAAAATCTGTGTATAATACTTTATATGTAGGGTTACGTAGTAAACGTTTTTCTAGTGCATAAAAACGATTTTGAGCTTGATGAAACGTTTGTCCCAAAAGCTCGGGTGATTCCTTGAAGGGAATATGTACACAAAATCGCCCATCAGCCATGCGCTTTGTTGTTTGCGTAAAATGATTTTCACAAGCGCGTTCCTCTTCCGTGATAGCTTCAGATTGTGAACTGATTGAACCTTCTTCAAGTTCCCAAAAACTACGTAACAAAGTATCTAAAACAGTGTCAGTAGATTGCGCGACGTTACACATTACCTGTTTAGAATATTGTGCCGAATAAACTGGACCAGATAATATCCAACCTAGCCGTGTATTCTGCAAATACGGACCATTTGCCAAGCGTATTCTACCTTCTACAATGAGATCCCAAAACAGATCTGCGCCTATTAGTATATCTATTGGTTGACATTCGTTGAAGGTTGGGTCAGCTAGTTGGATATGCTCAGGAACCTGAAACTTATTTCTTTTAAAAGATATGCGTGGCATAGTTGACGTAATTTGCGGTAAAACTATACACTGTATTCGTGCCTTATAATCACCGGAAATCGAATGAATTTCGATGTCACATGTGTGTGAACTTTTTGTGACAGAGTTTCCGACCCCGCATATTAGCAAAGTGGACTGTACAATTTGCGTGTTTAATTGATCACAAAGTGATTGCGTAATAAAGCAGCGTTCGCTTCCGCTGTCTAGAATCGCGCGCGCCTTTATATAATTACCTAAACAATCGGGAATCTCGACGAACGCTGTTGATAACAAAACACCTGATGCAGTTGACAATTGTGCGTTTAGATTGTCTATGTGTGCATCGTTAGCGTTAACGACTGAGCGCGGTGTGTCGTTAGTACATTGCGGCGCGCCAGCGCAAACGAGGAAACCGGTTTCGTTGCATAATTTATCTATTGATAATAATGCAACTGTGTGCTTAGTCGCCGGATTGTCGTCAGTGCCGTCACCGTCATAATGAATTAGCGAATTATGTTTTTTCTCGCACTTCCTACACGGGCCATATCTGCAGTCGACAGATGTATGTCCTAAATTAAAGCAGTTTTCGCATAACCCTTTATCACGCACCAATTTTAATCTGTTGTGCACGTTACAATCAAGAAAGGACTGACACGAGTATAACGGGTGTTTCCCATCACACATAGGACATACTCTTTTCTGCACACTAGTCTTAGTTGCCCCTTTATGTTTATTATTGTTTGTAGCAATATTGCACTGAACTTTAGGATTATTTTGCCCCTGTCCTGAGCGCTTAGCACATTGTGCATTACCCTTACTGTGCGTTAGAATAAGTGTTTCTAACATTTCCGCCCTATTCCTGAGAAAATTTAACAAATTGGTAATTGTAAGTTTTGATTGTTTTGACTCGGAGTCCCCAGTTTCATCAAGATTAGCTGTTTGCCACGGTGATGACAATTTGTATTGTTCCCACTCACGTTCCGTGGTTGGGTCTAATTTAGAAACCACCATATATATAAGCAAGGTATCCCAATGCTCTATAGGTTCGTCGAGGGACTTCAACGCGCGCATATTTTTTAATACGGTATCTACAACTCTGCGCAATAAAACTGGAGACTCATTAGTCAAGGCCGGCATTGAAAACAACGCCTTAACGTGATTGTGTATGAGTAGTTTGTTGTTATTATATCTATTCGACAATAACTCCCATGCAACAGTATAATTTGACGAGCAGAATTCCAATGAATCAATAACTACCTGTGCATTACCCGACAAAGCTGATTTCAAGTAATGAAACTTCTGAATATTCGTGAGGTCATTGGTGTTATGGATAAGAGACATGAATGTATCTCGAAACTCTAACCACTGATTGGTTGTACCATCAAAGGATGGTAATGAGATAGTGGGTAACTTAACTGACTGAATACAACTGCGTGTCGAACATGAGCCATGGTCAGACCTCTCATCAGAACTAATGATGTCTTTAGCTTTAGCAAAAATAGCATAGTACTCATTTTCAAATTCCTCTCTAATACTAAGTTGGTCCGAAATTTCCGTATCTAAACTCAAACTTTCAATGCGATTTTGAATATCGTTGAATTCATTGTATAAATTTTGAACACCACTAACGCGTAATTTTAATTCCTGAAGATTGGTGGGCACAGGTTTAGTGCTGAATGAATTGACATATTTTTTGAAATTGGTAAGTCTACCCTTTACTATTCCGCGACGCTTATTTAGGTCACGGATAGTATCTTCAGATTTTGCGTCCACGCTAGTCATTCTGGCACCAAATAGAAAGAGGAACACTTACAATTTTATTGTTGAACTTCCTGACGAGTATTTCACTGACGGCACGCGGTGGGCGCACTGATATTACTTAATCGGTCGTTAACGGATCGATCGTAACTATGCGGCACTGGAATGATAATAAAACAGTATTGACACAAGTGACTGGGACAGATTTTGGATAATGAAGGCTGGCACGTCTCACCAAATGCGCGCTGGTTGCTGTCTTCAATTGCTTTCAGACTTCTTCCCACCAACTGGTTTGCTTATCCGGCTTTACAGGATCATTTATGTCTAATGCGAGACATAAAGGTGGTAGAACTGAGGCGTGATGCTTGTGGAATGAAATACAGCAGGGTTTGATGAGAAAAAACCATGTAATCTTCTTTCAATTATTACAATATGCAACTGTCGTCGTCCGTTGAGAAAAATTATATAAAATTAGTGACAGCTGACAGCGAGCCGTTCTCGCTGTCACGCGAACGCGCGCGGTGATTGGCTGTTGAAGCCTTTAAACCCAAGTTGGCCCGGATTGGTCCGCGCGTGACTTAGCGCGTGCTAATTGGTGTTTCGACAGTAGATAAAGAAGGATTATAATCTATATAACATCTGTGTATTCATACACTATGCCCACCATAAAGTTGATTACCTGTAATTAAATACATGTAGGTGCTTTTAATGTTGTATCAAAGTGAATTGTACTATCGACAATTCTGAATCTTGACCAACCTATGCGATGTTCAGTTTAAAACTGCGACTAAAGTTTTTCTATAAAGGAAACATCCTACTAATATTATAAATGTGAAAGTTTGTGACTGTGGATGTATGTATGTATGTTTGTTACTCCTTCACGCAAAAACTACTGAACGGATTTGGATGAAATTTGGAACACAGATAGATTATAACCGGGCTTAACATATAGGATACTTTTTATCCCGATAATCCCGAAATTTTTGTAACGTTAAATACTACGCGGACGAAGTCGGGGGGCACAGCTAGTGTAAAATAAATTGAACCATATGTATCCAAATTGCTACGCAAAATTAAAATTGATTGTATTTTGTTGACTGTACTTACTGTGATCCGTAAACTTAGTTAATTTGTATTGGTTAAAATGTATGATCTCAGAATTTGTTTTTTTTTTCGATTTGTAGTCTAAACACACTTTTCTACTACAACTCACACTTTTTATTATATATATATTATGTTTTCATGTCAATAACTTTGACGCGGTCTTAAATTAACAACATTGTAAAGATCGGTTTAACCGAGAAATATGGGTGTCCATAAAACTGAGAGAATAAATATTTTATTATGAACTTAGTAAAGGATACTTCCTTTAAGGGTAAGTACATTTTTATGGCTTATTTACATTGAACCCTGAAATTAGGTACCCACAGAGCACTGTGTAAGCTGAAGATAATCTTTTTCTTTTAGTCCTGAGTGTAATTTTAGAAATACGATTTCGTTGAAATCCTCCTATCCTCCTTTTTCGTCAGTCATACTTTGTATCAGTCAAACATTCTATTGGAGGTAGGTACCACACAATCAGTAATATCAAGTATACGACATAGATAGATAGTCTGGCATGGCCTAATGGGTACACGTCTAACATTATCTCGACCATAAATTCAAAGTCAAAGCGTTTATTTTGTGTAAGCCTACGGAGGCACTTACAAATTGTTAATTTTAATTATTTTTCTTGTGTCTACAATCAGATCGGAACGCGACCTCGACTGAGAAGTTCCGGCAAGGAACTCAGCGGGCTTGCCTCTTTACATTTTATTATATTCCTTTTTTTATAGCCCTAGTCTACCCTAGTCCTCAATCATCCTCCTCGCGTAATAAAGTTCTAAAATAACATAATGGCATCCATAACGCCCATATTATTAACCTAAGACATTCCTCATAACATATCATCCACTTTGTAAAATTTTCATACAGCCACACAACGTCTAACCAGCTACTATAAACTCGACAATATATCATATGAATGTTGGTAAAACGTTATTTTTCATTCTCAAATTACATTCGCACACTCACCCGCGTAACCCTGACTTTTATTTATGTTGCGAAAGAAACATTATGTTATACCATTTCGCTAAAAGTTGTTTTTGTTTTTATATTAAGATGTTTACTTATTCTATGGTATTAAATTTTACCTCTGTTTTTAGGCGCTTTGATAAAATTCGTTTGAAAAATCTCTTATTTTTTTACCGCCCCGTCTTCGCAAGGTTTATCTCTACTATTTATTCAAATTAAATATATTTAAACCACGAAGAGAATAACTAAATGATAGCGAAATTCGAATCAATATCTGTTGTGTAGTTTAGAAGAACTAAATAAATTAATAAATGTCGCCAGACTGACACACCAACTGCACAGTCCCAAACTAAGCAAAGCATGTACTGTGGGTACCGTACAATGGACTGGGCGCGATCCCAGTGGCACCCAGACCCGGGCAAATTACGAAAAGGCCTTTTCCGAAATTTGCCTGGCGGGAATCGAACCCGCAACCACCATGTGCAGTGAGCCGAGCGGCGTACGCTCGAGCCACTGCGCCAAGCGGTCGTCAAACTAAACGGACAAACAACCAGACTCGGACAGTGACTAAGTTTTACATTGTTCAGAGATTATCTTAAGCCTGGCAAATATAAGACGTATTTTATATATCTTAGGCACGTATTAATACACCGATCTCAAATCTGAGAGCAATCTTGGAAATGTCATTCTCATGTCATATCAGTACAAAATGACATAACAAACGCGTAATCAATATCGATTTATTAAATCAGGCTCTAGTAATTATATAAGAGTAGGCGTGATAAGTTATCAAGAAATGTAAAACGAGGTCACTCAATATATCAAATATATTATCAATATATCAAAATGGACTCTGTTCTAATCAGATCAATTCAATATTAATCAGATCCCGAGTATTTAAGCTAATACAAGTGCTTTGTAGTCCAGTACGTAATTTTCACGTTATTGACGACTTTGTTATATAATAAAGTCGGTATATAAGCGTACGATCCGCATGTTAAGCAGTACGATAACTACGGTAACCATTAGATGCTTGGAAATAGGGAAAGCGGTAGAGGAAGGAGAGAGGAGGAGGCTCTCTTATAAATCAATAATGATAAATAATTACCAGGAAAGCATATCATTTGAAAATAGTCCTGATTTAACTTCATATTTATTGTGTTAACTGATAGGCCTTGATTGAAATTGTAATAAGCGGAATCACGCAAATCTAGTTGTTAAAACAAGAATTTAATGCAGTATTTAGCGGAAAAACGAAAACAAATTGCAGCATTTTCCTTAGTAGCCCATTGGGAGCGGGGCCCCGGTACTTCCGGCTCATATTAAAACCGTTATCGCACAATCTTAACAGCCCTGTACTCGAAACTATAGCCTTCGCTGGAAATGATATACTTACATTTAATAACCACTCAAAACGAAACCGTATTTTAGAAATGGTAAAGCTCACTTTGTGTTAGTATATAGACAAGCGGCACAGAAAACCCCCGTTATTACTCATTATTAATTTGATAAGAAAAATACGATTGGAATTTTGAACTCTATTGTTTAAAGGATAAGTACAATTTTGTTTTAAGGATTGAATTATTACTTTTATTATATAAAGAGAAACGTTAATCTTTTTTATTGTGTACTTTATCTATTTATTATTTTATCAAACTAAAAGGAAAATGGATAAGGGACGCGTTTGTTTTCTTGAAAAAATCATACTATATGGAGGAAACGGTAATTCAAACGATGATGACGACACCGCCTTTTCTACACAGTTTGTCAGATAATGGTCGTACTTGGCACCCGGATTTACGTATTCCTACTTTCTGAGTACAAAAGACAAGTATGTTTTTTTTTCTACTACTATTATACATAATACTACTGCTATTACATTTGTTTTGTTCTATATACAATATCATTCATTAATCAATATCATTAAATTATTGGAATGAAAAGGATCACGTAATACGTGTACCTATATAGGTGCCTCACGAGGCTATTACGTCACGTATCTGCTAGCGCATACCGTAAAGCGTCGAAAAGGTATCCACTGTCCACCGTACGGCTACAAAAGGTAAAACATTAAATTTTTGGTTGACTGCCGCCTCTGTCATTTAAACTGTTCTGTGGTTTTGTACAATGCCACCGTACCTTTGTGGGGACGACTCGTAATTTGAAATTTGCGTGCGGCGCAAAGGGAATGTACCTACACGTATGTTGTTTTTTAGTTCTTTCAAAGAGACAAAACACTCACTTACAGAAAGTGCTTTGGTATCAAACAACAGAGGGTTTAAAAAAAATGTTAATTATATCGCGGGAACTCTTTGTCAAGGTTGACTATAATATAATATGTACATTTTATTATGCTTGTTAGTCTGTATTTTGTAATGTAACAATACAAAGGTGAAGAGAGCATTGTTGGTCACATTATATTTTTAAAATCAATGTTGAAGAATATTTCGATGTTAGATAAGACACGTAAATATATTGTACAGCATTTAATCAAAGAATAACAAACCGTTTGTTCGTTCGTAAGAGCCAAGTCTCGTGTCGGAGTGTATGGGCTGTTATAATGACTTAACATTAAAGGGAATATAAGGCAATAATGTGTTAATTTCGAATTCAACGAATTTTAACAAATCCTTCTTCAATTTGATAAAATATTAGTTTATTCAATCCCTTCCCCTCCCTCTATTCCATTCCCCTACAGTTCGGCAACGTGCGATCAACGCAATTATTATCGGAGGTTATCTAAATATATATAACTCAAAGGTGACTGACTGACTGACTGACATAGTAATCTATCAAGGCACAGCCCAAACCACTGGGCGGATCGGGCTGAAATTTGGCATGCAGGTAGATGTTATGACGTAGGCATTCGCTAAGAAAGGATTTTGATTAATTCTACCCCCAAGGGGATAAAATACCTAGGGGATGAATAATCCCGAAATTTTTGTTAAGTTAAATCACACGCGGACGAAGTCGCGGGCACAGCTAGTATGCTTATAAACATACATTTTTTGTGTAACAAAACCCTGAAAAAATTTCGCTGGCGTAAGATTTTTTTAATAAATTTCATTTAGTATTAGTAACACGTGGGGCCATTGAAATTCAGTTAGCGAGAAGGTTAGAGCCGGAAATTGGGGTGAAACTTGTTTGTCACGGACACAAGCTTCGGAGCTCGTCACGTCACTTGTGGCGTATTGAATCGGTTCCTACTTTGTAAGGTTCTTTAAATATTTACTTCAAATAATACAAATATTATAGATTAGACTTGGTATTATTATACTATTGAATCGTTTATCATTGATTTAAACCTCCAACCTGGAGTGAAGCCATCCAGAGCTAAATATAATATTTAATACGAAGAAAGTAAGGACTGATTTAATTGTTTATTTAGATTGACTAAATGCCACGCAGGTTTATTTTAAAGTGATGATTGGATATTTGCGATTCTAATTAATTTTTTAACTGTGCTACAGAAATTACTATTATTATAAGACCTAGTATATTCTTTTATAGCATGCAAGTCAGCCAGCCTGCAGAAAAATTTCAGCACGTAAAACGAAATTCTTCGTATTATTTGATGTGAAAATATGTCACGGTAATTATAAGTTTCAGGTTTTCGAATAGAGCGCGGCGAGACACGGAATGATTTATTTTCGTTTTAATCAACATTCCCTGAAAACGCAGTAACTAGAACTTTCTTTGTTTTATTCTAACTTAATTATTTTTATAAATAGCAAACTTAGTTTCTTATCTAGAAAATTATAATTGAAATGGGAGTAATTTTTGTTGCTGGCATGTCAGTATAGATACAGTATCTATTTACTTAAACATTCATCAAAACCTCTTTATAATAGTCACCATATGATGTGAATAAAACACTTGTACAAGGTAATTCCAACACGTTAAACATCCAAAGACTTATGTCTGACACCACGTCAACAACATCATAAGCAATCCTACTTAAGTGGCTAGACTTAACACACTTGATGTCATGCACATGACAGTGGGTAATCACACCTAATATGATTTCATTAAGGTTCACAGTTAATATACGTGTGTTATGTGTAGGTATGTTAAATCGAAGTTCGGTGTGAACCAAGTTGTCCATAAACATGTTTTATGTATCGTGATTTCAAAGAAAATACTATTTTATTACAGAACTTTACTTGCCTACAGCAAAAATAGATCGTCCATTTTGTAGATACAAATATATATTACTTCATAATATTGTACTAACTTTTTTAATTTAATTTTTATGGCAGGACAATACAATGTCTTCCAATTGAAAAAAAAACGGTAGCTCTTAACCAGAACAAAAGCTAGGCACTATCCTAGGTGCTTCCGGATTTCAACAAGTCACACGCGAGATGATGATGAGATGTAAAGCGAGACGCCGCTCTTTCTTCGCGAGATAAATCAAACTAGAATGTATACAAACAATCCAAACTAACTTATTCACTTTGTATTGAGTAACACAAGTAAATGAACTCATGCTTCTCGTAATCTTTAGTCCAACATTAACAGGTGCTTGTGATCCCAGTGAAGTGGGCCGGAGATCACTTGATGTCATATGCACACATGGTTTAAACGCAACCCCATTCCGACCGACAAGATTACTCTCTTGAGCGTTGATGAAATTTCCCACGGAACCATATGAATTCGTAGACTTGATGTGGGTGTACTGTTACTGATATATAGATGTAGGTGTTCATTAATTTGCGCATAGTTGTTTTGGATTATATTATACTTCCTACAATAAAACTATGACATATTGATTCTGGAAAAAATAGCATTATGGAAGTACTTTTACGTATACCACGGCCAAGTCGTGGCGATACGAAATGGTCTTATTGTTCGAATAGTTGGTCTGCCAGCCTTGTCAAATATCGGGCGGGCATTATATAAATTCGTAGTTCATTCTGTGTTGGAAACCGTAATGTTAATGGAAAATAAATAAAGGCGTAAGTTTAACCAATTAATTTAATGAAATAATCTATGAAATATTTATTTTCGTATTCAATCTTGTTGGATCTACTGAACTCCTAATATATTAACTTAAAAGTAAATCACAAATTAACTTAAATAAAAAATATCGCCAGACGAACACACCTACTGTATGGTACCAAACTAAGCAGCGCTTGTACTATGGGCACCGTAAAAAGGACTGGAGGCGATCTCAGTGACACCCAGACCAGGGAAAATTACACAACCACTCGGTGCAGTGAGCTGAGCGGCCTACGGTCAAACCACTGTGCCAAGCAGTCGTCTAAAATTTCATTCATTTAAATTTAATTTATAGCAGTGATAGCCGATTGGTTAAGCACGCGTGTTGCGGGCTACCAGGTCTCGGGTTCAAACCCCGGCTCGATCCTCTGGATTTTTCGAAATCTATGTGCGAATCATAATTTCTATATGATTATCACTTGCTTGCGGTGAAGGAAAAACATCGTGAGGAAACGAACGAAACATGTCTTAGAAGATCTAACCAATTTTCGAAAGACATGTGAAATCCGCCAACCCGCACTGGGCCAGCGTGGTGGATTATGGCCTGAATCCCCCTTGTCTTGAGGGGAGGCCCGTGCCCAGGAGTGGGACGTCAAAAGGGCTAAAATTATTATGATTATTATTTATAAATTTAATTTACATTCGCAAATCTTCTTATTTTCACCCGTTAAAAAAAGAAATCTCCACCGGGCGCCACGTGTTGCTAGCAACCCCACTAAACCGTTGGCAAAATATTGAGATTGTTGAATAAGAAAATCGTTGAGTACCGGCTATTACGACGAAGGTCACGCACAGGGGCGGGCGGCCCTCAGAAATGGGCCACAGGTCGGCAGCCCGCAAATTCTATAACTAACCATGAGGAAATGGCCGGAGGGGAAAGAATTACTGACTAGAGCGTCACTTGAACGAGTTTATCAAGAAAGTTGCCAGTCATAAAATAAAAGCGGCCTTTTCCGTAGCTTGCTATTGACCCGTGACGGATTGCAAAAAAAAATACGTCAATATTTTTGGTGAAAGTGGTTTTCTTTATTCGTAACTAAAACTCAATTTAAAAAAAAATACACCGTGATAGATAATTTTGCCCTCGATTTTAGTATACTTACATTGTTAATTTTATCTACTAATTATTTAGTACTTGAATACCTTTAATAAAAGTAAAATACCTAAAGTAATTAGAAGCAAACATCATTGTGTCTGAAACACTATGAAATTTAACAACGTAGTTATAATTAGTTTGTAAGAATCAAGAGCGGCCTAAGTGAGATTCCAGCATCGAGAAACTATTACTCCTAAACACTTGTATAAATATACTGATATCACTTCACCCGCAACCCCGTCGAACACCGTGTGAGTGACGTATAGTAATGACGTTTCACGTCAAGAACTCACTCCGAGGCGGGTTCGAGGACCACTCGAGTTTACACGTCGCTCCTACACGAGTGACTCGCTCCAACGCACACCGGAGGAATTTAATCTGAGTAGGGACAAGAGGAAAGTAATCGTATAATATTATGTTTTTGGGACTTATGTCCGAGTTTTTGTGGACCAACCTATGTGTCGCGGGCGCGTAGTTACGATAAAAACTAGTGCGGCGGACAATTCTTTTTTTGTGTTCCATTGCCTTTTTGTGGGAGAGATAAATTGGTGGAAATGTTAAACTGATTTTTTTGGAACGGATTTTTTTGTAGTTTTATTGATGACCGGACCAGATGGAGCGTCGATTTGCGAAAGGTCGAAGGCAATCATCGGAGATCTTCAGCCGTTTGCTACACTCTAGTAATTTGAGTCTCAAACTGAATACGTTTCTGAAGTGTTGGCGGCCGAAATGATTTAGGCAACGAATGTTGGCATTTCATTCAGTTTCACAGCTAATTTGTATTTTTAATAAGCCTTAAGCCGAGATTATCGTGTAACACAGCTAATTAGCGTAATTTACGTATTTTATTAGATAAACATGACTTTGGTTATGATTATGCAAATTACTTAGGCTTAGGTGCGATTACACTTTTGACCTTGTCTATGTATTTATTAGCATTATAACAAATTGCAATGTACGTTTAATAAGCTCCCTAACATAGGTACTAAGATAAACTTCATGCCGCTAATTTACCTGCTACACGAAAATTCATCAAATATTTTTTTTACCTACGTGTAATATCTTCTTGAACCGTTGTTCGACTAGATGATTAGACGGGACCCCCGAAATTCCCGACACCATTTGTACGTCTAAATATTATCATAAAATATGCTAAATCCATTTAAGCGCAGTTTTTCTTTCCAGCTTACTGGCCCGAAAATATTGTTATGGCCGACGCCGGCTATGGGAATTTTAATAATGGCCCGCTACTTTGGCCCCACATTGCTATGTATTATACTTAATAAAGTTCGAACGGAGCTGCCCGGATTTTCACGGCTATTAACGTTAACACAGTTCTTTTAAAAATGCGGAAGAATATTTTAAAAACATAGCATATTAGATATTGTTTCTTGCGTCCGTTACTAGTTTTAGAATATTAGAACAATGTTGTTTTGGGATATTGTATTTTTTGTAGGTACCTACCGAATAAATTAGTTTCCTTTCTGACTAGTCTGTATGAGAGACGATGAATTTGAATATATTATGAAACGTTTAATTTTCTGAATTAAAAGCATCTCGGTCCACTGGTTCTGAATTAACTATGACTACATGTGCGCTAAAAGTGGATTACCCACTGAGATAGCTACGGTGATACCCTGCCTTACAGCATCCACACCAGCTCTAATAGTTAATCAACCTTTTAATTGCTTCTATAAACTACAGAATTAACTTAGCGCAAGAGATTACCGTAATTTTCTAACTCACTACTAGTAATTAGAATTGTCTCTTTGTTCTGTAATTAATTCGTTACGTAGTAGTTGTGCCCCCGCCTCCGTTCGTAAAGACTTTTAAAGTAATCGAATTTCGTTTGACTCTATGGTACCAAACTAAGTCTAGCAAAGTAGATGAAGAACATTAATTACTTCACTAATTTTTGGACAGGGTGTGAAAAAGGGGGTGATAGTTTATTTAGGATTAGGATGATTAGGATGGTTTGGACACGTGATGAGAAGGGATGAGAAGCATGTGACTAAACGAGTGATGAATATGAATGTGGATGGATACAGTGCGAGAGGAAGGCCCAAGAAAAGATGGATGGATTGTATTAAGCAGGATATGAACGAGGTTGGAGTGGATGTGAGTATGACGGGGAAGCGCGATGTATGGAAGGAAAAGACATACTGCGCCGACCCCAGATAATGGGAAAAGGTAAGGCAGATGATGATGAGTTTATTTAGGATTCCGCGCTTACCTAAGTCGTCGTTGCTGGTAGCGGGAGAATCTTAATGCGAGTCTACTAATGTATTGAAATCCGGTCAAACGATACTGTCATTAACAGACATACTTTGCTAAATGAAAAAGATTTTGATTAGATCCACGAAGACCCTCAAGATCTTGCAAGTACTTGCCTACTATAGGTACCTAAACCTATATTTTTTCCCTCCAAATCCAACGTAGATATTGAGCGCCAAAGTTTCGCCAGCCCGCCACGCTCGACTCATCAATTTCTCTTACTTTTTTATTATACCCACGTCGAGGTGCGGATGTTTCAAGGCATTTCTTCGCCTACAGTTACTTATTCTTTTATTAATAAAAGTTTATGCGCCCCTGGTTATGGTGGCCGCCCCCACCCGCGGCGTGATCTTTATTTGCCCGCGAGGATATCATGAAAAATTATATTGTTGTAATTTCTTACATTGACGTCACGAGTTGCGTTTTATTTTTTTAAATATATGCCTTTGTTCGAGTGGTCATAAATTGTCACACTGAAAAACTGTGTATGGCTTGGTAGTAACTACATAATGTGTGTTGGAATATAAATTTCTCCAGGTCTGTTGGGATAGTATTTATAGGTTTCCCTTGTACTTCCAAAGAGGGTATTTAATACATTTTCACTTCTTCATTTCCTTGGCACCTAAATAGTTATCATATCAATTTATTTATAGCAGCTATTAGTATCATTTTGACTAGGGTACATCAGTTACACGACAAATAAAATAACATCACACTAAGATCGCATGATAAACCATATCACTAGCATACATTTAGTTAAATGTGTGTGCCCCAGTAAAATACATAAAAGAAGAACAAAGATACTTGTATAGTGAAAGGAATGCATAATATATAATGTTTGTTTTGCTCTGGGTATCCGTTCCTTGTTTAACTGATTCTGATTGATTAATGTTATTGTGGATGATTTGCTGAGAACACCAGTGTGAGGTGTTTGAATCATTCTACTTTGATTATGTGCTGTAAAGACATTCGGAAAGGGTTTACTTCCCTCTAATCTGTATTTCAACGAACTAGGAGGTACCTTAGTATGAGTTTTGAACGTAGGCAGGTATTCAAATGCCGGTTGAATGATCGAATGTCTCCATACATCAATTAGGTAGTAAAGCTGCACGTTACTACTAGGGCAGCTGCTGTAGAACGAATGGAAAGATTCGACAGTTCGATTGGTTTTTGATACTGTCACACTTGTACATGCTTGTAGGTACTTAGCCCTCAGAATTATTGTATAGTTGTGTCTCACAGATGTACGCAATCTTCGACGTTCTAAGGCATCCTTACTCCATGGATAAATATATTAATCATGATTTTTGGGAGAATTTCTTTCCAATTCTAACAATAAATGTATCTGAAAGTTATGCCAAAATAAGTACTCAGCGGCTTACGGCATTTTCTCACAATTTTATATTCATAGAATCGGCTGGCCTTCTACCACTTCTATGATAATAAACCATCTTTCAACAAGCAGAACGAGATATTATAGAGCACTCATTACATGTTTTTGTTTGTTATTCCGCGATGCTACGTAATATCTTCTTCAGAACATATTTACTATGTAGGTATGCTTCCATTTTTTGGGATTGCTCCTTTCGAATACTCTTTTACAGTTCACAAACCACGGGGCCAAGTGTACTAACTCGCTAACTGCTTGCTCGCTTTTGGCAACTAGTCACTGAACTTCGGCTTGCGCTGTCTATTTCGCGGTTTTTATATTTTTGACGTTTCTGTTAACCGATTAGAGTTGACTTGAGAAACAGTTGTTAACTGACCACCAATTTTTTTACACGATTCTTAATTTTGGTATTTCACAAAAACCAAGAAACTGAAACTCGATTGCCATTTAGATGGCTATTGTTAGCAGGCCTAGGGCCCAGGTTGATGTCGTTAACCACAAAAAAGCTTAATTACCCAACGCACTACAGCTAATTTGAATTTAGAGTACGTTTGTCGGCCAAGCAATTTGGCCACGCGAATCAAAGGCGCGATGCCATCTGATACCACCGCACAGTATATGCGGTTCAATTTTCGACGTTCCAAATCTGGAGTACGTACCTACCGTTAAGAAAATAGCCCGTTGAATATTCAGGGGCTAAACACAGCGGATCGCATGGCTTGTTTTCATTAGCATGATTGGAGTGACCCCATTTAATATTCGCGGCAACCTCCATACGCTGTTAGGCATTATAAATGTATGAAAAAAATGTTTGGATGCTTGCTCTTTAAGGTGATGAAGTTGTTTATGTAGATTCTAATGTGTCTTTGACATTTTTAAAATAACTTTAGAGCAAAAATAACCAAGAAGTGAGATCAATGATGATCACAAAGATATTGATTTCTTATATTTACGCGAATACTACACATTGAAATAAAACTATTTTTACGGATTATATCGCCCGTGACCATGGCTGCTGTAAAGCAGCCGAAACGTCGGGAACATAATAAGTAAAAATAAACGCGATATAATCCGTAAAAATAGTTTTATTTCAATGATCACAAAGATTTTTTCCGAACAAATACCTTATTCAAGTTCATAGATAATTTAAATATCTATTTATAAAATACGGTGTGGCATAAGGTTGATTTTTACGTAGCCACCAAGCCACAGACCACCAAGACCAATATGATTCGTGTAGAACAGATTCAGGAATTACGTTCACTGACTGAAACTAATTTCACATAAATCAACTGGTTTTCCTTTCGTATGGATTTTCACGTTACCGCTCTGGCGTGATTTACTGGCGACCTATGGCGCCATCTATCCTATACCAATAAACCCAGTGGAGTTTTTAATTTATTCCCCTTGAACCAGCAGTTGGATAGATTTATCATGGACGCATACCGAATGTATTAGTGTTAGCAGTCGACAGACAACTTGGGAATGGAGGTGGCAACGACGTAACTAATGGGATTTATCCAAAAACTTGTTGTGATGACTACTAGTAGATATTGTCTTCCAAATTCTCCTTTCTTTCGATTAAGCTCAAACGGGCTCCAGTAATTATTTAGATTCTCCGCGGGAATCGTTGAGAGTATTGCCATTGGACTCCATTGTCGATCCTGGCTTACAGGAAACAGAAGTAGGTGAAAATAAAAATACAATAATGTAGGTATATTAATAATAACACGATAATACAATTCGGGTAGTCTTCACTAAATATATAGCACTGTGGCAAATTTGTATTATTTCACAAATAGGTAGGTTGCAACCACAGAAAAAACAATCTTTGGTTGCAACATGTAAACAGCAAGCAGACAGCCAATCTTAGATTTCTTTTTCGGCGATGAATTATTAAAAAGTACAACTAACATCCCTTTCCCGCATAAAAAATTTATGCGAATCGATTCCCGTGTTCCGGCGCGAAAGCCTCAATCACACGCCGCGTCTTACACGGTGTCTCGACTCACTGACGCTACGACTGCGGATTTTGAGATTGACTTGTGCAAATAATAAGGGGCGTTTTGTGATAATAATCTATATATGATATAAAAATGATCTCTATTTCCTCAGTCTTCGCATCATGCATGAACGGATGTAACGATTTCGGTTTTTTTTTTTGTTGTGCTTATTATGGTCAGGAGAAGGATTTTATGAAAGAAAAAATAAGAAAGTTGAGCGGAATAATTCGAATTCAATATTCAAATTTAAGACAGGACAACGGCTGTCGGGTCAGCTAGTAATTAATAAGTGTTAAGTCTTAACTAATAATTGCACTAGTTTTAGTAAGTTGAAATTATGTAATCATGTAATTCATTGGAAGTAAGATAAATGGTTATCTGATGAAGAAAATGTTTTCTTCATAGAATAAAATTGACAAGGTATCGCAAGCATCTATAGGCTTGCGATACCAAAGGCATTTTCGCACATTCTAGACTTGAAGGGGACTGGGTAGAGGGAGGAGAAATGAGGGAGGTTTGTTTTCTGCTCCCCCACTCATCGTACGACACATAGCTAAAATAGGAACTTAACGCCGAATTTTTGAATCATAAAAGTAATTTTATGATCCAAATATAAACGAAATATGAATTGAATACTATTAATGTAGAAAACATAGTTTATGTTTTTTAATAGGTTCATTGCAAATGTAAGTTTCGTAATTTTTTTTTGGCCGAACAAATGATGAATGTACGATGTATTATAATTTATGCAAATGGAACACGATTAACGATAGTGCGCGTTGCAAGCTGCTTACTTCATAAATCATCACCCACCTCCCTACGAACGAGCGGGTTATATGTTTTTACAACATAAAACAACGGGCATTTCATTTTATTCCAATTTTATTAAAACTTATTTATATACACATTTGACACATAAATTTATTAGAGATGATCCTTGTGTCAGAATTCGGACGGGCTTTGTACTTTGTAAAAAAAGTTATACTGTTTTAAAAAAAAGATGTCGGTCTTGATCCCCTAAATTATCAGGGCGCAGGAGGCAACCTTGTGGGGACCGTATGTAGTAGGGATCCAACTTGCTTCTTGACGTGCTGATGATTAGAGATTCTTTCCACAAATCGCTACGCTTAAACGTATAGAAATGACATAAGTCACGTGATCTACTTATCGACTTGTGATGACATTTCCATACATTTAAGCGTAGCGTATAGTACAAATGCCTCTAGATGAAGCCGGCTAGGGGGGCTGAAATGTTCCAGGTCATGGTCACCCTTCTAGTATCATTTCTAAATCTGACGCGTGGTAAAGCGTAGCTCTCTCTACAGCGCCATTCGCGATGAGCTTCTGACGAGCTAACTAACCTTAGCTACCTTAAGTCATTAAAAGTGGATGTCTTGTGGATAAAATACGACCACCATTGCCCAGCGGATCCCCGCTCGCACAGAACTTGACGCGCTTAATCTCGCCAATCTAAATATAAAAGCGGCAACAGTATCTCGGGAGGATTTGCTCGAAAATCAAAGCAATTTACGCTCGTCAAGCGGAGACTCTGCGGCTGACACATCCATTTGTCTCGAGGAGTCTGAGCTACCGAACGTTCGACGGTATTTTGCCAAATGAGAAAGCTTCGAGACAGGATAACACCGTTTTAAGTGGAGGTTACCTAATAGCTGCGAAATATGTGGCTATTATAATACGTGAAACATAAAGGGTATACTATTTCTTTTGCAACTTAACTTTGTAAATCTAAAACTATCGGCTTTGTGGGACAGTAGAAGTACTAAAGTTTCTGTAGACTTATGAAATCTGTCAACAGCTGTATCCCTGTAACACCTTTTGTATTTCAAGTTTCCTCCAAAGCTGATAGTTTTAGATTTACAAAGTTAAGTTGCAAAAAAAATTGTATACCCTTTATGTTTCACCTTGTATATGTTTTGCCATTTTCAGGTTCCATTTCTTAAGTTTAAAAACGGAACCCATAAAGTAACTCCGTGTTTATGTTATAACCGCCTTCAAAACATGTCATTCAATTTTGTAATCATGTTAAAATCGACAATTACAACGATTATTTTAATGTCATGACCTTATAACGCTTGTGTTATAAGCTGTAAAGGTGCCTATTTCTAAGCGATCATTCACACCAAGAAGCCGACACTGTTATATCTGGATACAGTAACATTAATAAAAAATACGATGGAGTTGGCATATCCTTTCGGATAAAAACCTCTAATAAATAAACATTATAAAAAAAGGATTACTAGAAATTATTTATCGGTATCTCATAGCTTTATAACACCTGCTGTAAAATGTTATATTATGTACGTTCGTTAGTGTGTGTTGTTTATGTGTGAAATAAGTTATGTGACAAGACAACGCGTATATCCACTATTGAATGAGAATGCAATAGTCAAACGTTGGTGGGGTATCGGGGAAGACCGCGAATTTTGATTGGCCAGTTCAAGGTTGAGCCGTGAATGGACCAATCAAAATGTCAGGTGCGGTCATACCACAGATATATATTTACATAGATAACGCAAATGTATGTGCCTTAGCGTGTCCGAAAACCCCGACCAAGCGTCAAGGTTGGTCGCCGATAACTTACAGTCCTCATGACTACAGATATAAAAATATGAGTATGAGCGAGATAATCACTCGAGAGAATCTTATCGGGCGGAGGGGCATCGGCGGCATCGGTGTCTTTGAATTGGTTTGGATTTCCCGCCATCAGTGATATAACAGTAGGTGTTAAAAAATCGGCACGCTTGGTTTCAATACAAATCGTGATACTTGCGTTATCTATGTAAATCTATATACCCACAGGTCATACATAATATGCAGAGATAATGGAAATTTTAGGCGAGGGAGGGTTATGCGGTCTCTATGGCTTATTGGTCTGTAATTGTTTCTCATGCACGCAGTCCTCAGAGTCAATTGATATATCCGATATGAATTTCACGTTAGTGAATCAATGCACTCATTCCAATATTTTGCCGTATAATTTTATTAGACCGTGCAGCAGCAATATACCTATAATGAACAGCGGCAAATACACTTTGTATTCACGTATGAAATCATTCGTGAGTGAGGAATGATGCGTTTATACGAAACTGTATTTTGTTACCTTACTTAATAAGTTCCTATTATATTGTCAAGTTGTCAATACAATTTGTCATCATGCCCATTGATTGTAAGCCACAAAAACATTTCGATACTGGAGAATAAAATATAAATACTAATGTATGTACAACTTACAACCAAAGTTCGTAAGTGAGAAATTATGCGTTTATACGAAACTGTATTTTGTTACCTTACTTAATAAGTTCCTATTATATTGTCAAGTTGTCAATACAATTTGTCATCATGCCCATTGATTGTAAGCCACAAAAACATTTCGATACTGGAGAATAAAATATAAATACTAATGTATGTACAACTTACAACCAAAGTTCGTAAGTGAGAAATTATGCGTTTATACGAAACTGTATTTTGTTACCATAAGGTCCTATTATATTGTCAAGTTGTCAATAAAATTTGTCATCATGCCCATTGATTTTAAACCACAAAACATTTCGATATTGGAGACTAAAATATAAATACTAATGTACAACTAACAACCAATCGTTATACATATAAGTAGGAATGAAATCAATACTAATACTTATCTAATATTATAAGGATTATTTCAACAAAATCGAACCGAACAGTCATAAGTAATTCATAGTTAAATGAGTCTCCGCTGGCCTCATCGAATAGGATAATGAGGTTGGTCTGTTTTAGGTTCATTTCATTCAAAATACATGACAAATACATAAATATGACATATAATAAGTACCTACTACACAGTATATTATGACTATAGACACAATATAGATACGTCTACTGACATTTTTGAATTTGCTTTCACTGTAATTAAACAAGATGTACTCCATTTTGGTTTTCCAAAATGGACGGTTAGGTTTTTGTATTGTATTGTTATTAATTATGTTTGTTATTTCTATTTGTTACTCGGCATTGGCAGCACCACATTGGGCCTGACCCAATGGAAAGAGGCCATTAATATATATCTAAATATATATAACTCAAAGGTGACTGACTGACTGACTGACATAGTGATCTATAGATTTTGATTAATTCTACCCCCAAGGGGATAAAATAGGGGATGAAAGTTTGTATGAAACTTTGTCAATTAAATTCCACGCGGACGAAGTCGCGGGCACAGCTAGTATATATATAAATGTTAAACAAGATGACTATTTTAAAGAAGACCCACCATTTTTTTCACAATTATAGAGAAAAAATCTAAATACGGGTTTTTATCGACATAAAAAATAATATCATTAAAAATGGTTTGGTAAAAATACAAAAAAAATACTAGCAACTACAAAAAAAATATTTTATTCTCAATTTGAATGCTCATAGGTTAATATTTTTCCAGGTCACGTATCGTTGAAACGTTGATAGATGCTGTGTCGTCGAGTTGGCACAGGCCGATTGATGCTTTCAGTGCCTGAGCAAACAAATGAGCCTGTCAACCGCAGGTGTGTCTACGCGGTGCGCACACGTTACGAATTTTAGCAAAATTCATTAGGCTGCTGACACACTGGGGACAGAACACGACTTGCAAAACCGGGACATAAGTAGTTACAAACTATTTACAAATTAGTTTTATGATAGTCTCCTCGTTGTCAACTCCATCTGTCTCAAATATACCCGATCTGACTCAGCTCGGATGGAGATTTTTTTTTAAATATATCCGTCTTCACTGCATTTGTCCATCAATAATTGTGTTCGTTATAATATGTTTTTAATCAGTACATAGTTAATTTGTCAGTTTGGTCAGTTGCTTCATAATTACTCTTGATTAATTTAGTCATCGATCGTTTGTTGTTTGACATGATTGATCACACGTGTTGGTTGGCAGGGACCAAACTTTCAAACGTTAATTCGTAAAAGGTAGTTTTGATGCAGATAATTATTAGAAATTTAATCTGGCTTACTATGAAATCTGATACAATAAATCTTCAAAATACATTATCTCATTGTTCAAATTAATGTAAATCCTGGAATTTCTAGTAATTAAGTATTTACGAGACAAATAATAACAATACCTAATTATTTTGTCTGATTGACAGTAGACATTTGCTAGATACTAATTAAAGTAAGATTATATACATTATTTCTTTTTTTATATTGCTTAAAGTAGATGTGTGTATTACATTAGGTACCTATCTTAATTGGATATGTTTAGGTTTTATTAGGAATCTTCTTATTGTTTTGTTACGATGTACCTATTAATCAAACTAAATTCCTTTGAAAGTAAAAACGTGAGATCATTACGCACGGCAGTTTCTACGAACCAAAGGCTCGTGTTCGCTCTCATGCACTGTTGAGAATTTGATTATTTATTTTGCGAATATTATAATTACAATCTCCCAGTTGACCTCTTAAAACTATTTAAATTGGAAATATTACCTTACTGTAATTGTGTCACTAGATTTTTTTTGTATTTTTAACACGTTTCTTTTATTAATTACACATTTTAACTGTCCTTAGCTCTACCTAACTATTTATCTGGATACTAACCGAAGTATGCAAAGGCCCCGACCTTCTCAGTATGCCCCCGACATAACCCACCCAACTTAATTGACAGTGTCTTGCCGACAACTCGCTGTGTTTGTGCGTAGGCAATTAATTACTTGAATAGTAACGTTGCGTTTATTCCACGGCCTACGTGTACCGGTGTGCTCGCGCGAAACGTTTCAGCTTGAATTAATTCTCACCAGCAGCTACTTGCTGGTATACTGAATAATTTTGCTGAGCGCCGAGTTCATTCTGCCAAATATCTCGCTGTAATACAATATACGCGTGCGTTTATTATGTTAGGCACTTCAGACGTTTTTGTCAGTCAAAATAATTTATTGCGGTTAAGTAATTTTGTTTTGGTAAACGTATATTTAAATAGAGTGGTTATAAATATAAGAGAATATTGTGAATATCGTATTAGGAGCATTCTGTGGGCGAAGTGAATGATTTTTCAGATAACGATAAATTAAATAGGTAGGTAACTATAAGCGTTTATTACTCGCCCACCCAATAATCGGTTTAGTTCTTTCTTGTACTGAAACCTTAAATCTATCCGATTCTACTTTTGTATATTTAATTGTAGTGAACCTAATTAAATCATAAACAGAAATAAACAATCATTCATTTAGTAGGCAAACGAAATAATTTGCATCATAAATAACAAAACTCAGAAGAAAAAATCTCGAAAAATTCAAATTACGGCACCCTCCATTGAATTTAATGAAATCTCCGCAATTGTGTCAGAACACTGCACAGGTGTATTTTTGTTTAATAAACCTTAGACGAAAAAAGGTCACCCTGTTATCAGGGGTCGCGGACAAAGGACGCGGACCTTTTCGCCCGCTGCCTTGTCTTAAGATAAAAAGAGAAAGTGGATTAAACGCATAGATAGCCGC
The DNA here is from genome assembly GCA_918843915.1 of Notodonta ziczac. Lineage (NCBI taxonomy): Eukaryota > Metazoa > Arthropoda > Insecta > Lepidoptera > Notodontidae > Notodonta > Notodonta ziczac. Next base: position 2,114,320 of record OU974041.1, read on the forward strand.
GACCCATAAAGAGATTCTGCTCAATGATAATGCTGAGAAGAAACGAGCGAGCACTGTGTTTGCTATCTAAAAAGGTTTCATTCCAATGTATTTTTATGCAGGTGCCTATTAAGATAAATTTTACGGCGTCCTTAGATTTTTTCGGTGTCTAAAGTGTTGCGACTTCTTAAGTAACGTTTCGTAGTAAACAAGAATTAGAATACGAGAGCTGAAAAATATCTTTTGTATTTCTGATTTAAATTTGGAATAAAAAACTTTGTTTTTTAACAACCTAGCTTTGTCGTTTAGTATTTTTAATTAAAATAAAAAGTGTTGTATATGCTACCTACATACTGTAAGACTTTGAAATACACTTTAGTAAAGGGACTACGATCTATTTTATTATAATATTCTTGATTCTAGTATTGTCTTTGCTTTTGCTTAAATCAGTGTGATATTTCTAGATGTATCAATTAGTATTCTACGTAAAACATCATTACCTTAATTCATTAGTATGCGCAGCTCTATCAAAGTCAGTTCGTGTTGTTAATACGTTCGCAATTAGACACAGACGAAATTCTCAGAGATATTGAAGATTCATTTCCATTGTTAGTAAATTTCCAGTCTCCAATATTTTTGCTGAGCGCGCATTAAATTTCGTATTCTCTCAGGGATTCGACGCAATTATTTGTCTTCAAAATGGAGTTCCCATCGCGGAACGTGCAACGGATTTCTGCATATCCAACTAAGTATTGAATGACGCAGACGAAAATAATCTTCTTGGATTTCATTAAATTTATGAGTTCTTTTGCACTAGGTATCTATGTAATGTATTTGATTTATTCGAGCAATAAAGAGTATGACATCTATTTACCTATCTATTTATCAGGTCTTAAACTAATCCAATCTGCCATCTATAGTTTATTATTAAACCATACCCATACTTCAATCATTAGGAACGCTTCATTTCCGCAGCTTCACCCGGCTAAGCTTAAGTTGACAGAAAATGAAGCGATCCTATTGGTCGAAGCGAGCGGGCCAGCTCCATAACACTCCCAAGTGTACAGTCTCCCTAAACCTAACCTAACTAGCGATCTTAAGCAGGCACCCCCATTCACTCCCAGGTGTATAAACGACGCGTCACAGGTTCACTTACCTACTTGTTCCTCAGCTCTTCGGTGGAATCGACCGCATCTGTGAGCAAAAAAGTTTAGACTAAGAAAATTATTCATATTCAAATTCAGATTGTTTATTTTGTTTAGGCCTACGAGGGCATTTACAAATTGTCAATTTTACTTTTTTTTCTTATATCTACAACCGGACTGTAATGCGACCTCGTCTGAGAAGATCCGGCAAGTAACTCAGCGGGCTTGTCTTTTTACATTTTATTATATTTCTTTTTTTTTAATCGCCAGTTGTTAAATACGTCACAAACGTATCCTTAAGTCCATGTTCACGTAAGAAATCATAACGTTCAAAGCGGCCCATTATCGTACCTACAAAGTAGGCACATTGTCCCTACATTATGTAAGTATAGTACCACAATTACCATGTGCCATAAGTTACAAGCTTTTACACATTAACTTATTATTAGAATACAAAATATGTTTGACCTGTATTTGATCCTCGAGAAAACTTTTACATGCACATGGAAATGACTTCAGCTGACTCCGAGATTTGAGGCCGATTTGAATTATTTAATTTGGTGTGCAATCTATCAACCATCGTAGTTAATAATTCAGGTAATTAATACTATTGACTAAATACTCTACTCTAACTCTACTCTGCCTAAATTTCCTAAATTTATAAGAACGTTATAAGTTCTATATTTTATAGAGCAGGTAAACTTAAAATAGATTTTATTTATTTCTTCGTGCTAGCTGTTTTTGCCTGCTATTGGAGTCAAGTACCTATTTGTGTGGCTAGTTGGTTTTCCCTATAATGTGCCATGTATGAGAAAACAGTAGTAAAATGTTTTCAAACGGCCGTATATACTCGCGACACATAAGGACAGCAAATAAGTACCTATATAAAATACTCCTTGAAACAACAAAAACTAAGTGTGTATAAATACTCCGTGAATTCAAACTTGCTCAAGAATACATTAATATTTTATAGTACACTCAAACAAAATAACGCAATGAATTTTGCGTTTAAAATGTGTGCGGATGTGGTATACGAGGGATGCCTTTTAAGTTTTGTCGTTTGAAGAAAAAAACACAACTAGAACCTTATAGTACTTTTTATTGTTTTTCAAAGTATTCACCACGTAGCTTAATACACTTTTCCATTCGCTCAAACCAGTTATTATAACATTTATACCACTCTAAAGTGGGGGTGTTCAAAATGGCTGACTTGAAAGCGTCGACTGCTTTTTCACCGGACTGGAACCTTTAACCACGAAGACTTTTCTTAATTTTAGGAAATGTAAATAAATCGTTAGGGCTTAGGTCAGGACTGTATGGAGGATGGTCAAGAATTTCTACTTTTTCCTGCTTCAAATACTCAATCGTTTGACGAGCGCTGTGTGAGATTGCGTTGTCGTGGTGCAGGATGATGCGTCGCTTTGAGTTAGATTTTCGAAGTTGGCGATGACTTGTGGTAAACAAACTGTGGTATACCACTCTCCATTAACCGTTCTACGATCTTCAAGTGCAATAGTCGCAATATGGCCGGTTTTTCCAATGAACGTGGCCACCATCTTCTTTGAAGTGCTTCGAGAACGAACAACTTTAGTCGGTTTTGGCTTGTCTTGAAAGACCCAGATTGTAGATTGTTGTTTGGAATCAGGATCGTAGGCATAGATCCAAGATTCGTCACCACTGATGATGTTGTAGACGTGATTTGACTCTCCTTGGTTGAACCTTTGCAGAGTTTTCTTACACCATCTGACGCGGGCCGCCTTGTGATCGTCGGAAAGCAGATGCGGTATCCAACGGCAAACTAGCTTTCTTACACCAAGCGCTTCATGCAAGATTTTCTGAATGGTTGTCCCTGAGATGCCTAATAGAACCTCTATCTCTTGATACGTCACATGACGATCTTCGAGAATTTGTTGTCTCACAGCAATGATGTTATCTTCAGTGAAGGCGGATTTTGGACGTCCTTCGCGAGATTTGTCACTAAGAATAGTATGTTTACGCTGGAATTATAAATACCAGCGTTCGACAGTCCGCAGACATGGGGCTTCATCACTGAACACAGATGTTAGCTCTTCAAAACACTGACGCCGTGTCAGGCCTCTTCTAAAGTTGTAGAAAATTATTGCACGAACATTTTCCTTAGGAAGATTCATTTTCGTACGTAACCTGACAGATTCTAATCGACGCTGTGACTAAACAATAGCATTAATCCTAAAACTTTCAATTGTTTTGAGATTCGAAATTTAAACATATTCGAATATAGAACAGTTCCAAATTCAAAATTGCCGGGAAATATGGAAACGACAGAACTTGAAAGGCATGCCTGGTATTATTGAATGACAAGCGCTTTCCGTTTATGAATAGCGCCGTGCTACGAAGGCGATGTTAAAAATTCAAGAAAAAGCGGTGGTTCCCAACTGCGGCCCCGAGGGTACACTTAGCGGGACTTCGGCGGAGTGCCGTGATGAAAATACTTAATGAACGAGACGAAACAACGGCCAATGATGTTTGAGAAATTGTCAGTTTACTAAACAGCGCTGAATCTTTTTCGGGCGGGAAATCCTTCGCTTTTCTAACTGATTTATGAGTTTGACACTAATTTTATATGATACAATTTTCTATTAAGTAAGTAATGTTCTGTCATTCTTTTTTTATAAATGCTATAGCAAACGAATTATAATAGATTAAAGCAGCTGCTTTAATCTATTCTCTAATTATCGGATGAGTTAGAAGTTTTAGTTCAGTGCGGTGGTGGGTAATGACATACCGGGATCTCTATGAACCGCGGCTTCTGGCTACCTGCTTGGGGCAAAATGTGAGCCGAGTATTATTACAACAAGCCCTTGTCAAAATTAATGTTATGACATCTGTGTTCATAAGTGTTGTATAGCGTGCAAAATAACTATGATAATATATTCTTATCCAATATAATCTTATAATCAATATAATCTTATCCATCCAAAATTCTGTGTAGTTTTTCATAATATTATCCGCAGGAACCCGAACAACGGCGCTTTAATAGTGTTATTCCTAGTGAAATTCCTAACCCTATAGAGGCCGGAGGTCCCATAGAAATCGGCACATGGCCGGCAATTTAGAAAGACGAATGGTTATTGTCAGGCGTTCTTCAGGAAATATGAAGATTGATGGTCGGGAACATGCCTTATCTATTGATCCGGGCGATGCTGTCCTATAAACTTGGTTGATGAAACTTTTCTGCATAGTGTCTTCTTTAGCTTTAAGTTACGACAATATTCCTAGATGACTCTCAACTTTAACGTATACCACAATATGTGTATAGCATTGAGATTCAAAGCAATTCTGTTTTGGGCTCGAGATTAATGCATGTAGCCGATTTCTAACAGTTCTATTTTGGTTTCCGCCTTCAAAATGTTGTAAGCAAACTTTCTCCCATGATGAAATACTAACGTTGAAGACCATTGGCAGGAACACGAAAGTAGTTACAAATAATTTATTCAAAAGCCTATTGGGCCTTGCTTAAAACTTATGATAGTTAAGTATAGCCTATACAATTAATTATCTATCTTCACTATAGTCTAAATAATTATCAGCTACCGTATAATGCACCTATATTATTACTTCGGACTTTTGAAACACCTGCTTATTGTGATGTCATCGGCGTCTGCTATGCTATTTCACTAATTGATCAATTACTCGACCGTAATTGCTTTGAAGCTCAACGAAATTACAGCATGATTTGACAAAAACATCAACATTGCAATAATAATTATATTAGGTTCCGTCAGATTATAAGAAGATAAAAATGGAAATAGTTGCTAACTTTTCATACTGCAACGCAAATGGAGCAAATTAAACTTATATCGGTCTAAAGCTTCCATCTGTCTATTTTTAGAATAGTGACCGAGAAGCATAGCCCTCTACCGAATGAACAGATTTCAATGCAGTTTCTTTTTTAAAGTTCAAATGTTGCATCAACTTAAGTTTCTAGGATACTTACTGAATCTTACAGCCGATATCGTTGGTCATTACTTAAACGCTACTCAAGCATTTTGTGTTATTTTTTGTATGCCATGCCATGAGCGTTTGATGGTTAGATATATCAAACGTTTTTAAGAGATCTCTGATCAAGTATCTTGAACAGTATCTGAAAGTGTAGCTATATTTTCATAAGTCCATTGTAACGATGTTGACCAAAATATAGTTTTTTTTCTTTAGGATTGAGTATACCAAAGCGGTCCCACACGGCTAACCGGGCACCGACAATTTCTATAAATTTTACTGCATTCAGACGGCCATTATTTGTTTAAATGTATAGAGAGAACAGGCTTATTTGTGTTGAATGACCGCTTACTATTCATATCATTATAAAATACTTTCTCTATTTTTTTCAGGTCCGTGCCGAACAGTAGAGAATTTCGAAAATAATGTAATCCAAGAAATGCGAAGTGTAATGTTTCGACCGGTGCAGTGAAAAATGTAAAATGGAGAGCTCTCCTCGCTCCAGCTCGAGTCGAGTGCTGTCCCTGTGGACACTAATGCTCGGATGCATCGACATCGCAGGTGAGCGAATTCTACACCAAATATTCAATACCGTAAACTAAAAAGTACGTCACGTAAAAATCTATTTAATAATTTAAAACCAAGATAGATATCTAGTTTCGTTATCCCACTCGCCTTCAAGGGGTTTATTTTAAACCATTCGAATCGATATCGTAACGGATTCGGCAACTTTCTACGTTTATATTTTTGTCAATGTAAAATTTATTCGGAAAAATAATTGAATGTTAGTAATCGAAATTCTCTTACGATATCTAACAGTGCAATAATTTTCCAACCAAATTTGAGATGGATAAAATACAGACGCTTAAAGTTACCGAATCTGTTTCTGATATTGATTCGAATGATTTAAAATAGGGTGTATTTTCTGTTCGGCAACGTACGAGAAATTCCATTGATATTGCCAGAATCTATACGGTAACGGCTTAGCATGAGACGGGTCGCACGCTAGTTTTCCAACTTTTTACGCGAAAGGAAATTGAAGATATTACGATCAGCATCAAATTGACAAGATCTTGGTAAACAATATTTAGATGGCTTCATATATTGCGTATATAACCTCATTCCACCAAAAAGTAGCTTACCTACCTATCCTATTACGTGCGGCGGTCACCGTCATTTCACCGAGATTTATGGCATCTAGAATTCCATTATAATAACTCAGTGCGATGTTAATAACGCTTCTGACCTTGTAGCTCCAGTCGACCTCAACAGAATGTGTTTAGCTATGTGAGAGGTGAAACGTGGCTCGGGGTTGAGCCGTGTTATGTTATACAGGGGGATTAATTATACGGGCGACCTGTCTTATAAAATACTGTCGATAATTGAGTAGGAAGTTTGTATGGTCAAGTTTTTACGTACAACTTTGGTAGCACGTGTAATTGAAATTTGTCTTCGATGTTGTACAATTTTTTAATCACCAAGTAATTTTCTTTGAATTTGTAAGACGCTGATACACATAGGTTTTCGAAAACATAATTAAAACATCGAACGCGATCAAGTACTTACCGAAGCGTTATTATGTAAAATGTTATAGATTTCCGGTTACCGTGAGAATGTTTATTGAGGCTGAAAAGAGCGGAACCTACCTTAAAACTGGGGCGGAAGAAACTTTTCTATGTAAACACACCCACATTGTAATAAACTTATTCATATCTCCGTTTAAAAGCGTCTAGGTACCAGTAACCATTTTGCTCTATGCGGGGAATTTATTCATCCAACATGAAATTGAAGAATTGTAAGAGTTCTCCACGCGCGGGGGATATCTTTATATCATAATGTAAAGTGAATTCCAATATAAGATCCAGTATGATTATAATTTAAATTTACTTTGACTAAGGAAATTGTAATAATGATTACAATTAGTTTGGCTTTGACAAAGTGCACTATTTGTTTTGCCAACTTATTTCTCAAGGAGTCTTCGAACTGATAATGGATATTTTATGGCCTCACACCATAGCTAAATCAAAAGCTTCGCATTAGCATTTAGAGGTGCTGAGAGATACCTTATATACCCTTATATACGAATACGAGGCATTACGTAAATCTTTGCTGTTGTAGCAAATTTGGGTTCACAACCTCTTCGGGTAGATGGCGCTGAATGGGAAACCTTAATACAATGTGCGTATCAGCATATAAGACCTGAATGAAAGTATATCAAAGTTCGCAAGCATCGTGATACAAGTCGACAAAAATAATTAGGTCTTAGCGGCCGCCCCGCCACACCAGCTCGCCCACTAGCCCGGTTGGAAGATCTTCCCCTTTCCGCTAAACTGAAATTACAAAGTGATTACTAGAAAATAATAAAGAGTATTATACTAGGAACTGCAGATATCATTTGCCGTTATATATTTTCTTTTCAGTATATAAGGTCCATATTAATATTGTGATTAGACAAATGAGGATATAATAAAAGCCGGTCGACTCCAATACAAAAGTCTAGGAAGAAGAAAAAATTATAACTACATTGGATAATCTTTACAATCAGACGACCTTGGGGCTCTGCCGCTCCGCCTAACCTAGGTAGTATAATACAATACACAAGGTTATTCGTATTCATTTGCGGTCTCCAAACGAATTCACGATTCGTACCTTGTCATTAATGTATTGAGAAACGAAACGAAATTGAGTATTTTCCTTCTTTGGGGACCTACGTTAACATTTGTAATGGATCAGCTTTAATATTGACAGGAGATTGATTAGCATCAGAAGGAGATGGCCGGGTTTGTTCTCGAGCTGTCCGACCAGAGCCTGTGTACCCGGTACAAAATTTTTACCGCAATATATCGCTGATATAAGCGCGTGCTCTTCCGCTCACATGACAGATAGCACACATAAAAAGGCAGGCTTATTCGATGACGATACGATTACGTTGGTAGTACCTGCCAGACAAGCAAAGTACGGTTCATAAGACAAAGCGCTCGAGATAACAGGTAGGCGCTGACAAAGCTAGTGTTGAGAAAAAATCCGGCCTCTAATACTACAGTTTTAGAAAGACGTATATTACTATAGTTGCGTGATTAAACCTGCCACCATTCTCTTTGACCGCTACATACAACTCCTAAATTGCACTCTTGTAGTGAACCCTGTTATTACGATGACCTCTTGACGCAGTGGTTCGAGCGTTAGGCCCCATGGTGGTTGCGGATTCGTTTCCCCTCAGGGCAAATTTCGGAAATAACTTTTTCGTATTTTCCCTATTCTGGGTTTCACTGGGATCGCCCTCAGTCCATTGTACAGGACTATAGTACAAGCATTGGTTATTTTGGGACCATACAGTTGGTGTGTAAGTCTGGCGATATTTATTGGATTTATTTTTATTTATTATTACACAAAAGAGGGGATAAACGCAAGATTAAATTTGACATAACTAGTGTTTATCCCGTGTTTGGTAGCCATAGCACAGATGCCATAGCTCCTGTTGTGCAACCTTCATGAACCACTCTGGAGTGTGTTTGATAGCTCTGCGAATGTCTATCATCTAATAAAATGGTTTGCCCCCAAGTTTGGGACATCAAAGTAATAAATTAATACGAGATAAAAGCGATCATAAATGTAATTAAATTAATGACTTACTCCCTAAATTAATGAATCGTGCCGCGAAAAGGTTCTGTTACGTTATTATAAAACTGAGTCTTCATGAGTATTTAATTAATACGTTAAAACACTCGGTGGCTTTGTGTCATGGACGCTTTATTAAATTATACTGGTTCTTGGGCCGGGAGCTGGCTGGGTACAATTTTGGAACATTCTCAAACTTTTGTTCGCATGGGCTTAAAATATAAATATAACTCCGCCGCTATTACTAAAACATTTTAGAGTAAATAGTTTGACCTCCGTAATAATATAATACGGGAAAGGGAACTCAAATAAAGGGAACTCAACATAATTTAACAGATATATACAGACAACGTTACAGAAGGGTTTTTCTATACAAAAAATAAAATTATTTGTCAAACTCCCAAAACGGAGGTGAAAACGTAAGTACCTAACGCTTTTAAATACAATATAAAGTGATAAAGTTAAATATAAATATTGTTTTAAATTTAGCATACAAAACGGAGTGGAAACGTGGCTCAAACTTACTTGGAGTAATTGAAAAATTACCATTTTACTTCTCCAAAGCGCGTTTTATGGAACATTACAATACTTTGAATCGCGTGCTGTAAAAATGTTTTTCATTACTCATACTCTGAAAGTAGGTCTGAAGTTGCCTGAGAAGCGGGTTGAAAGTAATACTTTTCAGGCCCGGGAGTTTCGCTTTCAACTGACAGCTGTCAAATTATAAAAAAAACTAGTTCCATTTTCACATTTCTATGGAACCATGTTCAAACTTTTTCTACAGTCACTCAATTACAGCACGATGTAACATTGAAATAACATAAAGTTAAGTATTAATTCAAGAATATATTTTTTTAAATGACTTAATTATAATTTAGTTTCAACAATTCCTTTAAAATAACATAGATTTGGGTAAAATATTTAAAGATGAAAATGAAAAATAATGGCTAAATAATGAAGTTGGCCGGCCAACGACAAAAAAAACAAAATAGGCGGCAATCCGATTTTTTTTTTCGAGTTGTAGAGTATTGTTTATACTTCCTTGTATTATTTCTTTAGCCAATTCCTGGTTTTTTTTTTATTTTCCTTGTATTCGTAATGAAAAGCACAGTGTTTACCTCGGGTGAAAGATTTATTTTGTCCCTCGAACTATTAGCGCCCTCGCTACGCTCGGGCGCCAAACCCCGTCTCGGGACAAAATAAGTAACTTTCACCACTCATGTAACAATGTACTATTGAATAAAGGTAGAAATTAATAGTGAAGTTAGTTTTTCGGTCGGGCATTGAAATAAAATGCAAAGTTTCCGAAACCAGTGTTTCGTTTTGTTCGAAACTACTGTCAGCGAAATTAATTTAATTTCCTGATTACATTACTGTCACTTGTCAAAATCCTCTGGTAAATAACAAAGTGGTTTTCCGACCAGTAGGTAATTAATTTTTCATTACTCATACTCGGAAAGTAGGTCTGAAGTTGCCTGAGGAGCGGGTTGAAAGTAATACTTTTCCGCCCCAGGGAGAATCAGTTTCAACTGACAGCAGTCAAATTATAAAAAAAAAAACTAGTTCCATTTTCACATTTCTATGGAACCATGTTCCAACTTTTAATACAGTCACTCAATTACAGCGCGATGTTAAATTGAATTAACATAAAGTTATTTTTTTATTTCTTTAAAATAACATAGATTTGGGCAAAATATTTAAAGATGAAAATGAAAAATAATGCCTAAATAATGAAGTTGGCCGGCCAACGAAAAAAAAACACAAAATAGGCGGCAATCCGATCTTCTTTTTTTCGAGTTGTAGAGTATTGTTCATACTTCCTTGTATTATTTATTTAGCCAATTCCTGTTTTTTATTTTTACTTTCCTTGTATTCGTAATGAAAAGCACAGTGTTTAACTCGGGTGAAAGACTTATTTTGTCACTCGATCTATTGGCGCCCTCTCTACGCTCAGGCGCCAAACCACGTCTCGGGCCAAAATAAGTTACATGCACCCCTTGTGTAACAATGTACTATTCAAACCCGTGAACAAATTTGTATCTGGCAGCAAGTTGCTGCATTTGTTGGTTGACAAAATGGTCTGAACTATAGTTAGGCATACTCGTGATTGCAAATAAAAGCCTCTGTCACAGTCAGTTACATAATTCACTGATCATTCTCAATTTTACAATTCGGTAATTCTATTTATTTTACACACGTTTGAACACGAACATTGTCACAATCAAATATTATTAGCAACATCTAAAGTCTAATTTAGATATTGAAAAAAATATGGGTTTGTAAACTGAGAATGTTAAGCAACTTATGTCATGGACTGTACCACGGTTTTGATTATATGGTTTTGGATAAAGAAACTGGTGCTAATTCCATTGTCTCCATATTCTGACTAAACTAAAATTGACACTATTAAATAAGTTCTTTATTGCTCTCTACTTTTATTACAATTATAAGAAGGATGGCAAATAGTTATGTGAGGTAAAATAAGTTTACGTAGTACGTTAAAATTTGGCATACTGTCACATTTCTAGGTTAAGAATAAGGAGGTATATATTACCTCCTCCATTATTATCCATACTATTTCGTTCAATATAATTAGCCACTTCCACAAGTGTCGATATCTCTGCACCATGCGGATACTGGGCCGTTTTTAAATTTAGTTTTCCTGGCTGTAATCCTAAGCAAACAAATGTCCTTTTCTGTTAAAAAGTTTCCGCTTACATTTTCCCAGGGTTGTTTTCATTAGCAAGATTCCGTCTAGCTATTTTTAAAGTGTTGAATCTAGCTAGCTGCTATAGGTATACATCGCTTCAATGAAATTAGACTGATTTGCCGCTGAATTTAGAGTTGAGTTCGCTAGGTATTTAATTAACGAAGTCTAAGTAGTTGCTACAATATTATATTAACATTTATAGCTTTACTTTATCAAAATACTGGAACAAGAGTATGATAATATTCGTTTTCATATATTTCCACTAACATTTATTCTTCTTAAGAGATAAAATATAAGTTTGCGAGATATAAAGTAGCTGAGTTTAGTTTCAGGTAAGTAACTAACTTAATAACGGCGGCGGCGGCGGTGAGATGGCTTCTACTATTTTATGAGATATTATCGCTAAAGTAGGATAACGAGGTTATGGATTCTAATATCGCCGAGGAAAGATAATAAACGTTTTCCTCGTTAGCATATAGATGTAGCCAGACATGTGCGTTACAAAAATGGAATATAATTTATTATTTTTCACGTGACGAGCGATGGTTAACCACTCCTAATACAAATAAATAAATAATAAATATGAACTAACATAAATAAATAATAACTGACACGCCAACTGTATGATACCAAACTAAGCAACGCTTTTACTATGGGTACCGTACAATGGATTGGGGGCGATCCCAGTGACACACAGACCACGGCAAATTACGAAAAGGCCGTTTCCAAAATTTACCCCAACGGGAATTGAACTCACAACCATGTGCACTGCGCCAAGCGGTCGTCAAATTACAATACAATTCTTCATGGATTCTTAATATTTCACAATTAAAACCTAAACACTAACCAGCACGACGTTTTTAAGTAAAATATTCGTTTATTCTTTTGAACTGGTGTATAAATATATTTTCCGCGTTTACTGTTAACGACGCCATAAAACGAGGCAAATCGAAATGCTCCATTATCTTAAATCTAACTAATAACTGTTGTAGCGTAACAGGGACATGCAACCGCACTCTCGCAACGTAATTCGTATGGGTTTATGATTTTGTTTACATTATATCATACATTCTATTGACTTTTGACGCCCGCTCGCCGTAGTGGTTGCTCGGTTGCTCGGTTCACTGCACCGGGTGGTTGCGGGTTTATTTCCCGTCGGGGTAAATTTTGGAAATGGTTTTTTTGTAATTTTTCCTGGTGTGGGTGGGTGTCTCTGGAATCGCCCGTAATCCATTGTACATTACCCATAGTATAAGCGTTCATCAAGAGCTCTTGAACGATGTTTGAGCAAGAATATTGCGGAACATTTCCTGATGTGTTACTATGTCTACAAATTTTCATTTTTTTTTTTTTTTTTTAAAGAAATCCTATAGATATTTCTAAATAATTATCATGTATTTACGGTGAAGGAAAACATCGTGAAGAAACCTGCATGTCATAGAAGATCTAACCAATTTTCGAAAGACATGTGAAATCTGCCAACCCGCACTGGGCCAGCGTGGTGGATTACGGCCTGAATCCCCCTCGTGTTGAGGGGAGGCCCGTGCCCAGGCGTGGGACGTCAAAACGCCTAAATTATTATTTTTATTATTATATTTTATATCTATTTTTTACAAAACCGTTACCGAATCCATGATTTTATTGCATATAACTAAAATCTATACAAAAACTAAGCGTTGCTTTAAGCGACCTTTATTCACATCACGTATTGCCCAAATATTTCCGATAGCATCCCTATCATAGATATAACGTCTTTAGCAGGTGATTTTGGTACATTATTTATTCGAAAACTCCACTCGGTTTTTCAATTTCCCTTTCAGTTCTGATCATTTTCTCCTCATTCCGTATTCTATACTTGTCTATTTTGTCCTTTTTATCTTTTGACTCGATTTCGGGGAGGGATTTCAAGATTTTCTGCCCGGTATTGTCCTGTTATCTGTAGCAATAAGGATGTAAAAAATTTACTTAAGAGTGAGGCATATAAAATGATGATAGATAGGTACATGATTGTACCTTGCCTATTTAGATCAGAAGACGATTTAAGATGTAGTTTTTTGTTGCCTATTTTTGTTTCGTAAATATTATACCCATACAAAATAGCATTATGCTCTCACTTGCTTTTATACAGGGCGCCTCTGAAATTATTGGCAATATTGTATCTTTGACTCTATTTATCTAAACTGGTTTGTATTCATCAAGGAGGGCGATGCTATAAATAATTTTAAGATAAACCATAAAATAGCAGTTAAAATCTTAATTTAGACATAATAATAATAATTTAGCACTTTTGACGTCCCACTCCTGGGCACGGGCCTCCCCTCAACATGAGGGGGATAAGGCCATAATCCACCACGCTGGCCCAGTGCGGATTGGCGGATTTCACATGTCTTTCGAAAATTTATTAGATCTTCTAAGACACAAAATAATAATGATTAGAACTTAATAACTAAGCCTAATCCAATTACTCACATCCAATGAGTTGTTGAGCCTGCAGAGCAGGTTTTGTTTAATGGCTAACTAAATCAATAATCAATTTTAGAACTGCTAAAAGGCCAAATTAACGCTAGCATTAGTAGATTTGCAATTTCTAGTTTGCCGGAGCTTACTCATGATTCATAGCAGTCCTTTGCACAGGTGCAAAACAGATAAGTTATTTACATATCAGACGGTCAGCTGGACAATAATTTATATATCAAAGCTTGCTCTAGCCTTTTGTAAAAATATCTGTATGCCAAATTTGTAAAGCGCCTTTAGCTATCAATTAGTTAATACTGTCAATGTTAGCTGTAAGTTAGTTAAAAACTGACAATTTATTATTGATATTTTATTTATGTGATAAATTCGGCAACCAAGCTTAAGACCCGGGTGTTAAGCAGTTCCCGTAACCCACATCTTACAATACCAATGACATTGCTCGCACGATGGCCACCTGAAGAGGGAATGGGGATAGAGCGGTTTTTTTTTTACGGCCGCTTTTCCTCCGACATGGTGGTCGGAGACGTTATTAAGTTTTTAAAATTTGTGTACTCTCTTTTATTTCATTTATTACGTTCCAATTGTCAATTTTAGTAGTAGAAAGAATTTCGCGTTCCACCGGATGAATTATAATTTCTTGTTAACATTTTTTGGGGTAAATTCTATCTAATTTCCAATTTGCGGCAATATATTATTCATAGTCATCTTTCATTATTATATTAACTTTACTGACTATTTAAGTCCTATATGTTTGGTTATTCAATTTTGTATGTTTAAAGACATTTACACGACTGGTTTGTATATTGTTTGCTGTAGTTAGATTTTTAATTTTAATTTAGTAAGTTAATTTGTTTTGAGACTATTGTTTAACTTTTATTTGAATTATTTATGTGTTTTTTACTTATGGGATAGAGCTGTTATAGCAGAGGCGGTTGTGCGGAGGCTTGCGACCTCGGGCGCCGCCCGTCGTTACACAACACGAGCCGCACGCAATCAGTACTTAGAAGCCGACTGCCGTTAATTGGCACTTGCCTTACGACCGCTTATGATGTTTAATTAATAAGGTGTGCTTATTTTAATATGCTACTTATGATGAAAAAAAAAACAATTCGTTTCATGTGACCAAGTTCTGCTATCCTCATTTTTTATGCCAATACAATGAAATGTTCATTAATTATAAATTGGTATATCCTAATTTGAAACTAAATCGATCAGCAATTAATAAGTTGTCAATTTTAAGCAGTAAATAATTAAATTGGTAATTTTAATAGTGCACAAGGTTCAGGGTTCAAATCGCAGCTCACATCTCTGGGGTTATCGAGAATAAGTATGTGCGAAACCTGAGACAATCTAACCAATTTTCAAAAGACATTTTAATGGCCTGAATTGCCGTCTTAGTGAGGGGAGGCCCGTGATCAGGAGTGGGACGTCAAAAGGGCTAAATTATTATATTATGTTAAATCTGCCGCACTGGGTCATCGTAGTGGATTATAGCCTGAATCCCTCTTGTTTTAAAGGGAGGCCCGTGCCCATTATTGAGACATTACAAGGACTAAGTCATCATTAATTTTCTTTTCGTATATTTTAATATTCATTAAGGACCAAAAACTGACTATGGCAACACTGTTTTAACAAAAAACTACCTAAAGTTTTCTAAAACTTGTATCCTGGTATCTCTTATGGTTAAGGATTTCCTAATACCGTTCCTGGTAACCAAAACACCTGTATAAACGCAGCCACTGGGTTTTTGTACACCCCACAGCAAAAGCGTACGACCAAGTAATTTAGCCATAAACATAAATACATTTTATCGCGCCCCCACGGGAAATAGAGAAAAAGAAAAGTTTGTAATGGAAACGCCGTGACGGTCTGAACTAATGTAATGGATTTTACGACAAAGTCTAATACTTTTGTACACAGTACAACCATTTTGAAACTTGAAATACTTATTATTATTAAAAAGATAGGTAAGTATGGCACGGTCGCTGATCACGAAGAAATTCGTACAATGACCTGTTATTACCGGTCTTTGTCACTCCCGCGTAAATCTAATACGTCTCGCTCACACAGTTGCCGTGAACTGCGTGTGACCGGCAACTGTGTAAGCGAGACGTATTATGTACGTATAAGACGTAGTACGCTGCCTTTCGCGCAGCCTCAGAACGCGCGAACCGGCTTTTGCGATAGGAATATAAAAAACGAAACATCGACTCGCAAAAATGATAATGACGAATATTTCTTCTTAAGTTAAATTCCATGCGGATGAAGTCGCGCGCACAGCTAGTATATGTACACCTTATTGATGTTGACTGGTAGTATATAGCTAATGAGTTACTTTTGATCCACTTCCTACTGGAACTTATTTACATTCCCATGACATGAAACAGGGGTCTTAATAATGTTTGATGTTGCCAAGCGAACAGAACTCATTATGCCATAAAAATGTAAATACACTTTTATGGTGTAGGTACGAGATTTTTATTTTTTTACGATATATAACCACCCACTTCACGGCCTTAATATGGAGTACTGCGATTTTGTTATGGAAGAAATGTGAAGAGCATATTTTTAATGGGACTGGTCCCACCACACAGTCCACCACTGTAACTCCTGTAAACAAGGATCGACAATGGTGACCAATAATGAAGTCGAGGCACAGATATAGATTTACATAGATGACGCAAGTATCACGATTTGTATTGAAACCAAGCGTGCCGAATTTTTAACACCTACTGTGACGTCACAGCCGAAATTTAGTGATGGGAAATCTAAACCGATTCAAAGACACCGATACCGCCGATGCTCCTCCGCCCACTACTATTCTCTCGAGTGATTATCACGCTCATACTCATATTTTTATTTTCTCATATATGTAGGTACACATACTATGTATAGATACATTTACATAAAAATATAATATACTATCTATACCTTTTCTAGTTTTCTCTGGTAAATCTATATCTGTGAGTCGAGGTTTGACCCTCGACGAGTCCCGGGGAAAAGTTACATTGAATTTGAATCTATCAAGCCACATATCACATCACGACTAGAGATATTCTGGAGGAGTGAGTGACCCTTGGTAATCCTATCGCTGTCTTCTACAGTTCATTTTTTTATCAGTGCGCCATTTTTATTTACGTTGCCTATACCGGTAATTGAATACATTTTGATTATTTGTATGTGTTTTATTTTATTTTATTTTTTAAATTATATGGGTAAGAAAGAAGCAAGTCATGAAATTAAAATCGGTTCATCAGCTTGGGCGCTACGTTGCCACAGACAGACACACAGATACACATGTTAAACTTATAACACCCCTCTTCTTTCGTCTTGGTTTCCAAACAGATACCTCCCGTAAGTTCGCATCTAAACGAAATTAGTAAAATTAGCGGTCAGTGACTCAGCCACGTCGCCTCGAGCGCGCAACAGCTGATAAGCTGACAGGTAACCGTTAAAAGTTTCTATGTAAAAATCTTTTGCAAACGTCGTAAACTTTGATATTTTTTTGTACACCAAAAAAAACGTGTTTCTTATTTTTTATGTTTAACGTATCAACATTTGCGTACTCTCTAAAACTGCTTACAATGGTTAATAATGTTGTAATTCTTATTGCTTATGATTTATGCTTATTATGCCATCTAACACCTTTCGTGGATAGGTGGCGGTGGTTACGTTAGCAGCGCCTAGCTCCCAGAATTGATGGCTAGTGTAGTGGCCATGAGCTGGAGGATAAAGTGAAGAGGAAGGCGCCAAAAGGTGGACCGGTGACGTCACAGGAAGCTACGTAGAAAGCCAGTCGAAACGAGTGGTGGAGGACTGTGATGTTCATCATTCAGCAAATAATCCAGTCTCGCTGCAGTCGCATTCCGATGTGTACGTGTTTGCTGACATTAATATAATTAATTTGTAATTATATCGGACAGCGCGGCGCGAGCCGTCGCACGTAACTTTGTTGCCATGAGTGCTGAACTCGTGGCAAATGAACTGCTGGCGTTCCTGCAGCAGAAGCTGGACGTGATGGACGAGGTGTCCGCCGTCCAGATCTGCAGTACGAACTTCAGCGAGGACGACATCGCTGCTGCCAAGCTGCTGTTGTTTCGGGCGCTCAACAAGAGCGATCAGATGGTGTCCCGCCGGCGTGACGGGACAAAGAAGAGCATTCAGGATATCATCACGCTGTTCAAGGAGACCGACCCGGACGACGTGCCGACTTTTGTGGCGAGGGACCTTAACAAGCTCCCTCCCGTCACATTCGACCACGTCGACGTGACCAGCTTGCTGAAGGACATCGTGCTCCTGAAGAAGAGCCTGGCTGAGATGACGCGGAGGTTTGATGCATCTGAAAATACCGTTAGCGAATTGCGTAAGGAAATTAATAGTTTACACAGTTCGCTAGCGGTAATTAGGTCATCGACAACCGCTAACGTAAATGTGCGCCGCGGTGCATATTTCGATACGTCCGCGACGAGCTTTGCGTCAGCGGTTTTAACATCGTCACCCGCGTCACCCGATGCCGAGTCAGCGCGCGCCAGTCACACTCCGCGCGCAGCTGCTGCCCCCGTCGCCCCTGCCCGTACCCCGCGGGCATCTGACAAGCTGCGAGAAGCAGCCCCGCCAGCAAAATCAACGGCGCCACAAAAGCCCCGTGATTTTGCTACTGTTGCCGCCAGCAAGCCTGTTGCCCAGCGGCCTGCCATCCGTAAGGTACCGAGCGTGGCCCCTGCGCGTGCACGCGTCGATGACCGAGATGAAGAGGGCTTCATCACGGTGCAGAAGAAGAGACGCACGCAGCGGGTGAATAGAAATCGCTGCGGCACAGCGTCAACAGGATCCAACTTCCTGTTGCGTGCAGCAGTCCCGACCACCCCAGTCTACCTGTCCCGCCTCCACTACACCAGCACGGCGGGGGACATTGCTGAGTACATCAAAATAAAAAGCAATGTCTCATTGAGAGTTCAGCCGTTGGGCTCTAATCACAACGCTAGTTTCAAGGCGTTTGTGATTAGGGTCCCCTCGGACAGGCTGTCAACTTTCATGCAGGAAGAATACTGGCCGAAGGGTGTGGTGTTTAGGCGCTTTCGGGGGACATTGCCGCCGTCACCACCCATAGTTTAGTTAAGTGTTAAATATAAATATGTATGTTAGTTTATAAGGTATATATCTATGGGCCTGCGTTGCCTGAGAACAAATAAATAAATAAATAAATAATGGCTTTTGCCTAACGAATAGTAACAAGGCATTTTTAGTCTTGATCCCTACGGTCAATGTGTGAACACATTTTCGGCTCTCATCTCTCTATCACAGGGTAGAAAAATCACCTTTTTACATTGTTGCTTTACCAGTCATTGACAGTAAAACTCCTATCGTATATGCAGGATTTGCCACTAAACCCCTTAGGTGCCCATAATTAGTACATAACAAAACCAATAACGCGATGAACAAATCCTCATGGAACACCATTAATACGGAGAGCACCAATAAAACCCAGCGCATATAGTTATAAATCGCATGTATCCGAAAGATCACGCACCTTTCGTCGACTCGAAGAGCTTTTTCTCATGCAAAATACATATGAAACGCACGCGAGCTGTACTGAAGCGATTTATTTTCAAAAGGTACAATGCGGAACAATAAAAAGCGGGAAACGTGCGAACGCCGAGCTCCTATCGCGTGACCTTCGTGCGAGCGGCTACGAGCTACGGTCCTGATATTTATTATTGTGTGTCATTTTTGTTTTCTGTACTTCGATTCTTGAGGTTTCTGGTGAGGTGGAATGTTTTACATTGTTTGTAGTTTTTTAAACGTACATCACAATCTGTAGTTATAATGGAATTGATTGGTTGAATCCTCCATAATTAGGTAACATTCAGCTCCTATTAGATTCCAAGCTCATGGTTAGTTGACTATCGCCTTTTAAATATAAAGATTTGAAGTGGTTTGGTGCAAATGTTTCACTGAAAACAACAGCTACAATGAAAAATAAATGGTTGGTGTGGTATGAGCCAGTCGGCTCTACCGCTGCACCGGGTGGTTGCGGGTTATATCCCAGTCGCCACAAACTAAAAAAATCGCCTTTTCATAGTTCGCCCAGGTCTAGCCAGCCTATTCTACAGTAACTATAGTACAAGCGTTCATTAGTTTGGGAACGTACATGCGTGTTCTGGCAATATCTTATATATAAAATTCTTGTGTCACAATGTTAGTTACCATAGTCCTCCGAAACGGCTTGACCGATTTTCATGAAATTTTGTGTGCATATCGGGTAGGTCTGAGAATCGGCTACTATCTATTTTTTTTCATACCCCTAAGTGATAAGGGTTGCCCACATTTTACGCCTGCCCACGTTTCATTTTCTGAGTCGCGGAGCACAGCTAGTTTTGGAACGAAGTTCCTTATCGCGCGTTGCGAAAGGGAGCTAGACGGAAAAAATAAGACCAAAAGTTGTAACGACACTTTTTGATATAGTTGTAAGCCGTGCGGCGTACGCGTGTTACTCTGTCTGTCTCTCTCTCTCTTATAGAAATAAAGCCAGTTATTTTCGTTTCGTCTTTCTATTTCGCATTGAACAGTGTGGTGTCGCGAATAAAGAATAAAAAATAATTACAATAATGGATCCTGACAGTGTTTCTGCACAAGTTCCGGATATTGCAACTTCGTTTCATCCGGGTGTCCCTTGACACCTCTCAAGTTTTTTTTATATAAATCTAAATGTACTCAAGTAGTTTCAATGCAAAATTTAGCCGACACACATTTGCAGAAAATAAATTACTTAAAATACTCCTTAAACATTGTGTCTCGGTGTTCAATAAAGCGAGAGTCTCGACGCAATTTTACCCGAGTTTTGTGAAAGCCGGTCCCGGTGATAGCGCAACGTCACTAATCCCGATATATCTAGGGAGCTACGACTTAAATTTATAGTCTTGTAAGACCGCGGCTTAAACGCGCTGACAATTTGTTACCAACATGATATAAATTTATACTAAGAGATTTCGTACTGTATTCGTCTGGGTATTTCTTATTTTGTGGTATAGTTTGAATAAAGTCTTCGGAATAAGTTTTTATTTGTTCCTGAATCTTAAGATATAGGTGCATGAGGGCTTGTGATTAGCGAAATTATATTTAAACTACATACTATCCGTAGGTAGATCCACCTTAAAGAAATTGTTTTAGTTTTCTAAGATTTACGAGTTTGTTCATCGGCAAGGTTGGTTAGCTTATTAATTATAATAATCAACAACCTCAATGCATTGTTTTAAGCACCTGCATTCCCCTTTTTTGGACTCATAATGATTGTTTGTATAAGTTAATTCATCGTTGTATATTCGGTGTAAAAAACAAGCTAATCCTGAAACTCCAATCAATTTCACGGTAACGGCTGTCTATCATGAAGCCAAGTTTCGTTGTGTCAACCGTCGAAATCCATTATTCAAAAGCAACATTCGACAAAAGATTCGGGTACGGTTACAATAACAGCGGCGAGAGAGGTGGTTTACCCGCTTTCGCATTATTTGGATTATTTTAGATACGTATCAACGTACGTCAGTAAATTTGTATACAACTTTTGTGGAAATTGTACCGACAGCCATAGAAGCGTTACGACTATGATTAGATTTTTTAAATTATTTTAAATGTTTACACAAACAGAATTAACTTTAGCGTTAACCACACATTTATAAAATCGCTGCCAGATTTTTGGCAAGAACGTCGGTGACCGGTAACGAAGTCGAACTCAAGTATGTATTATAACCATTTCGTATCGCTTCTCGTTGACCGTGGTATAATGAACCTAAATGAGATGTCTTGAGAAACGTATGTCCATCCTGATACTCCATACTAAAGTCGAGTAAAATGAAAGTTTTCACAAACTCGAGTTATTGTGTGAAATACCGCTGAATACGAGGGATGCCTTTTAAGTTTTGTCGTTTGAAGAAAAAAACAACTAGAACCTTATAGTACTTTTTATTGTTTTTCAAAGTATTCACCACGTAGCTTAATACACTTTTCCATTCGCTCAAACCAGTTATTATAACATTTATACCACTCTAAAGTGGGGGTGTTCAAAATGGCTGACTTGAAAGCGTCGACTGCTTTTTCACCGGACTGGAACCTTTGACCACGAAGACTTTTCTTAATTTTAGGAAATGTAAATAAATCGTTAGGGCTTAGGTCAGGACTGTATGGAGGATGATCAAGAATTTCTACTTTTTCCTGCTTCAAATACTCAATCGTTTGACGAGCGCTGTGTGAGATTGCGTTGTCGTAGTGCAGGATGATGCGTCGCTTTGAGTTAGATTTTCGAAGTTGGAGATGACTTGTGGTAAACAAACTGTGGTATACCACTCTCCATTAACCGTTCTACGATCTTCAAGTGCAATAGTCGCAATATGGCCGGTTTTTCCAATGAACGTGGCCACCACCTTCTTTGAAGTGCTTCGAGAACGAACAACTTTAGTCGGTTTTGGCTCGTCTTGAAAGACCCAGATTGTAGATTGTTGTTTGGAATCAGGATCGTAGGCATAGATCCAAGATTCGTCACCACTGATGATGTCGTAGACGTGATTTGACTCTCCTTGGTTGAACCTTTGCAGAGTTTTCTTACACCATCTGACGCGGGCCGCCTTGTGATCGTCGGAAAGCAGATGCGGTATCCAACGGCAAACTAGCTTTCTTACACCAAGCGCTTCATGCAAGATTTTCTGAATGGTTGTCCCTGAGATGCCTAATGGAGCCTCTATCTCTCGATACGTCACATGACGATCTTAGAGAATTTGTTGTCTCACAGCAATGATGTTATCTTCAGTGAAGGCGGATTTTGGCCGTCCTTCGCGAGATTTGTCACTAAGACTAGTATGTCTACGCTGGAATTATAAATACCAGCGTTCGACAGTCCGCAGACATGGGGCTTCATCACTGAACACAGAT
Source organism: Notodonta ziczac (assembly GCA_918843915.1). Classification (NCBI taxonomy): domain Eukaryota; kingdom Metazoa; phylum Arthropoda; class Insecta; order Lepidoptera; family Notodontidae; genus Notodonta; species Notodonta ziczac. The sequence goes on from OU974041.1 coordinate 2,137,147, forward strand.
GTTAGCTCTTCAAAACACTGAAGCCGTGTCAGGCCTCTTCTAAAGTTGTAGAAAATTATTGCACGAACATTTTCCTTAGAAAGATTCATTTTCGTACGTAACCTGACAGATTCTAATCGACGCTGTGACTAAACAATAGCATTAATCCCAAAACTTTCAATTGTTTTGAGATTCGAAATTTAAACACATTCGAATATAGAACAGTTCCAAATTCAAAATTGCCGGGAATTATGGAAACGACAGAACTTAAAAGGCATGCCTGGTACACAACCCAATTTTTAGAGGCGCATTTATTTGTTCGCGCAATACAACAAAACATGACAGATAGTGTCATCTCAAAGAGCTTAGGGCTCTATTAATAAATCGATCTGAAGTCTGATGGAGATCTTGGAAATGTCATTCTTATGTCCTAACAGTACAAAATTACATGTCGAAAGCGTACTCAAGATCGGTCTCAGACTTGAGATCGATTCATTAATACGGGCCTTAGTGTGACAGAGAAAAAGAGAGGAGAGTTCAACAGGTAAGTAGCAATCCAGCATTCAGTCGCTTGTCACGTAATCATCGCTCACAGCCCGCTTCCCTAGACCTAGGAGCCTTAGCGAATATCGATATATAAACAAAAGACCCAATTATAATGTCGAACAGATCGGGACTGATGCTAATTTCCTGGCCCCTGAATAAGTTAAACAATTCTGTAACAGGTACCCGTTGGGTGTAGGTATCGATCTTCATTAGGTAAGCGGCAAATACGCCTCTTCTGTGTAGGAGTTAAGGAGTAAATTGCCTAGTATATGTACGTAACCGATGAGTACTAGCATTTGAATTTGCGTGATGGTAAACGTGAAAAGTTAATTGTTATGGCTGAAAGATTGGAGGTTTTGTAAGCTTAAATGTTACAGGTAATATATTTATTTTTTACTTTTTATATGTACTCAAGTAGTAACTTAAGACTTACATATAAGATTCAACATTATAAACCTACAGTGACTTGCAATTGATTTGACCCACTGTGTTAAAACTGGTTGAAGTGTTAATTGCTACGCTGGTAAATATTTAATTTGTATTTGGAAAAGCACATTTAAATAATACAGAAAAGGGGAGGAATGTATAATAGTAGTAATCTGTCATCGTGTGCCATATTCTCTGCCAGTTACTGTACCCACGTTGAGGTCAAAGCACTCACAGCTAGCCCGCTGACCGATGCAAATAGTTAAATTAGTCATATGGTTCATATAGTTCATTAGTTCTGTAGCTTTTGCCCAGGGGTCACTGACTTCAACAATACGGTCAATCAGATATTACAAAGCATTTCATACAAATAAATGAATGTCGCCAGACAAATAATCCTATAGCCCAAACCGATGAAAGCTTGTTCTATGAGTACCATAAAACGGACTGAGGGTAATCCCACTAACACCCAGACCAGAGTATACTGCAAATTTCGAAATGAATCCGCAATCACCAAATCCAATAAGCTAGTGCAGTTAATTTTAGAATGATTACATTCTATTGTTCATTATTTACTAACTCAGTAAGCTTAGAATAGCAATATTTGGTGGTACAAATATATTTACTTTATTATCAAACCACAATTGCATTACTAAACCCTTCGTCTTTGCTTAGTTTAGCTGTGCTGATAGCTTACAGCCTATTAGCTTTGAGTGACTACGAGTCGTGACAATTTTAGATTGAACTCCACGGAGTATTTTAAAGTCTGTGGATCGAACTACGAATTATAATGATTCAATGACATTATTCTTCTCAGCAGACGAACTGTTCATATACGGTAACAGACGGGATATACACACACACTACCACTAGGAATTAAATGGCTGCAGAATACTTGATGATTACTGAACGATCCAGTATTTCGTTTTACTACATCCCTTTTATGTTCACTGTATTCATACGGGGTTTTTCAAAAGTCCGGAATAATACTCGGGGTATGGAGGATTGGTTTCGGGCATAGTACAATTTTTTTTCGAAATAAGAACCCTTTTTTTACATTATTTTTTCCCGCCAGTTTTAATAACTGCTCATATTTCAAATACTGTTCCAAATAATTACAAACTGTCTTGAATATTGGTGACTGCTAAACTTTATAATGCTGTTTCCAATGTTTTCTAGGCCATTGAATGAGTTCTAAGGCCGTAACATGAAACTTGTAACATATTTAAAGGCCTGTAACTCAGTAAATATCTAAATATATATAACTCAAAGGTGACTGACTGACTGACTGACTGACATAGTGATCTATCAACGCACAGCCCAAACCACTGGACGGATTGGGCTGAAATTTGGCATGCAGGTAGATGTTATGACGTAGGCATCCGCTAAGAAAAGATTTTGATTAATTCTACCCCCAAGGGGATAAAATAGGGGATGAATAATCCCGAATTTTTTGTAAAGTTAAATTACACGCGGACGAAGTCGCGGGCACAGCTAGTGATCTATAAATAAATCAATCTACGTATATTTTCAATAGGTATATAATATCAGCTACTACTACTATAATATACCTAAATCATTATTTCGTACTTTTAAAACAACCTGTATAAGTAAATACAGTGAACATAATAAGTATCCTGTGCGAACTCATTGTACACGCAGTCCATGGCTCGCCGCTCGTCGTTTGTTTGATACGTGCACGGTACCCAGCGCGAGATGGAACAAATTGCCGGTGAAATAATCGAACCTCCTCGCTTAACCCGCACACGGCGGGACGTGAGTCACGCGAGCGGGTCATTGTTGGGAATCACATAGAATAATAGTGTTTATTTTTTAATCAGTAAAGATTATATACTTTGATGTACATCTTCATAGGTACTGAGTATTATATGTAAGCATAAAGATAAGTACTAAAACGGTCTGTAGCGGTTACCATAGTGGTAAAAGTATTGAATAGTGTAAAATACGTTCAGCTGTCTGGCCTGAGCTCTACATGTTTTCCAAGAAAGCGCTTTTCTTGGAAATCATATAGAGCTATTTCATTCCGATGTTCTGTGAGAGGGTGGTACTACCACAGTCGAGTCTACACCGCAATGACACCGCAAATAAATGTTTTGAAGTTAAAATAAGAGATAGAAGGGCAATGGTGAATTGAAAAAATCATTTGTCATCTACACAAATAAATAAAATTGGAGTGTCTGTTTGTAATATCAAAATAACACCTTTTCACTAAATGCATATGAAAGTACATACGATACCTATAGCAATAACGCGAATTAAAAAAAAATTGTCTGTCTGTCTGTCTGTGTGTTTGTTCCGGGTAATCTCCGAAACGGCTGGACCGATTTCGACGGGACTTTCACTGGCAGATAGCTGATCTTATAGCGGGTAACTTAGGCTACTTTAATTTTAGAAAAACAATTAGGGTTCCGCGTAAAAAAAATAAAAACACTTGAAATCAAAGAGTATCTCCGAAACGGCTGGACTGATTTTGACGGGACTTTCACTGTTAGATAGCTGATGTTATAAGCAGTAACTGAGGTTACTTTCATTAAAACAAAAACAAAATTAAAAAAATGGGTCTTGTCGCGCGGGCTCAGAACGCGGGACCGGGCTTTATTGTTAAGTTAAATTCCACGCGGGCGAAGTCGCGGGCTCAGCTAGTCATAAACTAGAAAGAAACTGCATCACAAACAGATATATTCTAGCATATTCGTATGGCATGAAATAGATGGTCCTGAAACCTTCTTATTTTGGACTGATCATAAATGCGAACTGTCGCAAGAATGCTACAACTGATGAGAATGGATGGGAAAAGTTAAGTTGCTTCGGAGCGAGGCCAAATGCTTTTAAAAGTACACTGCATTAGTGTTGACTTTGACAATTTTATTTGGCGGCAAACACGCGTACGACCAGCTTAATGTTAAGCAGTAGCTGTAGTCTATAGATGCTTGCAATACCAAACGTATTGACTATGTTTATTTATTAAATAAAATCATTAAGTATCACATTGCCTACTTTTGCCACCATTATCTGAGGTTGGCGCAGTATAACTTTTTCTTCCATTCATTTTCTCTATCATCATTATTCTATTCCTCTCTTACTAGCGTCAAAGCTAACCTCAATATAATTTATCAAATAAAATATGACCTGTGAAAATCACTATTTACTACCACAATTTATTTATTTCTAAATAATAATTTCTTTTGCCGACGCCAGAACTGTTTCAAAATTCAAAGACATTGATTTAACTCCACACATTTCCAACAGCTTATCGCAACAACATAATGTATACGAATTTAATATGCACAATCGTTCAAACATAGGTGGGTAGAGTAGGCAGCGTGTGTTCATGGGTATGTAATTATAACATGTACTTTGCATCGGTAGCGGGCGTGTTAGTGGCATACTGAGTGTTATTCCTTTCTTTCAAGCATTCTAAGTTGTTAACTGAAAGCGATTATTATGAGTACGTATAGGCAGAGGAGCTAATTAACTAATTTGGTTACAATTTAAATTCAACTTTACTCAATTTGAATTTGAAATCTTTGTTATGGTAGAAGTAACTTTACTAAACGGCTTACTTATAAACCTTTACCATGAGTTTCGCTCTCTAGCGTCTTTCTTAATAATCGTATATCACATCATATTGAATTAAATTGAAATATTTTTAAGTGGCGTTAGTGACTAAAGATTTTGCCGATCGTAGTATTCATAGTATAGGTACCAAAGAATTTGTAATAATAAGACATTATTATTACAAACTAGCTGTGCCCACGGACTTCGTCCGCGTAGTATTTAACGTAACAAAAATTTCGGGATTATCGGGATAAAAAGTATCCTATATGTTAATCCCGGTTATAAACTATCTGTGTTCCAAATTTCATCCAAATCCGTTCAGTAGTTTTTGCGTGAAGGAGTAACAAACATACATACATACATACATCCACACTCACAAACTTTCATATTTATAATATTAGTAGGATTCTTTTATGGGTACTGAAATATGTTAAACTAGCTTTGTCAAACAAACACAATATATACCTTTTTATATATTATGATGGATTATTTGATTATGACGTCATTCTTCTCTATATACCCAGATTAACGAATGCATTAAATAAAGGGCCAAGCTAAATACAAGCGGATTAAAATTGTTTACGTTTGTTACTTGCACCGTTTTATAAGCGTTTAAGCCGTCACGTTAACATGCCGCCGAGACGTGTATTCCGTTCTCTACCTATCATGAATATTTATACCGCAGTCGCATCAATGTACTGCCACGCTTAGCGAGTACGAGATCTCTTTATTTTTAATTGTATTCAAATCTTATCTCGCACCCGGCATTCTACTTTTGTGCGTATAATATCTGCGTTATCTTCAAGGAACGGGGAAAGAATACTAAATAATCTGCTTGAAGGGAAACATGAAGAAATAGCGTCGATGAAGCTGTGACAAGAATTTTGCTTGCGAGTCGTAACTGTTTGCTTGTTTCCGTGGATTATGAGCATTTCGTAAATAATTCTGATGCATAGCGTATATTCAAATATGGAAAACACTCTTTCTCTATATGCCAGTGGCTTAAAAATAGCAAGGCTGATACAATTTACGATTTCGTTTCAATTCTCGATCCCCGAAAAACTGAAAAGTATTTATGAATGTACAAATCGGGAAAGCACTTTATTTCAATACACTTTAATAGACACCTGTTTAAAAATAGATAGAAAATAAATCCGCTATCAATTCGATTCCGATCCGCCTAAACCTCAGTTACTAGGATCGCAACAGAATATATTCTTAGCGTTTTATGAGACTACGCGAGCGACAGCGTATCACGCCGTGTCATACATTATATCGAAGCAGACTTTTAAAATTGGACGGACCCGTTGGAAAGTGTCCAGATAGGATGACCGAGCAAAAAGTCCGCAAGCCATTGGCGTCCCTAAGGAGAAGAGAGAAGTTAATAGATTTCATTAATTAACCCGTTCACTGGACCGAGTGATTGCAGTACTGTCCCAAGATAAAAAGTGTCAATTCGTACCCGCCCGGATTTCGGAAAATACTATTCACGTGTGCGTATTGGCATAAGGGTTAACTGCTTTACAAGATTTAAATGTATGTATATAAATGTTAATTGAAATATAAAAAAAAACAAGTCGAACCAAACTTGATTGAGTTACAACTTCCCATTTTAAGTAACAAAAAAAAACTTAATTTAAAGAGATACATACAGGTAACTAGAGTCTTCTTCAAATCACTTCCACGTTTCTAGATGTGCTACTAACTGAATGCGATTTAGAAATCGATATCGATAACGCCGTGCTCTAACTGTAGGTTCAAAATTAGTTTACGATATCTCTTTATTTGTACGTGTTTATGTTTCAGTAATCAAATTGTCGTGACGCTCACATTTTTCTATACACTAGCCTGTGTCACGGTCCCATTGAACGGGTTAAAATATACGCGGCCACTACACGGAGGAAGTGAAATGTTTCCATGGATTTTTCGCTTTTGCGCAACGGCTAAGCTCGGTGGCTGAATAGTCTACGTTAAATATTGCTTTTTACCTTTCGAAAAAGAGTTCCACTCCACTGTATTTCGCGTCCGAATGTAATGGAGTGGAGAGTCGCGGTATTGGATTGTATATTGAAATATTTTCGAGAGAATGAACTTAATAATGTGAAAGAATTAGTAATTAATTGAGAAAATATGTACCTACTTATAAAGGACTTTTATATTTATAACTATTGAAATAAAAGTGGTTTTCATGTAAATCACCGTGTTCACATAAGTTCTTATTATATAGAGCTTATGTGGGTTACCGATAAGACACTCAGCATGACCTATTTTGTAACTGTTAAATGCTAGTTTGTATAATGTGTCTGTTAAAGAAAACTCTACACCCCATTGTTTTAAGACCATGCCTAAGATGCTTTCGGTAGTAAAATTGGTTCAGAATCGACTGTTTTATCCTTCCTTCCAACGTTTTACTTCCCCCAAGTGGGCGATTGTCTCATGCCGGAATTACTTAACCTGGTCCTTCGCTGTCATTTTAATGCAAAATCCTTCTTTAAAATTTAGTTAGTTGCAACCTTTGTTATGAATAACAATATGCCGACATATAGATATACAGGGTAGCTGGTTAAACACTAACCAGGCTCCTGCAAGGGCAGGACTGTGTTACTAACAACATAACAATTTTAGTTTTATGACTTTTTACAAAACATAAAACATTTACCAAAAAAAGATTTCGTTGTTCTATACATTTCATTATTTACCTCCGAACTACCGAATATCGCTACAAGGAGACGTATGTCGAGTTGCATTGCCGGCGTAGAGTTCAAAACACTTAGAGAGTTGAATTTAAATATAATTATATTATATTTTGGATAAAAGTTATACTTACTCATAAAATAAAAGTTTTTGTTTGTGATGTTAGTAATATAGGCCCAGAGAGGTTGATAGTGTTTTACCAAAAACTCGAGTACAGAAAACCGTCCTTGTACCCAGATCTAATGTTGCCACATTTTCCACTTGTGAGCGAGAATACGTAACGATATTAGGTAGACAGCGGGCGGAGGAATTACGTTACGCGGAGTAAGCGTAACACAGTGACAAATTTGGTTCAAGACTTGAGGATCTACATACAATAACTTAACGTACCTATAGGCAATTAGGGAGCGTTACCTGCGCATCACTGCTTTAAGTAACACAAGGATACCTATCTCCTACTTAAACAGTTCCGGCCACTAAAGATTACATAAATATAATTAGCAGAATCGTGCAATGAAAACAATTCAGCTGGCTCTGCAATTTTGGATTTCATTCTGCATTATTCTCGTAACCATGGGGAAAAAGTTGTAAGGAAAGTTTTTTCCCCGCAAACAAACCAACAGGAAAACCTGATCTTTGTAGGTACTTCATTCGTTAGCATCGATTTTTAGAACTACGAATACTTGAAACTTCTGGCTCCACATTACCGATGTCAAAGACACAATTCAGATGTTACGTGTTCTTCGCGAGTTTCCTTCGATCCTCCCCTCGGCACGTATCATCGAACACACCCCGAATAAAAAGAATTGAGAAATTTGGCACGCGATTTCGTGATGTCTACTCACTCACAAAAGTGGGTATGCAAGGAATAAAATAATTTATATCTATCGGTACCACCGATAACATAAGGGTTAACGTGCTAAGTTTGGCGGATTTGTGTGACCGTCTGCGGCATTTCAGCTTAGAACGGATGATCGGAATAAAATTCAGGTTATCAGCATCTTTGTTTTATTTATTTTTTTTGGAACACCTCAGCTCGTCCTAATCGCTCAATATCTATTTTTCTTACAAATTAGCCATTACTCACTCAGTACTACAAACTTGGACGATAAAGAGTCTATAGTTATTTATCTGACAGGTGATGTTTTATTTTTTATCGAGTTATGTCATTAGTTAGATGCCTTGGCCACGCGACATATAATTTTTCCATCGATTTGAAAGTAGAAAATTGATTTTATTTTATAAAAATATCTTATTCTGCTTCAGCTTTCATATACTCGTACGTTTTAATTTGTTTTATTAGTAAGCCCTCGCTGGACGGCAGTAGTATGTACGTCTATATCTACCTAGAACGAACTAATTAGTTTGCCAAGCTTTGTTCATTAGCATTGACGTAGGTAGGTATATGTAGAAAACAAAGCAACACTACATTTTGAATGTATCTAGGAAAAATGTCGTAAATAAACATTTCTGCGAACTCCATGAGTCGATATTTGCTTGAATAGATTACTGATCTGAAGAGTTCTGTTTCACGTGTAATGATTATATTTGTTTTGAGCATTATGTTATGTGATTCGCTTTGAGGCTCAGGAAGAAAGAAAAATTGAATGATACGTTATCAAAATTGATAAGTTAAAAGAAGCCTTTTGAATACCATGTCTTACTTACTCTTTAGAGGTCTACTACTTAGTATTGTTTTTACCTTTCACTGAATATAGTCAACCATTATCATAAAATACTAGGATATTTATGCAGGTACGTTTTCGCGATATCTTTATTATAATACCTATATAAAAGTCCGGTGTGCGTGCGTTCGTACTTATTTTTCTCCTAAATGACTTAGCACATTTTGATGTTGTTTTTCGTACTTACCTCTTTGGTAACTTAATGTATAATTGGATCTGGTAGGTTGCACTAGTTTTAAGATCCGGAAAATACGCTCGACTGAAGCTCCGGGTAAAAGCTATTTGTTAAATGTGTCATTAAATTAAATCGAAAAATAACGTAGATATGTCAAGACTCGCCATTACCAGTGATTATCACATTGATATTTAACAAGCAAATAGCTCGGGCGTCTCGTCAGCGCTAAGAAAAATCCTTTGATATATTGCATCGTTAGTCGCACCATCTCCTTCGTCGGGGACTCAGGGTTGTTAATCGGGCCATTTGTCACGATCGCGCTTGGCATTCACTGAGAACGAACAATTTGAATTTCGCGAACGATTTCTGGGGGGAATCGACTCGCGAAATACGTTCAACCCGAATCTGATCATGACTCCCGTTTAGTCAAGATATCATATTTTGTTGACACAACCTCGCTTTGTTCATTCAGAAAGGGAAATCTGAGATATATTTTAACCTTTTTTTAACGAATTGAATTCAAGTTTTGAAGGGATCAATTTTTGTCTGAAGTCTATCATAAATTATACTTTATTTATTTTACTTTACATACTTCCTTTTTCGGAATAAAAAAGTAATAATATCACCAGACTGACACAATAACTGAATGGGCCCTAACTAAGCAAGACTTGTACTATGGGTACCGTACAATGGACTAGGGACGATTCTAGTGAATCCCAGACCAGGGCAAATTACGAAAAGGCCATTTCCGAAATTTGCCCCGGCGGGAATCGAACCCGCAACCACCATGTGCAGTGAGCCGAGCGGCTTACGCTCGAACCACTGCGCCAAGTGGTCGTCACGGAATCATAAAAATTGGTATATAAAAATTATACAGAATGGTCTCTGCCTTGGAGCAAACCATTTGATTTCGCCAGCCAACTAATAGAGATATTACTTGCAAGCGGCACTAGAACAACATTGTAAGACGCTTTTGCTGGAAGCTGTGCCAAGTTTTTGATCGGCTTTGAGACCGAAAGTTTATTAATAGGTACTCCTTTATCAGTTAGGGCGCAGTGTGCATTGATACTTGGTAAATTATGAACTCATTTCTATTTATCGGTCAATTCGTAATTTTGTGTTGTAGAAAACATTATTCCCATCAATTTATGGAATAGTAAATAAATAAATGAATATCGCCGGACAAACAAACCAAACTCTGTTCCCGAACTGAGCAACGCTTCTATTATGGGCACCCTATAATGGACTGGAGGCGATTTCAGGAAAAAATACGAACAAGCTATTTCATAAGTTTTCTCTGGGCGGTAATAGAACCCGCAACCAACCGGTGCAGTGAGCTGAACGGTCTTCAAAGCGGTCGTCAAATGAGTGTGACCTTTCGAATCTAGTCTAGCCTGAATTAGCTGTTTACCTTATATTTATACGCTCACTACTAGTAGAATTGCCGGTCACCTAACACTGAGAAAAAAGACAACAATTTGTGATTTTATGAGTTCCTATAGGATCTCTTTTAGTATTTTATTACTAAACGTTTATTAATTACCGCAAATAATTTATGAATACGAGGCATTACATAAATGCTTGTTGTGATTACAAAACATAAAACAATATATACTAGGAACTATAAAATTTATTTGCTGTCATATTGTTTTAATTGCAAATATTGTCACTCTAAATATGTTCCAGCATCCACGTAGGGCACCTACTATCGGCGAATCATGAATCTGTCCTGAAACATGCACAAACGAAATCTTATCAGTAACCAAATTTACAACACCCGTAAAATTGTCAACAGGTCTCGGTCCGGACTCGATGAGTGTCATAGCGGAGTCTCTAGACATGGCTAAAGTGTCAGCGGTGGCAGGCGCCGACGCGACACTCCCGTGCGACACCCGCTCTACACAGCCAGCCGACGTGCTGCTCTTAGTGGTGTGGTACAAGAACGACGTACCTTTGTACAGGTAAGTTTGTAAAGTAAAGTAATGTGTGGGATTTGTGATTGAAATACCTAAGGCACGTATTAAACCAATCATGTAAGAGATACCTATACCTACTTACGAACAACAGCATGGTAGTGTTGGTTTTTTATTAAGCTCTCCATAAGGTATTTACCTACATTTTATTGTCGTCATAGCCTTTATAGCAGCACTACTAAAGACAATTATCCCTAAAATAAAATAATACAATTAAGTCATTATAAATTACCTATTAAAGTAGAACCACGCCTTTTCTTTTTTTATTGTGGTTTAAGGCTACAATTTATGTAATAATATTTTATTTTGTATTGTGATTTTAAAAATGTTTCATCATTTTCACGAAATGCAATATCTATTACAATTTTAATTTAGACGTTGATACTCCACAGAAATGAGAAACAGAAATAATTTCCCGCGGTACTTAAATTTCGTTTCGTCTACCCCAAAAGTCGTATCTTCTGCGTCTTCAATACGACAATGAACACTGTTGTTCGAAAAATAGAGCTGAAATTGTGAAAACAATCGACTTTAAGATTAGGATCGCTATTATCCAGCTAAGTAGAAGCAATCGCATTCGGTGCGATCCCTAAGTTTTCCAGCGTTTATTAAAACCTCAACACGACGTTTGTTTTTCGAGCTTTCGTTGGAAAAATGTAAATTGGCTTCTGTATTGGAGCACGTAGTTGGCATGCTGGCGTTTATTTTCTCCTGTAATAAGGCTCGGTCGCGTGGGGCGCCGGAACAACGACCTGAAAAACTCGCCTCTACTATGCGTTCATTATCTATGAGTGACGTTAACTAAGGCAAGCTTACCTGGACTCGAGGGGATTAATGGGTTTATCGATAGTTTCACCTTACGTTGTCTTCATTAAGGTCCATGTTTGAATAACGATCCGTTTCATTAATATAGAACAATGCGATAAAGAGATAAAAATTGTTTTTTTTTAAGATTAGTATCGATTAAAACACGAAAAGATTTATTCGAAGAAACTTCTAGTACTATAGCCGAAGTAAACTACGAAAGGTGGACAGCAATTAGGTAAAAGTCGCATCACTACTTCGATATCCTTTGAACAAATAGTTTTATACATCTCACAAAAATCTCACACGTAAAGCAGCAATGGTAGCACCATACTCCATCAAACAAGATTCATGACTAAATCGCAACCTGGCAATGTGTGCATATTTTATAAATCGTTCAAGCGAACATTTGCTATGCATGATTGTGCTCCCGTGGATGTGAGACTAAAATTTGTTCGGGCAACAGTGTGGCGACTGTCTGACAATTTTGCTCGATACGGATTAAGGTTGAACTTGCAGTTGGGGCCTTGCCTGTTTTTTGTAGTTTTTAATGTCGCTTTGTAGCTCATCTTATAATAATAATAATAAATCCATTTATTTCAGGCAAATACCCATATTAAATTAACATTACAAAACACAATAACAAATAAAATAAAAAGATCAATAAAATCGAAATCAAATTAAATTACAATAGCATTAAATAAAATAAAAAAAATCCAATTACATTAGGTCACATTAAGTCACATTAAGTTGCACCATACTCAATCAACAATCGATATAAAAATACAAAACGTATTATTTGTCCAATTAGGTTAATTTATAGGTAGGTAAGTATATAAATGTATAAAACATTGATATATTATGTATAAAGCTTTGTAAATGATAATAAAACTAGGTTAAACGATACTGATTATATTATGTATAACGGAATAAATAAAGACAAATTAACATTACATAAAAACCGTAGAGTGCAACATGATTGGTCAAACACCAATCACGGATATATTATGTAAAAGTAAAAAAATAAGTAAGTACCAACTACTAGGTACTATTTTTTTTTTTTTTTTTTTTTAATTGACTATATGTTGTTGGCCAGAGTGGCCATAACAACTTCACCCGGACAGAGGGCGAGCGCAAGTGCGCTCCAGCCATAGGGGCAGGGGGGCAGCTAGCTCAAGGGCGTCACTAGGGACACGACCTCGGCTTGGGCCGCTGCCAGGAGAGGTGGCGAGGCTAGGTACTATTTAAATCAATAAAATAATATTAATAAATAATCTTGTTTAATGTTTACATAAATAGCATCAGGTAATTTTATTTGTATTGTTGAGGGTAAAGAAACCATTCCACACAAATATATTAATATTTAGTAGGTACTATAGTCAAACACGTCAAACACCCAATTGCTGGCAAACCGTTGTAAGCGCTAGACTGGTCATTGTGTCACGCTAGTCATGAACTACGTGTTGTGAGGGCACTACTAACAAAGCTCGTGATATAATCTAAAGCTATAATCCTTTGTAGGACGTCAGCGGACCAACCATATAGTTCTACGAAACGCAGAAATTTTATTGAAATACTGTTAATGGCAGTGATAACCGATTGGTTAAGCACGCGTCTTGCCCACCAGGTCTGGGTTCAAACCCTGGCTCGCACCACTGGGTTTTAGAAATCTATTTGCTAATTATAATGACAATAGGATTATCACTCGCTTGCAGTGAAGGAAAACATCGTGAGGAAATCTGCATGTCTTAGGAATACTAACAAATTTTCGAAAGACATGTGAAATCCGCCAACCCCTGTTGGGCCAGCTTGGTGGATTACGGCCTGAATATCCCTTACTGGGAGATGTCAAAAGGGATAAATTATTATTTTTATAAATTATTATACTGTTAATGGCTATTCTATGCCATTAGCGGTATTTCATCGAATTGCCAAAGTTAAGTGGCAGTGGGCAGGGCACGTTACTCGTGAAGAGGATGGCTGCCAGGCCCAAAGAGTTGTTGAGTGGCGGCCGCGCTCCGTTAAGCGTAGTGTGGGTAGGCCACCCACAAGGTGGACTGATGCCCTGGGGCCCAACTCTGGTAACAACTGTCGCTCAACCCGACTCACATTCGACTCGGAATACGTCAAAACTGACGTAAGTATCGCGCAAATGAATACGTCATCACTTTGACGCTTCTAACTGTCACTTATAAACAAATTGTCAAAAGTGTCGGCAAAGTGCCAGCAATGCCATTGGTATTGCAGGCTTTTATAGGCTACGGTATCGGCTTAACATCAGGCGGGTCGTACGTTTGTTTGCTGATTTTATTATTACTACGCACTAACTGTATGGTCCCAAACTGAGCAACGCTTGTACTATGGGTAGATAAGGTATAATGGACTGGAGGGACACCTAGACCTGAGAAAATTATGAAAAGGTCATTTCCAAAAATGCCCCGGCGGGAATTGAACCTGAGACCGCCATGTGCAGTGAGCCCAGCGGCCTGTGATCAAACCACTGCGCTAAGCGGTCGTCAAACTACGAGTATCGACGAAATTTCAACGTAGGTACATTTCTCTCGCCTAGCAGTTGTATGACGGATTATGACGTATTTATATATTATTTTCCACTGGTATTCGGGCACATCGATGATGATGGATGGTGTGTGTTCAGGGGAAAGCCTATTTATATGTATGCTTAATGTTTTTAATTGATGTTTAGGTGTTTGCGGTGGTGAGAATTAGAAATAATACAAAAATATATTTCTCCCGAGAGATAGTCGTAAACGCGCTTTGTGTTAGGTGATGTATTGGATACAATAAATAAACAACGTTTGAAGTGATGATTCTGTGCCCAAGAGAATTACGGGAATATTCTAAGCGTTTATTCACACGACAAATACCGTTTCTTTTCTATAATATACATTTAAAAATGTTTGCAATACCAAATGCTAAAAATTGCTCGTATTTTGCCAATCTAAACGGGGTTCGTCCGGCGGCCGGCTTCTATTATATTTTTAGAGTGCGGGTTCCAAGACAATTTAACTTTTCCTGGGAATCGTCGTGGGTCAAACCTCGGCGTCATTAATGGTCACCATTGTCGATCCTGGCTTACAGGAGTTACAGTGGTGGGAGTGTGTGGCGGAACTAGTCCAATAAAAAAATTAAAAATGCTGTAGTAAATAGCCTATAGCTTGGCTCCACCACTGAAACGCTGTAAACTATTTTTGATTACTTAAATGAATCTCATAAATTATAATTGGGCAAATTTAATAGATACCGTCTAATGCCACTGGCGATTAAAACAAAGAAATATGACAAAATGTACAAAGACAAGCCTGCTCAGTTTCTTGCCGTATCTTCTCAGTCGAGGTCGCATTCCGATCCGGTTGTAGATATAAGTAAAAATATGTAAAATTGACAATTTGTAAGTGCCCCCGTAGGCCTAAACAAAATAAACGACTTGAATTTGAATTTGAATTTGACATTATTGTAAGTGCACCTTAATGTGAAGTTAAACTCGGCAGTTTTTTAACCTGGGTTTTTCATAAATATGCATTATAGAAAATCGCTTCTCTCGAGCGGTTTGATCCCGCGCCATTTTGATTTATGTTAGCGACACGGCATAATAAAGAGAAAGAATAGAACACGCCCTCGTAAGCCCACGGCGCTTATGCAATATTAATGAGTGAAAATCTTTTCGTATAAAAACACGTTGAAAATACATTAATTTAGTTGGCGGAATTTAGTTTCAGGTTGCAATAAATTGCCTTTGAAATGTAGGTATTTCAAATAGTTTAACATCTAAATATTTGACTTTTAGAAAGAAGTTCAAGTCGGTTACAGCCGAGCTCGCTAACACTTGGGCGGTAATTTTCTCTAATTCCTGGTTCATTGTATATCATGAACTGTAATGTTAATTAAAAATAAATATACATATGTGGGGAATGCTATTTTTAATACGTTTGTTTAATTTGTTTTTTCCCATTATTATTGTCTAAGCTTGTTGCAGTTGCAACATTTTATTAGTTAAGAAAGAGATAGGAGATTAAGGTTAGAGAGGGAAGGAAAAGGATTGTGATTTAGTTAAGACGTGTACGAATTGATTGTGAAAGAAAAATAAATAATTACTATATATTCATCCCGCTTTTACTGAAGAACGATCCCACACATATGCCACTATAAAAGCAACTAATTTCATAAAAAAAAAAAATATTTTTGTATCTCCCTAATTTTGTACCTACTTGATTTGCGATCTCATAAATTTTAATTAAAAAAATCATAGTCATTTCAATATGGTTTCTTTCTTTGGTTTAATCTTATTATTATCACATAAATTGCTTTCTCCTTGTTTTAAAATCACAATATTTTATGTCTTGTTCACAGTTTCGATGCCCGTGAAAAAGGCCCGGCCGCGCACTGGGCGGACGACGTGCTGGGCGGGCGGGCGCGGTGGCATACCGCGACGCCATCAATGCTCAGGATTCGTGACGTCATCCCTAATGACCGCGCGGTCTACCGATGTCGCGTAGACTTCAAGATCTCACCGACACGGAACCATAAAGTTATATTAGATATCATCGGTAAGTAATGACTAATGACGTTTGTAAATGCGTATCAGTGATCTTTGTTTGTCTTCATACATACAAATAAGTAGTAAGAATGGTGGTAGAAAAGTCTGAGGTTTCGATTCATATCATACGTATACGTATTTATAAATACTAGATTAAAGAGATAGCTCTAGCTAAAGGTGCTGGAGTGCATATCAATGGTGACAGATCTGAGCCAAATCACGAACATATCAAAGAATTTTCATTAAAAAAACATATCTGAAATTTGAATATTCGTTGTTCGGCTCCGGTCTATCGTAGCTATAAGTGGCTAAAGTAGTAAGTACTCTATATATTTGCAAAATAACGAGGTAAAATATTGACAGCTCATGCTTGTGATATAATATTCAGTCTCCTAACCTCCCGCAGTCTAGAATTGTTCATTTAACATTTATGGTGACCGTTTCGGAATCGCACCCGAATGCAAGCAGCCGCTTCGCCAGTCTGCAAGCCCACTAAATATTCTACTGTTACTTTGCATTGATTGAAGGGTATCCGAAGCGGTTAATTTTGGTATTTATAAATCGCCCGCTCGGCTCGCGGTTTGTAGTTGTAGTCAAAATGCTAACCTGACCTTACCAAACGTGTCATAGTTGTTTTATTAAAGAACTTTAGCGGAAAAGGGAAGATCTTCCAGCCAGGCGGGTGTTATGCCTGGCGGGGCGGCCGCTATGCCCCGCTGGTTATTCTCGGGGTCTTGTATATATAGTCACGATGCTTGCGATTCTTAATATCGTGATTCTGTTTTTCTATGAGGAATCCGTACATTGTATTGAGGCGCTGCATTTAGCGCCATCTGTCCATTTCTGTCGGCGACGTGAATGTGAGCTCGCCACAGAACAAATGGAACATGAATAATTTTAACCATTTTAGTGGAACAAATTTTATTTGGTGAGCATTTATTCGGTTAGGATTCAAAAATAGTTTTTACATCAATTTATTCATTTATCTGGCAATTAGTGCCTATTAGGGACTAAACATATTCTATGAGCATTGAATTATTACCCAAAAAATAATTGGTGAGCATCTATCGCTTTTAGGTAGCAAAGCAAATTTCTTTGAGTACCTATCTAATTAATGTTTTAGAGAGCGTTAAAATTTTACTTAACAAGAATTTATCTAATTATATTTTAATTTCTTGTAGAGAAATAATATCATCACGATAAGAAGTAAGAAATAACGTGTACATGCTCTGTGCTCCGCTTGTGTATACGATCCCATGCATATCCAATTTAAAAACCCCGAAAAAAAGACAGAACCACGTTGTTTCATTCCAATTTGCAGTACAAATATTGTAGTTCCCAAAACAAGTCTGGAACTCCGTAGCATACGTGTTATATTTTGAACGAGTCCAAAGTTAACAGACGCGACTTGCCAGCTGTAAATTGGAACTTAAAATTGCATGCAGGGAAAGTGAAACAGAGTTGCACAAATACTTTTGGACTTATAAAAATAAATGAGAAAATTCACGTTGTTTTCATGAGTCAATTTTAAAGTTGGTTTGGTGTTTTCGGTACCTATAGTCTCAACACACCTACGTGGGATACAGACTTAAATTCGCTTGGTGCTAAACAGAATAAACATAACTCTAAATTGAAAATTTAAAAACCCCCGATGCGACGACCTTTTCATCAAATGTATACAATAATCAACAGAAAGTCTGTGTGAAAGTATGAGACATTATTTTGTTATGACATTATGATAATTGACATTAGAATCGACAACGAATGTAAATATTGATGCCACGGAGGTTTAATTCCTAGTAAAAGATTATAAATTTTTTCTCAATGGCGGAGCAGCGCCCTCTAGAATTATAATAACGTAATATTCCATGACCATTAACAAAACAAACAAAAGTTAACGCATGCGCGTATCCATCATTTGACACGTGACTTATGGAACGTCTTTAGTTCATACAAAAATCTCATATAAAAATTCATAAAATATACATTGTTTCCAGAATCAGGGAAACATTCATTTTTATAATATTGTAAAAAGCCAGATCAGACTATTACGATCATTTAAAAATATAATGAATCTAAATCCAATAATCTCAAATTTCGATTGGATTCGAGCCGTGGAAGTTGGTTTTGGCCGTGAATGTGGCTTTTTAACCTACAAAAGAGCTGATGATCTTCAAACGGCTGAACCGATTTTCATGAAACATAGCTAAGAACACTCTCGATCAGAATACCTATCTAACAAAAGAAACACAATTGAAATCGGTTCATCAGCTTGGGCGCTACGTTGCCACAGACAGACACACAGATACACAGATACACAGATACACAGACACACAGATACACATGTTAAACTTATAACACCCCTCGTTTTTCGTCGGGGGTTAAAAAGAAAAACAATTATAACGGAGTGACATCGTGTGTCGTATGAAATATCACGTGGAGCTCCTATTGAGTGAAATGAAATGCTACTCCGCCATGTTTGTTTGTCTCTTGAAGTTGTATATCTTTATGTAAATACGAGTAAATAGGTGTACTTTGTACTTAGTAAAAAGTGTAGGTATATAAATATTGTATATCGCCTTCAACGCCACTTCATCATAATGTTTGGCACACACAAGATGTTCAGCCGCAAAACCACCACTATTTGGCTGGCTTCCGATACTAGCACACATAAATTTGAAACAGACATGGGGACCAGGTGACTAGAACACTGATAAACTGCTAATACTGAGGTTTTGTGCGAAATAGATACATCGTTATTATTATATACCCACAGCTCGTTCTCAATACCTTTTATTATTGTACTTATCGGTCATTTACAATAATAGCACAGACAAGTTATCTGACTGACGTCAACCCCAAACTTCTATCTATCGTACTGAATAAGACAGTAGCTTGGCGAAAGCCCGGTTATTGTAAATAACTGACTAGTCGTCACGTGATCGAGATAATCAGCCAAGAGTGCGCGCTCACGGATCTCTTGTAAACTACAAAAAAACTGAATAATTGTATGCAACTCTTGTGCAACGAATAAATACATTATAATGTAACACTTAACTGCTAGGAAATAAGATCCTCCCGTACCCAGACGTGTCCTGTAACACAACACAATGAAGTAGCCATTTTGTTCAGCGAACCATGCCTACCTACGTATTGCATTTTGGCATCAAGCCAACCTGGAGTTGATGGCGTAATAATTATTTTTGTATATTACCGTATCGAATTATGTAATCACTACTAACTTACTTCGAAGTAATTTAGCAATAAAATTTTGTTTGAGGTTTGTTAATTTCCTTAAAGGTCTGTGGTATTGGTACTTCTAATGACTCCTTGTTGGGCGTAGATATTTTCTTAACTTTTCCCTCATATTAATTAAAGCCTCTTTGTTGATTTAAGTGTCGCAGATACTGTAGGTACATGTTATTTAAATAGGTTCCTCTCTAAGTCACGAAATAGTCGTCTGTGTATGGTACAAAGTTGTCCATTCCACAGAAGATTGGTGTAAAGTAGCTTTTATATTTGAATTGTATACGGTGTGAGAGTCGAAAGCCCAACCCTCCCTACCCCTACCTCTGTCGCATCCCCCTCCAGGTCAGCATCGGGGCAGCCATGTCTTTAGTATTGGAAGCATCGCCTAAGGAGGCCCGGTAACTGCTTAACATCAGGCTGGTCGTACACTTGTTTGTCGGCTTTGTTTTGTTAAAAAAAATCTGTTTACGCTACTTAAATGTCTAAGACAAATCCTACTTCAATAACGAGATCATTGTAACCTCCTACGCTTAATAAAACAACAATCAAAAATGTTAAAAGTAAAGGTAGATTCATAAAAATGTGGTTGACTTTCCCTTTTATATTATTATTATTTGATTTCAAGATCATAATCGTGAAGAGAATTCTATCTCAAAACTCACAAACGATGATAAGATTGCTTCAGGCCTCAGGCAATTTTTGTTGAGAATGTCTTTACAGGGCTTTTATTTTTGCTCTATACGGTCCAAGGGAAAGTTTAATGTTGGGTAACTCAATTATGGTAGGTCCTCGACGTGCGCACTTTTATTAAGGTTGGCGACGCCGTTTCACAGATATTTTTTATACCTGTATGTTAGGGATAGACAACTGTATAATACCGATAGAAATACTTATCTATGGGGAATATCAATGGATCGTAGTCGTTTAGAACGTTGTTTAATGGGGTGTTAATGACTAGAAAGATATACGTATTTGTTTTAATTGTATATCTTTGCGTTGGTGCTTGTGTTTACACACTTTGGTCCAACACTTTATTTTGTATAAGAGTTTTAACAAAAACTTCTTGAGAAATGTACGGGAGCGCGTTTTTCCAATTTAAATTCGTCTATACTTGACCTGTGTCCAAGCAGTACACAACTGGCGTCCATGTGATATAAGTTATATAGGTATCCCGAAAACTATTCGAAATATAAAAATAATGTAAATACATTTCTTTATATATTTGAACGAAGTATACGGTGAGCTAAATATTAAAAAAACATACATATGCCCTAGTTGTTTGTTCGCTAACTAGAACATTTTGGCTCTCATAAATATGTGTGAAAAAAGCAGAGCATGAGCCGCAAGTCAAAGCGGAGTTTTGGAAATGATTGTACATTCATGTACATTATGCCGTTAAGGTTGCCGGTTGCTATGTTACTCTACTTAGATCTAATTCTATATTTCTTTTACAGAACTTCCGGAAAAGCCGAAAATATTCGACGAATTCGATAAAGAAGTGGTCGGGGTCGCCGGCCCCTACATCGAAGATGCCAGCTTGAAGCTAACGTGTGTTGTCAGCGGAGGTAAAGAGCATTTTTATAACATCTAATAAGTTATCGTAAAAATGCCGTGGTTTATTATTTTAATACATTCGCACTACCAAGTAAAAACAACTCTAAATACGTGAACGTTAGATTTGTTATCGATTGCAGAGGCTTAGTACAAATCGCATGAACTGCTAAGTGAAATGAATCGCGATTTTAATGTAATCATTGTGCTCGTTCATCATAATAATTATTATGTGCTATGTATTATCCATTTAATGATGAAATATACATATATTAGGTTGGCATTAAAAATCGAGAGAACCTTTCATTATTTATTAAGGTTAAGGTGAAGGCGCCTGTCTAGCCCGCGAAATTCAAAATTTTCGAGTATTTTTATAGTTTATCCAAAATCTGAAAACATTTAAGACAACAATTTGTGATTTGCGACCAACACAGTATGCAGTGCGTTTATTAATACATTTATTTTACTCAAAATATCATCACGGTGGATATGATACTAGTTAATCCCTAAATATACAAAAATTGCCAGATTATCTGGATAGCTGTCGTTCTTGAAATGTTTTAGAGTAAGTTGGATATAATAATAAATGCACTGCACACGGTCTTTATCGCGAATTACAAAATGTGCCTTTTATTATTGTCAGATTTAGAAATTTCTAAAAAACCTCAAAAAATTTGAACTTCGCGGGCTAGATGGGCGCTTTAGCCTTACAAGAAAGCTTCAGAAGTTTACTTGAATGCACGAAAACGAACTAACTTTGAGTAGGTAAACACGATAAAGAAAAGAGTTAAACATCGACGTTTGGACGGGAAAGTGCGACTGCTTCGTAGACGTCCCCAATTGAAGTTGTTACCTTTGTACGGTACTTCGGCACTGAAGTTACGCGTTGACCGACCGGTGTGATTAAATGAATGAAAAACGATACATTAAGTTTACCTTCTATTTAAATAATACTAATGTTGTATTGTACTAATGTGGCTTAAATAGGCTGATTTAAGTTATCTATCTCCGTATTTTATAGTTGTGCAAAACATAAGTACAAAGTAAACAGTACACGAGTTATAATTATACTTCAATACGTAAAAAACGTATCTAATTTACCAACACTTGAGAACTTTATAAATATTGGAGCGAATTCCGCCTTTCATTTTTTGTTATAAAATGAGCTGGACATTCGAATACAATCAACACAATGAATTTCTTATGAGACAGATAGAAACAAAGGAAATTGTGACGGGAAAATGAAATTCTGTTCTCAGTATCTTTTCATTGAAGTTAATAAAATTATGTAAAATATTATGTAGTACCGACTAGTACTAACGACGTCCCAATAACTATTATAAATATTTTAACTTGTATTACATAGTGCTATGGTTTATTGTACAATATACATAACTACAAGGATTGCACAGATAGTGTTTCGTAAAATTTGGGTTTCAAAATTCGATATACGTTAAAGGACTTTGTAATAAAAAAAAATATAAAACAAGGGTGTCACACCGTTAATCCTTTGATCTTATCTAATACGATTTATTATTAATCAGTCTGTATTTTCATAATTTTTAATCAAATTGTTTTCAAACAGGAAGAGAAGATAATTAACATCCTAAAATTTGACTACTTTATTGTTAATAGGTAACTTATAATAAATGCCGTGGTTAAATCAACAGAGGTACCTAATAAAATAAGAAATAATCTGATCTTATTTGTATGTTATGTCAGTAATTCTATGAATATATATACCACGAATTTTTAAAATATATTTTACATGGACCACGATTTATTTCGAAGCGGTTATAAGTATTTTCCGACTCACTCTCAGTACAAGTTTTGTATAAAGTGACAACATGTTGTCTCTATGAGGACTTTTGTTATCTACATTCAACTTTCAGGTAAACCAATGCCCCGCATCCGCTGGTGGCGTGACGACAAAGTGATCGCCACCCTCCCTCCCGTGGAGGACGGCTCGAGGCTCAGCCTCCTGGAGCTGCGAATACCGAAGCTAACCCGCTCATACTTAGAAGCAGTGTACACCTGCACTGCTGACAATACAATCCTCGCTCCGCCTTCGAGGGCTAATATACAGATACAGATTTATTGTAAGTATTGTATTTTTTTCTTTAAATGGGTTTATATGAAGCGCTTGGTTGCTAAAAAGTATTTGAGAGCATCGACTTTCAGTTGGGTTGGACACCATGCACAGTAGAGCAAAGTAAAATAAGTTCGCAATGGGCATCTAGAATGATTAGCATAATTTAATTTCAAACAATAACGTTTTTATAATATCAGTTTGTCATGCGTTGATGTCGAATGTATGAATTATATATAGTAATGTTGCTATATTGTATGACATTATTTACTATATTTTTATCTTATGACAATCATCACGGTGTTTTAGTATTCCTTAGGCCAACAGTGCTAGAATACAGCAATTTGGTTTAGGAATTTGTCAATATTTTCAGATTTTATATGGAAAAATATAGTTTTTTTTCCTAAATTTGATGGACATTTTATTATAACTGACGATCAGCTATGAAAGGTCAACGTTGAACGTGGGCGGTGTGTGGGCGGGCATGTTGGCGGTACTCGAGAATTCGAGAATTAGAGATTAATTATTTGCTGTGTAAGATACGACAAGTGTAACTAACATACATTTATTTACGAATGTATCTTTATCATAATTAATAAATATCATGAAGTATGTCTGAAAAAATGTGGTCTCATTTATCGCTTTTAGTTAAATTCACTCTTATTTTATATACTTTACCAACTTAGTTCGTACTCAACATCAGTGTCGTGTCAGTATTTTTGGATATGGTGGGTAAGATTTAATTCTTACCCATAAGATATAATCACCACATACAAAATGATAAATTAAGATTAAATAGTTGCGAGTCATTGATTTAGAAGCGAATATTTTCCAAGGTTTGTGGATGGAGTATCAATAGGAACTGTAAACCACTGTTGGAGATTATTTGGATGGAATGGACGACGTAATTAAATCTGGAGACACAGGGGCGGCTCCGCCGACGTCTAACAAGTAGATGCGACAGCATCCTTTTCTTTTTAAAGCTTTTCGCTAATTTTGGAACCCTCATATTTTTTATTGAATTATCACCAAAAATGCCCAATAAAAGGGCGTATTATTGGGTAAAATTAAAAATACTATTTAAACTCCTGGTAATAAATTTAGTAATAAGATAAACTACATAAATCCCTAGCTCACTCCCCCAATCCCTCGTGAGTCTGTTACCTAATATTCTCACATTTATCCACCGACCGGCGGACATTATGAGCGGTGACAGGCACTGCGTCATCTCAGACGTGCCCTCACTGAGATACGAGCAAGCCACGCGCTGGAACCGCACATACAGAGGCTTTTATTGCGATGGCGGGAGAGCGATTTCTTTAAATTTAATATTGTTTATTATATCGGGTGAAAAGATGGCCAAATTGATGAGAAGTTCATTAACTACAACATAATCATGTCAATCTTTAAAATATCATTACAAATATTTGTAAAAAAATTATGTTAATTTTATGGTTTGAAACCACGCCACGTAATTTTATTGTACCTACTCAGTATATACACAGGTTCTTTGTCATGTCCTATTCTATTCTATTTCTATTCATTCATACAATTTATTATTTAAATTCGCAGTACCTACTATATAAGAGGAATAATTTATTTGATTCTTTTATTTTGTGGTATCACAGCTCATAATTTATATTAGTTAGTGATATGCTTGCTGACTAAATCTTATATGGTACACGAAGAAACACTCAACGAAGTTGTGCCAATTAATTAAATTTCACCCTGTAGACTTATTACACTCGTTAAGGCCGCAGCGAATTATTTCCACAACAAAACTTATTAGCCGAGAAAAAGCTTTGCTCTTTCCATAGTTTATTGGCAAAGTTTAATTCGCAGGTATGGTTCACTTATCTCCAAATTCCTCGCTACCTATTCCAAATTCCATTTGCCATTTGCCCGGAACAGCAACGATTCCAGCTAAGATACAGTGTTCAACACCGCAAAATAGTTGGAAACTTTCATAACGTCCGCATTACACTACGACAACGTTCATTTTCTGTTATTGCAAAACTCAATCCCCGTAAATCCTCGCGATTAACCTATATCAAACGTGCTGCGCCGTCGGATTATCCTCAGAATATGACGGTTGGCTGGCAGACAAGATTCTTTTGTCACCGCGCTCCGTAAGGGGCCATTAGTTTTTATTTGTGTCGCATTGTCCTGTCGTGACGCCACTGCCACGTCGGCGAACAGGAAATTATTCTCCATTATAATAACCCATGATGTCATTCCTACAGTAATGCACGCTAAGCTCACCTTTATCCCATAAAGCTTTTAGTGAAGCGCATTATTTTTGTTTTCAACACTTTTCCAAAGGCACAAAACGTTAATGGAAGCGTTTAGGCTATCTTTTGTTCACATTTAATTTACATTACGAGTACCCACTTTGAATGGGAATGCAAAATTCTGTATAATGATTAAAATTATAATGACCTTGCCATGCTGTAAACAGTGTTCTTCAGATAATCGGATTGTATATGTGCTTGTTGAACCTTGATTGCTTTAATCAAAGAAAGTCTACAAAGGTACTTGATAGCATAATTTTATTTAAAGTAATTTGAAGTTAAAATATTTTATCATCAGTTTCATCTACATTCAGTTAACTTAATATTCCTGGCGAGAGAACCGATAAATTAATTTTGATAAAACAACGAGTAACAAATTACTGCAACTTTATGCCTAGCCCAAGAAATTTATTATCGATATTAAAATACCTAACTCAGTAAAAAAATATATTTAACTTAATCAAGGTTGTTTGTATCAAGATTGACGAAACTTAATCTTATTAAATAACTTATTAGCTGTCTATGTATTGTTTATATTTAATAAAAAATAAATAATAATTTTAGCCCTTTTTGACGTCCCACTCCTGGGCACGGGCCTCCCCTGAACACGAGGGGGATTCAGGCCATAATCCACCACGCTGGCCCAGTGCGGGTTGGCGGATTTCACATGTCTTTCGAAAATTGGTTAAATCTTCTAAGACATGCAGGTTTCATCACGATGTTTTCCTTCACCGTAAGCAAGTGATAATCATATATCATATAGAAATTATGATTCGCACATAGATTTAGAAAAATCCAGAGGTTCTAGCCGGGGTTTGAACCCGAGACCTGGTAGCCCGCAAGACGCGTGCTTAACCAATCGGCTATCACTGCTATACAATATATTAAATTAAATTTTTCATCTGCCAATCACTATTATGTAACTAGCCGAGTCAATTAGTTAAATTTAAGTGCAGATTTATTTATTATTTATATTTATATTAATATACTAGCTGAGCCCGCGACTTCGTCCGCGTGGAATTTAACTTAACAAAAAAGCCCGCTCCCGCGTTCTGAGCCCGCGCGACAGGACCCATTTTATACAATTTTGTTTTTCTAAAATAAAAGTAGCATAAGTTACTGCTTATAACAACGGCCATCTACCAGTGAAAGTCCCGTGAACATCGGTCCAGCCGTTTCCGAGATACTCTTTGATTTCATGTGTTTTTATTTTTTACGCGGAACCTTAATTGAAACGTTACTAATCTTATGTAGCCTGAATCTCAAAATCCTTTCTTAGGGGATGCCTACGTCATCGTAGTTTTATGCATGCAAAGTCTCAGCCCGATCGGTTTAAAATTGACAAAGTTTCATACAAACTTTCATCCCCTATTTTATCCCCTTGGGGGTAGAATTAATCAAAATCCTTTCTTAGCAGATGCCTACGTCATAACATCTACCTGCATGCCAAATTTCAGCCCGATCCGTCCAGTGGTTTGGGCTGTGCGTTGATAGATCACTATATCAGTCACCTTTGAGTTTTATATATATAGACTAGCTGAGCCCGCGACTTCGTCCGCGTGGAATTTAACTTAACAAAAAAGCCCGCTCCCGCGTTCTGTGCCCGCGCGACAGTACCCATTTTTTAATTTTGTTTTCTAAAATAAAAGTAGCCTAATTTACTGTTTATAACATCAGCTATCTACCAGTAAAAGTCCCGTCAAAATCGGTCCAGCCGTTTCAGAGATACTCTTTGATTCCATGTGTTTTTAATTTTTTACGCGGAACCCTAATTGTTTTTCTAAAATCAAAGTAGCCTAAGTTACTCCTTAAAATATCAGCTATCTGCCAGTGAAAGTCCGATCAAAATGGGTCCAGCCGTTTCAGAGATTACCCGGAACAAACACACAGACAGAAAGACAGACAAAAAAAATTTTTTTCGCGTTTTTGTTATAGGTGTCGTATCTAATTTCATATGCATTTAGTGAAAAGGTGTTATTTTGATATTACAAACAGACACTCCAATTTTATTTATTTGTATAGATTGTGACCATTAAATTGAATGAAATAACGATGCTGACCCTCCAAAATATGGCTTCATTCTCCTTATCCAGACAATTTGTTCCAGTGCGTCCACTTACTGTGGAAATATTGGCTAGAGAACAACCCCTGACGGTTGGGTCGAAAGCCGAACTAGCGTGCCGTGCAGTAGGCGCCAGGCCCGTGGCGGTCATCACCTGGTGGATGGACGGCAAGCAGATGGTAACAACTAGACCACAAGAGGTAAGACTAATTGTAAGGCTAACCAATATCTTAATTATACTAATAGTACCAATACCACGACCGACGAGAAACGATACTCGTATGAAATGATAATAATGTCCAAGTTCAAGTCGGTAACCGTCGGTCTCACATAATATTCGGGAGGATATTTTATAATTTCTTGGTACATTTTGTGTTGGAATAACTAATATTAATTAAGAATAAATGAAGACAAAACGTTATAAAGAACTTATTTCATAAAATAAACCATTCATTTTCGGATTTTCTCGTAGCCTGTGTTATAAGACGTATAAACAAAGATTAAGTAGGTATATTCTGGTAATCTTTGGATGTAAATGGTTGGGATTTTACATCAGAAGGAAAATGGGCCTTATTTTCACATTTTTATAGTTAACGGCGCCATTATCCATACCACTAGAGAGTAGTAGATAATATTTATTTTCATGACCAATTATATTTCGATCAAACTATTTGCGGGTCTCAACGCAATTTTGATTTTTCTCGAGATTTGTGGAGAGTCGGACAAACCACAATTTCCAGATAGATGCCATTGTCCTGGCTTACATACATTATAATAGTGAAATAGTAAGCCAAGTCATCACAATAATACCGTGTAAATTACTGAAGTTATTATACCCACATCGGACATTTCACATTTCTACCTATTGTCAGTTACAAATAAAAGTAACTCCAAATTTGTCTGCCTTATTTTAGGCAATCACGATAGTCTCCTTCCAAGTTCATTTAGCACGGTCCTTACAATCTTATTTATCTACTGTACTATTTGTATACAGGTTGAAACAGAAACGGTATACTTATTTTTTCAAAACTTAACTTTGTTATTCTAAAAGAATCAGCTTTGGAGGAAACTTAAACAAAAGGTGTTATAGGAATACAGCTGCTGACAGATTTCACAAGTCTACAAAACCTTTAGTACTTCAACTGTCCCACAAAGCCGATAGTTTTAGATTTACAAAGTTAAGTTCCAAAAAAATAGTATACCCTTTCTGTTTCACCTGGTATTGTTCTTACTTTACGTAAATTCCAAATGTTTAGAAAATAAACTGAACATATGTCTTATTCTTAGAATTCCGACGATAAGAACGAGACAGTGTCGTTCCTACGCTGGACGCCGCGCATGGATCAAGACGGCCATGTCCTCACGTGCCGCGCGTCTCACGTGAAACTGGAACACGCCACCATTGAAACTAGCACCACGCTCAATTTATACTGTAAGTGTGAGGAAGATTTCAGGAAATACTATCTAGACACGCGGTAGCGTGTCAAGCCAAGTCCAAGCTAACAGAACTGGCCAGCAGCACAGTGTGTAATATTATTTAACGTATATTATTTGACGACCGCTTGGCGCAGTGGTTTGAGCGTAGGCCGCTCGTGGTTACTACACCGGGTGGTTGCGAGTTCGATTCCCGTCGGGGAAAATTTCAGAAATGGCTTTTTCGTAATTTGCCCAGTTCCTGGGATCGCCCCAAGTACGCTACCCATAGTACAAGCGTTGCTTAGTTTGAGACCATACAGTTATGTGTGTTAGTCTGGCGATATATTTATGTATAAAATGTAGAATTATTCATAATTTTCTAAGATGATAGATTTGATCTTGTTTGACTTGTAGAGATTCATAGTCGTAGATTCCACGAACTCCCTAATTATACGCCTCGTTTAAACATACACATATTTGGTAGGTTAGAGAGTAAAGAAAACTTTTATTTCGTAACAGATGCCCCAATAGTCACCCTGCACCTTGGTTCCAAATTAAACCCTAACGACATCGAGGAAGGAGATGACGTCTACTTTGAGTGCATTGTGAAGTCCAACCCGCCCGCGTACAAAATTGTTTGGGAACATGATGTGAGTACATTATTAATATATTCTTCAACCGATACTGTTACCCTGTCCATCATTTTTTATTTTATCTCAGTTCGGTACAATACTTCTTTTCCTCGCGTTTATATCTGTTTCGTTCGTGTCACATTCAATTTGCTTCAATCATTTCCTGTCCATTATGATTTATTGTTAAACGTCAGTTCATCCATGTCTTCCATAGTCTCTTCTTTAAACATGTTCCTACTAACTACATTATCTGATCATTTACTTAAATTATTATATTATCTACGAGTATGTTCCTCTCATAATATAATATACTTTTCATTACTCATACTCTGAAAGTAGGTCTGAAGTTGCCAGAGGAGCGGGTTGAAAGTAATACTTTTCCGGCCCGGGAGAATCGCTTTCAACTGACAGCTGTCAAATAAAAAAAAACTAGTTCAATTTTGACATTTCTATGGAACCATGTTCAAACTTTTTCTACAGTCACTCAATTACAGCACAGTGTAAAATTGAAATAACATAAAGTTAATTATTAATTAAAGAATATATATTTTTAAATGACTTAATTATAATTTAGTTTCAACAATTTCTTTAAAATAACATAGATTTGGGCAAAATATTTAAAGATGAAAATGAAAAATAATGGCTAAGTAATGAAGTTGGCCGGCCAATGAAAAAAAAACAAAATAGGCGGCAATCCGATTTTTTTTTTTCGAGTTGTAGAGTATTGTTCATACTTCCTTGTATTATTTCTTTAGCCAATTCCTGTTTTTATTTTTACTTTCCTTGTATTCGTAATGAAAAGCACAGTGTTTACCTCGGGTGAAAGACTTATCTTGTCCCTCGAACTATTAGCGCACTCGCTACGCTCGAGCGCCAAACCCCGTCTCGGGACTAAATAAGTAACTTTCACCACTCGTGTAACAATGTACTATTTCATTACTCATACTCGGAAAGTTGGTCTGAAGTTGCCTGAGGAGCGGGTTAAAAGTAATACTTTTCCGCCCTATGGAGAATCGTTTTCAACTGACAGCTTTCAAATTATTAAAAATAAATTAGTTATATTTTGCCACTTCTATTGAACCAAGCCAACGATAAAAAAACAAAATAGGCGGCAAATGGCAATCCGACCTTCATTAGTTTTTTCGAGTTGTAGAGTATTGTTCATACTTCATTGTATTATTTCCTTAGCTAACTCCTGCTTTTATTTTTACTTTCCTTGTATTCGTGATGAAAAGCACAGTGTTTACCTCGGGTGAATGACTTATTTTGTCCCGAGACTGGGTTCGAGGGACTAAATAAGTAATTCACCCCTTGGGTAACAATGTACCATTCATTACCTAATTTCTACAATTTTAATTTTCCTTACTTTCTTAAAGAATGTAATGGGAATTATTTTCAGGGTCAATTAATGACCCACAATCAGCGTGCTGGAGTGATAGCTGGAGCAGCTCACTTGGCCTTACAAGGCGTAAACAGGAAACAAGCTGGCAAGTACCAGTGCATCGCTTCCAACGTGGAGGGCGATGGCAAATCCTCGCCTGTTATACTTCAAGTTATTTGTAAGTAATTTTAGTATTACTGGCTTTTGGTGAAAGCCTTGGGAAACTAAAGGCCTGTGCACACCACGTTTTTTAGCGATACATACGCGATACGCTCGTGAGTCAGACGTAGCTTGTAGACCTTTGTAGTATAAAAGCGTGCCGTCGACGCACGTTTCTAAAACGGGTTTAAAAAACGCGGTGTGCACGGGCCCTAATATTTATCGCTGACTTTACCATTTCATCTATTGAATTTATATTTTAATTGTAGCTATTATTGTTTTCAAAAGTTATCTCGTACAACACTCGACCGATAAAATAATTTGATATTGCAACAATTTCAGTTTCCTGTTTGCGCACATTTATTATAGTAGGTATATTGGCAATCAATGATAGTCCGTTTACTGGTAACACCGTGCAATATATCACAGGATGTATCCGTTACATTTATATTTCTGATATTGACAGTCATGAATTAAGCGTGTGGATTTTTATTCGTGTTTAAAAGCAATTTATTTATATGCTTAATCCGATAGTTTTATAGTTCCTGTGTCTACAGTAAGTTTATATAAAGGTCTAAAGTTCATTTAAAAACCTACATAAACAATGGATGTTCTCTCATAATAAATAAAAAGGTGAAAAAGAGAGAATTATCGAAATAGCATAGAATGTGTTTCGCTTTTTAATAAAAAAATAACCATAACAATATATAAAATCAATCACACTGATACAGACTGTAAATTCCATAATCAACCGTTCCGTAAAGGTAGCCCCACAAACTGACAAAAGCAATATGACCGCCATTCACCTTTAGCCACCTCTGCTCTGGCATCCGTCTTCTACGGCTGTATCAAGTCCCTATCAACTATTTGCATACGAATGCGCGATATATCAATTCAAAGCCACGTGTTTACGGCTTCATACACCATTGGAACAGCAAATTGAATTCGCTTGCACGACACGGAGGGCATAACTTGCAAATTCATAGAGTATTGCCTCTGATTTTGAATTCAAATTTGTAGACTGATTATGCTTTGTTGATAATGTTAAAACGGCGACTGTAGTATACTTAAATCTATCTTAGCTGTCACCAAGTTAATTAAGGCAGTACATTTGAGTGATGATTATCACAGACATAGGCTCCAAATCGATTGAGCTTTTTCCTTTGTAGTAAATAGATAATTATTTTAAAGTTGTAGTTTAAGCTATTTGTTTGAAACTAAAAGCCGTCGCTTACATTTTTATAGACACAAATAATTCAAAATAATTCTATTTAAACATAAAATCAATGATTAGGTAGATATATATTATGATACGTTCGCAACACAATAAATCCGTTTGTACTATTATTTTTCACTAAAAATGCTTGCGGAAAATAAAACTAAATTAATAAGCACGAGCATTTCGTTTTAATATTGTTTATTTGCAACAGATAAGCCAATATGCTTGACTAAAACGACCATGATCGTTGGGGCGGCTATCAACGAGCCCACGAACGTAACATGTGAGGTGGACGGCTTCCCACTCCCAAAGACCTTCCAGTGGACCCTGAACAACTCCATGGGAACTCAGGAAATTGATGCAGTAAGTACAATAACGTTTCCTCTTTGCTGTTTATCAAATTTCCTTGCGATAAACCGACTCTTTATACGTTTATATCTGTAGGTACTTCTATAATAATTCTGTTCTATATTTTTTAAAGTTCTATATTATGCTATAAGAATGTTTCCATACATTCACCGGAAAGGTTGCACGTTTCCGCTAGGGGCGCTGCTGTGAAATGCTTGGAAAGGTTCGATCACACGCTTGGTATAAATTGGAGCTGTCAAATGGGGGTATTTTCCGTTTTAAACTACTTTTAGTGTCTCTACGTCCTTTTCAGAGTTTCCAGTTAAATCCCATTTCATGAATTTCTCTCATTATCGCAGGAAAAAGTCACAATGGACCCTCAAGGTCGTTCGGTCCTCTCGTACACCCCGGCTA
This sequence comes from Notodonta ziczac, assembly GCA_918843915.1. Taxonomy (NCBI): domain Eukaryota; kingdom Metazoa; phylum Arthropoda; class Insecta; order Lepidoptera; family Notodontidae; genus Notodonta; species Notodonta ziczac. The sequence goes on from OU974041.1 coordinate 2,170,374, forward strand.
CTGAGAAGGACTATGGGTCTCTGTCTTGCCGCGCCACAAACCTTGCCGGGCAGCAGACAGAACCATGTCGATACTCCTTACTCCCGGCCCTGCGACCCGAACCGCTGACCAATTGCAGCACGGCAAATCTCACTGAGGACTCGGCTGAAATACGATGTACCGCTGGTAAGTGCATCTCATCTTTTGAATATAGGTTTTTAATTTTTTGATTTAACAAAGTATGCAAACTAGAGACTCTCCTGATGACCTGCAATGCAAAACAGAGTCTTGATCAACTCAGTTAAGTATTGTTGACCTCTTGTATGAGTGAGTGGAAGGAGTGAGTGTGAGTGGAAGGTCCTTCTCCTTATAATGTTATTTTCAAGGTTACGACGGCGGCCTACCGACATCATACTTTGTAGAAGTATGGGAGAAGAAAACCTTAGTGGCGAATGTATCAACATCACAACCAGCGTGGATACTCCGCGGGCTCGGTTCAGGAAAGACTTTGAAACTAGTGTTCTATGCGAGTAATGGTCGCGGGAGATCGGATCACACTGAGTTGAGGATCCATACTCTGACGAAATTGGCTTTGAAGAATGGTATGTTAGTTGTCTTTCCATTATTGAAATTGATATACCATAAATCATTCATATTACCTATTATTTGTTGTCTATTTTCACATAACCATACTACGTCCATTTTCGCAAGGTAGGTAATTTTCGTATTAAAGCTCAGACGGTGTTCTTAAAATTTTCTCTTAAATAATAAAAAAAGATAATTTTTTAAGATATTTTCAAGCCTTTGACATAAAAAAATAAATTGATAAAAGCGAAATTCTAACTTTGAAACAAAAAATTGGTAGCAAGAAGTTTACTAAAAAAGCTCGTCAAAGCCGTGAATAGTCTTCAGTATAAAGTGCTCTGCGAATACTAAATTGGGTTACGAACTAGTTTTTCCCAAATTCATTCTGCAATCAAATTGGGGCAGACGAACATACAAACTGTGTACGTAATTGGGTGATATTATTAAAGAAAAAAAATGCTTATGTAACCTTTAGTGTGCACTGACGAAATGTTCATACAAAAATATATTGTGGCCTCTATTTGTTTGCTGTCATAAAATATACGCAACACAATGTGTCAGCATAAAGTTTTCGTGAGTTCAAACCTACTGTAAAATGAACTTTATTTTCATATTCATATAGATTCGAGCGTAGGCCCCTCTACACACTGCATCGGGTGGTTGCAGGTTCGAGTCCTGCCATTGTGGAAATGACCTTTTCAAAATTTACCCTGGGTTTTACAAGCGTTGCTTAGTTTGGGATCATATAATTGGTGTTCTAGTCTCGCGCTATATATATCTTATTGTTTCTTTATTCAATGTCTATCGAGTATGATACATTATAAAAAAATATTGACTTGATAATATAGTTAATGATTACAATTTGTCAACAGAAGTGACGCTAATCAAAACCAACATGGACTCCGGATGGGCTCTAGGAATCATAGCCGGCATTTCTGGGACCCTGATAATCATCATAATTGTAACGCTACTAGCCAGGCGAAGACATCAACCTATGCAGTATCAAGGTATGTGAACTTATACTTTAATTAATGAATAGTAGCGCCGAAATTTCCAAACTCCTCATAATATTACCATACCGACGACAGTTTTTGGCTCTTCCACCGACAAAGACTATCATACACGCTTTTGCTCTTACATTCATCAACCATTCAACGATCCCGGATATATTTGACATCTTCAAAAGCGATCAAGGACCAAAAATAGATAGTTGGAAAAAAAAACATAGTTAGGATTTGGAAAATATAATAGTATATTTACGTCTTGTTGAAATATGTTAGTCCGTAAACGTACAAAGAATAAAATGTCACCTACCTACATGAAAATGTTTAATTTTTATATATTCATCCCATATGATGTTAGCAAAAATCTTATTCCACAATTAGAGGCAGTCGTTCAACATTTAGGACGGAAGCTACTGCGTAGACCCGCACGTACTCATCAATGAAACGCGACTGATTGCATTACGAATGTTTGAGATACAATCGCGAGCATCCCAGAACCAAGCGGTTTAGCGGCTTAATTGATACACGAATCAAACTAGAAATTTCAAACAGCCCCGTAATTGGGGAATCGCAGTTTCTATTTAGCGATCACATCGCCAATCGCCATAGACGCAATTTGGTTCAAAGTTGTAGTGTTACGTTCGATGCAAGTGACGCAATAATTAGGCAACTATTGAAAACAATACAATGGGCGCGATTTATTGATTCAAAGTTCAATAATTCTCAAGTAGTATTCAAAATACATTCTACAATTTGCGCGGCAGATTTTCTGAATAAAGAACGTCCCGCGAAGCCTCGTAGTAATAGTAAATTTAATAAAAGTGTCGCCCGCGCTCTAGTGACGGAACATCTGCAATTCCATTGCAAATGCAAGGGGACATAAATCACATTTGAAATGCAGTGGAGCCGCGGCCAAAAAAATTCCGCGCTCAAAAATTCCGGTCAGGCGACAGAATCCGCCGCCATTCGCCAGTAAACCTGCGCGCTGGGGCTATTCCGATTTATTTATAGGTCAAGGTACGAACCTCTATATTGTTTTTTTAGTACCCACCAAAATTATTCGTTTCTCTAAACGACTAATTTTGGTAAGTATATGAATAAATATCTACTAGTGCCGGTTTTACCAGCAGGCCGAATAGGCTTGATCATAGGGCGACAGATTTTAGGGGCAGCAAATTGGGAGACTGTTTTTTATTTAGCTGTCTTAAAAATGTTTTTAGTCGAACATGACATAACTTTGTTTTGCTCAATAATATATGTACCCCAAAAAAATTTGATGCATGCAAATCTTACGTTAATCAGTTTTATAGATTTTTTTAAAATTGTTTTGTAAGAAATTGAAAAATAATAAAAGTCTTTTTTATTTGTATTTCTATATCTACCTGCTGTCATGGTTGCCTTCGTGTGGTATAAAAAATAATTCAACCTCTGTTTCAAAGTATAAATAAAAGTTTGGAAGGACTTGGCTTTCAAACTTTACCTCCGTTCACTTCCGGCTCTGAACTACAACTAATATTACTCCTAAATATTTCACTTAGTTGTTTCTTAGTTAAATTTAAGTTGACACAGTGTCGTGTTTATTATTGATAGTTGGTATGGAACCTGCAAACAGTGTTTAACTGAGGCATAGCGTGTGCAACGCCAATAACTTTAACCATAAATGACATAAGTTTGTCGTTAGCTGGTGTTAAAGCAATTTAGCTCGGGAGTTTTTCCATTATTTGGGTAATTACGTTTTAATACCTAACACTTAAAGGAGTAAATGCTTTCATTGCATATTAATATAATGAATTGAAAAACGTTGATAATCGGTGAGACAAGTTCATAGTAATAGTCCTAGTGGGGTAATTACATGTTCATTATGTAGGTAACTATTTACGGGAGATGATGATGATGATGTTGATGATCTTTGACATGCATAATCATAATGTATTTTGACGACCGCTTGGCGCAGTGGTTCGAGCGTAGGCCGCTCGGCTCACTGCACATTGCACATGGTGGTTGCGGGTTCGATTCCCGTTGGGGTAAATTTCGTCAATGCCCTATTCGTAATTTGCCCAGATCTGGTTGTCACTGGGATCGCCCCTAGTCCATAGTGTGGCACTCAAGCGTTGCTTAGTTTGGAACCATACAGTTGAGGCGTCAGTGGCGATAGGCCGAATTGTTTATTATTTACTAGGTAAAGTAAAAGCAGTAAAAGGCCCACACCCTCGCCCACAAATAAATCCGGATAGCCCTGGCGCGTATGTTTACCGGCGAATGGCGGTGGATTCAGTCGCGTGACTGGAATCTTTGAGCGCCTAGTTCGGCCAGCCGTGAACTGCATTTGAAATGTAAGTATGTCTTGCATTTGCAATAGAATTGCAAGTGCTATGTCACTAGAATGCAGGTGACACATTGATCAATACTTTTTAAGGATTACCGTCCACTTGACTGTGCTATGAAGCGGGCGGGAGCGCTTCGACCAATAGGATCGCTTCATTTCCTCAGAATCAGGCTCAGCTTAGCTCAAGATGACAGGAAATAGAGCGATCTCATTTAATAGTAATATAAAACGGCAACACACTGGAGCTTTTATATTTATATTAACATCTACTACCCTTTGTAATAATTGATTATAAGCAACTGGCGATTAAAAAATTAATATAACAAATGTAAAAAGACAAGCCCGCTGAGTTTCTTGCCGGATCTTCTCGGTCGAGTCGCGTAGATATAGGAAAAAAAATTGTTGAATTGACAATTTGTAAGTGCCCCCGTAGGCCTAAACAAAATAAACGATTTGGATTTGAATATTGTTCGAAGCCTAGCCAGGCCCACTTCATAAAACATCCAAGTGGACGATCGCCCTAATACTTATATAACATAGGTAGCATTTTTATTTGCGGTATGTTTCTTTTCTTGACTTCCACTCATTCAAATTTAAAACTATTTCAGCCTTCTTGAGGACTTGAAATAGGTTAATGTATCTAACAAATAAAATGATTTTACACAAATATATCTACGATAATATCAATTTATAACCCTCAAAGAGTGTTTGTTACACGTGACTAAAACGTTTCTAACCATGTGATTACCAAACTTGACACAATTTCTTGTAGCTTACACCAGCGCCTTAGACCGCTCGGCCACGCTACCACTTCTTGTAGCTTACACCACCTGACTCAGACAAAATTAATACGTCACAATACATAAAGCGCAACTCAGCGTATCCCTTCCACAAACAACCGTAGAACGGGTGCCTTAGCTACGTCAACAGTTGTGTTCTACGAGCCGGCACTCGCCGTGTGAGCAAACATTCTAACCGTTCGGTAAACATGTACCTACTGTGACGAGCGTACACCTGACTTATCATGTTGGTACTACTCACGGTACTAAGGCGTATTCAGTAACCTAAATTGTTTGATAGATGCTCAAAGCCCTATTCTACGGTTTCGTCACACTTATGTAGGTCATTCTTGAATGTTTTTTTCCGCCACACACTTCCACCATTGTTACTCCTGTAAGCCAGTATCGACAATAGTGACTAATGATGATGCCGAGGTTTAACCCTTGATGAGTCCCGGGGAAAAGCTGGATTGTCTTGGAATCCGCAAGAATTTAATTGAAAGAAAGATTAGGAGATCAGGATTCTTGACTGAATATAAATCAAATCATTTTTTTTATTCATGTAAGCCAACAGAGCACTTATGAATCGTGAGAATCTACCACCGGCTCGGAATGCTGTTTCCACCGAGAAGATCCAGCAAGAAACTCAATGGTTACTCTTTTCAATTAATAAAAGTTGGCATACTTATATTTTTACTAAAAACAAAACATGTGAGCAGGCAATGCCATTAAAAGTACTAGAGAGTTATACACTAGTAATTCAGTATACCAAGCTTATTTAATCTCGCTCAGATTTAGGCAGTCAAATTAGAAAGCTAGTTTAGTGAGGTTTGCATACCTACTCCCGCTTACAGCAATTGTAAATTGTACGATACATATTCTCAACCCTTACATTTATGTGAGATTTTCAACCTTCGTCTATTATCCTGTGTTCATACGACTCACAATTTTTATTTTTATATTCTGGTTTTATTGGCAGAATTCGCGAGCATGATAAGTTATGCCAAAAAACTTTGCAAGCAACGAACGTTTTCGCAGAAGTAATAGCCTGTTAGAAATATGGTGCAATAAAACATTTACCTATATCGAGAAAAACATTTCGTCTGTGCCAGCCCAGTGCCAGGTGATTTTAGAACTCAAGCTGTAAATGTCATGTCAGACAATCGTATCGTTTCGCCAATAAATAAACTCATCGCTTTTTTACTTACCTACTGAAAATTCATTTAGGCTTTTATACATTTTAAAGGACACATCTGAAAACTTATTTTAATTATGTAAATAATACTCATCATTCGTTTATTTAAATTACAAAACAACTTTAGTGAAAAAAACAAATAAACATTTAATGTTTTATGCACCTAGTGTGTGCATTCGACATACGATCGGATAAATCAAAAGTCTGGGTTCAGATATCTTTACCGTAAATGAGAGAGGAGAGGGAGCGCGGAGCAATACTTTATATACGAACGATGGTTTTCTCTCAAGCCTCCCGGCGAATACGAAATATGTAAAAAAATAGCTTAAAATATTTGAGGTCAAATTGGAATATTACATAATTAAAAAAAACTTTAAAATGTGTGCCAAAAATTTTGGTAATTTTTTTAATTTCTATTTAGCACACTTTGGCAAGCTTTTGTACAATTTGGCAAGTGGTTCTACGGAAGAGTCGTAAAACATTTAACAATATACTGATGGTATTGCTTGAAGAACACATATTCCTTTCTTTCAAAACTATAACAAATTAATTGAGGAGTTTGGTATTATACAACCTCACTCACAGACTTTGAAGAACAGAAAGGAAAAATATTTTTACAAAAAGAGTTCTTAAACACAATACCTGTAAGGGTTTATATTCTTTTTTAGCTCCACTGCAGTCAGCGAAGGCGCACAAAGGCTCTATACAAAGCGCCAACCATTCACCGGTGCAGCCCGATGATAAAAATCCCGATGTAGTACCATTGGGTAAAGGTAATTTAGGTAAAGTGGAAACGTAGGTAGTAGCTGACCAATGGCTGAATAATTAGTAGCAGTACTCATTACGAGGCGCGGCCTAGATAGTTCCAGGTATCACTGAAATAAATTACTCTATTTGTAAAGTCTATCCAATCTATTAATGTGCCTACAACTGAACGAAATTTACACAAAATGAAACCTTTTACTGTTGATAGCCGATATGATGGAACAAATACACAGCTTTTGATGGAATATTGACACAGCATCGCAGCGGTAAACGGTGCCTTTTGTAGAGTGGTCACTTAAATAGTGGATGGACTTTAATTTTTTTCTAGTTTTAATGCTAGGCATTGCCTAATATTAGCTACCATGTTATCTAGATTTCAACAGCGCACGTGACGTAGACCGACCTCCTGAGCCACCCCCATACGGCGCCTTGAGGTCCCCACCGGTGGGTGCTTCGCGGAGTAGCCACAGCATCAACCATCAGGAGATAAGGTCCATAACGCCCCACACTCCGATCACCCCTGCATCAGACGTTCATGTGAGTTTCGATACATTTTTACTTAAAATTATTCAAACGCTTGTTGTACATAATTGCAGTAAGATGCAAAACTTTTTAATAAGTAGCATTATCACGTATCAGTATTTTATGCAAGATGCGCGAGCATATTACACACGGCGCATGCCTCCAATTTGGATTCGAGCAATCAGTTCCCATGAAAATTGACATAATAATCTATAGAACATGTACCCCAGGCAAGGCACGTCCTTACTGAGCGATACGCGCTTATTACCATGAAAAAAGGAAAACCGGGCCCAGTAGTGTAACCACCGATATATAAATCTATATCTATATACACTACTAGTGTGACAAAACTTATTGTATCATCAAATTATTTGGAAGATACAGTAGAGGTATGAAAACCTTAACCAGTTGTCAAATTGATTCATTTATCGTGTTACGAGCACATAGTATTACGATTTAAATCTAAGTCATAGAACAGACAGTTGCATAACTGTTCGACAACAAAGTATAAATTAACTCAGAACGAAGTAGTATTTTTTAACGGGTCTAATGGTTTGACCTGCCATTAATATTTGTGATATAGGTACGTAGTAATTATATCCTCTTTGGTGTTTAAAACTATTTTTATACCTAGTGTCTGCCAATGACACTTATAAGTTGACAATGTTATTAAAATGTTGACAGCACCATTTCTTGCACTGGAATGTTGGCATTACTGTTTCTTGCACTCGTGCAAGCAAAAGTCGACTCTAAGGTGGTTAACCTTTTAATTCCCCGACTGTACATGAACCTAGCAAAATTTCAGGACAATTTTAGGCATACTACTTATGTTACCTAGATATTGCGTATAGAGGCGAATTCGAGTATATCTTAGAGTAAAATGTCTCCCCACAGAGCATTGGAACTCTGGCAGATGATCGTAGGAGCGTCACTAGCGGCACATTCTCAAGGCGGCGTGAAATTGTGACCACGCGCACGCCTTTATTGGCCAACGCTCGTGAGAGCTGCGTTTAACCTGACTGTCACTAGTGTATAACCGGCTTTACGTCAAAGGAAACAAGTTGCGTATTGTAATGTAGGATATTTTATCTAGGATTACGTCTGTGATACGGCTTATGGTATGATGTTAGGGGTATGTGTACACTGTTATTATGATTTTTGTTGTATCCTAACAGAGAATATCTTCGAATATCGAATGTAAATATAGATTTTGCAGCACTTTATTGCATATACCTACTTGATTGTGTTGTAAAAAAAACAATACCTATTTGTCAGAGTAAAGAAATCGTTATTTTATTATTAGATTAAAAATATTTATACTAAGTGTAAATTTAACCATAGTAAAAATATGAGGTTAATAAAGTAGGCAATTATATTTTTAAAATTTTATTTTTGTTCACAATTATTGCTAAAGTCAATTCATTGAAAATATGCCTTCAATGTCACCAAACTTTAAGCTATTTTTTTTAACATTAACCAATGTTTCATAGAGACGCCATTTATTCTGTCTGAATACCTATCTAAAACTGGAACTAAATCATATACTAGTCACGAGGTTACGTTCATTTTTTTATCAAAAGGTGCAAATGGTTGGGTTTTTGAAATAGATTGTGGGTGGCCGCGTTCTCATCTCACGAGGCAAGACAACTCGAGCAATCAGATTATCGTCTGTCTTCGTATAGACATAATATGACGTGTTTTGGACGCAGCAGTTCATGTTTTCTCAAAAAGATATGTGCTGTTGGAAAAATAAGGTTCTTTATGTTAACTTTGTTACATTAAATTTCATTAGATAAATAAAAAAACAATTGATAATTTTAATTCTAAAACCATATCTATTATTACTTATATTTTTGTATAAATTTTATGTCGTTGTGAATAAAATTATAAAAGACTGTTTACAACCCGATTCCTTTGGCATGAAAGTATAGAATGCACCGTCATCTATAAAAGTCCTTCGCGGATTGATCAACCGCTCAATAGAGAGAGAAAGAATGAGGCAGTTGCCTAGCGTCTCATTTTTTCTTATAGCATTGTCTCTTTCTATTGCGTGAATAGCCGTGTAGAAGGTAGAGACAGTGGGTAAATGTAAAAGATGAATAAGATGTAATATCATGTTATTTCTCGCATACTTCCTATATTACTAATATGGTTAATAATAGATAATTGATGATAATTGATGAATAATCTGAAAATGGCACTAACTTTAGTCACAAGGAACAGTATACATATTGTATTATTAATAATTATAAGTAATTTTTTCCTGTTAATAATATTAAATGTGTTGAAATTTAAGATATTTTACTAACATAGGTACATATCTAGGTTTAGATAGGTACATTTTTCTTTAAAAATCTGTGTACGTAATTTTGCTTCGATCTTTTTCAAAACTAAGTGTCCTTCCTAAAGTTACTGTGAGTAATATAAATAATTATTACTTATTTAAATTATATATTTCTGCAGTTTTGGTTTCATGTTATTTTAACATGATTTGAATGTATGTTTATTTTTTTGTAATTACCTCCTTACCTTGGTATTGTTTAGGCGATCGAAATATATAAGTAAGTTTAATTTGAATGACATCTCAATGATATTGCCGTAATAAATCCATTATTAAAAGGTTCAAATGTTATCGAAATAAAAGAAATCAAAGACCTATTTCAATTAATTTAAATCTGTACAAAAAAATTTATACATAGACACTGAATCAATTTCAATAAGGTTTTTTTCCCACAATAACGTATGTACTTACTTATAAATACATAATAATTATTTTAAAGATAAATACTAAAAGTACTAACCATATACTATAACGTCGATACTTTGCTTATTCGTTTACAGTGTGTACAAAATATTTTACTGAATCCCAAACAGCCAATCAAATATTTACTTACATTAACTTTATACTACGCTTAATTTTATTTTATTTTACTCATAAAACATTATAAATAAACGCTGTATTAAATATTTATATTGATGTACGTACTAGTTCACGTTTCGAATTATTAATAAGCAATTTTATGTATTTTTACCATGATACGAAACACAATTTAAGATGTAATTTAGGAAGAAAATTCACTGTGATGCTATTAAATTTAAATACTTTCTAAAATTATGAATTACATTCATAATCATAAGTGTATATAGTCGTATCGGAGCTAGGGTAAATGAAAGTGACCCTAGTAAATAAAACCTTTTGTGTACTGTACATATGATATATATAGGTATAACTACATAATTATTACGAAGGGATACCTTCAGTAAGGATCATGAATAAGTCTTAGTAAAAATAATTTGCTCGTTTTTGTAACTGTCTTAGTTAGGTACGTTGGTTTGGTTACAAAACTATAATCGTAAACATTTTGTTTCTCATATTTATCAATATTGTCAGCATAATGTAAATTGGAAGATGTTTTATCTCTTACATACGGGAGATCCCATTTTTGGTATTTTAAAACCTTTAAAAGTATTAACGAAATTTAAGTATATTCAGGTACCTAATGCATTAATCTCGAATATTATCGGATTCATTGTGACTTTTCTGCATTTTTTTTAATAAAATGTTATGTAGTTATAATTGCGTCTGGGTCTTCTTTCTTACGATTTTTAAAAGTCAATCTGTGAAACGACAAGTTAGAAACCATTGTAATTTATACCTATGTTTAAGTATTTAGTATGTTTTTGCAGACGTTTCTGGTGAAAAGTTTATAAATTCTTATTTTCATTATTCACAAATGGAACTAATAATAATTTCAGTGATTTTTCGAAGACTTCTTAACATATCGTTATTGTAAGAAATTGTGTATTGTAAAAATATTGTAAAATTCTTGAAATAAATTTGCTTTTCAGCAATCGATTGGGAGTTTTAATTATTATTCCAGTAACTCACAATACCTATTGAATTCAATCCGGTATTTTCTTGTTTTGTTAGCGGTCCTCTCAGATAATATTGGTGTAGGATAAAAAATATCTCGGTAGTAAATTATGATTCGCACATAGATTTCGAAAAGTCCAGAGATTCGAGCCGGGGTTTGAACCCGAGACCTGGTAGCCCGCATGACGCGTGCTTAGCCAATCGGCTATAACTTCTTTTTTAGATATGGATTGGTCCATTAAAACCTTTTCAATCTTAATTCATATCAGAGCAGCGACTATTTATACCTAGTCCATTTTTTTTTTGTGAAAAAATAAACGAAAATATGATCGTCTAGTCACTAGACAATATCACACACACAACAATAGCAACACCATGTATTTGTACAATGCGAGGTAATATTTTTAAGTCAGAAAATTTAACCTGAACAATTCTCATAACTTATCATATACACCTGTCATTCAGCAATACTTATAAGTCTGATGGTTCCGATACCTATTCCTTGGTACCTACATAATATGTAGGTTTAACACATCCTAGGTATTGAGTTGCGGTGAGCACAGCGGTCCATTTGATTTGTTCGAGCTTGTCAAGTGCGGTTAGGGAGGGCACGCAAGCGGGAGCTATGTACTAGAGAACGACGCTTGAACCTGTCCAATTAGAACGGTTTACAGTGACTAACTGCGATCAAGTTGGTTTTGGACCCAATTTATGATAACCTTGAATGCTAAGCTTGTTTCCTACTAAACCTGCGTTATGGAAACCTAGTTAGTAGCGACAATAGTGTCCATCAAGAATCAAACACTGTGTATCCATGAAAACTACGCAAGGAAGATAGACGACCTGGGCATCAATCCCACGCAAAACCAATCAAAAACCATATAAAGTAAAAACATGATTCCGCTAGTTTAAAACAATGTAGGTACTAGGCAGTTCAGATTGACAGTGCACATTTTTAAATGAGTATTGAAATAGATCTGATATTTACCAAGAATTGCGGATTTCACGCCGGATTTTCCGCAATTGATGCCTGAAACAGTCTATTTACAAAAAGATTGTCGGTGTACATTGAAGTACCTAAATTGATCTCATGAAAAGGGATTACAGCATAGTACTCACATATTCGTATTTTTTTTAAAACAAATATTCGACAATGTAAATTTTGTTTTTGCTAACAACTACTTACTTCTATAAGTAACGTAAATAGGTATGTGGTTTGAATGCATGGCCATATAAAATAAGAGAGGCTCGCAATGTATAGTACCTGCATTTACAAGACCAACAGATTGCAAGACCAAGAGCGATGGGCAATTACTGTAGTACCTACTGAAAATTTACGTGTGGAGTTCAATGGTACGGAAAAACACATTCATTACATATGCACACTAGCCCAGAGGTCAACGCACGCCACGTTTGCCGCCATGAACGTCAGCTAATACGTGCAAAACTGGTTGAAACAAGATACCGCCGGATGTAGCTAGTTTGAACCAGCTATTACAAGACCGCGCTGGCCGGAAATCAAACGAAAACGGATACCCGAGGCGTTTTTCTGCTTGAACGGCCATTTGAGGAATGCGGGCGATTGCTTTAGATTTTTACACTGGATCTTTTTAATCGCATAGTTAGAAGGAATAGTTATTTTGTTTGTTGTGTTGCTAGTTGGTTTAAATTTCCTCAGTCACCCTTTTTGCTTCTGTAACTGTAGTCTTGTAGTTATATTTGCTAGTGGAACCACTTTGGAGCGGTTAAACTTTACAGAATTTTAAAGAGACACAATTTTCCAAAAGAACATACTCTACTTGCAATCGATTCCAGGTGAATATGACAATAGAAATGAATTTATACCAGACCGATAAACAACATAGTTTAACAACATGTTTATTAAAGCAACTTTCTATGAAGCGACACTGCGCGTCTCATACAAATCTAGTGAATTCTTCTCCATTGCTGTCAATTCAGTCTTTTTCACTTACCTCATTGTGACTGCTGAACAAAAGCTTTTGCTCCTCTTGTTTTTGTTTCCTGGACCATTGTGATTGTTCCTTATCGACAGCTGAAGCCAGACAGTAAAAGCTCCTTATTGTACCTTTTAATTATTGTATTGTAGGCAAGAAATTACAAAACATTTAATAAACCTATTGTTGATCACTAGACCTTAGTTTTCATGCACTCATAGGCCAACGATAGGTACCCAAATATTTATAAGTACCTACTTAAAATAAAAATAAATATTTTATTAAAAAAATAAACAGACTTAAAAAAACATTAAAAATAACAAGAGAATTTGTAGTTCCTTTAGTTTCGGTGCCAATTCTAGTAGAGATAGCTTGGTTCCTACCTAGTCCTAACGTAGTGTAAAGATAATGGCAACCGCAATCCAGCCATGCCAGCTACGACGAACATGACCAAGAATTAGAAATACAATGACAAAAACATTGGTGCTAATTCTGATGGTCACAAATTACGGATAAATTAATGTTGACCACATTTAGTTTAGTTGGTGTACTAATAGTTTTTTCTATGCTACCTACCAAATGCAGTAGTAAACTTAAATTAATAATGTGGCTATATCGAATCACTGTTATTTTTAGACACGAAAAGTAGTGCGCTGCGATTCAACAAAAAGACAGCCGGCGGGCTGTTTGTGATCACATAACAATGGGTTATTTGTACATACATGGTTTTCAATCACTCGCCGCGGTATGTATAGGTGCCAAACTCGGTGGATTTTAAAAGGGATATTTTCGTTCGACAAATTGTGTCAAAGCAAATCCACAAGTTTGTGGAACTTTCCGAAATTAACTTGTGGTTTTCTATTTTCAGTTACCTATAAGTAAACTTTTAGGTTACTTTTTAACATACTTTCATAAGGTCCTCGTTCTTGTTTCAGTGTAAACGAGCATCTAGGTTTTCTTATTGTTTTTAAGGGAATCAATTAGGTTCAATAGATCTATCTACCTAAGCCAGCGAGTCACGAATATTAATTAATGCTGATTTTGTCAGTAAAATCTTTAGTACTTGGCTGAGTTCATCGATCCTTTCACGCGGTAAACAAACTTCAGAATCCGTTCAATCGATTAGAACTGTTGTACAAATAATGGCCAGTAATTGTCGAGATGAACGGATCGGGAAGGCAAATATTCGCGGCTATCGTATTAACTGGACACACAGTGCACTCTCAGTTTACCGACGGTCAATATTCATTTATCGAAGTGATCGTCTCTGGATAGGCAGCACAATCTATTTGAATCGTAATAATATTTATTGATATAGTTACTTATCTAATTCGTTTCACCAAGAAAAGTACATCCGTATCCGTATTCAATTAAGCAGATCTACGCGAGACATCATTGATTTTATATTGTGTGAGAAATTACATCATAATAGTTGTTGTTGCCCGCTTGGCGCAGTGGTTTGTCGCGGGTTCGATTTTTCGCTGGGATCGCCCCCAGTCCATTGTACGCTACCCATAGTACAGGCTTTGCTTAGTTTTGGACCATACAGTTGGTATCAGTCCGGCGATATTTACAATTATTTATTTAACGAAATTAAATAAATTTGATAAGTTAAATTGAAATAAGACACAAAAATATTTTTATAATCTTCATTTAACAAGTACCTAGGAATCTTCAAGGTACCTACACGTAACATCAAAGAGGTACCGCAGGTAGTCACGATCATGGGATCCCTTTAATCCAACATCTTGAATATTAAAGAAGCTATTACGTTAACGGCAGATACATTATTTCGTACGGAATATACGAGCGGTGATATGCTCGGGCAATTTCTGCCTCGAATGAGGATGTATTTTGAATATTTTAATTTTTAAGGTACCTACTGATTGGTAGATTATTTACGCGTCGCTCGTCTAGACTTGCTAGCTATATGTATAGGTACCTACCTAACACCAGACCACATAATTCACTGACATATTACTAATCCCTCATCTCACACAAGTGAATTAAATATTAAGTACGCAAATAAAATGGTAGTAACCATTTTATTACACCGTCAAGAAGTCAACGAAGTTAACAATAATTACAGAAACATCCGAATCCTCTTGAACTTGCTATGTTAAATAAATAAACTCTCGACGTCTGAAGAACTAAGATAACAATTCTAAGCGACAAACTAAGTTAGCGTCTTAATTGACGCACCGCCCTTGATAAACTTGGAACAATATTAATATTTGTCAAGGGCGACGACGGTGGAGGCACAAATAAATTTTGTTGTATTAACGTTCACTTTCATACATATAGCAGGGCAACACCAGACAAGTCAATTAATTAGTTATTAGAAATTTGTGGAATAGGTATTAATACTATATACTAGGTGAAACAAAAAGGGTATGCAATTTGTTTTGCAACTTAACTTTGTAAATCTCAAACTATCGGCTTTGGGGGACAGTTGAAGTACTAAAGGTGTTGTAGACTTGTGAAATCGGTCAACAGCTGTATTTCTATAACACCTTTCACCTTTCACCTGATAGTTTTAGAATTACAAAGTTAAGTTTTGAAAAAAAAAGTATACCCTTTATGTTTCACCTTGTAGTATAAATCACTAGCTGTGCCCACGGACTTCGTCCGCGTAGTATTTAACGTAACAAAAATTTCGGGATTATCGGGATAAAAAGTATCCTATATGTTAATCCCGGTTATAAACTATCTGTGTTCCAAATTTCATCCAAATCCGTTCAGTAGTTTTTGCGTGAAGGAGTAACAAACATACATACATACATACATCCACACTCACAAACTTTCACATTTATAATATTAGTAGGATTGAGTAAAAAATCCTTTGACACATACCGCGCCTATCAATTTATGAAAACTTTGAATGTCAAACTACAATTAAGGGGTTGTATATTTTCGTTGCCAAGCTTTCGATGTGTTAAATTGTTAGTGTCGTTTTTTTCACTTTTGGCATAATGGATATGAACATAATGTGTAGTTGAAGTTGAACGTAAAGTGAACTTAACTTTTCTATGGTTTCTGGAAAACGACTCGGCCTCAAATTTGTTGCTCAGATTTATAAATAAATGTTTATTGACTTTGCAACTCTGCAAGTTCTTCCCATCGACAGGTTTCTTAACACTTTGAAAACTTTGCCGCCCAACGATTGTCGCGTTCTGACAGCGCGGCCTTAGCTCCGCCTGCTAAACTTATTTAAATTTGTTATCTAGTTTCATTAGAACTCTATCAAAATTCAAATTAAAGAAATAATCGCTTGGCTGGCGAAAGTGCCATTAGCAAATTGCTACACTCTTTATGAGCCGCCTATTTCGTAGTGATGAAACGTTGGATTAAATCAAATGAAAAAATAACATCAGAGTATCGAGTACCTTGATATCATTCTCACTCCAGCATATATAAAATGAAATTTATAAATATATTAAATAGGTAGATACCTATCCAGAAAACAATGTTGGCATGATATATACCGCTAGGTACGCGTAACACACGGAAAAACTTGGTGATAGCTATTACTTATTTTAAGTCAAATTAAATGATACTTACTTTTTATCCAAAAATATGATATTTATTTCATCACACACGAAGTCCGGGAACATGTTGTGCCGATAAAGAGTATGTCGCGAAACCGCTAAGCATCGAAGGTGTCTCAAAGTGCGCCTGATATCTCTCAGGCTGTGTTGGTTGCCGCTCCATCAGACTATGACAGAGAGGGAATAGAGAATACACCCGTCTTGGGTGTAAATTTAATGCGTTTTAAAGGGTCCCGTTAAAACCTGTCACCAACTCCTGAGGAACCCCTTCAACGCTTGCCGGGTTTGGGCCCTGGTTTCAGGTTACACTCTCTGCTCTTATCCATTTCATAGCAAATTTCCTATATTATAATAAAATATTCGATATACCTCACCATATTATATTGATATTACCAAAAAGGAACGCCCGGCCATAGAGACTTTGACTTGAAGACTTAGACCCGAACATAATATTAACTATCAAGTTTCATGACTTATAAATTACATTAGGTACTCATTTCGCTTAGAAATTTTAATAACAGACCGGACACGACCCTTCGGTACACCATTATTATTAAAAGCACTATTATTACATGCGATACTTAGAAAATCCCTAATGTGTGTAGATAATATAATATTATTTCACTACTTAAATACTTGAACGAACTCTTGGTTAAGTGGTTTGAGCGTAGGCCGCTCTGCTCACTGGTTCAAGTGGTTGCGGGTTCGATTCTCCCTGGGACTTTTTGTAATTTTCCCTGGGCCGGGTGGTACTGTAACCGCTCGCAGTCCATTTTACGGTACCCATAGTACATTGCTTAGATACAGATCATACAGTTAGTGTGTCGATATTTATTTATTATTTACTGTAATATTTACGCGGATATAAAAATATTGTTAATTTCATTTGGAATACAAGCCGGTAACGGGCGGCTGTATCCATGGACCCTATTGCGAGGTGTGAACTTTAGTCTTCCGAGGAAGCCAGCCAAAGATCGTACTCACATCGTACGGTATAAAATCTCTTTCATCGTGGAAACAAAGTGCCACGTCAACCGCAATGCGTGCCAGTCATGGTCTTCAGTCAATCATGCTCACTACAGGTTTTGATTTTCCACTCGAATTGCGCTGTAATCGATTACCTGCCGAGTATCGATGTTGTTCTCAGAAATTGTTTCGAGCACTGCCTCATTTTTGACTTGACGGGCTCTTGAATTATGATCTGCCCGTTATTTTTAGAACAAAATACTTTGCATTTTTAAATTGTATATCCATTATTTGAGGAATGAGAAAATGATTTTTTAATTAGTTTTATAAGTACAGGTTGATTTTTGTTTTATTTGCAAAATTAATGTTTATTCAGTAAATTGTTGTTTTTTTATAAGTAGGCATAACAATTACCATTTTCAGTATGCAAAATAAATAATTTATTGATGATTTGTAATTATAAATATTTTAAAGTAATAATGGAGACAAAAATAAAACCTTCCAGATTTCAACAAGAGATAATTGGGCTGATATTTCAGCTTGATTAATTACGTATATAAATCAGGTCCGAATCCAGGCTTTTCGCTGGAAATGTTAAACAAAATGGACAGGGATTTCGAGGAAAAATAGAGAATTTGGTAATAGTTTTGTTCAGGAAAGTACGTATCTACTATATATTAGCTTTACTCGCGTCGGTATTCAGAATTTGTGAAGTCAACAAATTTAAAGTGTATCTTATTTCAATAATATAATGACTTTTATCAGTGAACTAGTAATAATAAAATGGCAGGAAAATATTATTGGATGCAGTTGACTCAGTATATTCGGGGATCTCGCTATATCACCAAGCCGTGGAATTCGAAATATTAGTTACATTAATCTAAACTTCATCCGGCGGTGCAGGTAGGAACTGATACAAGTTATGATAGTATCAAGTATCGACCTAAAAGTTCCAGTTTCGAACTCTAAGTTAAGCAATTAAAATTAATCACCGCAACTACGCTGCACAGTCCGTTTTTGCTCATAGTGTATTATGTAGGGATGTTCCTCGTAGATTTTGGATAAGGATGGGCCAGATTCTGATATAAGGTACATTTTCAACCAGTATTTTTTATTTAAGTCACCTAACGACGACCTGAGAGTTTTAAAGTTCCTTGCACAGCAAAATGCACAACAAATATAAATTTATTGTCAGTCGAAACCTTCAGTTAATTAATATTACCAGTGAAATAAATTTTAAATTATTGAAATCTAATGAAATTATTCAAATTATCATATGATTTCAAGTATAACATATTTAAGTTATAATTTTATAATGGACTAGCTGAGCCCGTGACTTCGTCCGCGTGGAATTTAACGCCCGCTCCCGCGTTCTAAGCCCGCGCGACAGGACCCATTTTTTTCATTTTTGTTTTTCTTAAATAAAAGTATCCTAACTTATTGCTTATAACAACAGCTATCTACCAGTGAAAGTCCCGTCAAAATCGGTCCAGCCGTTTTGGAGCTTACCCGGAACAAACACACAGATAGACACATTTTTAAATCGCGTTTTTGTTATAAGTACTTTGTGTACTTTCATATGCATTTAGTGAAAAGGTGTTATTTTGATATTACAAACAGACACCCAATTTTATTTAGTTGTATAGATAGATTTTCCGTCCGAATCCCCCCATCACTATTTCAAACAATTTTAATAGCAACTCCTGATTACTATCTGAATACAGTGTGTGGTGATTTACAGTTGCAATGCGGCCGCCACTGTTTGTTGTCAAACGGTTTGTTGAAAAATTTATAGAATACTATCACTAGGTAGCTTAAAACCTCATTTAGTTTGTATTAAGAGTCGATTTATTGCACGCACTATGTAACATCGTAAAGTATCCGCTATGAAAAGTATTCGCTTTTACCAAATTCACATTATCAATGATGGGTGTTCTAACATTGTGGGTATGTCGTATATTTTGCGTATTGTACATTTTATGATGGAGAGTTTGTAACTGCATGGCGAATTATGATTGCAGAGAGAAGCACTTAATTGTTTTTTGTTCTTCAAATGACAATGTGCTATATGAATACCTACGTAAAATTATAATTATTACTTAAGTATACTTCAAAATAGGTCTTAAAGTATTTTTTACAAAAAACTGCGACGGGTACTCTACCAACTCCTCGATAAATTATGTTCGCATCTTTATCCAGGATTCTGGTTTGGGTCTCGCGTGTCTCGTAACCTTTACATTAGGAGCGAAACTTATCTTTTTGCTGTGAGGCCGTGACGTCAATGTAATCGAAACGGGGTACGTGGAACAGCGAATGGCTGTCAGGGGAACCGGAACAGAGAGTTAGGAAGCTGAATGCGCTTGGATCTTGAAGATAGTGCTACAAATAGAGAGGTATATATATTATATTTATACAAATAAATAAAATTGGAGTGTCTGTTTCTAATATGAAAATAACACCTTTTCACTAAATGCATATGAAAGTACATACAGTACTTATAACAAAAACGCGATTTAAAAATGTGTCTATCTGTGTGTTTGTTCCGGGTAAGCTCCGAAACGGCTGGACCGATTTTGACGGGATTTTCACTGGCAGATAGCTGATGTTATAAGCAGTAACATATTTTACCTTAATTTAGAAAACCAAAAAAATAGATAACAAATGCTGCCTGTCGCGCGGGCTCAGAACGCGCGAACGGGCTTTTGCGAAAGTAGGTATATAAAACACGAATTATCGACTCGCAAATGTTAAATTACATTTTTGTTAACTTAAATTCCAAGCAGACAAAGTCGCGGGCTTAGCTAGTATATCCTAAGAATAACTGACACTGCCTCGCTGATCGTGTTAGGTTGTCAAAATCAAGGTAAAGTAACCAAAGCGGGTTGGAACATAGAGAAAATTATTTCAAACAAATAATAAATAGGTACGTACTTTTCTCTACTCTCAAGTACGAAATTCTGTAATTATAATGGTGTACAGTTATTTAGTTGAACGCTTTCATTAAATATCAATGTACCATACATTGCTATTTACATTGCATACCTATTATGATTTCATGGAAATAACTAATGCAGGTTAATAATTTTCACCTATATATTTATTGTATTTTTGGAGTGATAAAATATGGCTGGATACAGGGGTAGAATGGAATAGAATAGAATAACTCTTTATTGCACACTTATGTTCGGAATAGATCAAATAACATAAAAAAACAATAGTGTACATTGGGCGGTCTTATCGCAGATTGCGATCTCTTCCAGACAACCTTTGGTGGTAGGTAGTATAAATATACGTATAAATATTGTGAGAATGACACCAATCCCAGTGATACTAATCCCAGACTAACCAAACCAATGGCACACACTGTTCAGTGAGCCAAATCAGTAGGATACCTACTCCAAACGGTCGGTACTAGAAAAGTGTATAGTTACAATGTGTTTCCAAAAATGAATTTTGCACTTCCAGTAAGTTGTATTCATACATTCTCTGAATCGGGAGAACAGGGAGGTATTCGGGTCGAGCAAATAAATTCAACAAATCCCGAGTACGGCCACCGTTGATCTACATCAGCCTCTAAATGCACCAATACGTCGTTGGGGCTTAGTTGTCAGTGTTATGGGTTTAGATGCGATTAACGCTCGCTGTGGATGTTGCCTCGCTAACCTACTTTATTTATAGACTGTTTGCGCAGCTATTTGGTGCAGCCGTACCTAACAGGGATGTGAATGCATAGGTTTGAAATTATCCGAGCTGCGTATGTAGCACATAGCACACGGCCATTTAGAATTCGTCATTTATAAATGTTTTGCCATTGATCACGCCCTATTTACACAAGTGGATTCGTTGTTCAGCTCACCACGCTGAATAGATATGAAAATTGATGAACAGTTTTATTTCATTTTTATTCACAAGTTTGCATAAGTCAAAGTTAGATATCTTTTGAAGTTCGTATCATCTGTAGCTTTTTGATCTCAAAAGGGCGAATATTAATGAAGGCAAAGAAAAAGGTCTGTAATTATTTTTAACGACAAAGAAAAACATTCAGTATTTTACTTTGATGATACTTTTATCGGCGTTATTTTGAGTAAGCTCGCAGACTTTTTGCCAGCATGAGCTAGTGTCCATATCTGATGTCAGTGTACTCAGGACATCTGGAGGATTTGAAAATGACCTAGCAACGACATTAGTCGAAACCAACACCTTTAAGTCCTCTTCCAAAGCACAAACCGAGGTTAGTTGTTAATGCCAACAGCTGGCACATACTTAGCCAAACCATTTTATGTTTTAACCTTTAATATTTTAGAAATAATGTGTGATATACTTACATTAATCTTATTTATTCCAGCCCTAAAAAATCAATAGCACTAACTAGTGGTCAACTTTTAAAAGGTTTTAGGTAAAATAAGTGAGTGCATAAAAGAAACTCAGTATGTGATTTTCATTCTAAATATAAGAAAAATATGACCTACTTTAACTTTTAAACTATTTATCAAATAACGAACCTATTATAGATACTTACCCTTTTGCCTGTCCTAAGTCAGGTTTAAAGTATGAAGGAAATCAGATCATACTAGAGATCATTCGCCAATGATAAGACAGCTTACACTCAGTCTTTCTCTAGTCCAATGGTGCCACACGTTTAGGGATAACTGACACTGTCAGTCGTTGTACATAACATTTGTTAGGCTTCATTTTATTTATAATTTTATTAGTTACGCGCAAGCATTAATTATCACGGAAATGCAAACGCCCTTATTTAACCTAACACCCTGTATAATGGAACAGTGGTAGATCCAACCCATTTCACTGACTGACTGACAGTTGTGTAGCTTGCGATCAAAATTATGTATGTCTGATTAGTTATTATGTGAATAGAGTATTAAATCTTGCTGTTATCATTAGGCTGGGAAATATAAAATGTCCCTTAGAAACACAGAAGTGTTATTTACTCCAACAACGGTGTGAATTAAGTCACTGATGAGATGCTACTTTTGCGTAACAAAGTTTCGAGCGGCCATAAACCATGAACTAATTTGTCAAACTTACAGTCAGTGCTAAGAGCAGGTGGCTATCGCGCGTTACAGTTATCACATTAGACCTTCGACCTTTTTACTTGCATTTCATAGGCCCTTTTTAATAAATCGATCTGTATTCTGAGAGCGAGATCTTGAGTATGCGTTTGACATGATATATACCTAGTATATCTGAAATAGGTGATCATCAATATTTACTCTAGTGCGTCTAGTAATCTAGCGGTTCCGGGTTCAATCCCCATACTAGCCGTAAAACTGAGATGAGCTCACTCCTAGCACAAGCATATTAGATTAGTTGGAGGGGCTAACGAGACATCTAGCAATGTGATAATCTCGCAATTCTAGGCACTTCCTCCATGGATTAAGGTTAGGTACATGTAGGAATATTAATGTATCTGTAATGTCAACTTAAAAAAAATATTATGACACAGGGAGTTGCTATATGTATATAACCCTTCAGCCATAGGTGATCTATGACCCTGTTTCTCCCATGTTATGCTATTCTCCTTGTGGTTAATTACCTATTCATCTATTATCAAGTTAATAAATAATTGTTTAAACTAAATTACATCCATACGAATACAATCAGAGCTCGAGATGTTTACAATTCCGCTCAAAAGTCCTAGATAAGTTCAAAGCATTGTTCTGTAAAATTTTCAAGACTCTGAAACTAAGGTCCGTATTAATAAATCAATCTCAAGTTTGAGAGCGGTCTTGAGTGCGCTTTTGACATTTAATTTTCTACTAGTCTGAATATATATAACTCAAAGGTGACTGACTTACATAGTGATCTATCAACGCACAGCCCAAACCACTGGACGGATCGGGCTGAAATTTGGCATGCAGGTAGATGTTATGACGTAGGCATCCGCTAAGAAAGGATTTTGATTAATTCTACCCCCAAGGGGATAAAATAGGGGATGAATAACAACGCGGACGCGGACGAAGTCGCGGGCACAGCTAGTATGACATAAGAATGACATTTCCAATAGCACTCTCAGACTTGAGATTGATTTATGAAAACGGGCCTAAGTATGCATCATCAAGATGTCTAAAGCCAAGACATTTCCGAGAGAACAGCTCCCCGAGTCGAGGATAGTGCGAAGCAGCTAATTGTACAAACTTGTGCAATTGAAACTCCAATATTATAATCTCGGTTGCAATGGCGTTGTTTTTGCCGCAGCCCGCCATTAAACGCTTGTATCTCGGGTAAACACCCGCAGACTGTCGGGCTAACTGAAATGTTAATAATATGCCAAATTATATGCAGGGAGGCTGGTACTCTGTATAAGATTATGCATCAACCCTTTCGTTATGTGTTGGTATTGTTATGGCGGATTAAGATGAACGAGCGTCATAAAACGGATCTTATGATATAATTTAGTGTACTTTAAAACGTAGATTTGGAACGAGAACGGCTGAAAATAACGCAAAAGGTTTTAAGAAAATGAAATGGATTCTTTTGTTTTCTTTAAATTTGTTCTTGGGGAAATGTTGTTATATTTTATGTTGTCTGCCGCTTTGATGAGGCCTGATTTCTGTGAAAAATTGGGTTTTAAGAATTAAACTAGAGGAGAACTCACTCGATACGAAACTCACAAAATTGTATCCCATATTTAACTATGGAAGGGGTAGAGTTATCCTAAATCATTATTTAGTGGATGCCTACTGTATCAAAGGTACCTATTGTAAAAATGTCATGTTTCAGTCCCCAGTGGTTTAGGCTGTGCGTTGATATATCAGCAGGCAGCGTTTTTTATTTTATACATTTGGTTAGGTGAATTGTACATTCTGTAACTAAGCACCTACTATGTATTTCTATCCGACAGAAATACACAGGTAAACCTATACCTACGCTATTGATAATTCTGGTTCTAAAATATTCCCAAATAAACTTAAAGCTACCTGCGATCTGATAGAAACCTCCGACACTGATTCAGATATAAATAACAAAATCGAACTGGATCGCAGTGATAGATGTTGGTCCGTCCGTTACAACAACTAAAAAAGCAAAACCCTCATTCCGACATAAACACACAAATAGAAGCTGTAACGGGCTGCGAGTCAGATTTATATCGGCGTTACATAGAGCCTGAAGGAAAATTGGCCAGAAAAAGGGTCGCGAAAAATATTTCAATATGCCATTCACATTTTTTACGATCGTCATGTGTGCCGCCTTACGATTGTGCGGAACCGCAATATCGGGCTATACGTTCGTTTCTATTCCTTTCGCTAGTTTATCGACGGGTTGAACAGTTAAACAAATTATGGGGGTTCCTTTTTCCAAATAGTTCTGATAGATGTTTGGCACCCACCATTGTTTATCCGAAAAGTTCAGGTTTTCTTAATACCAAGTTTATAAATCATCAGGAGTCTTACTCTATTCACCGCTGGCATCTCGACTCGCAATTCGTGAAAACTGACGTATTTGAATACGTCAATTTTCATTGATTTTCTATAGTAAAACTGACGTATCGCGTATTTGAATATGACAATTTTGAAAGGTTTTCTACAGGAAAATAATCCTGTATTTGTGAAAAGGAAGCAGTAAGCAGTGATGGCTGATTGATCACTACGCGTCCTGCGGGCACAAAGTCCTATGTGCGAGTCATAACTTTAATACGATTATCACTTGCTTACGACAAAGGACACTTCGGAAAGAAACTTGCATATTTTATAAAACCTAACTAATTTTCGAAATACTTGCGAAGTCCTCCAACACACGCACTGGGTAAGTGTGGTAGATTATGGCCTGAATGAATGATATTGAGGGGAGGCCCGTGTCCAGGGCTAATAACGTTAAAAGGGCTTATTATTATACATGTATTATCTTTTATGTGGTACTAGCTGTGCCCACGGACTTCGTCCGCGTAGTATATAACGTAACAAAAATTTGGGGATTATCGGGATAAAAAGTATCCTATATGTTAATCCCGGTTATAAACTATCTGTGTTCCAAATTTCATTTAAATCCGTTCAGTAGTTTTTGCGTGAAGGGGTAACAAACATACATACATACATACATACATCCACACTCACAAACTTTCACATTTATAATATTAGTAGGATCTTTCGCAGAATTCATCCAGTTTTTTTTTCAGTTCTCGTTATTATCAGAATTCAGTAATAAGTAAAGAATTAAATTGTAAAACAAATCTGAAATGTTAATCATTAAAATAAGCAGAGTCCTTAATGAACAAAAATATGATCTCTTATAGCGATCTTAGGTATGATGTAATTTCACCATTAGCGGAATGTTTCGATTCTCAAGTTGTAGGCGTTAACGATGTCCCTCATTAGACTGAAGAGATTTTCCTCTTTGTAGGACCAATACAAAAACTTCAATCAAAAATAAAGTATAAGTGTACCGGCATTAAGCTTATTTTTAAATTTTGTATTTAATTAACAAAGTTAACTTCATTACTTATTTTAATTAAATAGTAATAACAATACAATTTACACACTTTTTTTAGCAATTTTACGGAACACCCACGGAATAGTAATGTGAAATGAGATTGTTAAAAAAAGTTAATGGGGTGATTTCGGCAACGCAATCTCATAAAATTATTTAAACGTCCCGTAATAAAAGAGGCCATACGGCAGCCTATAAAAATCCTCTTAATTGCGTATAGAAGGGCCGGTTCGTGAGGTTTCTTTTATAACTGAAATTAAATTATCTCCTCCCTTTTACATTACGAATTAGAAATCGACGAAATGCTTGTATAGGTAACTTTGCTCATAGTCAGTCTCTTTAAAACAAACAAGTCCAGTTACCAAAGTAGCTCCGCCACGCTGTAATATCATAACTTCAAAACATTTTGGTGTGTTATTTCCCTCTGTGGGATCTTTTAATTACAGTCTGGCCTAACATGTATCATAAATTCTAATGGAGTTCAGACCTACCACCACGGGGCGGCGACCGGCCCTCCACTGCGGACCAAATTGCATTTTATAATGTAAAGTGAACAACCTACATGACATTGTGAACCAAAATATAAATACATATTATTAGCAAATAAGAGGGAAAAAAAAAATTAAATTAATCAAATAAGAGTGGGTATAAAGACAAAAAAATGATTTGAGCGACAAACGTATTGAGGCTAGACGATGTTGTCTCGGCGGCGGCTGGCGGCGGAAAGAGAGCGATGACTGGTGTGTCGCGCCTCTTATAGGCTTCGTATGTCCGTAGGGATGTGATCTCCAATACGGCCTCTCCTGACACGAGTCCGTCCTCGGGCTCCTTTAACTCTCCAAATCAGTTTCCAATAGCGGTAGACTTCTCGTCGACCCAGAATGCTCCCGTCCTTGGCTATGATAACCTTCATCCTCAATAGTAGTGGCTCCAGCTCCTGGTTGGTCTTCTTGTGGCTCAGGTGCGACGCTAGTCGATGACCCCACAGTAGGGTTCACAGCTCTGTTGCGTAGTAGCGTACACCAGAACAATCTGTCAAGCTAGAGTCACAACATGAAGCATAGCTTAATACAATAAACACCAGAATAATTTGTCAAGCTAGAGGCACGACGTGAAGAATAGCTTAATACAATAAACACCAGAACAATTTGTCAAGCTAGAGGCACGACGTGAAGAATAGCTTAATACAATAAAGACCAGAACAATTTGTCAAGCTAGAGGCACGACGTGAAGAATAGCTTAATACAATAAACACCAGAACAATTTGTCAAGCTAGAGGCACGACGTGAAGCATAGCTTAGACACTAAACACCAAAACAATCTGTCAAGCTAGAGGCACGACGTGAAGCATAGCTTAGACCATAAACACCAAAACAATCTGTCAAGCTAGAGGCACGCCGTGAAGCATAGCTTAGACAATAAACACCAAAACAATCTGTCAAGCTAGAGGCACGACGTGAAGCATAGCTTAGACAATAAACACCAAAACAATCTGTCAAGCTAGAGGCACGACGTGAAGCATAGCTTAGACAATAAACACGAAAACAATCTGTCAAGCTAGAGGCACGACGTGAAGCATAGCTTAATACACAGCTGATTCAAGTCAGAGGCACGGCGTGAGGCAAGTAACTTGGATCGGTGGTTAAGAGAAGAGGCACGACGTGAAGCGTACTCTTAACCTCTCAGACAGTCACTAGCTGCCAGCAACTCACCACCAAAGTAAGCAGCACATAGTTCGGGAGTCCACTCGCCATGCCAGGGAACAATGTACTCCGCTGCTGCCCGAGTCGTCTTCCCATAAGAGCCAGCCAGGAGTTGCAGTTCATACCGCCCATGACGCAGTATCTTTACCACGCGGTAGGGTCCCCGTATGCAAGAGTCCAGCTTGTAGCAATGATACGGGAGTACGCATACGACCCTGTAGGGACCACGCATGCCTTCCTGGAACATAGAACTTTGAACATCCTGCCTCGGTCATATACTATTGTGGCAGGTGTACCAAACAAAACACAGCTAAACAAGACACGTTTCAAGTCCTTGGCATCCTGCCTGTACATGGTGTACAGCAGCATGGTGTATAGTACTTAGACAAAGCTTTAGCAAAGGTCCGATAAAGTCAGTGTGAAGTCCAGTGGGTCAAAAATAGCTAAGACAGGTTCGTTGGTTAAGCTATGTATGACATAATCATGAGCATTGTCCAGTACAGTGCCCTATAAGAAAGATTTACCTTTCCTCAGTAATTTTGCGATGCAGGCGGTTTTAAAAACGTACCCTGCAATGTGCCGGCGAAAGTACCCTGCAAGTCCTAGTAGCTGGCGAACCTCTCTTGCATTGGTGAGTTTGGTAATTTAAACAGAGCATTAATTTCTCCCGAACTCGGCCGTACCTGACCATATCCATCAGTCACCCCCAATACTTCGTTAAACAAAAGAGCAAAATCTACCATATCACTTATTATCACTTGACGTTGGTTTCTCTAAGCAACCAGACCTGGTCATGTCACTATGACATGTATTTTACTCTCTCCAGTCTCTCTGAAATCTCAGAGCAGACCACTTATTTTCAGACCTTATCAGCCAGTCTCTCTAAACTCTTAGAGCAGACCGCTTGCCTTTGAAGCCAGTCTGTCTGAACTCTCAAAGCAAACCGCTTACCCCTGAAGTCAATCTCCCTGAGTGAATCGCCTCCACGATGCATTATGCGCCTGTTGACAGCAAGGACGTTGAAAGCGCTTCGCTGACCTCCCTCTTCAAAGTTGGTCACAGAGGCGCGTGCTGTGTAGGTAGCACGTGATCTGCCCGGGTCGCCGTGAAGACCAGTGACGCACAAAGCGCCTGCGGTGTTTTTTGCACCGGAACAACAGGTGATGCCAACCGCGTCGGTGATGGCGACCGCTCGCGTCAGCGCAGTCAGCGAACATGCCTGGTGCCGACTTGGTGCTTTGACGATGATGATTTGAGATGTTCCAGCCGTTCTAGCGACTGAGTTGCAGATCGCTCCTCCAACGCTGAAAGTCAAACCAAGATCGCCTCCATTGTGCTCCACAACGCATCATCTGGAGAACGATCTTGTTATCTATGAGCACGCTGATCTCGGCTACCGTGGCGGCTACGGTGGCCTGCCCGGTCCGAAATTCCTCTAACCAAGTCAAACTTTTTTTTTTCTTAAATCAATTGTAAAATGACAGTGGGCAATTTTACGACAAAGTCCAGAAAATCATGTCGGCACAACCGTAAAATAATATCTGCAATACACAACACAGATAGCAGACGACAATAAGTAGTGTCCACCCTCCAATCGGAATAAAAATATTACGCACACCTGCATTTACACTTTCAATGCTATAACACGTACCGCGTGTAATTTATCTTTATAGAATCTGAGGCACCAAATAAACATGGTTCGACTCACCGGATCCTGCTTCACGTATACTTGTGACCGTCATTGTCATCCGGATTCGACGATCACACCGTCGATCCCGAATCGCGCGACGCTCGCTCGAAGCGTATGTAGTGACCGACATAGCTCACATGCCACCGCACACGCGCAGCAACTCCAACGCCCGGCGCCTGCCACAGCATAACTGCAGACTCGGAAACTGTGAAAATCACGTCGATCCCGGACACGTAAGCCATCTCGCAAAGTAAAACGTCTATCGTTCGAATTACGATCCGGTCCATCGTTCGAATTACGATCCGATCTGTCGTCACTGTGGTCGCTTGGGCTGTGTTGGTGATGGTGACGTCACAGGCCTGTGTTTTGGCAGCGTCGGTACACAATCAAGCGCGTGCATGCGCGACGGGGTGTGGCGCCGCGATGACGGGGTATGCCTAGACTGGCGGCGCGGTGGCGGCAACAGTTGACGCGCATTTTCATGCGCGACTCGTGTCGTTCACGCGACCTTGAAGCTCGTGCTGTAGAACGTTCTTCTAACGCTGAAAGCCTGTTCATCATTGCCTCCATCATTTGCCTGAATGTACCATCAGGCATGCGGTCACGATGTCTACTCGATCGATGAGTCGAACTATTACGCCGTTGGGTGTGACGATGCTCCCGGTCTGACATTATCGTTATGAAATCAAACAAAAGATAGGATTACAAGGATTAGATCCCACTTCTGATATTAGCAAATAAGAGGGAAAAAAAAAATTAAATTAATCAAATAAGAGTGGGTATAAAGACAAAAAAATGATTTGAGCGACAAACGTATTGAGGCTAGACGATGTTGTCTCGGCGGCGGCTGGCGGCGGAAAGAGAGCGATGACTGGTGTGTCGCGCCTCTTATAGGCTTCGTATGTCCGTAGGGATGTGATCTCCAATAATATATAACAACATTATTACCACAGATATAGATTTACATAGATAACGCAAGTATCACGATTTGTATTGAAACCAAGCGTGCCGAATTTTTAACACCTACTGTGACGTCATTAGTGACGGCAAATCCAAACCGATTCAGACACCGATGCCGCCGATGCCCCTCCGCCCGCTACGATTCTCTTAAGTAATTATCTCGCTCATACTCATATTTTTATATCTGTAACTAGCGGCCCGCCCCGGCTTCGCACGGGTACATTGCGGTTACATTATTCGAGTTTTAGTAAGGATCCCTAATTTTTTTGAAAATATATTATAGCCTATGTCACCCGGGGATAGTGTAGCTTCCCAACAGTGAACGATTTTTTCAAATCGGTTCAGTAGTTTCGGAGCCTATTCATTACAATCAAACAAACAAATTTTTCCTCTTTATAACATTAGTATGATTGCGCGGACTGTAAGTTAGCGGCGACCAACCTTGACGCTTGGTCGGGGTTTCGTACACGCCAAGTAAATGCATTTGCGTTATCTATATCTGTGATGATTACCTGTGAAAATATAATAATAATAATAATTTTAGCCCTTTTGACGTCCCACTCCTGGGCACGGGCCTCCCCTCAGCACGAGGGGGATTCAGGCCATAATCCACCACGCTGGCCCAGTGCGGGTTGGCGGATTTCACATGTCTTTCGAAAATTGGTAAAATCTTCTAACACATGCAGGTTTCGTCACGATGTTTTCCTTCACTGTAAGCAAGTGATAATCATATAGAAATTATGATTCGCACATAGATTTCGAAAAATCCAGAGGTTCGAGCCGGGTTTTGAACCCGAGACCTGGTAGCCCGCAAGACGCGTGCTTAACCAATCGGCTATCACTGCTATCTATGAAAATAATAATTGAATTAATTGATTACTTACTGATTTATTTATCTCAAACAGAAGTACTTGCTTAAATATTTAAATAGCGTTTGAGTATTCAGCCGCAATATCCGCACGTTTTCATAAATCAATCTCAAATCTAAGAGAGATCTTGATAATATCATTCTCATGTCAAACGCATACTCAAGATCGCTCTCAGACTTGAGACCGAGTTATTGATACGGGCCGCAGAGATGCCAATTCAATAAAACCTCGAAAACACCAAGATTCACGTGTCACTGTGAAACTATTCACTATAAGGTTCCTGCACCGTCATGGACCCAATTATAAATTTAACTACAGTCCTTTGTGGTCAAAAAATCGATCACTGGTAGAGGTAGAGGACTGGCGCATGTAGCTCACATAACCTGAGGCCGTTTGATCAGAAATGTTCTAGAATGGCAACCACGATCTAGAATACTACATATGGGACGAGCTAATGCAAGGTGGAGCGATATTACACGCGTCGCAGGAAGCTGGTGTTTGCAGTACACAGTGATTACGGGTCTGTATCCAGCACCAGCTTCTTCATCTTCCAGTGAACAGTGAACAGTGCATGGCATAAAAATGTATTTCCATTTACAGATTATGTGCGCAAAGAAGTTAAAAGGTAAATAATAACAGTGTGAAATAATGGTGACGACCGCTTGGCGCAGTGGGTCGAGCGTAGGCCGGTCTGCTCACTACACCGGGTGGTTGCAGGTTCGATTAACGTCAGGGTTAATTTCGGAAATGTCTTTTCCCTGATCTGGGTCGACCCCAGACCATTGCATGGTACCCATATTACAAGCGTTGCTTAGTTTCAGACCATAGAGTTGGTGTGATCGTCTGGCAATAACAACAAGAAAAAAGAACAAGCAAACATTTTTATATTACTGGTACTTTTAACATAAGCTAATAACACTTGAACTAGTGAAGATCCAGCAAATAATATTATGTTTCACAATAGAGTACGCAGCAGTAGTCATTTATTCTATTAGGTGATTAAACACCCCTTGACGATTGATTAATTGGTCGGTGTCTTTTGGTCTACATACATGCCGCCAAGTTTCCAGTCAGGTTAAATCGCGATGATGCGATACTTTTATATGCCGATTGAATTGGGTGGTTGAAGCGAAGCTTCTATACGGATGTTCGGGGCGCTCGCCGCGCGGCCACTCTATCCGTGATAAGCGTCAGCAGCGTTACACGCTTCGCTTCTTACGGGCGTCCCTATACGGCACTGTTTTTTATCCTGATAAGTGTCGGTGAACTCGGTTAGTAGATCCCAGAGCCCCACCGACATGCTAAAGGCTGTGACCAGAGAGGTTTTAGTGGGTACGAATCCCACTCAACCCAGGCAAGAGGTACCCATATCTTAAGATGATTTATTCCTCGTGAACAAAACTAAAGGACGCAACTGGCACTCAGCATATGCATCGTAAATATGGAACAGTTAAATTGCGGGACACATGCTCAACATGGCGTGCGCTAATGGATTGCGCTAATGCGATAGTGTACAAAACATTGGACCGGCACGTTATTACCATGGGAATCGATGAACCGGCTGTAAATATCGCTCTAATTCGGAGCCAAAGCGTAGGGCTGCTGGTTTTGTTTTGAAATGACCTATTTTTGTGACTTATGGCCTATATGTTTCCATGAAATTATATTTTAAAAACAATCACTTTTCACTTAATATTATGTTATCTTTATACAAGGTGTTGGGTAAAAGGGTCGTATACAAGCCAATGATAATTCTTGCTTACACGTAACCAATAAAAATATAAATAACAGTGTTTTTGGTTATATAATAAACATACATTTAACAGAGGCAACCTAAAAAAATATACTGTACATACTCCCCCAACGTGTCCCCTAGCGGTAGCGAGCGACTGTGAGTTGTCTTATCATAAGTGAACTGCCTCTAGTATGATCTGTTTTCCCTCCACACTTCAAACCTGGGTTAGGACAGGCAAAAATAGCCAGGTATTAATAAGTAAATTATTGGATAAAGGTTACAAATTAATTACATATTTAGAATGAGAATTTAATACTAAATATCCTCATTCAATACGTCCCTTGTCTTACCTTACACCCTGTATACACTGACAGGAAATCTGCTTATCTATTTTGCGTGAACTACATTTTTAAGTACTGATGAAACACCTATTTTCATTTTTTTTCTGCCAAGATATTAAGACGAGCATTCGATGTAAGTACAATGGGTTCGTTAAGCTTTCAAACAAATACACTTTCGCATTTTTATTACTGAGGTACCTATGAGATAAGGAAAATAGCATTGCCAAATATTAATTATTTTAAGTTACGCAAAGCAAATAATAAAAAGTATATTTTGGCGACCCTATAAAGTTTATGCGCGAGGGCTTTTATTACGAGCGCGGGACTAATAAAGTAAGGCCGTTACATTCCAGCCAAAGTTGCATCGAAATAATTCAATGGATTTTGATAAAGTCGTAAAATGAACGTGTTACAGTGTCGTCAACCCGACCCACGAAGTAGGCGGCGTCAATACTTTCCAATTTAGCTAACCTATGTTCATTTAACCCTTTGGCACCCGTGATGTTTAATTCGCGCACATCCGAAGTCCCGTGGTCATATGCCGTATCGCGGCGTCAAATTACAAGTGTCGTAAAAAACCCTCTCATTGAAATTCTATTGGCATTATCGCCTTTTTGATGACTGTTTTAGTTTCTTGAATAAAGGGGCCGTATGTTACAAAGTAAACAATCAAACTATAACCACTCATGAATTCATTTAAAAAAAATCACTAAAAAGTCGGGAGGCCGTGCGTTCACTCACCAAGGCGTTAGTGACTGATGAATGAAGTATGATTTCTTTATAATACAAGCCAATTTTTTTTATTACTGTCTAAGTACGTGTGGAATATAATGCCAAATAAGAATAACATTCAAGCAAAAATATACCATGGCTTTTTAGAAAAACGGTTTTAATTAGCCTGCGTCCTGCAAACACAGTGCCACCGGGAATCAAAGTGTTAAGTCAGCGTATTTGCACGTAGGTCATTAATTACACTGCTTATGCAAAGTTCAAAAGTGCGAGAGGTCCAGAGTTGGATTACACTTATACTAGGTGAAACAAAAAGGGTAGGTATACAATTTTTTTTGCAGCTTAACTTTTAAATCTAATACTATCGGCTTTGTGAGACATTTGTAGTACTAAAGGTTTTGTAGACTTATGAAATCTCTCAACAGCTGTATCCTGTACCACCTTTTGCTTTTTAAGTTTCCTCCAAAACTGATAGTTTTCGAATTACAAAGTTAAGTTTTGAATAAAAAAGTATACCCTTTCTGTGTGTCAACCTGTAGATAGTCATGGCACAAGATTGATCTCTGGAGGGACTAAATACCAGGGCAGGGATGTGACAACTTCACATCAATAGTAGTATTTTAAATTATTATATTTAATTTGATTTCGTAGAGAAAATGCAGAATGTCAAAATCATTTTGCAAAATCTCTACCAATTCGCGTTTTTGTTATTATACCCAAATAATGATTATCTATACGTACCTACTTACGTAACATTAAATACATAAAAAAAACAATTTAGATGGCAATTGTAGTATAAAATAACAAAAATTATTCCAAATGACTGAAACTAAATAATATTAGATTGTTCAACTTGTTAAGATAACAGAAATACTTAGAACACCTGAGGGATCGAAACAACAAGTTGTTACGATCAGACTTGGTAACAAAATAATAAATTACTTGAACTAAATTGTGTTATAATAGCTGACGCCGGTGTCCTTTGAGTTTGTTTATAGAGACGACTTATTGGTTTATACAGATAAAATTCCAACAACCTAATGATTAACTAGTAAAAGGTTTCTGTTTTTACGGCACTTTTAAATGAACATTATGACCCTGTGATAAATTCAGGAACGAAGTTACCCAGGTACCTACTGGAATAGGGAATATAGATGAGTCGTGAAATCCTTTAAAAATGTTGCAATGGGGTTTTAATAACTAAAAACGTTCAAGAAACTGTAACAGCCGGCTCTGGAATTACACGAATTACATTCAGAAATGCCGGTAGATAGCGTTAGTAGTATTCATAAAGGGTAAAATATAGTATAAAATTTAAAAATTTTTATAACTGTCATAAAACTGGACTATATTTTATGAGCTCAGAATGCCTCTTTCATAAGACATCCCACTTTATTCGAGAGCCAAAAAACTTATTTGGTTTTGCCGTAGTCAGGTAAATTGTTAACCGGTAGTATGCATTATTGTTCCAATTTCCAATCTTCAGTATCATCTTAACAAAACTTGCAATAACGGATCTTTATACTGACAACGCTAGTTGTTGTAGCTACCTTAACATTATAAGGTTTTCCTTCAACGTGGTCCTATTTCATGTCATGAAGTATTTCCTTTTATATTTCACAAAATATTAGGAACAATCCTAGACCACTCAGATCTATCTGAACGAATCAAGGAGCTGAGAAATATTGGATCATTTTTTTCCCCAATGATCCTAAAGGAAATTACATTGCTCGTTTTCGTGGCGTCTTGACTGTCACTATGGTTACCGACGACTTCTTCATTTCCTGCCGTATCCGTATCGAGATTACTCTTTTGTGAATATACAGGAATAAAATATTTTATTATGAACGGATTAGAGTGAGGTTTGAGCCCTTTAAGTGTTACCTAATAAATCTGGGCTTAAGTATGCTAATTCTTAAGCGCGTAATACAATTAAACCGGATTGGTTTTTCTTACTTTGGACAGACCCAAATTCGCGCTGAATCCTAGTTGTTCTGTTACAAGATTATAGTCAATATATGCCCATGCTATGACACCTTAACGCAAAACACTAACCACATACTCAAACGTCGCCCTATCTTCAACAGACCCCAATAAACCATGAAGATACGTGTTCTACATATTAAAAACGTGGATCCATTTATCTATATATATATAATAAATCTCGTGTCACAGTGTTTGTGGTCACACTCCTCCGAAGCGGCTCGACCGATTTTTATGAAATCATTTGTGACTTTGGTAGGTATGAGAATAGTTCGTAAATTATATTTCATACTTAATCTAGAAATAATTTATATGGCAACACAACGTTTGCCGGGTCAGCTAAGTAGTAACAATATAGAAAGTTTAATTAGGTAGCTACATAGATGCAATTAAATTATACATCTCACTTACCAAATTCATCATAATTAGTATTCGCGCACCGAACTCGAACGTCACGCCATCTGTCCTCTAGTATCGGAACCAAACTCAAGAACATTGAAGCAACGACCTGAAGAATGAACTAAGGAGTGAATGCCAGCCCAGCACAGTCACTGCTCAATCCGTTCATCCGTTAACAATTTACATACAGTACTCACTCGTTTAAAATACGCTAACCAATATTGTCTGAACTGAAGCACCTCCCTCTTATAAAAATTGTATTTTTTTTCTACCGAAATATACGTATACCATTTTGAATTATAAAATATACGAATCATTGAAGAGCCCTGCAATCCCAAGAACCAGTACACGAACCAAACAGCTTAGAATCGCCAACAATTGGCTTAAAACGAATCAATGATACTTAAAATAAAACGTAGTTTATAATAATCATATTATTCTGTAATATATGTTAGTATAGTTGTTAGTCCACAATCTGACAATACGTCGACCGCCAACAACATTTGTTGGACTGCCAGATATTGTAAAAACCTATAACATAATATCAATAGCCCGATTGTTCCGATGGAATGAAAAATAAGAATGCATGCCATTGTAAGTTGACCCGAGCTATTGAGTGGGTAAGAGCTCTTAGCTTCCCAGGGTACAATAGCTCTTGAGTTTGGAGGACTCGTACGGGGAAAACGAATTGACTATGCGTAGTTATACAATATACGTACCGATTTGTAAACGTGTATTTATGCATAAGTATTATGAAAACGATGGATTTAAGATTTGTATAGTTTTGTATTGTGTTTAATATGTATTTGGATGCTTGGGATCGAAATCACAAAGATTTGCGTGGTGAACCAAAATTAAATAAATAAAAGTGAAATTTAATGCTGACACGTTGACTTGCATCAATTCACTTTGTTGGTAGGTTGTGGGTTAATTAGGGGTAGATTAAACCTTGAATCAAAATTTCATTGAAAAGGGACAATGGAAACTTGATATCCTCCATAAAACGGATTTACTAAAAGTTTATCTAAACCGTGGTAAAAGTATCGGTACAAAACATTAGCTTAGCTGGAGGCGCTAACAGGAATATTAGTAATGTGATCAAGTCACATTGCTATTAATCGACGGATCGGGCTGAAATTTGGCATGCACAGGTAGATGTTATGACGTAGACATCCGCTAAGAAAGGATTTTGATTATTTCTACCCCCAAGGGGATAAAATAGGGGATGAATGATCCCGAAATTTTTGTTAAGTTAAATTACACGCGGACGAAGTTGCGGGCACAGCTAGTATTTATATTTAAAAAAAGAAAATAATATATTAATGAGAAGTTTATTTTTTCTACAGGTACGTTTTTAATTCTAAAACTAACTGACCAGCTGCTGAGTCTAAACGTCGTAAAATAATACGACAAAAACTTATTTGAAGAACAACTTTATTGGCGATATCATGACATCACTGATCCGTCATAAAAATATGTATCGGCATTGTAAGAAAAATATTACTTGAACTTACGTTCCCGTCCCTGGACTTACACGCGAAAATAAACATTCAATTTGCACATTTTATGGACATGATAGGGGACAATATCGCTTGGCGTGCTGATTCAGGGATATTGAAATACAGGACATTGTGTGAATACAGGTGTGTTTGATGGTCATAATTTTGTTAACTAGCTCGTTTAGGGGTCAATATGTTAGCAAATCAAATAAATAAATAAATATCGCCAGACGAACACCAACTGTTTGGTCCCAAACTAAGCAACACATGTACTATGGGTACCGTACAATGGACTGTGGGCGATTTCAGTGACACCCAGACCAGAAAAAATTACGGAAAGGCCATTTCCGAAATTAACCCTGACGGGAATCGAACCCGCAACCACCCGATGACAGTGACGCGAGCGGCCTACGCCTACGCTCGAACCACTGCGCCAAGCGGTCGTCAAATAATGTCACGACGAATGTGGCGCCGTCTAGTTTTATAAAATAAAATAGTTACCGATAATTATAATTGCTATAATAATTTAATGTAATGCATATTGAAAATGTGTAAGCAACATAAACGTAACGTAAGACTAATTAACTTACTATAAGTAGGTCTAGATAGTAAAAATAGATTATTTTTTATTGCATATTTTTCAAGTAGTAGGTACTACCTACGCCGGATACGTTGCGACGAATTGAAATGCGACTGACAAACAGTGTTTGAATCAGGATTTATATGGGACTTTAGGGTAAGTATAATATCTACTATATAAAAATAAGTCGAGTTTTCCTTCCTGACGCTATAACTCCAGAACGCACGAACCGATTTCCACGGTTTTTCATTCGTTGGAAAGGTCTCGGGCTCCGTGAGGTTTATAGCAAAGAAAATTCAGGAAAAATTTCAACAGAACGCGGACGGAGTCGCGGGGCACAGCTAGTTACTTATAGAATTACAATTCAAAAGACAGGGAATTATAAAATGACTTAAATCTAAATAATCCCTGCTATATTTATTACCTTCCTATAACTCTATATTTTCAGCGGCTAATCCACTAAATGACAACAATTTGGAACTATCACGGAAGCTTTACTTGACACCACAATTATTTAACTGTATCAGCTGGGCTTGGAATAGTTCGCAAATGTTTTAGATTAATGGGGAACTAAGGATCTAACTATTTTGATTGCTGGACGGTCTACACTTTCTTACCTACCGGTTTTAGGAATTTATGATGGACTTATTTGCGGGTAAATTTGAAAGTGGTCTTTTTAGTAGGTACTTCTTCTGGCTAGGAATTATTATCTTTATTTTTTAAGGCCAATAAACTGAGGTGAAGACTCTTTCAGCTGGCTGTTATTATTTAATGTGAGCTACTAATGGCTGAATATTCAAATTGCAGACCAATAGTATCGCTTCATTTCCTCTCAACTTGAGCAAAGCCGGGTGAAGCTGGGGAAATGAAGCGATCCTATTGGTCGACGTAGGCGAGCTCGCTTCATAGCACAAGCAAGTGGACGATCACCCTAAATTTATGTTTGGTGTTTCAACTGACTGAAATATTAAATATCTGTTTGGTGACTTTAATATTTTACTAGCCTTAATTGAGACCCTTAATTGCTTGAAACATATTTTACCCGCATTTTGTCAATAAATTGCAATTCTCTGAATTGTGTAAAGTATGTTCGCCGATGTATCTTTCTATTTTGTCTGCAAATCATAGACCAGTCGTTAGTCGCCCACTGGTGGAACTAGGTAGATCCTGTAGTGGCTGACTAACCTACCCTACTTCCCTAACCCTATACTACCTTATTTCGTAGCGGGCTACGAAATAGGGTCACAGGAAGCTGGTGGATGTGCCCCCCTCGCCAGCTCGCAGTCGCCATGCTAGAAGATATCTGTCAACAGCCACCGTTTCCACAAACTTCGTGCCCCGCCCACCGCCACTATAACCTTGCTTGGATCCGGGTTTTATTTCAGTCTTGTATCTAAATCTTCTCTCCTTTAACCACTAATAACGCCATCAAAAGGGATAGTGATTTACGTGAGGTGTTAACGATTAGCATCGCAGTGGGCGGCGGGTCTGATCGGCGCATTTCAATTACCAAGCCTCAGGCTGGCCCAATGAATAATGTATAACCACTTTGATTGAAACTCTCCTCCGGTGTTAGGTTTAATTCTTAGTGTACCTTGATAGAGATATTTATTTATAGAGAGTTTAACTCAATCTCTCCAAGCCACCAATTCTTGTAGGTATTATTTTTCATGTCTTTTCCGGTACTGTTATGGGAGCGACAACCGAGAGATTTACCACAGTGTCTATTGTAATGTAAGCATACAAAGAAAAACAACAATAACAAATACAGAGGTTTTGTAAAAATTCGACGTACGTGACATATTCGCGAAATTTGGTTCAATAGTAAACGAGCCGGAAATATAGCTGGAACCTTCTTGTTTCAGAGGCCAGTATTCAAATAATTGGATTAAGTGTAATTCTAATAACTGAAATAAACAAGCTCCTGACACCCTGCGTAGAGGCTGTATAAGTAGAGTTGCAATATCACTAAATTGATTCGAATAATAATATGTTACGAGTATTATACGAGTAGAATATAATATAATAACTCTTTATCGCACCAACAGAATTTAAATTGAACAAAACTTAAAGTACTTAAATAAATAGATATCGCCAGACGAACATACCAAAACTGTATGGTCCCAAACTAAGCAACGCTTGTTCTATGGGTACCGTACAATGGACTGGGGGCGATTCCCAATGACACCCACACCAGGGAAAATTTCCGAAATTTACCCTGACGGGAATCGAACCCGCGACCACCCGATGCAGTGAGCCGAGCTGCCTACGCTCGAACCACTGCGCCAAGCGGTCGTCATAATAATACAGTAGTGCACATTTGCCATTGGCATTGGTATCATTACTGTTAGGTACTCAGGTTGTTTCATTATTATTTTAATACTTCAACATTGATCTACAAATTCTTATTTCTACCCATTTCCATTTTTTTCATAGTCAAAGTTAAAAACAGCGCCATCTCTGCGATAATTCACGATCTAAATACGACGCAATGCGTGCAAAGAGACCCAGCCGGCTTGTTTGTGTTATACAGTGTGTTTGATAGTTGAACTGTTGTACAGATAGAGGTATCACCTGTAGCATTTCGCGAACGACGGATGAACTTGGTGATAAATGGGCTACTTGCTATATCTCCGGGTACTAAGAACAGCCTGTATCAGAGAGAAACTAAGTACCTACCCACATATTTAGTAGGACTATAGTTCTAATTACGGTGAAGGAAAACATCGTGAGGAAACCTGCATGTCTTAGAAGATCTAACTAATTTTCGAAAGACATGTGAAATCCGCCAACCCGCACTGGGCCAGCGTGGTGGATTATGGCCTGAATCCTCCTCGTGTTGAGGGGAGGCCCGTGCCCAGGAGTGGGACGTTAAAAGGGCTAAATTATTATTATTATAGTTCTAATTAGTTGTGGTACTGTAATTTGAGTCAGTTAGTGTACTCAATCGTTCTGATAACGCGTGAATATTTTTCGTATATATGAGAATAAGCGGTTTTAATTTAGCTCTATTACCTGTAGTAAGTACTTATCTGCTTAAATAAATGAAAGTTGAAATACTTACTAAATACAATTTCCAAACATCCTATGGTACACATTTGAGTGCGACCCGATCAAGAGGGCGCCACTTTAGTGTGAAGTGCTCTTTGATCTCGAAGCAACGTGGTGCTTCACTTTCCTCCCGAAATTAATTAAGCTACGAATCCATCCATTTCTCAAATGTCTGGTGGATATTGTTTTAATGATAATCATATAATAGATTTTTTTTATAGGTTTTATATACTTAGGTACGTCCTATAGCAAAACCCCGCTCGCGCGTTTTGAGCTCGCGCGACAGGCAGCATATGTGATCAATTTTTTTATTTGTATTTCTAAAATAAGGTCATATATATTACT
This sequence comes from Notodonta ziczac, assembly GCA_918843915.1. Taxonomy (NCBI): domain Eukaryota; kingdom Metazoa; phylum Arthropoda; class Insecta; order Lepidoptera; family Notodontidae; genus Notodonta; species Notodonta ziczac. Next base: position 2,212,201 of record OU974041.1, read on the forward strand.
GCTTATAACATAAGCTATCTGTTGTCTACTTACCTACCTACATTATTAGAAAATACAGTTGGTATTAGAAAATTGACTTACCTTCTCTCTCACCTCCGGTAAGATTGGCCATACTCGTGAACACTAAAACCTAAATGATCAGCACCGCGCCGGCCCGCGAGGACTAAGCTCACTCACACATACACACAGGAAACAATTAAAAACAAAACTAATTGAAATTGTAGGTACTTAAGTAGCAAACTGGTAAACTTTTTGCATAGCTTGAGACCTTTGCATAGGACAGCAGGACACAAACACCGACTAACAATTGGATTTTAGAGCAAGACTTTTTCGTCGAGGGTAGGTAAAGCGACGAAACAACAATTAGCTTGAGTATTTCTATTTATTCGACGTCGCACACACAATCACAACAAAAAAAATGTTTACACGGATCAAGAGTTTGTTACACGCGTCTCTGAAATATGGCCCTGTTATTTGGTGATTAAGAACTTTAGTACATTTTATCTTATAATAATTAATAATAATATATTAGCCCTTTTGACGTCCCACTCCTAGACACGGGCCTCCCCTCAACACGAGGGGGATTCAGGCCTTAATCCACCACGCTGGCGCAGTGCGGGTTGGCGGATTTCACATGTCTTTCGAAAATTGCTTACATCTTCTAAGCCATGCAGGTTTCCTCAAGAAGTTTTCCTTCAACGTAAGCAAGTGATAATCATGTAGAAACAATTATTCGCACATATATTTCGAAAAATGCAGAGGTACGAGCTGGGGTTTGAACCGAAGACCCGGTGCCCGCAAGACGCGTGCTTAACCAATCGGCTATCACTGCTGACTTACTGCTAATTTATCTTAGTGGTTAGAATTTAAATTGCATTATCGCAATAAAATAGGTAATACAGATATTAATATAAATTAAAATAAACTTTAAATCCAATGGTACATCGTTCCAGAGTTGAATTTTGGTCTGATGAGTATTGAGATGTTGGACAGTCATGTGTATATTGGAGCGTAAATATTTATCTGCAAAATAAATGCTATAAATATACCTATATTTTACTTTATCTAAATCACAACTTACTGCGATACATCTAGCTTGTATTGTCCCCAAATATAATTATTACATATTCTTTGATTGTCCCAATGCCTCCCTTCCGCCGCTTGCACCGGCGCGATATTACACACTTTGATATTAACTGTGACTTAAGTACCTATCAAAACTCAAAACTCAAAATTGTTTTTATTCATGTAAGCCAACAAAGCATTTATGAATAGTCAGAATCTACCACCGGTTCGGAATGCTGCTTCCACTGAGAAGATCCGGCAAGAAACTCAATGATTACTCTTTTCAATGAATTATAGATGGTGTACATTCTCAGGAACAGCATAAAATAATAATATGAGCAGGCAACACCATTATCACTAAATAACTAAGAGTAAATAATAATCAAATCTCCCTCTCATTTAGGTATGTAGATAAAATGAGAAAGCTAGTTTAGTGTGGTGGTCATACCTACTCATACTGTTGAGTCATCCACTCACCAGGACGACAGATGCGGGGGCCCAAGAGGAGTGGGACGCAGGCAGCGGGCGACCGGTCGAAGACGGCCGCCCGCGCCATATAAGGCAGTCAGCTGTTACGAGCCTGGACGTAAACACGCGCTCGCGCATATCAATTTAAATTACCATTTCATATTTTCTTATCTAACCGTAGACGCGACTACAACTGTTACAATCTCCTTGCACTCATTATAATTTATAGTATACAGTCCACTAGTTTTATTACCGCTCCAGCAACAAGCCATCGAAGCCCAAACATTGGTCCATCACCCGTTATTTTTTGAACGGCGACAAACGGAGCTACAAGGAGCCTTGCTAAGGATTATAGTCGTCTTCATCTGTGTTCGTCGACATTTTCTTCACGTCGTGCATTGGAGGTCAAGAAAGTCAGCACGGTTTCAAAATAACCGTCTTTGCCGAATTTTTTTTCTCATCCAAAACCACAAGAAGAGGCGATCTACAGGACTACGGATACCTAAAGAACAGCATAACAACGGATTTTTCGAAGCTCAAGTTTGGAGGCGAATACACAAATCTTCAGTTGTGTTCGTGCATCGAGAACCTCAAAAGACGAAACTCGACGTCACAGCTGTTGTCATCAGTGGTTTGCTTGCACCAAAAACAGTGAGATCGATCCATTTCCTATACTTATTCTTTATTTCATATCCATTACATTCTAATAATCAGTCGTACACATTTGGTTTCCATTTTTGCAATTTCATTTGAATAAAATTGCAAATCATCACGGGTTAACCTCACATTTGTTTTATACTGTTTTCATCTCTTCATATTAAGTTAATTAGTTACCCAGTTTACCAATAATTTTTCCGTTCACTTTTAAACGCTTTTATTTCTTATATGCAATCACTCAAATCAATTACAACCAAATACGCTGCCAACTTTTTCGCAAAGCGCAACGCCTAGCTTATTTGAATAGCAATTACACGATTCGTAGTAAAGTGGCAATAAGTTTATCGGGCGCATAGCTATCTTTGCTCGCTTCATTTTTGCACTGTTTTTGTTCACATTAGCGCATTTTCTTGATTCCTTAAAATATCAATATGGCTGATGTTAAAGCTTTAATTAAAAAGCGAGCTTCAATCAAGGCCAAGCTTACGCAATTTTCATCTTATATAAAAATGTCAAAATCTTGTGAAAAGTTGAGCGAATTGCAATTCATTGAAGTCGAGTACAGGCTTAATACGTTCGAAGGCTTATACGAAAAATATGATCAATTACAGAACGACTTGGAAGCAATGGTGGACGACCCCAGCGAGCAATATGCAGAACGCGAAGAATTTGAAAAGCTATACTACGGCTTAGTAGCTGCTGCGCGTCAGCTGATCAGCAGCGCTCGCGGACAGCCTACGGTGGACGCCGCGTCTGGGGTGGATACATGTTCTAATCACACACACAAGCATAACCTAAACACAGTTCGATTACCTAAAATTGTTTTGCCAACATTTTCAGGAAGCTATCATGATTGGCTAGAGTTTAGGGACACATTTAAATCTATTATACACAGCAACGATAACTTAGATAAAATCAATAAATTGCATTATCTTCGCGCTTCCCTGAAGGGTAGTGCTTCTCTTGTCATAGATAGCCTTGACTTCAAATCGGTTAACTACGACGCTGCCTGGAAGTTACTCTGTGAGAGGTATGACAATAAGAGATTGCTTGTCAACAACCATGTGCAGGCTCTCTTTAATATTCAACCTATCAACAAAGAGTCAAGTAAGTCATTACGTCATGTCATCGATACCACTAATAAGAACCTTAGGGCTTTGGCAACTCTTGATCAACCAGTCCAACACTGGGATACACTTGTGATTTATATCATGTCTATTAAGTTAGATCAGATAACTAATCGTGAATGGGAAGAACATAGGAACTCTTTGTCTGAACCTCCAACATTAAGTGTTTTTATTACATTTCTTAGCAATAGAGCTGACTTATTAGAGACACTAGAGGAATCTAAGTCTGTAAAAGAAGACAAGAGTAAATTTAATAAGAGTTTTGTGGCACAAACTGAAAATAAAACTAAAAGGTTAGCATGCCCTATGTGTCATCAAGATCACTTCGTATTTGCCTGCGATATGTTCAAAAATCTTCCAGTGCAAGTTCGCATCAAAAAGGTTCATGGTTTCAACGTCTGTCTCAACTGTCTTCGTCCAGGTCACGAAGTTTTGAAATGTAAACTAGGACATTGCAAGTATTGTCGTGAGAAACACAACACGTTGTTGCATATTGATAGTGACACAGACTTTTCCAACACACAAAACATCGCACTGTCAATAAATCACTGCACCACATCTAAGGTCATTTTACTGTCCACAGCGCTCGTGCAGGTGATGGACTCTCAAGGCAACTGTCACACTGCGCGAGTCTTGCTGGATAATGGGAGTACAGCAAACTTCGTTTCTGAGGAGTTTGTACGTAACCTTCGCATGCCTACCTACACTGCCAAATCTAAGGTAATAGGTATCAATCATCTTTCTTCTCATTGTTCGCAAGGGTGTTCAATCAAATTTAAATCCTTCAATAGTGATTATGAGGTCAACATTGAATGCTTCGTCTTGTCAAAGGTATCTTCATCGACTCCAAATTCTCTTGTTGATGCTAGCAACATTCGTATACCCGATAATGTTCGTCTTGCCGACCCTACATATAATATTCCGTCTGCGATCGACATACTTGTCGGCGCGGAAGTATTTTGGGACATTATAGGCGCGAATAGTATCACATTAGGGAAAAATATGCCCGCCTTACACGAGTCAAAACTTGGTTGGCTTATTTCGGGTGTCATCTACCAAAGAAATTCATCTCATCATTTATGTATGCACGCTGACAGTGTACAGTCGGATATCACTCGTTTTTGGGAGTTAGACTCAATAGCTTCAGAACATAAATTTACTGCTGAAGAGCGAGCGTGTGAGCAACTTTTCATAAATACCACTTTCCGCAATCCAGATGGACGGTTCGTGATAAACATTCCTCTTAAAGAATCACCCAACGTACTGGGCGACTCATACACGATGGTTAAACAGAGATTTCTTTCTCTTGAGCGTCGTTTAGCTAGGGACCCCCACTTCAAAAAACTCTATGTTGACTTCATGAATGACTATATAGAGTTGGGTCATATGTCTGATTGTAGTCATACAGCACTCGGTTCTTCTACACCTTCACATTTTTTGCCGCATCACGGCGTTTTTAAAGAGTCAAGCTCTACGACCAAATTGCGTGTCGTTTTTGATGCTTCAGCCACTACGTCATCAGGCAAGTCATTAAACGACATCCAAATGATTGGTGCTACTCTACAAGACGACCTATTATCCATCTTGCTTCGGTTCCGTCAGCATAAAGTAGTCGTTAGCGCGGACATCGAAAAAATGTACCGACAAACAATTGTTAGTGATGTACATCGGCCTTTACAAAAAATACTTTGGAGAGCAGATCCGAGCCATCGCCTTAAAACATACACACTGAATACAGTGACCTACGGGACGGCATCGGCACCTTTCCTAGCCACTCGATGTCTAATTCAATTGTCTGAAGAGTGTTCTGATGCCTCGATAAAGCACACTATAGCACACGACTTCTATGTCGACGATTATTTGTCGGGTGATTCATCTGTTTCAGAGACGGTGAATAAGTGTCGTGCAGTCGTTGCTGTTCTTCAATCAGCGAGATACAATCTACGGAAATGGCAATCCAACTCACGAGAGGTGCTTCAAGCGCTTTGCGGTGATCATGCTGTTTCTGACTTTGTAGACTTAAGCGATAAGGAAATGTCGAAAACGCTAGGTCTTAACTGGAGATGTCACACTGATACATTTTCCTTTTCCATAAACATACCTTCCATCGTCAAAGCCACTAAACGTCAAATCTTGTCGACCATAGCGCAGATTTTTGATCCTATAGGCCTAGTCGTTCCTTGCATTGTGGAAGCTAAAATCATCATGCAGCAGCTTTGGCTTGCTAAATGCTCATGGGATGAGCCTGTTCCTGAAAAAATTCAACACACTTGGGGTGCCTTTCAAACTACGCTACCTCTTCTTAATGAATTTAACATTCCCCGGTGGATAACATGCGAGTCACCATCTTCGTTGGAATTGCATGTGTTCACTGATGCTTCCGAAAGAGCCTACGGCTCATGTATTTATGTTCGCAGTATGGCGGCGGACGGACAAGTTATCGTGCATCTTCTCACCGCCAAAAGCAAAGTGGCTCCCATAAAGCCGACAACTATCCCTCGACTCGAACTCTGCGCTGCTTTGCTTGGTACTCGTCTTTACCTTAAGGTGCGTCACTCGCTCACTGTACCTATCGACGGGGTAACGTTTTGGTGTGACTCCACCATCGTCTTGGGTTGGTTATCTACTTCACCAACACAACTTAAGACATTTGTTCGTCATCGTGTGTCCGAAATTCAGGATTCTGTGGGGGGAAGTACGTGGCGCTACGTTCCGTCATCTGAAAACCCCGCAGACCTCGCTTCGCGTGGACTCAGAGCGGACAAACTATTGTCTTCCTCGTTATGGTGGTCAGGACCGAAATTTCTTTGTAAAGATTCAGCTTTATGGCCTCTATTTCCTGAATCTCGTCATGAATCCTTACCAGAAACGGTCACTGTCTATCATGCGGATATTTCACAACATATTGACAATCCCATTTCATTATTATGCACTAAAATTTCTAATTTCAATAAACTACAGCGCGTGATAGCATATATCCTGCGATTTGTAAACAAGTGCAGAAAACAATCTCACGAGGCGGGTACACTCACAAATATAGAGTTGACCACTTCTCTTAACTTACTATTGAAACTCAGCCAGCGAGAATCGTTTCCTGAGGAATATCAAGCGTTAATGTCAGGAAAACCATTGTCAGTCAAAAATAAACTTATATCCTTATCACCGTTCTTAGACACGTCCTCTCACTTAATACGTGTAGGTGGTAGGTTGAGCAATTCATTTTATGATTACAACGTAAAACATCCCATTATCTTAGCTAGTTCTCACATTATTTGCAAATTAATATTCAACATGTATCATCTACAACTGATGCATGCTGGCCCTCAGCTCTTACTCGCTACGATTCGTCATAACTACTATCCCATCGGCGGTAGAAACTTAGCTAAACGGGTCACACAACAGTGTGTGAGATGTTGTAGGATCAAGGCTCACACTGTCCAACCTATAATGGGTAACCTCCCAGAGCAGCGTCTACACTTAGAGTTTCCCTTCTTAGATACAGGGGTGGACTATGCTGGCCCTATCATGATAGCTGACCGCAAAGGTAGAGGGTGTAGACTCATTAAATGTTTTATTTGTGTCTTTGTGTGCTTAGCTACACGAGCTATTCACCTCGAACTCGTGTCGGACCTTACAAAGGAAGCTTTCATAGCTGCAATGCAACGCTTTATTGCTCGACGGGGGAAACCCCGTAACATGTTCTCCGACAATGGCACTACATTCGTCGGTGCCTTTAATGAATTGGCTAGCTTGCTCTCGCAAGATTTTGATTTTAGCCAAATTGATTCCGGGATCAACTTTTCGTTTATTCCTGCATACACTCCACATTTTGGTGGCTTATGGGAATCTGCAGTAAAGTCAACCAAACACCATCTAAGGCGCGTTTTGGGCTTAACAAACCTTACATTTGAAGAGATGGCTACATGTTTGATCCAAGTGGAGGCCATCCTAAATTCAAGGCCTTTGACGCCTCTATCCAACGATCCTTTAGACCTTACTCCACTGACCCCGGCCCACTTCCTAATTGGACGTTCACTCGTTATGCTGCCACATCCACAGATCCAGAACCTCAACGTCACCAGCCTACAACGGTTTCGCCGCATAGAATACCTCAAACAACATTTTTGGAGTCGTTTCACTCATGAATATGTTCTATGGCTTCAGGAACGAACCAAATGGTGCCGCTCTGCAGGTGAACTCAAGACGGGAACACTCGTCGTCGTCAAGGACAAAGGCTCACCTCCCTTGATGTGGCTCCTTGGACGCATCACCCAAGTGTTACCCGGCAGAGATGGGGTCGCGAGGGTCGCAGACATCCGTACACGCAAGGGTGTCATTCGGTGAGCCTTTAACACAATCTGCCCTCTTCCAGTCACTGCTGTATCTGCTGTTGAAGACACTTCAACCGGGGGAGCATGTTGAGTCATCCACTCACCAGGACGACAGATGCGGGGGCCCAAGAGGAGTGGGACGCAGGCAGCGGGCGACCGGTCGAAGACGGCCGCCCGCGCCATATAAGGCAGTCAGCTGTTACGAGCCTGGACGTAAACACGCGCTCGCGCATATCAATTTAAATTACCATTTCATATTTTCTTATCTAACCGTAGACGCGACTACAACTGTTACAATCTCCTTGCACTCATTATAATTTATAGTATACAGTCCACTAGTTTTATTACCGCTCCAGCAACAAGCCATCGAAGCCCAAACACATACTTACATCAAATTAAATGTTTACGAACCAATACGTTCATATATATTCTGTTTCAATAAAATGCAGCATAACAAATTGAGTGGCTACCGCTGCCATTTATTACGTCTGTTTAACATGGTCGGTAGGTGACAAGTGGATTTTTAGCTCCAGTGTGCGTCGCAACAACAACAATTGACCCGGCCTTAAACTTAACGATATTCCCAAAATCTACCGGAATTTTACACACCATAATAATCCTGTTAATTACCTTTGTAAGTGAAAAGTTGATCAAGTATAATACACTTCGCAGCTTCAATGTTGTTCAGAGTCATTTCAAATAAAATGGCCGGCAAACTTGCTATGCAGATGACCAAAACTACCTCGAGAATCCACCAAAGTACAAAAACGCTATGTATCGTCTGAAACAAAATATCAATGGTTAAACAATTCCATCGACTGTTCATGCATAAAATAATCCGCCAAAGTAAGCTAAGATACTGAGCTACCGCTCGGTACTTTTTGAACTAGCAAGATGACCCCCAAATAGTAATCATCTACTACTCAATTTGACAAAGAAAACAATAATACTTAATTAAAAATGACGGTACACACAGTTCATCTGCACCACTCATACCACGTCGGCTATAAGAAATGAATCCCATAGTTATTAGCAAATACTGCTATGAGTCTTAATTAACGAATAAACACTAAGTTTTTCAGAAGCACATGACTAAGTAACTCTGTGGTCATAGGTGCTCTATCGTACACCCACATTTCGCTGAAGGCAGATTCAGGAGCGAGCCTAATGCTATTTTATAGGGCACACTCGCTCTACGAAGGGAATTTGAATATATTGTTACACTAATAACTCATTTAGTTCATTAATAAAAATACAATAACTTAAATACCTAACGCGGAAAATAAAAAAGGGGTAACTTGTTAATAATACTTACCAATTCTGGATCTGACAAATTATAATAAACGATGCAAATCACTTTCAAAAAGTCTAACACGAAGAAATATCGTATCTGCAAGAAAAATATGTTAACATTTGATTATCTTTTATTATGAAAACTGGAAAAAAAACAAGAACCTGAGCCATTGAGCAGATCAAACACCTGTGACCTGTAACTGTAACACCTGTTGTTTTGAATTTCCAATAGCTTGATCTTTCCCCTGAAGTGGCAGTTTTTTACATACCTGTGCTATTTTTGCATAGGGCCCCGAAAAAAAATTGTCCGACAATTTTTTGTAAGAATCTGCAAACGTTCTGATATCAGCAGCTTTTTCTTCGTCCGGACGGTTCTCAATTGAGAATTGGTGTTCTAACGACGTCTTCAGTAGATTAACCAATTTTCTATAGATGTCATATGCAAATACAATGTTTGAACGGCCTGCTATAAAAGACATTAGTCGGAAACAGTATACGAGTGAAAACATCAATGTTAAGGATTCAGGGCCCATATACGACATAACTGATGTGATTTCCATAATCCTGACCGTACCTATTATCACAATTATAAATGGTGGTAAGCAACTGCAAATGTTTACTGAATCTGGTGCATCAGTGCAAAAGCTGATGACACGTTTCTCTGTCGTGAGTAAAGATAGTAGAATATGTGTAGAACATTCCAATAATTCAACAGTCGAGAATAATATCAATGAATTGTTTTTGGTGTCGTAAGGCATATTCACGAAAAGGGTAAACAGAAAACCAAGGCTATACATTTTGGCCAAGAATCTGATAATTTTAGAGTCACTTAAATCGTAGTAGATTCCTCCACATAATAATCTGAACGCCATGAGTAGTTTAAAAGATGTAACATGTACATATGTGGTTTTAATTTTTGAAAATATGAACATTTTTAAATAATCACAAAAGAACTTGGTATTAGACAACAGCGCTACAAGAGGCTCAACGTAAAATACTCTAAACTCAAGCTACGGTGCGGTACGGTGCTCAATGACGATATACAAGTAGGTATTTGGAAAGAGACCAACCAGTGAAAACCACGCACCTAATTAGTTACATAATCCATGAGTAGTTGAATTGGATTGTGTTGGTAGTATTTTTGTAACATACAGTGAATAGTAGATTGTATCACAAGGCAACAAAAATATATTTTTTGTGGCGAGAGCGCTATTCTGAATCCTGAGCGCAACAAGAAATGCAAACAAAATACGTGATAAAACCGAGTAATGTCAAATGCCCCATGTACAATTTGACAGGACACGCGTTTGTCACTTGTTTAACCTAATTCATTGTAATAACACCGATTGTCCCTGTGCTACCCTGTGTACAGCTAAGGTGTAGGCCGAAGGGGTTAACAGGTACCTAGGTAATTTTTGCATTATTTTGAGTGAACGCGGTAACTATTTATATATTTACAATGGATAAATGTTTTCATACGTTTAGCCCGCGCCGACAATATAATAGTTGCCAAGCATCTGTTGCGATAGTTGTCAGCTGCGAGTTTTAGGAAATTCCTAGACCAACTTCGCTGTAGGCCTTTATTGCGGGAAATTGGAATATCGACGTTATGCTGAATAACCCCACTGATCGCTGAAAAAGTTTTAATGCTCTTATTTAATCATTAGCATTGAAGGACGGCTATCACTCATATTAAAATGTACCTGTGTCCCTAATGTATTAAGTTGTTTTTCACAGAGCAAGAGCATTTCAACAAGTGCATTATTAAGTCGATAAAAATACGTTCACATCACAATAAATCGTTGGTATTATAAGGCAAGATGTGTGTGCAAAACAGCAGTGCTCCTAATCTGCTTATTGCTATTTCATCGAAAAACAATTGGTCTATTAATATTATCTTTGATTGGGCCTTGAATAAGGTCATTAGGATTAGTAGACTACAAATCTGTCCACGGTTCATTAAAAACAAACTGATTTAAACTAAGTATTACATGCTATTGAATTTGCAGGCTTGGGACTCAGTTGCTACTCTCTGGGACCACACGCGTGTGATGTGTGTGTTCGGTCGGTCTAATAGTAACATTTCCTGACAGCTTGAGCCAAACTGGTTGAAGCTGAGGAAATTAAGCGCCCCTATTGGTCTAAATGGGCGGGCCCGCGTCATGGCACAGTCAAGTGGACGGTCTCCTTTTAGGTATTACCTATGACCCTCTCAGAAGCACCTGAATAATTGAAACTCAGGTTAAACGGCAACTTACAGTTTGATTAATCGACAGAAACGGATCGAATTGATCGATGACTCGCCCAGTCAATGGTTGCAAGATAAATAGCTGGATAGAGGGGGCGATGAATGCGTAACAAATGGTTATATCGCTCGGCGTTCGCCGTGACGTGGGACAAACGCTTTGTGCTGCGACCTGCATCATGCGTACAATGCCCTAGATCCAACTTTGTATAAGGTATAATATAATACTTCATTATTCATTATTTTTCTGTAGGATACCAAATTATACTACCGTAGCGTAATAATAGCGTAGGATGTTCAATATTTTATCAAGCCCCATACATTGTCACTACTCGGTTGAATTATGTTATTAAACCTTAATAAGTCAGACGTTGTTTATCTACCCAATCAATCTAACTTTATGTAAGTAATAATTTTAATGGATATGGTATCTCATCGTACATGTATCAAGACCCATTTTTATTTGAAAAAAAAACAAGCAAATTGAATTTTACAACAATGTATATTTTGATATTGGTGCCAATTCTGTTGGTATAACAAATAAAATTGCATTCTTTCTCATGGCCGTTATGCATAAGCAAAATAAGAATGTTAACTAATAGTTTTGTTGAGTTAATTTAAACCGTAACTTTTAGCTAACGAATCAGCACTAAGTTACCTATAGATTTTTTGCTACTGGTAAATAAACCCGGTGATTTTCTATTATTCATCTTGAAAAAGATACATTTATTTGTGTAATTCTCTTCACGTAAAAATTCAAAGAGTTAGTACCTACTAACTGATGGGTACCTACCCATCATCATCATCATCATCATCAGCCTATGCTTGTCCACTGCTGGACATAGACCTCCTCTAATGAGCGCCATAGCACCGTGTCTTCAGCTTGCCGCATCTAACATCTGCCTGCAGTCTTTCGCAGATCGTCATCCCACCTGGTCGGAGGGCGTCCTACACTACGCTTGCCGAGTCGAGGTCTCCACTCAAGAACACGTTTACCCCAGCGGTTATCGGTTCTGCGTGAGATATGGCCAGCCCACTGCCACTTCAGCTTGCTAATTCTTTGAGCTATGTCGATAACTTTGGTTCTCTGTCGGAGTAAGTACCCAAAATAATTATATTTTTTATTGAGTCCTTATGTATCTTACAAAAAAATTGTTATGTATTTAAAGTACCTCAGAAGAAAATATGATATCCGTATTTTATAAAATAATGTTTAATTCATAATATTTATGTTAGTTAAGAGTTCCGATACCAACTTCTAATAACAGAACATTAAATATAAATCGAAGGCGGACGTATCGTATCTACATAGTAATAAATAACATTACCTAACTATAAATACATTCTAAAGTATACTTTCTTCAAACAAGAAATTGTTTTAATCTCAAATTTCTTGTTTGTAAAATGCATACGAACAATAAGTCTAGATATTAAACGTAACTTTCTTGATGAGACAGTAAAGGCTCTCTTGTGGTGACGATTTCTCGATGCGGTCTCGTCATTGCGTTGACCACAAAACGAACGTTGTCATTCTGAGGACAAAATATAAATATTTATATACTAGTTGCTGAAAGGATATAGATAATAATTAAAGAAAGTATGCAGTAATTAAGCGTCAACATAATTAAAATCATAAGTGCTTAGCTCAAGTTTATTGGGTTTCAACCTAAATGTCTGTACCAAACTTGTCTAGATATGCTGAGTTATTGCTTCAATTTACACAACTTTGCTGCATATTAGGTGTTTTGAGTTTGAGTAACTCTGTACATAAATTAATTACCTATGTTTTAATTTGAAATCTTGCATAAGTATTCAGCTTCATAAACTCACGCATATAAGTTTTTAGAAGTCTCTTAGACATTTTAATCATTCTTAATTCAGTAGGTTATTAATTATGGTAATTGTTTTGCTTACAATAAACGACTATTAGTTAGTTTAACGCGGCCTAAATATGGCCATCTTGCTCTAACATTACACCCCTTTTTGTATTATCATCAGAAATAAATTACAAAATATATTTATGCAAGAAAACTTTGAAAATTTTCCGTGGGTACCCGTCCACTTGAGCCGAGCGGGCTGACCGGGCTAGTTTTCGACCAATCTAGCTCGCCTGGCTCAAATAGACGGGTAAGTATCCTTACTTCGCAAAATATAAGCTGGAAAAATTTGTGAAGTGTGAGCAAGCTAACCTGTAAATCAGAATAGTGCGGGTGCGGGGCCAGCGAAGTTGGCAGATTGATGCGTAGCGTGCTGTGAGCATAGCCTGGGTTCTTAACCTCAGCCGCGGCGGTGATATCTGAATACCGCGGCGGGTCGGGTGAGATGTTCGTGGCTGGTGCACAGAGAAAAAAACAAGAAGAGTTAGTAAAAAATATTTAACTATACCCACGGATATAGATTTACATAGATAACGCAAATGTATGTACTTAGCGTGTCCGAAAACTCCGACCAAGCGGCAAGGTTGGTCGCCGATAACTTACAGTCCTCGCGACTACGGATATAAAAATATGAGTATGAGCGAGATAATCACTCGAGAGAATCGTAGCGGGCGGAGGGGCATCGGCGGCATCGGTGTCTTTGAATCGGTTTGGATTTCCCGCCATCTGTGACGTCACAGTAGGTGTTAAAAATTTGGCACGCTTGGTTTCAATACAAGTCGTGATACTTGCGTTATCTATGTAAATCTATATCTGTGACTATACCTGACATAGTCGTCTTAAAATAAATACCTGAGACAGATACTCAATGGTTTAAGACCGTATGAATAAATCAATCTTAAGTCTGAGAGCGGTCTTGAGAGTGTTTTTTTATGACATGTCATTTTGTTCTGGAATGACATAAGAATGACATTTCCAAGATCGCTCCCAGATTTGAGATCGATCTATCAATACGGGCCTCAGTCTCAGCTTTATAATAGCGTCTGTTATACGTTTATTTATTTATTTATTGGGATTACAACAGCTTAAATATTCAATGATTACATGAAGTTTAATATAATAAACAGAGCTAATAACAGTTGTCCACGATTTACAATTTAATGAGCACATAAGCAGACAAATGTTTGTGAGTAAGTTAGTTTTGTTGTAGGTACTAACTAATTACAATATTAAGACAAACAATGATGTACACAATGCAGTTGACGTCCATATCTTAATACCAACATACATATTTATAATGCAATTATTCCCCGATAACAGTTTTAAAATGTCGAATCAAAAATTCCACAGAATTTCCTGATTCCTGTTCAATAATATTCTGAACTAACCGCAAACCACTGCGGCTATGTGAGCGGTGAGGGCCCGGAATACCAGTATTGGGTATTACTCAATTAATAAATAGCTGGCCAAATGCTGTACGATAAAGAGATTTAAAAGGGTTATAGAGCGAACATTAGAAACAGTTCTACCCAATTTGATCCCAAACTTTAGAACACTGCCTAGATTTGCATTAGCAAAACGTTATTTGAACAATTTAAAAAGTTATAATAAGAATACTCGAATATTTATTATCCCACACGAATCAGTCTATTAATGCAGGCGTATTACACTAGACTAAACGACTTGTAGCATAAAATAACAAGTAGCATAATTTTGTTTGTTATGTCTCGTCTACCGCTGATGTTATTTATTTATTGATCGCATCGTATTGTCTTTGTCAAGCCAATCATTGCTTTTAATGTTATTAATTTAATACCTACAGCAAATTAAGATGGGAGTTTTACTAACAGATATACTGAGAATCTTTTCTAATTGTATCGAAAGAAAATTGTCAGCTCCATAGGAGTCTACATTCTTATTAACGAACAATATATCATATGTAGAGTGTTCCGGATGAATTTCAAGTAATTCTTACATGTAGCAATAAATTCACCTTTATTTGACGGCGTGAAATCCAATCTGGATGCTTTTTCCTCCGCTTGCAATGTACGATTGGGTACAGTTACTGTTTGATTCTTCACTATTGGAAGATTCACTGTAAATTTA
Source organism: Notodonta ziczac (assembly GCA_918843915.1). NCBI lineage: Eukaryota > Metazoa > Arthropoda > Insecta > Lepidoptera > Notodontidae > Notodonta > Notodonta ziczac. Next base: position 2,227,370 of record OU974041.1, read on the forward strand.
TTAAAATTTTATTATCAATTGTAAACATGGATTATTCGATAAAATTATTAGATTACTAGCTGACCCGACAGACGTTCTTCTGTCTTAACTCTGAGTATTGAAGTGAAATTTTTCCGCTTAACTTGCTTATTTTCTTTCATAAGAAGCTTCTCCTGACAATAATATATACAAAAAAAAACAATAAGCGACATCGTTACATCCGTTCACGCGTGATGCGATGACCAAGGAAATAGAGATTCATTTTTATATATATAATAATAAAGATTATGAAGGACTCAGGCTCATATCCTATTGGGGTATGTAGACCACTCTATGACTGGCCCTTCATTCACTCATCTGTATACTTATTAATGAAATGAGTATCGTAACTAACTAACTAAGAAAATAATTACCTTCATAATCTCTGGACCTGTCCCGTATTCTCGTCGCAATGAATGCGAGGCACAGAATAACGGCGACGGTGATGACAGTGCCAAGAAAAACACCAACTGCCCAACTCAATTCCCAATTTCTCACGCTCTGAGCCTCTGGATAATTATAAATTAATCGTTAGCAATATGAATGCGTTAAGTTTCAGTTTCATGATTGTTTGGTGTAAAAGAAGATGCATCTATATCATAAAAACAATCGCAAATAAGAATCATGGTACATTGACGTATAAGGGTGCTTTTTTTAAGTGTTAGGGCCATATGCATCCTAGGTTTATAAAACGCGCCGTCGATGCTCGTTTGTAGCGATATAAACGCGATACGCACGCGAGTCAGACGCAGCCTGACGAATTTAGACTGTAGACTTTTGTAGGATATAAGCGCCGTCGACGGTGCGTTTGAAAAACGTGGTGGAAAAACGAACTTTAGTTCTTAATAAACTCCCTACTATTGATCAATGTTACTACATCACAGCATGCAAATTGTAAAAACGAATTTCAAGACATTAAAAAATGCTATAAATATCACTGAAAGTAAGGATTCGGCCTATACATACATACCTTCAAAGTTATTTTTGGTAATTATTTTCTTAGGGGTAGAGACGGTTAAAGTGGCATGTTCTGATCTACCTCTAGCGTTGGCAGCATAAGTAATTAAACGGAGCTGTCTATTGGAACCCAGTCTCCGAAGGTTCCATAATGGGACTTCGTTGCTGGTGTTCACTACTAAGCCATCACTCGCCCATACCTCTACCACGTAAATACACTGGAGGCCTCCTTCGTAACCTGAAATTAAATGCGTTTCGGCGGTATAAATAGGAAACTGTCGGTCTATCTGTCACTCTATCTTTTGTGGCATATAGCTAATTTTGGACCACAATGCTTTGTGATTCTCTCCCGGAATATAATATGTAGTGGGCTAAATGTTTACCGTACTAAAAATTTGAATTAAAAGCGTAAGTATACGTTTGCAACAGAAATTTGTTAACCTAAAACCAAAGGTGTTGTAGACTTATGGAATCTTTGAACAGATCCCTACAAAGCACCTTATTTCAACATTCCCCAATAGATATAGATAGCTTTAGAATGAGATACTTTAGTTTTGGAAAACTAGTCCACCTAAAAGTACCTAGAAAGTACGCGAAAGGATGTTAGTAGGTCCGGGGGTTTTAATATAAGTTTTGTGGCGGAGCTCTTCTGAAACGACACGGGTAAATTTCAATATCGCGATTCGGAACTGCATTTATTCAGCGTGTGAAGTTTTTTATTAAACACTATGATACCACTTATTATTTTGTTGTTCCCAAGTGTTGGCTAATTTTGTCTGTGTTCCCAGAGTGGTAGTTACTTAAGGTGAAGGCGCCTGTCTAGCCCGCGAAATCCAAATATTCGAGTATTTTTATAGTTTATCCAAAATCTGAAACATTTAAGACAACATTTTGTGATTTGCGACAAACACAGTATGCAGTGCGTTTATTAATACATTTATTTTACTCTAAATATTATCACGGTGGATATGATACTAGTTAATCACTAAATATACAAAAAAATCCAGATTATCTGGATAGCTGTCGTTCTTGAAAAGTTTAAGAGTAAGTTGGATATATTAATAAATGCACTGCACACGATCTTTGTCGCGAATTACAAAATGTGCCTTTTATTATTGTCAGATTTTGAAAATTTTCTGAAAAACCTCAAAAAATTTGAACTTCGCGGGCTAGATGGGCGCTTTAGCCTTAACCAGTTTTGGACCAAGACAATTGAATAAAAACTAAGACCTACTTACCTGGTTCACATAATAGATCCAAAGAATCGTATGTGAGGTTGTATACGGTACAATTTGTTGGCGGATATGGGTTTGATTGTGGCATCAATGTATAGACGCAAGGTGACAGTTGCTGCCCCGCTGCATTCGTTGCTCGACATGTCAGAGTTCCGTAGTCGACGTCTGATACCGGAGTGTATGTGAGGACCGATCTTCCTTCTTTTTCTTCAATAATATAGCGGTCCTAGGTATACAGGATGTTACAAAAGTTTCAAATAATACATGGGGATTTAGATGAGTATCGGGCAGAAAATTAAGTGTTATAAAAATCTAAATTCGAACACTTTTTTAAAATAGTTTGCCCCATCAATTTAATTAAATAGAGATGTATCGAGTAACGTGCAACAGTTTTACAAAACGTTTCTTGAAATATTTGTGGCTGCTATAACTCGTAACTGCAGTTTTTACTGTTTTCTAAGCCATAACCAAGTCGATGCCAATACCAACTCAGAAAATATGAAAGTTTGTCCTCACTAGGCGTCAACATTTTTTCTACCGTATATGTACCTTAACTATTATTTCGGGTCTTTGAAACACCCTGTCTACAACTTACTTATTTGTCTCATTAATGCAACTTAAAAATACGTAAGGCAACTTGACTTACACTAATTAGACTTTCTTTGACATGGAGCACTGTCCAATATTTTGACTAAATAGTTATAATCATATCCAGGGTACATAGCGCACAAAGGTCACCTGTCACTGCCCGCATCTCGTGAATTCATGCAGCCTATTGAATTACAAGATAGATAGCGCTTATCGTGGCTATTGATAATTATGTACTCACCTACTAGAATCTGCCCGCTGCTCTACTGGGTTACAAAGTGATAAAGAAAATTGATATGAATCATACTAATATTATAAAGAGGAAAACTTTGTTTGTTTGATTGTAATCAATAGGCTCCGAAACTACTGAACCGATTTGAAAAATTCTTTCACTCTTAGGAAGCTACACTATCCCCGGGTGACATAGGCTATAATATATTTAAAAAAAAAATTAGGATTCTTACTAAAACTCGAATAATGTAACCGCAATGTACCCGTGCGAAGCCGGGGCGGGCTGCTAGTTATTCATATAAAGCTGATGAAATCATACAAAGATGATAAATATAAAATCAAATGTCAAATAAAAAAAAAAATGTGTTAAAAAATTACAATTGATTCTATCGCATGAAACCACCCCACGTCATTTTATTGTACCTACTCCGGACTTATACGCGTTCTTTATCCAGTCATTTTCTTACTAATTCATAACATTTATTATTTACACGTAATACATCAAAACGAAATACATGGAATAATTTATTTGATACTTTTACTTTATTTTATTGTTTCAGTAATATCACAGGGCTTAATTTATATTTATTACTTAATGATGTGCTGTTGATTTTTTTGGCCATAGAGTTTTTCCGGTAAATTTAATTTCACTCCGTACCTATGCAATTCAACTATAATTTTACTAGGTAACTTTAGAAGTCCTAAGTACCTCATAGTATAATATAGCAAACTGTTATTCGATGATAATTTGAAATAAATTATTCATATAATATTATTCGATTTTTTAGAAGTTTTCCAATGAAAATTCCCCTTGTTTTGCTCGTTTTTCGGTTGTATGTGTCTACCGTAACGTAAACATTAAACGAGGAATATTTTTAAATAAAATGAATTAATACTTACAGAATCAACTTTGATGGGGCTGGCGGAATTATTGAGAGTCCAGACTGAATTATTAAGAGTCCACTCAAAGGAGTTCGGAGGAGGGAAAGCATCCACTTCACATTCGACAGCGATGTCCTCTTGTAACGCTGCACCTATTATTTTTACTTCCCTCCTTTTACACAGCGGTTTATCTGATCGAAAACATAATAAATCAACGATAAAATAACTCCGCCATTTCTGAGTTTTTGAAACTACAATATTTTTAAACTAATCTTGTAATAACGCAATAAACCTTCATTATACTGCTGATTCAATTTCTAATTGTGCTTATTATAAGATCAAATTTAAAGGAAAATCAGAGAAATTTTGTATAAGGTACATTTTGAAAGCAGCTTATAATTATTTGCTTAAGCCATTGTCTATTGGTAGTGTGAGATCAATTGTTCGAATGCTCGCCTATTTAATTCCAGCCTCGACCTTGATGATGGAGGCTTAAAATTATCTTGAATTGCTCAACGACAGTGTTGCCAATATACTTAAAATAAAACCAAAGGAGTACAGCGCAAAAATAATAAAACTTAATAATCATGTAAAAAAAAGCAATTTAACAACTGACGTCACCATTCAACGCTACTGACGCTTAGCACGGATAGAGTGACCGCGCGGCGAGCGCCCCGAACGTCCGTATAGAAGCTTCACTTCAAAATGTCAATATTATTATAGTTTAAATGCGAATAAATTCTTACAAGCGACATGAATATTCAAAGGAGCCGACTTTCCGTCGCCCTCGACGTTTGTAGCTGTGCATGTGTATTGGCCGGCGTGATGTCTTGACACGTTCCGTAACGTGAGGTTCGTGTAAGCGGTATCTGAGCTGCCGATAGAAGGTTCGGTGTGGAGCTGAATGCCCTGTGAAAATTATATCAGTAAGTACTGACAAAATTTATCTACTGTAAAATTATTATTTTCTAAATATATGGATTAAAAGTGAGCAATGTTGTACGGGAATCTTACAGTTGTAGGTAGCATTTTATGGGACGTTTCATACTGGTAAAGTTTAACACCCGGTTGTTTCAAATCGCACCGCGGTACTAAACGCCCAAGACTCGTTTTTAAACGGGTCTATTTGAAGCGATCTCAATACTTTAACAAATAATACTCAATTTTGACAGCTTTTTGATTAATAGTTTAGAAATGTTCAACATCATAAATAATACATATTCAATTGGTTGCAACACAAAAAGATGTCAAAGCTGAAATTGTCTTCATCTCAAATGAAGATCAAAAATTAATAAGTAAAAAAGTTCAATATAAATAATAGAAGATCCTATATCTATCAGATCACTTACATTCTGTTCCCACGTAACTTTGTACGCGGGCGGATTGGCATCAACTTTGCAGTCGAAGTGGACGTCATCACCCTCTTCAATGTTATTAAGTTTCACCTTGTCAGCTACAATGCTTGCTTCAGGCTCATCTGTTCAACCAAAAACTATTTAATTAAGCTATGAATGCGGTGCTATGTTATGACATATAACAGGAATATGCACAGTCCTTTGATGAAACAGTCTAATTACTTTAATTTACACTATACCTACTGGAAATTTACACCATATTGTTGACTACAATTGCAAATGTTATTATCTATTAAGGGGAGGTTGGAGGTAAGTACTAAGGTGTTAAGATTGATATTCCTATCTGCTTATTTATATTTGTAAGAATGCGATCTTTATGAACCATTGTGAAACATAAAGTTAAATTTGCTATACTTAGGTACATAACAACTAGCTCTACGGCATCTAGAAATAGTAAATTCTTAATAATTTATTATTCAATTTGTTTCGATGAAAATTCTAATAAAATAAATTTACTAAGAATCACCCAATCAAGTACATTTAGCCTGCATTTGTGACTGATATTAGTAAAAAAATCTAAATATAATGTAAATACTCACAATATACATTCAGTGTGATATTACTCTGGATACTTGGGAAATTGAACTTTGTGTGTTCGGCTATACACATAAGGACTTTGCCGCTGTGCTCTTTTAATGGTGCCCATGGCAAGAGCGACTCTGTCCCGGAATCTCCAGAACCCTTAAACATTTGACAAACAATATAATTAGGTAAGTAAACTGAACCTACCTCTACATATTGGACCCGTCCTTGCGCGTGGACATACGTGCGTACATAGAGTTTCAAGGGTTAACGATAGCTCCAGGGCCCTAACCACGCTAGCTACTCAAATCGTAATAGAAAAGCAAACGCTCGCGATTACGTTTCAAACGCTCCGCTTTTGACGTTTTGCTGACACAATACCATATCAATGGCAGTAGAAATCGTGAAGCTCGTGTCAGCATAACGTCAAAAGCGGAGCGTTTGAAATGTAATCGCGAGCGTTTGCTTTTCTATTACGACTTGAGTAGCTAGCGTGGTTAGGGTCCAGAACTTCTGACGGTGGTAGTAGTCATGTGACTACAGCTCATATACGGTCTGGCTCGCCCGGGGTACCACCACCCTCTCACAAAAGTTAGGGGCAAGGTAGCTATTATAGCTGCGTTTCTTGTGATGAGTGAGAGAGCCCAAAGCGAACCCTCCCTACTGTAAGGTCCATGTCGGCGCACTGGCCACTAGCAATAAACGTTCCTCTCTGATGAGAAAGTAATACATTTAAGATAAGATTATTGTTTAAAATTGAAAGAACTGCGGTGCGCTGGCAGTGACAACCGGGTTACCGATGTAATAAGACGTGTATTTAATATATAATAAAAATAGATATTAAAAGTAAATAAATGTTTTACATAAAGAATTAATGATTTTATGAATACACGGTAAGCCCCACGAAGAGGTTGTCACACTACCCTTCCCATCCCTCTCTTCCACTTCCCGTTAGGTTGGCAACGTGCGAGCAATGCCTTTGGTATTGCAAGCTTTAATAGGATACGATGACTGTTTAACATCAGGCGGATCGCACGTTTGTTTTCCGACTTTGTTGTGTATAAAATATAAACAGGCTCAATTTTTCATATGAAAATCATTGATGAAAATCCCAGTCAGGAATCGAACCTGTTGATTTTGGAAAACACACTGTATACACCATTTGACAGTGTCGTTAATAAGGATCAAATTCCAGGACGTAATATATTGTACCCACTAAATTACTTTTTCTGGTTGACAATTTTAATCACCTTATATAACTCAAGATGGATTAAGAGACATTTACCGATACTATTATTGTAGAATTAATTTTCTTCCCTCCCAGCCACCAACTGATTTCGGCAGGAGGTTTCGCACCCGTAGTCTTGCACAGGAACTCCGATTTTCTTTTCGTACTCAAGGTAGGCTCCCACGATACAATATCCACTGTAAGAGGCTTTACTGTGGAAAGTATGCTTTGTAAGAATTGACATTTTCAATAAGAGGTAGGTAATTTTGCAACCTAACATACTAATTGTTCTATTTTTCTTCTTCTAGCCCAATCTATTATCATAAAAAAAATATCATTGCATATAAGCTGTATTATGCCATTATAGAAACACATCAGAAAATCTTAAAAAAGGATAATGGATTCATTATATTAGGTACTAGCGGCCCGCCCCGGCTTCGCACGGGTACATTGCGGTTACATTATTCGAGTTTTAGTAAGGATCCCTAATTTTTTTTTAAATATATTATAGCCTATGTCACTCGGGGATAGTGTAGCTTCCCAACAGTGAAAGAATTTTTCAAATCGGTTCAGTAGTTTCGGAGCCTATTCATTACAATCAAACAAACAAAGTTTTCCTCTTTATAATATTAGTTTGATAACTTTTGCTGGCTTCACTCGTAAAACTCTTTTAATATCTGATGGTGAATGTATGAAGACAATAGGTTGAATTTTAAAACTAGAAAATATACTTACAATACAAATCAATTCGCACTGTCGTCTTCAATTGCATTGCTAATATAGTGTTATCGGCTGAACAAGTGTACTCAGAATCTAAGTCATTTCGCGTCAGGTTTAAGACTTCAAGGGTCAATGACCTCGTTTCCTGGCCTTGGTGATCCGAAGATCTCAGTGATTTTATTAACATGGAACCTTTAAGCCACTGAATTCTTGGAGTAGGGTAACCTAAAATAGAGTATCTATTAAAAGTAATACATACTATTAGATTGAAAATGTTTGATGAGATGCTGCTATGCAGAAGGCATGGTTCTCGGAAAGTATTTAAAAAAGTTGATTCTTATTTCTTGTAATTAATAAAAGAATACATTGCTTTCGGAGAACGTTTCCAAGAAATATTTATAGAAATATGTAGATAGACGTGTAATGTGTTAGGTACTTGGCCTTAGTGCGAATCTTTGCATGGCAATACTTAGGTCTAGCACACATGGACATCTGGCCATCTGTCGAGGCAGACATGCCCCTGATAGCAACTAAATCTCTGAAAACTGCTCTGAAAACCATCGTTATGACTCACAGAACATGCTGAGATGGAAGCCATCTACACCCCAACCTAACCATTCAGCAACAGAAAATACATGTTAAACCTTATTCTTCTTTTTATTTCTATGGTGATGAGTAAAAACTGGCTTGAAAAATATAATATATTCTGTTAGAATATATTTTATCGCATAGAAGCTCGCACGGCAGTCGTCCAAGAAATATTACAAGATTCATCGTGACATTATCTTACCTCCTATGACAGTGCAAATAAGCTTTAAACTTCCTCCTTCCGGGTACGGGCCTGCCGTTCCTGATATTTCTTCACCATATTCATCAAAGATGATTGGTTTTCTCGGAAGTTCTATAAATAGGAAATAATTCAATAAACACTTTTTTTCTAATGGCTGCATATATAAAAATATTTGCAAGCATTTTAAGTTAAGAGGAAAATTCTACTAGGTATTGAAATTAATGTTAAAGATAAATTTAAGTTAAAAATACATTGTGTTATCAACTTGATTAGGTCAACATAAACTTTGGAAGGCATTACTAGTATTACAAAAAAAAATGTTGCGTTGTAATAAAACCCGGTCCTTTGTCAGTTGATTTTTATCCACCGTTGCAAAATAAACATTCTTAAAATGTCAAACTTTGCGGCTACGCAACGTTGTTGAGAAAGCTATGCGCAAAGCTTCCTTGCTTAACTTTTAACTCTCAGAAGTTGCAATAATCTTAAAGGAAAACAGCGTAATTCCCAGTTTATGAACCCAATATGGGGAAAAGGGTAGTAAAAGCAAAGAAAAGCAACAGGTAATGTGATAATCAATGGCCTAGTAAGCGAGGGTAGGGTTTGATTCCCACCAGATTTTAGAGATTATTGTGCAGAGCGGTACATATGTTGTACTAGCTGTACCCCCCGACTTCGTCCGCGTAGTATTTAACGTAACAAAATTTCAGGATTATCGGGATAAAAAGTATCCTATATGTTAATCCCGGTTATAAACTATCTGTGATCCAAATTTCATCCAAATCCGTTCAGTAGTTTTTGCGTGAAGGAGTAACAAACATACATCCACACTCACAAACTTTCACATTTATAATATTAGTAGGATAAGGAGGTTTAATGCAACTCGTTTATAAAAGGTACTTTAAAATGTTGCTATCAGAACTTAGTAAAAGTCTGTCAAAACATGTCATAAACATTTTGAAATACTTTTAAAAAGATTAAACTCGGCATGGTTAGTAATAGTATGTTTGTCAAAGTCATACTTTTCATATTATATAATAAATAAATAAATAAGTATCGCCAGACTGACAATATCTTAAAAAAGCCCCGACAGAGGTCGTCTTAGCCCGGAAAATCGTGTTTTATTCATCCAAGACCTTATTGACATAAGGATAGGGATAGTATTTCCATGTTTTCTCTACTCACCGATAACATCAAGGGTGACCTTATAATTCCTTGTGGGTGATTCCTGGAAGTCCACGCGACACGTATAAACTGCCCTATCTTTAGCTTGTATATTCAGCAGTTTAAGGCCAGACGTGGGCGTGCTGTGCCAAGTTGCCCGCCCAAGGAAATTGTCTTCCGCCCAGTGTGCCGACGAAGCGGGCATCCGGGTGTCGTAACTAGTGGAAAATATAAATCGACACACATAAGTTCTCATTTTTATAATGCACGATATTTTGTACAGCGCTTCAGTAAGTAAATACTAATTTCCATTGGTTTGCAAAGACTTCTAGACTAAAATGCAGCCTACAATAAAATTATTAACAGAGCATGACTCATACCGCTACACATTTCACTCAAACAGGTATTTTTAAAAGGTAGCTTTATAAAATAATAACCTGTACACAGGATTATCGTCCCTATACCATACGACAAAGAGCAGGCTGTCATTTAGCATAGGAGGTCTGATGTCACAAGGCATCTCCGCATCTTCGCCCACGAGAACTGGCACTCGAGTGATGGTGGAAACTGGTGATGGCATTACACCTATGAACAAGGAAATATCCTTCTAAATAAACATATACATAAGTGTTTTAATTATTGTCCACCAGTTTTTGGTATTTATTCTCAAAAGTATTTTCCCTCGGCACAGCTTTTAAAATTAATGGCCACAAAGAAAAACATTCAAATATAGAACACTCGAAATTCAAGTACGGAACATTCATTTTTATTTAACGCGTCTGCATAAACAATCTTAGCGACCAGCGCCAAAGGTAAAATATTATTAATATCTGAGCCACAAAAAACTGTCAGTTTGTAAGAGGAAAGAAAAAATGAAGATCAAATTGAATGGAAAACAATGGAAGAACGTAACTTTAAATACGCTTCGTCTTATCGTGTACAGTAAAAAAATTACCCTCAATGTGTTATGTTGAAATTGAAAGTAATCCAAACGAGATCTAACATTTAAATTGTGCGGTCGTGTCAATAACTAAAGATGGCGTGAACTCTGTGTGATAAATATTGATTGATTTGTTTCAAATAATAACTATCTAAATGGTGAAGTGACAGTGAAAGTGTGTGAAGGACGGCTGCGTGATCACAACCTGTGGGTACCTACGTAACTACCTACTGTTTCACTTACCTGCACTATTATTTCACTCGAGATATTTAGTAACCCAGTCCCTGTGAAAGTCGGAAGCGATTCCGTAGCAATTCCATTTTAGGATTGGTATAACTGATGGGAGTTATACTCATTGTATTACGAGAGTGTGTATCTCTCGAATTTTGCAACACGTTTGACAATAGACATTTGTCTCCACCCTCACCCATTTGGGTGTGGGTGTCAATGTTATCTACTTATAAGTCTAAAAACACCGTAATGTACTTGCTTGATGGGTAACTGTGTGAAATAAAATATTTACTTAATCATATTATAATGTTTGTCAACAAGCTGTTTTATTTTTGTGGGTATTTCTTCGTAAATACATGTTTGGCGGAAAACACAGGACAATGTAACCGTGAGTTCGCACTGGGCGAAACATGTTGGCGAAACATGTTGTTGTCTTTATTTTTTGTTTTCATAATATAGAGACAACAATAGGTTTCGCCAACATGTTTCGTCCAGTGCAAACTCACGGTTATAATATAACATTATAATCAAAACCCTGAACAAGGATTGTTGATGAAACATTATATTCCGAGTTTGCCATTCATATAGGAAGGTAAATAGTACCTGCACCAATTGTGTTTTGGGCTGCTAACGGGGTCCTTGGAACCATAATCATGATGAACATCACCAACGTCTTCGAGACACAATTCACACTATTGTACATTTTGCTGTTTGTCAATGAAGTTTAATTTATAACAATTTTATTCTTAATTTGGTTACTAAAATAACTCCTTTGAATCTGTAATAAAAATGGTTTTAAGGATAAGTGCAGTATACTTAAAATAATTCTTGGAGTTGGATTTTCGTCAGACGGATAGGTATCATGCTTAAGTCTGTAACATAATCAGCAGACTGTCTAGTTTCTAAGTTCCGGAGATACTGCATGCTTCGGGATGCAGTCTAGTGTGCTTTCTTGTTACGTCAGAGGAATTCCAGGTGCTTTGAAAATTCCGATACGGGTAACGTAGATAGTGGGTGGGCAGAATGATAGGATTGCAACCCTCAATTCCTACATGGCCCGCCACCTATGCTAAGCAGTCGATGTTAATGTATCTACGTACGGTAATGTGCGTTGGGAATAAATGTTTGTTGAGCCATATGCACATTATAATATTTAGATGGCAATCCAGCATGTCATAACATTTAATGTTACCTATATTGTTTTATCCCGATTGTTATTTGTTTTGTTCATGTATTAACAAATACACTTTTATCAACGACTGGCGACTCCCAGATTTGCTTAAATTAGTAGGTAAGTATTATTTAACATTATACCTACACCTTTCAGAAATAATGTTCTAAATTATGGTGAAAAATGAATCAAAATCAGCTTAGTTCTATACTAAGACAAACATGCGCGAAATAAATAAAGCTGTCCAAAATTTACCGAGTACTCAAACAGTAATAGTAGACTGAGTGATCCTTTTATTCATCGAATTTGATAAACATACCATATTCATAAATAAATAAATATCGTAGAGGCTATTCAAATACAGTCCGTAACAAAATAATATACGACACGTTCTACCCGCACTTCACAAGCAAGCACAAACCTCAAATTGTCAATGAAATGAGGTCGGAAATTACTAAAAGTACCACTGCCATCTCTATTTAATTTTTTCATATTATTCAAGCACAATTGTAACTATAGGCAGTCGAGCACTCTCAATGAGCGTCGCATTCTCACTACTGGCAAAAAAATCTTACTCATCCAATAATTCGGTGCTCCTTTTACCACTTGCTACGAGTATAAATTCACGAGGTCCATTTACTATATTTAATTTTAGTTAGGCAAAAGTTTATTATATAATTCAAAATTACTGAAATTGGTATTTAAAATATAAAAAAAACACAAAACATACTACCATATTTGTACATACCTATATTTTAACGAAAGAAATAGATGCGAACGGAGTCAAGGGAGCGCCTAGTATTTTTAATAATAATTACTTGCTCGTATTTCATTTATTTCGGTTGAAAACCCGATCCAATGTACAATCAAAGAACTCAAAGGTTCCAATAATAATACTAAATTAGGTAGGTACGTAATTTGAAATGGAATACTTAAATCAAAGAAAGTCATGAAAATTGCCTTTTAAATATGTTATTATTAATACTATTAAGTAGGTAGATAAATAATGTTGACTGCGGTTTTGGTAACTGGTACGGATATTAAAAAATCACTTCACTTGTTGCGAAATAATCACATTTTTCACTCACGATACACTTCAAGACGTGACACGAATACGTTTAAATCTATGACACACGGGCAGTAAGAGTAAGCTTAATGACACTCCCCTCCGTCCAATTACGCCTAATTGTATTGACCTAAGCTAACCCGAGCTAATTTGGACGTATGATGCATGCATGCCGTTATTGTTAACAGTTCCACGGGATTAAAACAGCACGGCTAATAATTGTTTCTCTATGAACCAAATTTCATTGAGGTGCTTAATAAATATTCATATAAATATTAGTTCTAGTCTTTACTAGTGTAGTTAATCTAATAAGTATTCATTATTTTTCCATAAACTTGTCCAACCAAACTTTAGTAACACCTCTCTGAACCAAACTGATATCACAAAACGTCATAATTGATATAATCGAAAATAAGGTTGGTTAATGTTATTCTTATACCAGGGTGCGTTAAGTCGTCAGCATCGTGCCTTTGACAATTCACATAAATGAGTTCACTTATCCTGGATGCAAAATAACTATCAACATTTTGTATCACTCTCTTGGTACCAAATAAATTGTTATAAATTATACCTAACAATTTATTTGCTCAGTGTAAACACGTATACATAATGAGCAAGGATTTTAGAGTGCCCAACCTGCTTCTTATTTCTCAGGATTCGCCGATATATATCAGCGGATATATATCACGACATATATCAATTGATTTTTTCCTTTCTTCTGAACTAAACATTTTGGAGATTAATGACCCTGGCAACACGTAGCGCAAACTCCAACTCAGAATAATTTAGATTGTTTCCCAAAATATTGACCGGGACTGGGAGCCAGACGATGATGTCCCACTCATAGATCTATGCTTAAGGCCTGACCCGGAATAATTACTTTTTATGATTACAAATTATTATTAAAAATAGATGATTAATATAACAAATAAATGAAGATAGTAATAATAGGTACTTGTTTTCTTAAGTGTTCATTTAAAAATATTTCTCAAATAAACATAAATTCTTTAGTTACTTCTTCAAGTTTTTTAAAATCAAAATGTGGTAGTTTGCAACACTTATATTTTATTACAAATTCCTTTTACATTTTAAGTGTTTAATCCCGTTTCAGAATGAAATTTGCTTCTTTTTCTTAGCCTGGATACATATCCGATATATATCGGATATACATAAAAAAATGTTATCTACTATATAAAAATAAGTCGGGTTTTCCTTCCTGACGCTATAACTCCAGAACGCACGAACCGATTTCCACGGTTTTGCATTCGTTGGAAAGGTCTCGGGTTCCGTGAGGTTTATAGCAAAGAAAATTCAGGAAAAATTTCAACAGAACGCGGACGGAGTCGCAGGGCACAGCTAGTCTGTTATAAAAATCAGATTTTTTCGAACCTTGTTATTTCTAGTATTCAGTTTTGCGTTGCAATTATACATAAGATGTGCCAGGATAAAATAAAATTAGTTGCTCTTTATATCATCAGCTATTTACTAGTGAAAGCCCGTCAAAATTAGTCCAGCGGTTTTGGAGATTAGCCAGAACAAAAAGGCAGATAGACAGGCAGATATTAATTTGAAAAATTGATATTTTATTACAAGTACCCTATGTACTGTCATAGTATGCAATTGTTAAAAAGCGTTATTTTGACATTTAAAACAGACACTCCAATTTTATTTATTGGTACAGATATTCTTAACTTTATATAACTTATTGAAATAGGTATACCTACTTACATTTTGAACAATAAAGACGACAACGCTGCATACGAATGTGTTATTGACCTATTTTTATAAGACTTGGCCCGCTTTTAAATTAATTGCAATCCAGATTCCGATCTACAGTATGTCACCGTCTCCAGCTGGATGACGGGAGCTTGTGATTATTACTACATGGGAACATCAATTTGAAATTTTCCATAGTTTCCGTGACTAACTTCTTTTATTTTTTATTGTTGGTTCTTCAATTCTACTTAGTGGAGAAATAATATTTAGACTATTGCTTGATAGATGTCATTTGAAGATTGAAATAAAATAATTTCTAAAAATGTTGGGTACCTACTCTAAATCAGGAGCAGAGACCCTTGGTGGGTTTTTTTCACATCAGGGTGACTTACAATAAGCTAAATATAAAATTCCGGTGTGTTTAATTAATTCCGGTGTCCGTAATTCTTCTCCGTCTAAACGGCTTGACCGATTTTGATGAGTTTCATTTGTACTGGGTTACCTGGATGGTTCTTGGTTATGAATGGAGCCAGTAGATGACCCTGTTGTCAACATTCAATAAAATAAAAGTACAAATGAAAACTATTACCTACCTAACCTAACAAAAATATTTTTACATTATTTGTTCCATACTATATTAAATAAACTACATAATATAATATAGGTAATTATGTTTGTAGAAACGCCTTAAGCTGTTATTCTCTCTGTTAAAGGCATTTGACACTTCAATTGATGTTAATTCGTAAAGACACGGGTCGACCAATAAACGTCTCACGAGTCTGGATGTAATTAATCGCACCTTGCAACAATATAGTCGATGTATTATAGCAGACTATGGCGCGGTCGCTGATCACGAAGTATTTCGTACAATGACCTGTTATTACCTGTCTCTGTCACTCCCGCGTAAATCTAATACGTCTCGCTCATACAGTTGCCGTGAACTGCGTGTGACCGAGAGTGGAAGAGACAGGTAATAATAGGTACGAATTTCTTCGTGATCAGCGACCGTGCCATACCTAATATCAATGGGTCGGAAGTCCTTTGATACTTTGCAACAATAGGGTTTTAATGACTGGAAAGACATACGTTATCATGTTTATCCAATTTGATCGAGAAGTTTTGATGTTAGGTATTAGTAACTGAGGCCAATTTTAAAATATTAATTTGAAACCATCTGATTTCTTGACTAAATTAAGCCTTTATCGATAAAGCTATTTTCCTTCAGTAAACTACAATTAAATTCTCCTTAACAAGTTGTGTCTTAGAAACCACTCGACTAATCGCTCTTATAGAGGAAATTAAAATGATGCCGTAAAAAGTTTAAGGCATTTGTGGTGTGGCGTGATTCGAACCAAAGTGTCTATTAAAGTTAGCGAAGAAGTTCTAATTGCTTACTTCACATCGTTTCTTTGAACTAAATTTCACTATACAATGAATAATGATCACTTATTAAGCCCTTTGACAACCGCTTGGCACAGTGGTTTGAGCGTAGGCCGGCTTACTGCCCCGGGCGAATTTCGGAAATGGATTTTTTGTTATTTTTTTCTTAGTATGGGTGCCATTGGGATCGCCCCCAGTCCATTGTACGGTACCCATATAAACCTTGCTTATATTGGAACAGTTAGTGTGTTAGTCCGGCGATATTTATTTACTTTACTTGACTTTACCTTATAAAGATGTACTAAATACTAATATTACTCAGTCGTTTTTCATTGAAACCCTCGCCGAATGATGCCGTTGACCACTTTTAAAAGCCTGTGCCGTACATCCAGAACGAATCTAGCACTTTAGTACCCGTCTTCCCGGCGCCAGGGTCGCATCGGTTTTGTGGACACGGCGTAGGTCAATCTTTCAGGACAGTCGCTACTATATCGAATATAAGTGAGTTGGTACACCATTGTTGCACTTTGCTTTATATTTGTTTTGCTGTAATAAACATATACATTAATACATCGCAATAATACTCTTTATATTAAATTACATTTGTTTTAGAAGATATATAGATGGCCAAATGGACAAAGTGGAATGTCCCGGGCCCGGCCAAATTAATTTGAAGCCATACATCAAACAAGCAGAAGGCACGTTTAATCTGCCTAAAGCCAACTTCAGGGTGTGAGCATATCCATTAAAATACGGCACATGTCGCCTGTCAAAGTAAAAATGAATGGTTCCATGGGAAATAATAAAGGTATGCGATCACGCTATGTCCCATTCTGCGGTCAGCGTGGAATGAAATGGAAGTAAAATAAGACTGAATAAACACACCTATACGACGAACATTATTATTATCATAAAGTAGGTAGGTACCTATATTGATATATTACTACTGTATTATTATGGTCCTTAAGTTATGACAAATTTAAATTCTGGTGAAGGTATAGGTACTTGTAATAATGATTGGCGCTAAACTTGTATGCAACAAACTAGCTTATTTAATTTCCTCACGTTCAATTTGCATCTGTTGCTCCTATTGAGTGGTTGAAATGATACCTATACGTTGATATATTATAAACTGGCTGGCTAGATTATACATTTGCACGTGCACTATGCCTATCCTGAGATTATAAATCAGTTCGTGCTGAATATAGTTGACTTTATTATATAGGTACTTACTTATATTCCTGTGTCCCCTAGGTGGGGCAGGTCTTGAGCTTCGCGCTTTCATTCGTTCCAATTCTTCCCAATGCCAACGCCTCTGCGATGATCGTCCGCCGCCAGGTTTGCTTTGGGCGGCCATTTATTATATAGGTAGTGGACAAAGATTTTTTGTTGAAATTCCGTCATTTCCTATGGTGCGTATTTTTTTTAATGATACTGCAAAATTCCGCCTTATGTACAGTTCATGCAAGACGCTACGACGACGATTAAAGGGCGGGCTGGCTTTAGCCACACACGTGTCGTTTTCAGATGGACTATCTGACGCTGAAAATTGAATTGAATCGGATCGGAAACGTTAATTGCTGTGCAATTCATTCGTATATTCCGTAATAAACAACCTGTTTTACTGAGAAAAAAGTTGAAATGATTTCAGAAACGTAAATACGAGATAATTATTTTTCTTTGACAGCATAACGTTTCTGTTTAGTTCCATTTCAATGCAAAATGATGAAAGCCTCATTGCGGTATGAAAACATACATATAAGTATTGAAAAAAAATGTTTTTTTCTCAGTTAGTTCTCCGGTGGTAAAGCCCAGCTATGGCCAATTGACTACGGATCATATAGGGGTTGGCACAACCAGGGTAGTTGACCCTGTCACAGAAAATCGGCGTAAAATACCGAGATAGATAAAATAGTGAGAGAGCCGGAAGCCCCCTCCCTTCCGCACTCTCTAGGTATACCAAATCCCACGGCAACGTGCAAGCAATGCCATTGGTATTGCAAGCATTTATAGGCTACGGTAACAGCTTAACATCAAGCGGATTGGAAGATTGTTTTCCGACATTGTTATTAAAAAAAACCATTTGGCCCGGTGATAGTTTTGCACTGCTATAAGTTTCTAAATACCGCCAGACTGAAACGCCAACTGTATGGTCCCAAACTAAGCATTGCGTGTTCTATGGATACCGTACAATGGACTGGGGGGCGATCCCAGTGGCACCTAGACCGGGGCAAATTATCAAAAGGCCATTTCCGAAATTTTCCCCGGCGGGAATCGAACCCGCAACCTCCATGTGCACTGAGCCGAACGGCCTACGCTCGAGCCACTGCACCAAGCGGTCGTCCTATAATTATGTCATGTCACAGAAACTCTTGAATATTCATATTGTCACTAGCTGTAGGTACCCTGCGCGCGTTGCTACGCTATCAAAGATGTGTCGTACCACAGATATAGATTTACATCTATATCTTATCTTATCTTATTACTGCTTGGAGAATAGAATTCCATGAATCTTGATTCTGAAAAGTTGAACGTGAATTGACACATTGAAAATAGTTTTGAAGCATGCACAAATTGGCAGCTATTGATCGGCCCACAGATAAAGAATCTATATGAAAACGAATGCATGAATCACGTAAGTATCACGATTTGTATTGAAATTTGAAACCAAGCGTGCCAAATTTTTAACACCTTTTTTTTTTTTTTTTCGTGGGAAAACCCTTTATGGGTCCCCTTCCGCCTCGGGGGAGGCGGGAGGGGTATGTGGGAGTCCGGCAGTCGGCCGTATACCCACTAAAAACCCACGGTCTACCACCCTCCGCCATGCAGAGGGGCGCCCCGGGACCATGGGAAATGCTCCGAGACGCCCCGGCGGTAATATTTTTAACACCTACTGTGACGTCACAGATGGCGGGAAATCCAAACCGATTCAAAGACACCGATGCCGCCGATGCCCCTCCGCCCGCTACGATTCTCTCGAGTGATTATCTCGCTCGTACTCATATTTTTATATCTGTAGTCTGTAGTCTGTAGTATCTGTAGTTGACGCTTGGTCGGGGTTTTCGGACACAGAGTACATACTACGTACATACTACGCAAATGTATGTACTTAGTACATACATTTGCGTTATCTATGTAAATCTATATCTGTAGATCGGCCCTATATTTAGAAATAGTCTGAGATATTCTTTGGTCCAAATATTATCCGAGACTACCCAACCACACCAAAATAACCCCTCGTGTTCTTGCCTTTACAATAGAAGGATGAAAAAGGCAAATATTTAATGCTAATTTAGCAGCTTATTTCAGCGCTTCTCACGTTGATTTCAAAATTTTCGTGACGCGCGTCACCCCGCCGCCGTGCGTCAGGCATCCCACGTGTTTTTAAGTGTATGGCTTATGTTCTACTTGGATTCGAAGTTAACGCCGCGGGCGGAAAACGCCCATGCGAGAGACACGATCATCTTACGAAAAGAGTAAAATAATGATATTTGCGTAACATTTAAGTGATCAGACGTTGTTCTCAATAGCTTTTTCTGTTGGTAATATTGAGCTTATTCATACCAATTTAATACTTACGAAAATGTGCATTCATGATAACATCGCAAAACCAATTAAAAATATATCCCGATGGATATAGTTAATTAAAACTGCGTGATGCTAGTAATTGGGTCACCTTTAATGAGTTAGTTTTAAGTGATGTAGATCATGACAAAGCAAAATTTTGATTTGTTATCAAAATGCAGCGTCGACCATTGTACGTACAATCAGCGTCAAAGTAATCGTTTCTGCCCACACGACCCAAAGGTCCTTGCAATTTAATTTATTGGAATGATGTCATAGATATGGTTATATTAATTATAAATTAAGTATACGAATATATATCTGTTTTCGTAAGTCATTCATAGGCTTTCGTTACGTAGGTACTCTACAGAGTAAACACTATATTATGTATTTGCATAAAGTAATTCAAATCCGTTAAAAATAGGGCATATTTTAAAACGAATTCAATACAAGATTTTATATTTTTCTCAACGATTGCCAAACCGATAAGTCAGCCCTAAATTGGAATGAAACGTTTGAAAACAACACTTGAACTGTGGTCCTCACCTCGAGATCTTATGAGACGATACTTACCTACCTACAAAGGCAGGAGTACCTTACCTACCTACGATATCGGTTGATTTCCATAAGCGGTGTTTACAACAACGTAACTCAGGATCAAGGAGTTGAAATCTCTACCGAAGATACCATATCTTAAAGGCCCCGACGTGATCGGATTTACATAATAGAGGTCCACTCGGCCTTTTTCCATGTAAATTTTGAGTTCTCTCTTTCGTCCCAAGCGGCAGCTCTGGCTGTGGGATGATTGATACGAAACGGATATGTTTTCAGATGATTTATGGGATATATTTAGACGTATTTGCGTAGTTTTAAGCATATTTTTTTATATAATATATGTATGTCAATCACAACTAAGAATACTTTTTCAACTTAGGTATAATCAGCATCTTACCTTACCTATTAACAGATACCTAGAAAACATCCAAAGTGATCGTTAATATTTATTCAACTCATATTTGACTTCGTGCACCCATAAATTTGGCAAAAAGTGTGGTCTAGGCAATTAGATGACTTAGATGATCCCTAGGTTTGCACTGACCAACATTAAACTGAAACATGGCTTTGTCGTTATTTTGTGACAACAAAAATAAAGACAATTTGTTTTGTGTGAATGTCTCATCGGTTTCAAACGAGGGGTTGGTGCCCACTTTGGATGTTTCATTATAAGTGACAGTCCTAAAGGACTCGTCATAAATGACGCAGACTGTACTTACCAGCAACTTACGGGAAAACTCCTGTATTTTTTATTAGTAGATCTACTTATTTTGAGTGGTTCACGAGCAGTTGTTTTATGCATAAGGAAACGAATTCTTTGTTTCTATCTACTAAGTAATAGGTCTAAAATTAGAGCTAATGAAACTTGCGGCTTTATACACTCAGATCCGGCCTTTAACAAGTAAAAAGTTTCCTTTTCTGCGGTGTATTGATGTGGAAACAGGGCAAAAGACTTTCGGCTCAATACAAAGGATAATAGAATAGTTTCGGTCGGGAAACATTTCCGTTGCTGAGTTTTAAGTTTTATTTAAGTTGTGTTTTTTTTCAAAAATATTCAATATACAGACGATATTATATAAGTAGGCACCTATAAGACATTGTTCTAAAGACCCATAAAACACACACACATAAAAATAAAGACCAAACTTAAAGCATCTATGACCTTTTACATAAACCGCAAGATCACAGAACGAAATATAACATTTCAGTCTAAGAATGATGTCGTACAAAAAAACTAATAAGATGGGGTAAATAATCCCATCCTAACTTTGCCAATATCAGCTCTTATGGGATTAATACGTAACCCCCTAACACAAGTTATGTGCTTGTATCAAAACTTCTATCCTTTATGATACTAGCGGAATTTGACCTCGCAATCTTGATACTCAATGTTTTCGAGTATTTCCAGCAAAAAAATAATTACACACTTAGTTAAAACCACGTCTTCTGATGATGCAGCTGCAAAACGTTTCAATATGTCATAGTTCCGAAAATCAGTATTGGCAGAATTTAATTAAAACAATACCTATTACAGTAACTAAATGCATCAACGGCTGCATAACCCATCGATACCCGTGACACGTATTTTGACCTTTTTTCACTCAATAGCCGCTTTAAGTTATATTTTAGGGTGACCGTCCACTTGGCTATAATGCAGGCTTGCTCGCTTCGACCAATAGAATCACTTCATTTCCTGTCCACTCGAGCTAAGCTGGGTGATGCTGAAGAAATGAAGCGATCCTATTGGTTGAAACGGTCTAGCTTGCTTCACAGCCAAGTGGACGGTCACCCTTAGGCTAAGATATACAATAAAGAGTGACCCCCAAATTTAAGAATTAAATTTGTAAAGCCAGTCTACGTGTATTTGATTTTCTATGAATAATTATTTCTAGAGTACCTATACCTAATTTATTTTCCTGGAGGAAATTATGGTTATACATTTATTTTTAGACTAGCTGAGCCCGCGACTTCATGCGCGTGGAATTTAACTTAAAAAAAGCCCGCACCCGCGTTCTGAGCCCGCGTAATAGGATTCATTCTTTAAAATTTAGTTTTTCTAAAATAAAAGTAAGCCTAAGTTACTGCATATAACAACAGCAATCTACCAGCGACAGTCCCGTCAACATCGGTCCAGCCGTTTCGGAGATTACCCGGAACAAACACACAGACATACAGACAGACAATTATTTTTTAATCGCGTTTTTGTTATAGGTGTCGTTTGTACTTTCATATTATGCATTTAGTGAAAAGGTGTTACTTTGATAGTACAAACAGACACTCCAATTTTATTTATTTGTATAGATGTACAGATTTAGTACCTACCGTGGTGTAGTTAACAGA
Organism: Notodonta ziczac; assembly: GCA_918843915.1. Lineage (NCBI taxonomy): Eukaryota > Metazoa > Arthropoda > Insecta > Lepidoptera > Notodontidae > Notodonta > Notodonta ziczac. The sequence continues at coordinate 2,250,080 of OU974041.1, forward strand.
TGATGTAGTAGCAGAATGGGTAGTACAGCATTACATTAGGTACTTAGAACTGCTTAATAAACTTCACACGCCTGCAATGATCTGGGGTAGTATATTAGTTCTTACTGAAATTCACACCGCGTTTCAGAGAAGGACCTCGTCCCGTCAAATTACAAGAGTATTAGAGTAGGGGTGTTGTCGTCATGCGGTGAGATATTAAAAGTCCCATCTCAAGTGTGACCGCGCCGTTATTACCCGCGCGGTCACGTCAGCTGTCCCGCCCGGACCCATGTTACAGGATCCACTTCATGTATTAATAATACCTTTATATGATTCTTTATAAACCCGCTGGAATCAACAAGTTGTATAAAGACACTATCCTTGTATCAACAATCGATATTGTGACACCATCGTTTTATAGAGGTTATTAATTTGGCCTTGGATTTTTATATTTTGTATTTAAAATATGGTTAGCAATGAGAGTTAGTTAGGCTAATGCTTGTGTTGGGAGTGGGCCCAAATCAATAGTTCAATGGCAAGAAAGGGGTTCGAACCCAGAACCATTCAGTTACGAGAGCGGCCCCTGTAACCACTAGGCTACGCCTTATGTACCTAGCAATATAATCTAAATTCGTGTAATCTTTACTTGCTGCTTAGTTTTTGGACCATACAGTTTGGATGAACTGAAAAGCTTGCCAAGACTAAATTCTTTAGTAAACATCTGTTTGAATATTAACGGGATCTCTTGACGACTGGTTACTGCCATCTCCGAATACGAATATGAAGTCGAATATCTTCTGTAGGTAGCTTATATTATTTGTAACAAGTATGTTACAAAAAAAGTTCAAAAGTCCACATCTTTATGAATACATACTTGCATTGCGTTTATATTATCATCGTATTTAACTATTAACTACACCTGTTTCCACCTATCAAGTGTTTCTGAAAAATGATTCAAAAGTTACCCAAACTAAGTTATGTAGGTAGCAATTTAAGCCTTTTACATCATTTATCATGAAAGTTATAAAACTTGGGGAATGATCGACGATATCTGGCTTAAACTTTCCGAAGTGAATCTTTCCTAGAATCTGCACTGTCAGTGATCGGCTATTAAAATTTACGTTTTGACTTTTATAATAATAATATGAATCTCGTTCAGACTGGTCGCACTTTATTGCTAAATGTTATATGGAAATGTAAGTATAAGATCTAACATAACAATAGAACCTTCGTAATTTTCCATTGGTTTCAGCATTCAGCAGGTCATGCAGGACACGACAATAATTAAGATCTGTTGTATATATATTAATATCTACGTTTAAAGAATGCTATGTAGTTGATTATCAACTTTTTAACAGCTACAAAACACAACGAGAACACTTGATAGCTGTAGATACGACCCTAAAAGAGAATACCGAGTTAACGGGGTTCTTAATTCAAGTCAGTGAAATTATCGTCCACACTGACACTGAAGTGAGGTTTGATTCGTTCGATCTACATCATAATCATTAAGATTATGAAAGTCATTTATGATGTTGATTCCACGCTCTTTTGTCTTCGAAAGCACCTCGCGAGAGAGAGTCAACAAGTTGAGATTGTGCCGTCTATCTGAACGTAAACTCTACTGAGTAGACTTTTCAATTTTGCCGAGTGCCAGGAAATATCGTAGGTAGTGTTTTCTTTTCATTTTGAAAAGAGCATTGAGCATTCATACTACCACGCCCGTTTGCAGACTTGAAAAAGTCTTTTGCTATCCCAGTTTGACTGAAGTTAGTCAAACTGCGATAGCAAAAGACTTTTTCCTACCGTTGCATCGTAAAACTCTGCGTCTATTGAAAGCTTACATTTTTTCTGAATTGAATTAACTTTCAAAGTTCGGTTTTGTTAATTCGTATCAAAATGTACGTGATAGATAATTTTTATTTAGCCGAATGTGTAAGATATTTGCTCTTTGGTATTTAATGAATGTTCAATTCTAAGCGATATGTTTTTAGTCGGAAATTAACTTAAATACCCACTTAATTGATCGTGTAACATTTAGCTCATTCCTAAAATCTAGCGAATTTAAATATGGAATGTTGCGTAATGAATATATTCTAATAAGAATTTTCTTGCAGGGTTTCGATAGTGCAGTACATATCACCAATATGTCATGAAGATTATATAATATAATATGAACAAGTTCAATATAATTATATCCCTGCAAAACTTTGATCTTACTTATAAGCAAAACAACAGTCATCACAAAAAAAGTATAAATAAATATAAAAATCTAGTAGAAATTCATTATTATTATTATTGTTTTACTATACAAAGAATCTAAGAGCAATTTGCGCTGGATTGTTATGAAAGGCCGAGGAAGGCGAAGGTAGGCGCACCATCTGAATGAGTGCGTCTTGGAATGTTTGTACTGCGACGCAATGCACACTCTATTTCGAGTTGATATGAAACCGTCCCGGACTCTTGAAAGGAGGCCTTTATAAAGATCATCAGACGGTTTTTCTAATGAAAGCAATGGCATAACAACGTGTGCTTTTGATTGGCCATTCATCTCCCAGTTGGCGTTTTTCATTATTAAATTGGTTTAAGTATTTGTGTGTGATATGCTGAACTGCGAACATAACAACGAACAGGTACTTTAACATTTCTCCTGAACTCAAGATGTTTCTCGTAAATATGTTTTGCTCTTGGTTTAAGTCTGTCCCCACCATACGTCTTTTGATAGCAAAAATATGGCAACATCTGAGGCAAACTCAAGCAGTGAACTATTAATTCATGGAAATATAATGAACTCTTTTCTGAGAATTCAGAATAGATTCAAATGTTCAAAATATGAATTATTAGAATTGTGATTGATTTAAGAACCTTATCGTTATAATGAGGTATTCGTATGACAAAATAATTTAAAGATTCATAATTTTACACGTGTGGTTGATTTTTGGATACTATTGGAAAGTTATTTAAGTATATAAATATATTAATCATTTTCCTGAAATACACAAAATTGCCGTATATTCAATGGGTTGCCGATCACCTGGTAGATTCTGATTATTCATAAATGATTTTTGGCTTACATGAATAAAAACAATTATGAGTTTTTTGAGTTTTGACTACCAATTAACTCTTATACCCCTCAATTAACCGATGCTGCAAAAGGCCAAAGATAATTTTGTAAATTCAACCATAAAAACTGGTAATGTACCGCCATTTCCTGCGACAGGGCAAGAACGACTCGCCGGCGGAAATGAGATCCCTGCACCCTTTTATCACGAACTAATTCAGATAAATCATGATCGCGTACCTACCCTAAGTAAGATTTCCTTCTCAACTATAGTAGATGGCATTGTTTTAAATAATATACGTATAATATAGGTTCTAGCTGAGGAATATACGCGAGTGGACCGGAGTCACAAGCGACTGAGCTGCTCCCACTCGCAAGAGACAAAGTGAAGTACCTCCTCAGTGCTGATGGTCATAGGAGAGGCACCACAATATGATGAAGAAATATACGTACCTGCTCGTTTTACAGATCAGCCATACGACGGTTTTGAAGGAACACAAGTAGTCTCAGTTGGATCCTTGCATTAATATTAAATATATTAATTTTCATCGCCGTCTTAGTTCAAGAAATTGGGTCGTCCGTAATCTTCGAAGATGGTCAAGGTAAGCTCGAATATAACTCACTTCTGCCCGCGACTTCTTCGTCCGCATAGTATTAAACTTAAGAAAATTTTCGGGATTATCAGGATAAAAAGTATCCTATCTGTTAATCCCGGTTATAAACTATCTGTTTTCCAAATTTCATCCAAATCCACACTCACAAACTTTCGCATTTATAATATTAGTAGGATATACGGGTGAGCTCGACTGGAGTTGTACCAACTTTTCCAGAATCTGAATTCAGAAATTGCTGCGTTTCGTACGAGAGAGCTGGAAGACCATCCCCCTCCCTCCCCATCGGTCGGCAACATGCGAGTAATGCCTTTGCTATTACAAGCATCTATAGGTTACGGTAATTGCTTAACATGCATCCATTTTATAACAGGCAGATTGACCGCTGGTTTACGGAGTTTCTTCTAAAAAAAAATAAAAAAAAAAATTGCCCTTTTGACGTCCCACTCCTGGGCACGGGCCGCCCCTCAGCAAGACGGGGATTCAGGCCATAATCCACCACGCTGGCCCAGTGCGGGTTGGCAGATTTCACATGTCTTTCGAAAATTGGTTAAAGGTTCTAAGACATGCAGGTTTCCTCACGATGTTTTCCTTCACCGTAAGCAAGTGATAATCATATAGAAATTATGATTCGCACATAGATTTCGAAAAAACAGAGGTTCGAGGTTTCTTCTATAAAATAAATCATGCATATCGTACATAGCGACCATTGAAAAATTAATCGCAGTGACATTTATCATTTTAACTATTCGAAATTTCGAACAACCCCAACATTCTGAATGCAATAAACTTGTGAGCTGTCAAAAAACCTCGTATGTATCTGAAATTATCCAAGCGACTACTATTTCCTTCTATTTATTGATAGCATTGTTGTGTGTAATTAAAAGGAGCTTCTATTTTGAGTACACTCTGCATTTTTTTTAAGTTTACTAGCTATGTTTGTTTATCACATTTCTAGTGTTCCCTTTAGCCCTCCAACTAAGCTAATGCTTATGTAAGGAGTGGGCTCACGTCAATAGTTTAAAGGCCAGGATGGTTATCGAATCCGGGACCTCTCAGTAGAAGGACGGTCTCTCTAACCACCAGGCTATTGATCCATCTAAATTAGAATCTAAGTATTATGAAATTCCATCAGTTTCCATTAATTGTTGAGGAAAACAATTCGCCGCACGGGAATATTTCACAACTAACCGCATCGGATAAATTTCCACATGACCATTTGTAATTAAAACTTGTATAGGGGATACGATTAGCAAAAACTATAGCTATTAAGGCACATAGCATCGACACAAAGAGATTAATGAGAACAAGTTTTAATTAGTTTCGAACGGGACAATTCAGACCATGTCACCGCTAGCGGTTGTTCGATCTCCATGGATATCCATTATTAGGTATGTGAATTTGTGTCGGAAACAAATCACGTTAAGGATTTTGGCTGTCTTATGGAAACCCGTTCGTATACACGTTGAGATGAGTGTCGTTTCTTCATTTAAATACGTTCTGTGATCAGTGTTAATACTGTGTATGGGCATGGGTATTCAAAAGAAGATGAGGTTTTTCCACGACAATAATTGTAGCGACCTAGAAAAATAAAAGCTCTGTAAATAGCTAACTGTTCTTTTGAAGTCGAGTCACGTTTTCTTTGAATTTCCCCAAAAATAATAGACTTCTGTATGTGGAAATTTAATGGTCATTTTATAAGGCGCCGGGTGTTTTTTTGGGATGTTCAATGTAATATATTATTTCAATACAGCTCAAAGTCCTAATGGGGGAAACGCGACGCAATGGAATTTAAATTGGTTTATACGAAGTTAATTACAATGATAATGGATGGGGCGTGGTACGTAACGTTAGTATGACCAGTTCCTAAACATTCATCATGTTCAGGTCGCATATTTCCTAAAGAGCAGTTCGTGAAAAGATCGCAAATTGAACCTCAGGCTTATTTACTAAGCGATAGGAAGCTACTGCAAGTAAATTTTCTAAGGTATAATAATTGGTGACGGAGTTGCATATCTTCCCGTATAGTACTCGAGACAAGTAGTGTTCGAAGGTAAATAAATCCAGCGATCTCTAGTTGGAAACCGTCCAGGGTGGTGTTGCTGGCCGACTTGGGATTTTAGAGCCTTGCAGTGATACTAAGCTACTGCGAGGTGGCGGCCCGACATTTTGTTACTTATTTACTTTGGCAGCTATTCGGGTGCTTTAAACAAGGTAGACAAACGTTTCTATTCTAGCGACCGGTATTTTGAGCAATTCACACAGGAATTCACATGAAGAAGATGACACAGTGCTTCCATACATTTTTACAGACGATGGATACAGTTACATGCATGGAATCTATCGGTTCCGGGTAAACCATGTGAATTAACGTTAAAAGATTTCTGATAATCAAATGAATAAATGCTCAAGTCCTGAGATACACTACCAGAGTTACTAATCCGGTAAAATATGTTTGAAATAATAGGTATGAATTAAGATAATGAAGGGACACTATAATAATGTTTAAGTAACGTTAAGTAAATTTAACACCTTTTCAGTTATGATCCCACGGGTATAGCAAACTCAATTCTCGGAGCTGTTAATCATCGTATCGTACCCGAGAGCCTTCAATTTTACTATCTGGCCCCGAACTCGGACATAATCTCTAAACCCTTCTAATGAATTACTGCTAACATAAACTGACCCACTCTTCCCCTCATAAAGAAACAATATGTGTGTATATAGGAGTGAAGCTGTAGCGATGTCGGGTTCAACGTTAATTGGTAGGTTGGATAGTAGAATTAATAATTCAATTTAAATTCATGATCGCATAGGTTATTACTACACTGTTGGCCCGACCAGTCTTAATGGGCGCATAAATAATGTCTACAACAATTGCAAGAGCGGTTACAGTCCGTAACATATTAATTATTATGATATAAGTAACTACAAGCATCATTTTTATTTGAAACATAAAATAACAATTATTTAGGTATACTATAGAAACAAGTAGTAACGTTAAAACTCGTAAGTCGTAACTCCCCTACGGAATTACATAAATTATATTCAGAGCTGCCGATAGATAGCGCTAGCAGTAGGTATTCAAAGCTGAAATATAGTATAAAATTGTTTTATTGTAAGTATACTGTAGAAAAAAGACAAGTGATTTTTTTTTCTGAATCTTCTCAGTAGGGATCACTTGTCAAGAGATAAAGTAAGTGGTAAGTAACCCATAGACATTATCGAACGGAACGATTTGACTTTAAAAATGACGTTGTAAGCAATTGAAAGGGCAATCAATTAATTCAATATAAAAGAGTGCGGTTAATCGTCGTGTATCTGTAACTAAGAAATCAACAGGTTTTTGTTGTTATCATTAATTTACGTACCTACTTATTAAGCATAGAGTATAATTTTAATTACATATTATGAAAAATATTCTGGACAAACATGATTCTGAATTGTGGTATTTTTTAATTGATTCAATGAAAAGTAATAATGATATTTTTTTTGTATTTATTATGTTATCATAACAACCGGTACATATATTGATACGTAAGTATACGTACGTATTTAACGTACATATAATTACGTTTATTTGAATGTGATATTCAGAAATACGTATTTGCAAACGAACGTAACTACAAACAAAACTATCCCGGTGTAATTCGATTTCAAAACGCGCTGGGAGCAACTAAAATAATCATTTCGCTACCGTGTGATAAACTTTCGTCTAACATTGAAATAACCTCTTCGCTTTAAATTATCTACCTATTTTATTATATACACTGTACATTTAAAAACCACTGTTAAATGTGTAATATGTTATTTTAATGATGTACGATATTTTGCATAAAGCTTTAGTTAGAGCATCAAATACACTGTTATAATCGAAATCCCGAATACTACTAATTGAATCATCATAATATGTATTGATCGGAAGTAGGTACATTTATTGGCTGCTAGATTTATTATAAGAACTGTTTTCTTTGATTACTTTGGAAATGAAGGTGGATAATTAAATGAAATTTTTCCATCGGTATTTTCAGCAAAAGCTTAGCTTTTCACATGCACGCTTCAATTGAAGTTGTATTCATCGTGAATGGCAAAACTTATTTCCGATAAAATTTTATGTTTGAACACTAAGTATAACTAGGTATATCAAAAACTCATTTAAAATGTTGCCTTAAATTAAAACGTATGAAATCAGTTGCAAATGTATCCCAGATTCAAGGTCTATTAATTAATTGTTCCAGCCTTCTCTGTAGCTTTAATCTTCATAGTAACGCCAATAAACCCGAATAGTTTCACGACAAACAGCTTCAAGGGGCTGAAAATGAAATTTGTTTGCAACTATGGCTCGCAAGGGTCTGGCCAGATGTTCATTGGACTATACGTTGTATTTACGGATGGAAGAAGAGAAGTAATGCCAGTCCGCCTGGCATAAATGGAAGGGCAGCCTTCGGCGTGCCCATATGTGCCGAGAAGCTGCGGCCCAGCAATCAGTAATAAAGATATGTATTTTAGTTCAGACGTCAAAACTGATTGATCGGACGCATTGCTCGGTATATGTGGACGAACCACATTTACTAATGATTATTTATAAGAAAATGTTCATCAAAATACATTTTGTTAGGCAGCTCTAACAAGCAAACGAATACGACAAAAACTTATACTATCAAAGATAGTGATGCGAATCTCCTTCCATTCCGATGTTTAGGTATCCTCGGCTCTCGGCAAACTCGTTTCAAAAGTTTCCTTTTGAACCTACTGTTGGCAATTTTACACATTTCACAGAGGCTCAATACGGTCCAATAAAAGGGAAAAAGAGAGAAACCGCTGGAATCTGGTGCGCACTTAGTGATAGTTGATATATTTTTTTTCAACTGAGATTTGCTCTCGTTCCTTTGAAACAGCATTACGTTAATAACTACCTTATAAAATGCTAATTCATTAATTGTATATAGGTATGCAAAATTAACATATGCTTTTAATGAAAAGGTTTGCGTGTTTTTTATTGGTCCCGCCACACACTCCCACCACTGTTAATCCTGTAAACCAAGTCAAACCTCGGCGTTGTCATTGGACACCATTGTCGATCCTAGCCTAAATGAGTAACAGTGGTAGGAGTGTGTGGCGGGACTAGACCCATTAAAAATATAATTATAATTATAATTTTAGCCCTTTTGACGTCCCACTCCTGGGCACGGGCCTCCCCTCAACATGAGGGGGATTCAGGCATAATCCACCACGCTGGCCCAGTGCGGGTTTGGCGGATTTCACATGTCTTTCGAAAATTGGTTAAATCTTCTAAGATATGCAGGTTTCATCACGATGTTTTCCTTCACCGTAAGCAATTGATAATCATATAGAAATTATAATTCGCACATAGATTTCGAAAAATCCAGAGGTTCGAGCCGGGGTTTGAACCCGAGACCTGGTAGCCCGCAAAACGCGTGCATAACCAATCGGGTATCACTGCTAAAATTAAAAACATTAAAAATATAATTAGTTTAGAAAATAGTCTTACTATATTATTCGAATTTTTACGGTCTTACAGTTAGGTTTCCAATAATTCCACTAGTTAGGGCTCGGAGGACTCTCGTGTAACTCTCCGTGTAAATATCGTTAATCAGCAAAATCTGGATAGACTGAAAGCTGACTCCACACAATGGGATAATGATACTTTGTAATTAACCCCCGACGAAAAACGAGGGGTGTTATAAGTTTAACATGTGTATCTGTGTGTCTGTGTATCTGTGTATCTGTGTATCTGTGTGTCTGTCTGTGGCAACGTAGCGCCCAAGCTGATGAACCGATTTCAATTGTGTTTCTTTTGTTAGATAGGTATTCTGATCGAGAGTGTTCTTAGCTATGTTTCATGAAAATCGGTTCAGCCGTTTGAAGATCATCAGCTCTTTTGTAGGTTAAAAAGCCACATTCACGGCCAAAACCAACTTCCACGGCTCGAATCCAATCGAAATTTGAGATTATTGGATTTAGATTTATTATATTTTTAAATGATCGTAATAGTCTGAACTGGCTTTTTACAATATTATAAATATGAAAGTTTCCCTGATTCTAGAAAAATGTATATTTTATCAATTTTTATATGAGATTTTTGTATGAACTAAAGACGTTCCATAAGTCACGTGTCAAACGATGGATACGCGCATGCGTTAAATTTTGTTTGTTTTGTTAATGGTCATGGAATATTACGTTATTATAATTCTAGAGGGCGCTGCTCCGCCATTGAGAAAAAATATAATAAACAAATCTAATTTAAAATAATTTTAGCGTTATTGAAAATTCTTCCCCTGGGCTGCTCCCGTCCACCTGAACCAGAGTTATTACATGAAATTAAATCATAATTGATAATATTTTATACTAGAGGAATTAAACCTCCGTGGCATCAATATTTACATTCGTTGTCTATTCTAATGTCAATTATAATAATGTCATAACAAAATAATGTCTCATACTTTTACACAGATTTTCTGTTGATAATTGTATATACATTTGATGAAAAGATCGTCGCATCGGGGGTTTTTAAATTTTCAATTTAGAGTTATTATTTTATAAACAAGCTTTCTAATCTAATATGTCCGCTTCCTTATCAGAGCTGAAATGGTAGAGACGGTCGAAGCGTAGAAATACTGGAACAACTTTGTAGTAAGTTGACACACCTTCACAGCTCGGTAACTGTTATGTTTTTGCCCATTTAATCGATTAAGCCTCCCTTCGCATGGAGAGGAGGCCTATACCCAGAATCAGGACATTCAAACTTAAACTCAAATACTTGGTTTATTATTTTGAGGCATGGTCATGGGGGCACCTACAAATTGTCGTTTTTACATTCTTCCTTAAGTCTACAACCGGATTGGAACGTAACCGCATCTGAGAAGATCTGGCTTGGAAACAGTTGGCTTAGCTTTTTTTTCTTATTATTAAATAGGCTAATTATTATTTTAAGCCTAAACTTTCTCGTAATTACCTGGGATTCACAGCATTGTTCCTTGACCCTATCGTGGTTGTGTGCAGTGTGGATTTGTTAATATTTAACAAGCGGAGTTTCGCTGTTTACTCTGCATTTACGGTCGAGTCTGAAGCTTTGTTTGACGGCAGCAAATTTGAAATACCTACAGTCAGTTGTTCTAGCTGATTTTGCTTGATCCCCGAAACAGTAAATTATTACTTACTCGCTGTGCCCGCGACTTCGTCCGCGTGGACTTTCATATTTGTTCACCTTTTAAACCTTCTCTGGACTTCCACAAATAACTCAGGACCAAAATTTGCCAAATCGGTTCAGCCGTTCTCGAGTTTTAGCGAGACTAACGAACAGCAATTCATTTTTATATATATAGATGTTTGCTTTTAGAAGCCATAGAACGATTTTAACGGCGGTAGAGCCTATATGTAGCCAACTGACTATAGCTGTTGGAAGCGGGGGGGGGGGGGGAGGTTGGGCTCCTCTATCCCATTTGCCTTCACGTCCGCAATCTTAAACTCAGAAGTTATCATTTTACACTCAGAAGCCATTGCAGCAGCAGCATTCATTTTCGACTATGGTAGTTTGTCCCAAATAACTAACGAGAATGTTTATAATAAGTATTCATAGGAAATTAATTTAATTTCATTCAACAATTTGTTAAAATGTCTCCGTAGCAGTAGATAAGTTCATCCTTGCGAACATATTTTTAACTACTTAATATTGAAACTGCATCCCAAGGCTTACCTCCAAAGAGTACGCGGATAGAACACCGATCAGGGACTGCGGCCATCAATCTGCGTGATAAGTGGACAGTCCAAACGAGCTCACGTCTCCGGCCCATTTGTGGGAAGCTTTTAGGGGTTGATCACTGGTCCTGTAATCGCTTCCTCTGTATTCATGTGGGGCAGACTTAATATAAAGACAAATTACCTCTGTGCGGGACTGTGTGAAATTATTAGGTGGAGACATGGTTATATAATTGCTATATCTTGTTGCAAAACAGGTTTGAGGAAGGTCAAAATCTCCTGCCAGTATAATTTACTCTTTTTTTATGCAGTTTTCAAAAATAGACCGGTGTATAATTAATTATTACCAATAACTCATTAAATAAAAAGTGCTACATAGTACTACTGCTACTGCATATTGTATACAATTTTGCATATTTAATAGCGCTCAATCCACGCTTTCAGAGATACTGGTTTGTTTATAGAAATGTATCTTCTGGTGTATATAAGATTACTATGAGAGATGGTTTTTACCATTAGACATTTTGATATAAATTCACAGGAGTATGACTAAAAATCGTTTCGTTGATCATGAGAATAAAAACGACTAAATTTTTAATACACTTTTCTTGTCTCAATTTTACTTGTGTTTCTTCCCAATTCATAATGTAAAAGTGCACAGAACTTGTAATTCCTCCAAGAGCCTTTTCTTAATCCTTGCACTCCATATTCTACATTAGTAAGCATAGGTGTCACTTCGCTACGCCCCAGTCCATGCTGTTATATAAGATACTATCTTGAAAAAAATCTAAGTTCGACCTTTCATGTTTGTCATAAAAATATATACAGTTTCATCTTGTATCGAATGGCCAATCCCCAGGAGATTGAGCAGTGAAACGACGTTAAGCGACGCGAAACTTCACCCAACGAAAATTCAAGTCACGTAAGCCCAATGTCCCTTTGGGTTTAAGTTTGCGGACCAAGTTTCAATGTCGCGATCTTGTATGGTTTTTCGGTGAATACTCAGAGAAACCAAACAACGCCATGTTGCGACACTCTTGGAACCGACCATTGATGTGAAAACAATTGAATGCTGACATACTTCAGATTTCATTTGGCAACCACGCGTATTCAGAACGCAACGCAATTTTTAGAATATTGCTTGTCTATGTGATCCTCGGATCCTGTGACCCTTTATGCCTATTTTTATAATTTTATGGATTTAACTAATTCGAAGATAAATAAATTATAGCATTATGTCAATAATGCTAGGTCGTACCATTTAGAAGAATATATTTTTATATCAGAGCGTGAGAGCGCATTATTAACATTATAATACAAAAAAACAAAAAAATTGTACCTACCTTTATAAATAAACTCATCATTCCCTAGTTTGATTCTATGTGCATGCAATTTAATATTTATTTCATCCACTTAACTCGTGGACATTGTTGTGGGTTACGTGTTTAGTTTATTGTTGACATAGTACTGTAAGTTTAGTAACATGTAACATGTAACTGTTTTTTGTCCCAATAAAATAAAATAAAATAAAATAAAAAAATAATATAGGTCTTATAATATATTATTCTAACAATGCGCTTTAATTTGCGTAGCGCCTTAGTAAATACGTAGTTACCTCAAAATAAATTTGATCGTATATTTTTTCTTGTTGGCTAGTACAAAATGATTGGTACATAGCAAATATTTTTATGATAGGGCAGGTACGTATATCACCTTTAGCAACAACTAACTAGCTAATAATCGGAAGACTTATGATTCTGCCAATTATTATATCCTGCTCACATTTCCGGTGTGATAACTAAATTATATATTGAAATAAACCATAATCTATTCTACCGATCATTATAGATATGAATGAGACGTTTGAGAGAAAATATACAGATATTACTAAAGTTCTGCTTCAATTCTTGCTCTGACTACTGCTGAAGTGACTTTAAAGAAGAGCTTCTTATTAAAGGAGTAAAACATGTAGCTTAATAATATTGTGGAATAAAATAACGAAGATTATACTTAGTAACAATTTTTGAACGGAACTTATGTTTTAAACTACAGCTTATTATTGAACGCAGTGGAAGTGCGAGAGGGATGGGAATATGTGAAAGAGAAAGATGAGGGACCGGAAGAATGAGTATGAACGATGGTTTTTTGTTTTCTTTTTACATTAAGGTGAAGGCGCCTGTCTAGCCCGCGAAATTCAAAATTTTCGAGTATTTTTATAGTTAATCCAAAATCTGAAAACATTTAAGACAACATTTTGTGATTTGCGACAAACAGAGTATGCAGTGCGTTTATTAATACATTTATTTTACTCTAAATATTATCACGGTGGATATGATACTAGTTAATCACTAAATATACAAAAATTGCCAGATTACCTGGATAGCTGTCGTTCTTGAAATGTTTTACAGTAAGTTGGATATATTAATAAATGCACTGCACACGGTCTTTGTCGCGAATAACAAAATGTGCCTGTTATTATTGTCAGATTTTGAAACATTTCTAAAAAACCTCAAAAAATTTGCGCCCATCTAGCCCGCGAAGGGCTAGATGGGCGCTTTAGCCTTAAGGTGAAGGCGCCTGTCTAGCCCGCGAAATTCAAAAATTTTGAATTTCGCGGGCTAGACAGGCGCCACCTTAAGTTATACGATTGAAAACGAAAACGGTGCACTTACGGTGAAAAGTTGAGAATAAAATGTAAAATCAACCTGGATAAAATAAATACAAGAACTACCACAAAACCGTGTTCTACTATCACGCTGACCCACAATATTATATTAATATGTATTTGGTACAATATATCCTGAAATGATCATCTGCTGAATGCGTCAATATACTTACAATAATTCCCGACAGACACAGTATTAGCTGTACGCATATGAAGTAATTTTACTCACGTAAATGATATGTTCTTAAGAAGTCATAAACTGAAGCATGTTTATCTAGTTGATGGACAGTAAAATAACTCACGTCTCTGTAGCTAAAAGATCCAGAAAATAACTAAAATATGTTCAAGATAAAGCAAAGATCTGGCGTTAAAATATAAATAATGCTTGAACATAATTTTGCTGGGATTTATTCTATAAATAGCCACTTAATAAGCAGCTGATAGGAAATCCGTTACTTTAGCAGGATTTACGCATACGCTACCTATGATGATTCGGATATTATTAGTTCTTGCTAATAGTTCCTGTAAACTAAATGATATGACATTGAGGTAGACGCCTTGTATACTAATTTAAAATGAAACCATTAGGTCGGTGAGCTTAACTCCAAAGTTAGTTATAAATTTAGTGATTATAAATTTAGTGTCTGTCTGTCTGTGTGTTTGTTCCGGGTAATCTCCAAAACGGCTGGACCGACTTTGACGGGACTTTCACTGGCAGATAGCTGATGTTAAAAGGAGTAACTTAGGCTACTTTAATTTTGGAAAAACAATTAGGTGTCCGCGTAAAAAAATAAAAACACATGAAATCAAAGAGTATGTTGGAAACGGCTGGACCGATTTTGACGGAACTTTCACTGGTAGATAGCTGTTGTTATAAGCAGTTACTTATGCTACTTTTATTTTAGAAAAACATTTTTTTTTTAAATGCGTCCTGTCGCTCGGGCTCTGAACGCGGGAGCGGGCTTTTTTGTTAAGTTAAATTCCACGCAGACGAAGTCGCTGGCTCAGCTAGTTATATATAAAAACTGTATTTGATCTATACCAAAAGATACCATGGTACACTCCATACCAAAATCTTTTCACTTTTGCACGCATGTGCCTACTGTAATATCGTGCATTCACGCAAATAAGTGACATTGAACAAGTACACACAAGACACAGGCATTCATGGGTATTCATATATAAAAAGCTATACGTATACACACAAACAATAACATGGTGACGTAATCAGAAACGTACAATAAACACACAAAATACTTGTTTGCCTACGGCGGAGCTGCTACGGCATAGGCTGCTACGGCATAGGCTGCTACGGTGTAGGCTACTACGCCAAGGTAGAATAGTTTTCTTTTTGCTACGCCATGATTGTCATCTACATAATGTTATTAAAATTGTTTCTTTATAATTATCCTAGATACATAACGAAGTAACTTGATATAGTATGCTTGTTCACCAGCGATTTGGGAATGGAAGAACGACTGACCTTCAGTTATCACATGAATTTGTAATGAAGTTACTTTTCATGGCTTTTTTCTCTCTCAAGAGGCGAGTAATGTTCTGTATTATTCAAATGATGTTCTCATAAATGTACCTTCGAGAAATTATTTTGTAGGCACTTCATAATCATGTAAGTGCGCAATTTAAAAATACGTTATATCCAGTCAAAATCCAGCGTTACTAGAGGAAGGAAAAACGATTGCCTAATACACGTTTGAACATTTTTGGTAAAAGTAAAACTATTCATTTTCAATTCGGCCGAACAATTTCCCACAGACCACAACAGTTAATAATGTGGTACCGCATCGCATCCCTTTTAAATTCATTGATGCCCGGATTGAATAATCGCGCCGGTCAGATAGCCGGTACTCTACCAATTATCTCGACCAGTTGAGACCCAATTTATTGGGAAAATCCTTGCGGCGCATTTGTTGCTCATAGAGCTTGGCTCTACTTTCATTAAATAGAGTTCTATAAATAATAAATAAAATAGTATGATATTATAAAAATATCTGTAATTTAATCCTAACGATCCTGAAATCGCATGCGCTAACACAGCATGTCCGTTAGAAAAATGTTAGAATTATCTTACCAGAAAATTTAATTAATATTTTGATTGACCTATAGCCACGTAAAACCGTCATCATCATCACCTTGCCCTTATCCCACACTAGATGGGATCGGCGCAGCACGTTCTCTTCTTCTATTCAAGCCTATCATCCGTCATCTCTGCACTCACTCCCTTTTCGCTCATACCCTCTTCCACGCAGTTCATCCACGTCTTTTTAGGACGTCCCCGATCCCGACTACCGCTCACTCTCATACCCATCGCCACGTAAAACCGTACGAACGTAAATATTGATTTGCATCGAATTCACTGGAATAATTTGAATTATTTAATACCTAACCGTTCACTGTTTAATAGATAGGGAATAATTAATGGTTTTTGCATTCATGGTGCTGGAGTGGTGATGGTGCAAACGCTGAAATCAAAAGGCTTACTTGTATTGTTTTATGGGACTTGTACCAATAGGGATTTACTCGATCATCGTTACGACTCGCTGACTAGAGAAACGTGCATCAATGCAAATGTAAGTATTTGCGCTGATTGATTGCATGATTACTACATACACAAAAATTTAATAAAATATGAACATAGGTGTATGTTCAAATAAAACACAAAGTGAATCTTTAAATTTATTGAATCATATTGAATTTATTAAATAAACAACATATATTTGATTTGTTTTGTATATCTTTATGTAATTTCAAAATAAATCAACGTCCATTTTCATGTTTTTTGTTTTTCACAGCTTTATTAACATTAAATTCTTCCGAATGAGCTTACATTCAAAACTTATAATATAATATAACACATATAGATTATTAACATCAAACACAAATACCCATTTAACATTGTTGGATATTAATTTAGTCACTAAAGCCAGGGATTTATCGAGCAACAAACTTTTTTTATATAACAACTGTGGCAAGACTTTAGTACTGATTCTATTATTGCACAAACTAAACTTTACTAAACCATCCGTCGTACCTTCCTTTTTATGTAACAAAATCGACAAACATGCGAACGACCCGTCAGATGTTAGCAGTAGATGCTTGAAGGGGAATGGGTCAGAGGCTTTATCAAAGGTCAGAGGGAATTTCACGGTTAGGATGATACAGAAATATAATATGACGTAAGTATGTGTCAAATTAACTGCTGTCAATATTTGATCGACATTTTTTCGATGGAAGCCAAATAAAAAAATTGTAGAGAGAACAATATAATTTAAAGTATTTTTATCGAACTTGTTGCTATCAGAATCTTCGCAAAATCAGTATTTGCATAACTAGCAACTGTAGTATATTTGTGCGACACATTCATTGATGAAAATCATCCTTATTCCAACGTTTTCTTTATATATGGCCAGTTACATAATTTTTTTAAGTTATCCTCATTTTGAGCACGTGAATTAATTAATTTATTAACTATTTACAAATACTAAACGATTAAATAAATTAATATAAAATTATCACAGTAGGGTTATTCGTAAAATAAAATTTAAATGTACCAATGGCGTTAGTTTAACGTGTTGTATAATGAAATATGTAATCCAATCAAATTAATATTGTGGACTAATAAAACCCTGTTTGATCCGTGATAATATTTACTAAAATAAAATAACTCTGCATTTTATTTAATGGTCAATTGACAATCCGACAAATATACACTATTTACAAAATATAAACAAAATAAATAAGCTATATCCCTACTAATTAATTTCTTAAATAGAAAGTAAATACATATACCTATTAACAACCAACACACATGTGCCAAATCAGTTTATAATTATAAAAATTGACGGTTATTTTCCCAAAAACAAGGGAAGCATAAGGTAAGAAAGGACTTGTGCATACCACGTTATTTAAACGTGCGTCGACGGCGCGCTTTTATCCTACAAAGTTCTACAGGCTGCGTCTGACTCGCGTGCGTACCGCGTCTGTATAGCTACATATGCGCGTCGACGGCGTACTTAAAAAACGTGGTGTGCACAGGCCCTAATAAGTGAGAGGTGGTATTGGATCACACATGGTTTATTAGAAAATTATAATATGTAAAGCAATGGACTTCATTGAAGAAATATTAGGTGAGTAGACAATATAATAGAATAAGTTCAATCAGATTTTGAAATAAAACGAGTAAGTCCCTTATTTTATTGACTACGAGATACAGTTTCAATTGACTGTCGAGTTTGCCCTATTGCTTAAAACAATACATTTGTTCCAGTTGAATGAAATAAAATATATTTAATGCATTTGTTTCATTTGTGTTAAATTGTATCAATTTCAAGTTAATCCGTATATGACAAACTGTGCATTGCGAAATAAACTCAATGATTAACGTGAACACTGTCATTATGAACTTGTATTATGTTATCTATATATTATACTAGAACATAGCTTAGAGCCTTTTCGTTCGTCTCTTGAAGAGCATCTAACTAAGTATTTACAAATTAATTTTACTTATCTAATATTTTTTCTCAACAGTTGTCAGTCAATTTCTCGATTTAAAATATTGTGTAAGTTAAGTCTTATAATGATTGTGTTTAAATAATAAAACGTAGGTATAAAAATAGGTTGAAAGACCGAAATATGGAAACAAATTCACACACCATTGTTTTCCTACACACAACGGTTCTCGATTATAACACAGCAAAATCTAAACAAATACCTATGTAATAAGATAACACTGTTATTTTATTTACACGCAACTCTCTTGCTGGCCCGCTAATAATGGTGTCCTTGTTGTGACTATCTCGCGATGTGCCCTCATTACCGTACGACCAAAGTCACTCTGAAATAACATTATCGTTTAGATCTTGGGCAGCAGTACATTGTACACGAATATATTACATCTTTCAGGGAATTATGCTTTTATTAAAAAAATATATATGTATACATTTTCAGTTGAAAAGCCACTCCACTGCTCTATAACTTTCTCTCTTGCTCTCATTTTAGTGAGTTGAATTAGTGGAAAATTATACCAAGTAAGTAAATAAAAATATATTCCTTTGCGCTTAAATGTGCAGTTGATTATGCGTTAAACACGGTGATTAAGAAGGTCAATTTCACCGAGTAAACTGGTTTGCACAGAGAATCGCGAAGGAATACTTGTGCGGCTAGTGGCTGTATGTCTCATCAGCTAAATAAAATAAATTTCATTTTTTGAAGTCGCTTAAAGGGTGCCTGCCGACAGTAAAAGTGATGTGTTTGCCTACTGAATATACAGTAATACTTTTAGATTGTTTTATACATTAAATTAATATGCAAGTAGGTATTATCATGCTGTATACATTAATCAGGATGTCCACTGGTTTTCAGCGCTCTGTTTTTAAGACAAACACTGTATGTAGCTGTGCTTTTTTATCGCAACTGTCAGCTTCAAGATGTTTACAGGTGGGTTTAATACTGACCTGGAAGTCAGAGTAGTCAGCTTGGGGTATAACTGGCACGATTGGATTTTGGCTCCGAGGCAAGCTGTGCATGCTACTTGAGTCCATGGGTTCCGTAGTGTTGTCTAGCGCTGAGTACTGCGGTGGTTCCACAGGAGCGTCTGAGACACCTAAATTGTTACAAGAATTATTATTCAGTACATGAAAGAGAGCTAAGTAGGGCACAATCCCCTTTATTCAAATAACATTTTAGCAAGACTTCAAAATTTTGCAAACACATGATTGGAAGGCTGTCGCTTTTAATCAAACCAACCAGGAAATGAAATTAAACTTTTTATCTTACATTTGGTGCAAACTTAAATTATTAAAAAATAATTAGTAAAATAATTATTAAGAAAAATAATAATTAACCCCATTAATAAATTAATACTGCTTAGATGTAAATACATTCAATGTGAAAATAGTTATCACATACATCAGATATGAAAAATCTAGAAAAAATGTGATATAAAAGTGGAAAAAAAAACAATAATGGTTATGTTTATACCGCGTACCGTAATAAAATGTTTAATGAGCATTAATAATTGTATATGTTTCATAAAACACGACTTCTGTTTCAGAAGTTCTTGGATGCTATAAAATCATTCCCTAAGTGCTTTTATGTGTCGCGGTTGCAGTAGAGTAAGTATAAATGTTTTTTTTGCTGTAATATACTAAACACACTTCGTTTTATTTTATCTAAACAGTACTTTTCAAAGTATAAGTCAAAGGCATGTCATTTACCTGTTCGCAACGTATTCGTATTTCGTATTCATCCATAAAAAGTAAACATAGAAAATTTATTTGGATACTTTTATTTTGTTTACTAGTTTAGAAATATATATTTTTTTTTTTATTCCGGGCCTCTATGGCCCGGCCGCGTTCACCTCTGATATGGGGGTCAGAGTCCTTAATTAACACAATTATTAATAAACTTTCAGGCCATTTTTATTACAGTAAAAACACAGTATTAAAATGACATTTTCTCAAAAGCGAGTAAAATGTACCAGTTTAGAAATATTGCAGGGCTTAATTTATTTATTACTTAGTGATGTGCTCTAAGTTTTCTTTGGTACACGAAGGATACCTAACGGAAGTTTGGCCCATGGATTTAATTTCATCCAGTAAACTTATTAATCTTGACTCATTCATAAGTACAAACCTTTGCTTAACGGAATCAAGTCTGGATTCTTATCGTCCAAACTTTGTAGGGAGGCTCGCTTCTGCACAGCAACCTTTTGATTCTTGAGTGAAGGTAGAGACACTGCAATTAAATTATTCCAATATTAATTTGAAGAGATCTATTTAATATATTATTTGTAATTGTTTTTGTAGCATTGGCTTCACCTAAGTGTTCGCATTTATGACCCTAACAGACATTTTTAGCCTACTTCCTAAAACTAGTGATCACCCACGGTCAAAATTTGACCATAATTCATTTAAATATTAATTTTAAACTTCATTAGTTTTATTGTGAAAGACTATTTGATACACTCACGCAGAAACACGATGGAAGTCCCGCCCTTCGAAAAAAAACTGTCACCGTTTGTCAGTCAGTCAGTTACCGAGTGGAGATTACAAATATGTGTGTGTCAATTCAAGGTAGTGTGTGTAGGTTTTTTTTATGGTTTTATTTAAAAAAATATATTTGCATTCTGCACTCCTTCTCTATATAAACTATAAGTGTGGGAAATTTCATACTCCTCCGCCCGCGCAATTTTCGTAAAAAGTGGTAGAAAGTTTTTGCTGAACGTATTAATATAATGATAGTTAACAGTTTCTGCATTTTTTTTGGTGGGACCTTTAAATAATTATTTAATAAATGTATAAACATTACCTAGAACCTACTTTTAAAGTGATAGGTATACACTTCATACCTTCATAGTCCGTGGACCTTTGTCGTATTCTTATGGCAGCTGCTCCAAGGCACAGTATGAGTAGGACAGTAAGAACGACGCCTAAGAACACGCTAATACCCCAGTTTGGCTCCCACAAGACTTGAGGTTCTGGAAATACAATCAAACTTAACCTACCGTGAGAAACTACATGGGCCAAATAATATAAATAAGATCGAGAGCTTTTTTGTCAGCCACAGAAGGAAAATTACCTAGGCACCAATTGTAAGTACCTGACAGATGATAAACAAAAGAGACCTATTCATTTTTTTGAGGTAGGTACCAACTGAATAAAATATTATGTACCCACAAAAGTGATACTAATCTAGAAACTATCCGATGTGACTCTATACTGTACTTAAATGTCAGAGGTATTAAAGTTCAAAATCTAATTAAACTTTCCAAAGCTGCTTACGTTATGTGTACGGTGTAAAGTGCATTGCATGCATACTTAAAATTATTTGGACTTTGCCCACCGACTAAATTCTTAACCACCCACCACTTACAAATTGTGAGTTAGAATGTTAGCATTAATTCTCTAAATACACAAACTAAGTAGATATGATTTTTTTTCCCCTCCCTTCGTACCTACTCGACAATCTTATTAAAACAATGTATCGTGTTACAGAGATTAATATTAGCGGACATTCTCACGAGGAAAACGTCATCGTTTATTCGATACATTTTGGACAGGGAATGCCCGTATTTGGCACCCGGATACAGTAAAATGTATGGAAAATATCAGTGTCGGGTTAATCGTGTGAATGGACGCATGGTGCTCCCTAGTACTGTCCCTAGTACTGTAGTAATCACTTATGATATTCTCCTCTCTCCTAATTTTTACTTTTTGCTGTGCCTTTCAATTGACCACATGAACTAGTTTCTTAAGTGTTATTAAATTATCTGCCATCTTTAACACATTGTGAAATTTATAAATACAGTAGATGTTGCCTGCGGCTCTCCTCGCATGATATTTAGATAAAATAGAAGTAACCCAAGGTACTCCTCATAACGTCAGCTATGTGCCAGTGATACCCGCCAAAACCGGTCCAGATGTTCTAGATATTAGCCACAACAAACAGGCAGACAATTTTTTTTTTGTAAGACCATATACATGTACTTTCATAATATTATGCAATTACTAAAAACCTATTATTTTGGTATCACAAGAAGACACTTAACTTTTATTAATTTGTATACTGAGATAAAACAATAAAAGTCGTTACTAACTGGTCCTTGATGACAGTCGAAGCGTAGTCTCCACAGTAAACATGACGTAATCAGATCTCCCTCGACCATTTGCCGTGTATACCATCAGGCGGTACTGTCTGTTGGAGCCCAACCGACGGAAACTCCAGGACGGGGTGTGGTTACTTGTATTTCCCAATAGTTTATCATGTGCCCATACTTCAACTATGTAAGTACATGGAAGACCACCTTCGTAGCCTGAAAAGTAAATATTTGTGATGATGTGTGGGATTTGTGAATATATTAGCGATATTTTGGTGTAGTAAGTCTACCTATATGCATTCTTTCTATGCCCCCATTGAGAGCTAAACCTCAGGCCTAGCACAGCCGGATGTGACAATACAATAATTGGTTTTAATTTCATTATCTCCTATGCATTACAAAGAAAGATGTCGATTCGATGTGATACATTATTATAATCCGTGACACAAGTCTTGGCTTGGCGCACGTACTAGCCCTGCTGTAGGCCTAGACCAGCTGGCTGTGACAAGATAAATTGTATCATAAATTAGTTCTGTCACATTCTATTCTATGCATTAAGAAAGAGAGAGAAAGAGCGCGAACAAATCAATGCGATATAATCCGTGACTAATCTTATCGCGCGCGTACTGGCCCTGTAGTTGTGGTTTAAGGCTAAAGCGCCCAACTAGCCCGCGGAGTTCCAATTTTATGAGCTTTTTTAGAATTTTTTCAAAATCTGACAATAATAAATGGCACATTTTGTAATTCACGACAAAGACCGTGTGCAGTGCATTTATTAATGTATCAACCAACCTACCAACTTACTCTAAAACATTTCAAGAACGACAGCTATCCATATCTGGATAGCTGTTGGCATTTTTTGTATATTTAGTGATTAGCTAGTATCATATCCACCGTGATAATATTTAGAGTAAAATAAATGTATTAATAAACGCACTGCATACTGTGTTTGTCGCAAATCACAAAATGTTGTCCTAAATATTTTCAGATTTTGGATAAACTATAAAAATACTCGAAAATTTTGAATTTCGCGGGCTAGACAGGCGCATTCACCTTAAGGTCATTGATATTTGTATTGATATTTGT
The DNA here is from genome assembly GCA_918843915.1 of Notodonta ziczac. Classification (NCBI taxonomy): domain Eukaryota; kingdom Metazoa; phylum Arthropoda; class Insecta; order Lepidoptera; family Notodontidae; genus Notodonta; species Notodonta ziczac. The sequence continues at coordinate 2,273,815 of OU974041.1, forward strand.
TAAACCCCCTTTACATCCTATTGCCTCCTTGTATTGTGGGTCGTATTTCTCTCTTTCTGGAAATAAATTTTCTTTTGTGAAAGTACCTACCTCTACTCCCCAAAATGTAACAGTTTAATTGCGCAGACTAAATTAGTAATTAATCACGCGAAATTACTTAAAAGATTAACCTAATTCGAGCAGCTTAAGACCACGGAATGTGCGCCACAGCAGCGATAAAACAGCGAACAAGTAGACTTGAATATTTAGGTAAATGTTGCGCATTAATTTCTACTAATTAACGAAGGGAAACTTACAGAACTTAATAGATACTCGAGTGCTCTACAATGTTATAGAGCAGTGTAGAGTCCAGCGAACTACATTGATTAGTATGTAATCATATTATGTCATAGAGGTTAATTAATAATTAAAACTATTAATATTGGCAATACAGATTTAAAAAAAAAAAAATTTTTTGAAATATATTTAATACTTTTATTATCAGTTGCTAACGACACATTAATGTTTTATAGGTGATTGATCACATGCCATTATTAAATTTTATCATAACTGCTAATATACCGCTTAGTTGTGGTTTATAATGTCCCACTGTTGGGCAAAGGCCTCCTGTTTCCGTGTTTAATAGATCTTATCTCGGTTGGTTGGCTACGACGTTTACGGCAATATATTAAAAAAATAAATTTTATAAGAATCATACTTGATAAGCACATCAAGTCCAAGGCATCATCTGTGAGATTGTATACAGTGCAGTTTCTTGGAGGTTCAGGTATTGTCGCCGGCAGCAATGTGTAGATGCAAGGCTTCGCTTGTTGCCCGGCCAAGTTTGTGGCGCGACATGATAGAGTCCCGTAATCTATATCCGACGTGGGCTTGAAGGCAAACCGGGATCTCCCAGCTTTGGCATCCACGGTATAATTTTCCTGGGGTTGATGTAAAAGTTTACGGAAATTAATCTCAATAATTATAGGAATAAGGCAGGTTTACATTAACCATGTAAAAAAGTGTTTACACAGGGTCAAATCTAGGCTAGAGCTGGCATACGAGCGACACTGTCGCCGGTCACTGGATCAATGTATGAACGTTGGTCCACCCCCGCCGTCACCGAAAACGAGATAACGTTGCTAAAGTAGCGATACATACATTACTATAGCCGGATATCCGCCATAAGTGCGTCATCACAATTACCGGGATTGCGAATAGTTCGGCGTTATCGTTAGAACTCGGTCCGAAATCACGACGGGACAACATGTTGGCAATAGAAAACACGTGTAAATTTGTCCACTACATCCCTGATAATGAGCCCAATACTGTTGGAACCACCAAGATCGGTAGTAGTGAACGCATGTAGTTCCAAACTCGGTTAGAAATATTCTTGTTTGTCGGCGGCGGCGGCGGACAAACGCTGTTATAGCGTGCCTTTAGGTTGGTTTTAAGTATTGTTTACAAGATTGTCACTAATATATTTTAAACAGTTATGTTAACAAGAAAAAATTGAAAAGCCGCTTATGTTTCCATTTTAAAATAGCATTCATGAAAAATAATATTTAAAGAACAAACGTACGTAGAACAAAATTTATGCTTCATGATTTTCACATGAATCATTAAAATTGGCTATGATATTTGTAAAAAAATATAATGAGAATGTATAATATAGTAAATATCTCTATAAGTAATGAACTAACTTCGTTCATGCCAGAAATGTCGGGAATTCCTGACGTAAATTGAAAGTTATAGGTATTATGAAACCATAAACTACTTACAGCCTCAATAACATGCGAACCAGCTGAGTTGTTGAGGATCCATTCAAAGGTTTCCGGCGGAGGAAAGGCGTCTACTTCACACGTCACAGTAGTCAGCTCTTGAAGGGCGGCTCCTATTACTTTCATTGCCTTTTTAGTGCAAATGGGTCTATCTGAAATGTTGTGTTATAAAATATCATAGTGAATTACAAATGACAAACTATCAAGCGGAAGTGAAATTACTTTTAAAATAACGTTCATATCGGTATTTCATTGACCTACAGTAACAGAGACCTTGATAAAATAAAAGTTTGTTTCTCTGACCAACTTCCACGAAATTCATGATATTTTCGACGAATACAGTTTTAAAGGTTACATATAGTTCACGAGTTTACGTTAGGAAACCGGCTTTTGTAGTCATTTTAGAAGGAAAATAAGTGAACTGTTGATAAACTAGAATTATTGGATCCTCTTTATTTATTGTAGGATTGATCGGTTTAAATGATATTCGATTTAGCCTTCAAGTGAACATCATTAATTTATTAGGTACTAAGATCATTAGAACAAGTGTCTTAATTTTTATACAAACTTAAAACAAAACATATTATTTGGTCTCAAACTCAAAATTGTTTTATTCACGTAAGGCAACAAAGCATTTATGAATAGTCAGAATCTACCACCGGCTCGGAATGCTGCTTCCACTGAGAAGATCCGGCAATCTAAGTCTAGTCTAAGAATCAATCAGCCTTTCTACCTCTAATCAAACAAATCAGTTATCCTACCGTTTTACTACATCCATAGTAAAACAGCAGGATACTTACAAACAACTTGCATTTGCAAATACGGCGCCCTCCCATCCCCTTCGACGTTCGACGCGATGCATGTGTAATGGCCCGCTTGCATTTTTGATATATTCCGGAGAGCTAGATTCGTGTTCCCAGTTATTATGACACCGTTCGATGGATTATTTTGAAGAACTACGCCCTGGAAATAATGGATTGAGTTTAGACACTATTTATTGCAGTATGTGCAATAATGCATTGATCGTACAACTTACATTGTGTTCCCAAATAACTTTGTACGCGGGCGGATTGGCATCGACTTTACATCCGAAGTATACGTCATCACCTTCTTCAATGTCATTCGGGTTCACTTTGGCGCCGAGGTGGATAGACACTTCCGGCATATCTAACAAAGCAGAAACATTTTAGATTGTATAAAATGAAATAATAATAATTCATTCGCTAACAATATGGTCCTATAAAAATATGTGTTTTTCAATTCGGTAAATCAAAAGAATCGCGAGGTGAAGGAAAACATCGTGATGAAACCTGCATATCTTAGAAGATTTAACCAATTTTCGAAAGACATGTGAAATCCGCCAACCCGCACTGGGCCAGCGTGGTGGATTATGGCCTGAATCCCATGCCCAGGAGTGGGACGTCAAAAGGGGTAAAATTATTATTATTAAATTAAAAGAACATTGAAGTCAACAGTTTAAGTTTAAGTTTCTAACTTACAATACACATTCAAAGGAAGTTTGCTTTCAATGCTTGAGCGGTTGAACTGTGGGTGTTCAGCCCGGCACGCAAGAAGCTGGCCGTTATGTTCTTTCACAGGTGCCCATTGCAACAGTGACTCCGTCTCATTTCCATCCTCCGAGATCTATGGAAAACGTGCTACGTTATATCTTCCATCCCTTTTATTTATTTTGCTCTGGTCAGCAAATGAACCCAATATCGCCTAATGGACAATGAGGCTGAATATGTGACTGGCTGACTCAGTAACAGCCTGTTCTCTTGATTTAAAGATTTAAATTATACCTTTCCGAGTGAAAGACGGTGGGAGCGAATTCTAAATCTTTGTGTTACCCATCAACAACGATGAAGTACAAAGTTTTGTGCAAGTGTGTTGTATGTCAACGAGATACCGATAAAATTGCTTTCCACACCTGGTTGTCCAATGGTGGGAAGATGGCACAACTAACTTGTGTAATTATTTTTCTCACTCTCTAGAGTGTAGCCCATAAAAACGACAGACAATCCTGCAGCTGAAAGACATCCGCTGCTGAACATAGGTTTCCTTTAATTCACTTCTTTATATCAGTACTCCGCCACTGATTGTCAAGTTTAACATAAGCGCGTTTTGAAAACGCATCTCAACTGCTTTACCTAAACACTTTTTAGTAGTAGTTTTCATAAAATTATTCGGCCAGGAAAGTCAAATCATACTGAACGAGGCAACAAAAACGTTGTGGACGCGCTTAGTCAATATACTAATATTATTTATAAAATAAGTATTTTCTGCGACTTCCTCTGCGTTAAAAAGAAAATCAAGTTAGACCCCAAGCAATCAAACGGTGAAAACCACATTAAAAACTGTGCAGTAATTTTTACGTGATGCGCACACAAATAGGCAAAAATATTGCCCGAGATGACATTCCAATATCCGATCTAGCCAGTTTTTTCTAGAATTCATTGAATGTACAGAAAATACTAGATACTTATATTAACAAATTCTCCTTACCGAAGTTGTAGTGATGGCATCCACTTTCTTTCCACCAATCAACCATGATAATGTTGCTGGAGGTCGAGCTCCTTTGGTTTTGCACAAAAGCTCACACTTAACCCCAACTGACAACGGTTGGTCCTTGGTTACAATATTTACTGTTACAGGTTTTACTGGAAAAATAACCATTGATAAAGAAATAATGTTTATTACGACGTTGCTTAATATTAAATTTGTATCACATTTTTTTTTCTATAAGTATAAGATAGTCTCACTAAAGGTATATTTGACCATAGAATTATAATATGCTGTATTTTGAAAAAAAAAGAATATTACTTGCAATGTGAGTTTGCCACATTACTAGTATCCCCGTAAGCCCCTCCAATTAGCTTAAGCTTGTGTTCAATAGTTGGATGGCCATGATGAGGATCGAACCCGGAACCTTCCAGTTTCGTAACTGGAAGGTGGGCGGCCCCTCTAACCACTAGCTATTGACACCTTAAAGATTCACAAAGATTCGTTTCGTTCCTGATAAAATCGTTTCCTGTTATTCATCATGGTCGTGTAATAAAAACGTGTAATAAATACGGTAAAAGGACCGAAGGAAAAAACAAGGTATTTATAATCACAAATGAGTTCGTGTTGTTATAACGATAAGATCTTCCGCGTCAAGGCGACCCGAGTCGCTAATCAAAAGTTCACCCACACCGGTGTTTATAGGTATTAGAAATTACTAGTAACTGGCAAACATAATTTTAATATTAAAATAACATGACTCGGTTCCATTATCCAAAATTGCTTCTGTAAACGGCAGATATTTTCTGTTGAACAATTTTATTTAAAGAACTTTGAAACTGCTTAGTTACTTTCCTACTAGATATGTAATAAAATAAAATAAAATTTATAGAATTTACGGACGCTATGAAACTTTTATTTTTTTACACGACTTAATAAAACAAAAAAAAATATTTTTTAATTTACATGACATGGCATGCTCGTATGTGAAGTAAAGGCCTACCCAAGATCCTAGCGGTATTTCCCAGCTGCATGATAGCTTCTAGTTGATTTTGTTTTTTGTACTCATGAAATGTAAGGATGTATTTGTCACGATGACTACCAGTAAATTAATTTTCAAAATCTACAAATTGCCAAAACGGCTACATTTTGTCTAACGTAGACTTTTCGAAAACAGTAAACTTTTGTGAGCTTTTCTGCTTGAAACTTTAACTCTACAAACACAAATTTTAGACATACATTATTAAGTATAACGTCATAATTTAGTATTTGTGAGTATTCTTTTGAAAACATTCCTACCAGAAAGCATACCTTCCCAGAATTCAAAATAATTATTGATACTTACAATACAAATCGATTTGTACTTCCGTTTTAAGTGGTGGAGATAGTACGGTATTATTGGTAGCACAAGTGTAGGTTGCACCCAAATGTGCTCGAGTTGCCTTGTCAATGATCAGCGTCAAAGATCTTGATGGTTGAAAATGTTCTGTAAAGTAATCTGGAGCTTTCAAGTTCGCTATAACTGCATCTCCTTGAAGCCACTGAATTCTTGGAACCGGATAACCTAAAAACAACTTTAAGTTAAGTACTTACTTAATGAAAGTACACGATAAAAATGCCAAAGGGTTAATACATAAATTAAACGTGAATAAAATAAAATATGAAAAAAATATTTGGATGAACAAAGATGACAAAAAAAGTTAAAATATGTCAATGAGTGTTTTTTTTTTAAAGTCAGAGTAAGGTACAATGAAATCGAAAAGATAAGTAAGGAAATATCAAAGACAGAATGTCAAAACAACAATACAAAGCAAATAAGCTGATAATAATTCGTCACGATTTAGCAAAACACACATCGGCGACATGAAAGTGAAATACTTTTCAACCGTTTTGCCAATTGAATGTACAATCAATTGCTCTCAGAAGTTTTTGATACATGCCACCTAAATTATTATTACTTACCACCTTTGACCGTGCAAATAAGTTTTAGTTCTCGTCCTTCGTGGTATGGTCCAGCAATGCCGTTTATTGCTTTGCCGAATTCGTCAAATATTACAGGTTGATCCGGTAATTCTGTAAATAATAACACTTGACTCTTATTAACGGGGTTTTAAAAGATGACGACCGCTTGGCGCAGAGTTTCAAGAGTAAGCCGCTCGGCTCACTGCACATGGTGGTTGCGGGTTCGATTCCCGCCTGGTCAAATTTCGGAAATGATATTTTCGTAATTTGCTCTGGTCTGGGCGTCACTGGGCTCGCCCTGGGATTGCTTAGTTTGGGACCATACAGTTGGTGTGTCAATCTGGCGATATTCATTTTATTTATTTATGAGAGAGAGGAACTCATTATTTGGATTCTGTCGATAAAATGTTGTTACAAACAAAGACTTACAATAGAATAAATACATGAGGCTGCTTAAGTTATTCCTTTTATCTTACAGCAACGGTTCGTATCGATGACATTTTATTTACGGTCAAAATTAAATCAGATCGCGGTGTATCACAAAGAGCTTTGAAGGGCCTGGAGCCATCCTCAAATTGTGGATAAACAAACTTGTTGAAACATTCGAACGCGGCTGAGAAAATACAAATATTTTTCTGGCTCGAAACAAAAGATTTTGCGATACATGAGAGAAGATTCTCGGCAATCATGCGAATCTTTCATATCCCACACCCGGCAATGTTGGTATCGCTTACTAAAATGAACATCTGCCACCCGCTCATTGTTTCCTACGTTCCGCATAAGTGCGAGCCGACTAAAATGAGAATTTTCCCGCATTGAAAAGCAAGCCCGAGGAGTATTTCGCTGAGTGTAACTGCTATTACTGTCACTGGATTTGATGGTGGCTTTATAGGAATTTAAAACTCGTGAAAGCACTCATTTAAAGCTAAACTAGAATTTGTCATTTTTTTTGCAAAAAAAGTCCGTTTCAATTTAGATCTGCTCGTTAAAATGTGTATCTCGAAGCAAAAGTCTATGTTATGAGTTGCAGTTCAAAGTTGTCATCAATTTACTTTATTTTTTCCCATAAAAAGTTTTCACCCTCGGCCTGAATCCTTTGCTACTTCGGTACCCTTGTAACTTTTAGCGTTGATTCCAACGAGATGAAAGCATACATTTACGTGTTGGTTGAAGATTTTTTGTGGTATCTCCCATCTTTGGAAACGTGTATCAAGTCTGCATATTATTATAATAAAGCTAGATTTAGCTTTAATGCTCTAGTTATAAGCAGATATTCAGCAGTTCCGTATTCTTTGGTTTGTATTCGTATTAGAAAAAATGGTAAACCGAAGGACAAACGATACTGTGATGCCGCTTAGATATGCTGTTTATTTTTAATTAAGTTCTCAAGCCTTTTTTGTGTGGAGAAAGGTATTATTTAACATTCCATAACATTCCTTTTTTGGGATTATTTAACATTCCTTTAAAGGGTTTCCTTTGTCTAGATATCCTAATAATGCTTATGAAAATTAATTATCGTATTTTAGTACGGGGGTACTAAGATCATAAATCATCAGGGGCTTTTTTTAGACTTTCTTTAAACTTACCGTGTTGATTCGAGGATAGCGTAGGGTCAAGTTTACGACCGCACTTGTTTTTATCGTGATCGTCCGACGGGACTCATAGCTTTTGTTACCCCTCCATTTCAAGGTGAATTTTATTAAAACGCGAACGTAGAACGGATATGGCGTTAGGATCAGACTTTTCTATTTTAATAGATCCTAAATGTAGACAATGCGCGAGTATTATCCTTAATTTTATATTTAATTTACAAGCAAAATATTTTAAGTTTTTGTCCAGCCAGGATAATGAGAAAGAATTAGTTGCCATGCAATAAATAACTACTATACACGGCCCACGGGAAACAATACGAAATAGTGACAATGTTTGAGTTGAAATCGGCCATCCGGGCTAGCTAAATTCGGGCGGCTATTTTATAAATAAAATTGCCAGAAATATTGCGGCCTCTCTGCGTATAGAAATTGACGCTTGGCCTGAAATCATAAACTTTTTGTACAAAACTTACCGATAACGTCGAGAGCAACTTTATAGTTCCTAGTCTGTGATACGTGGAAATCGACCCTGCATCTATAGTCATCTCGGTCCAGCGGCTGCACATCATGCAAGCGTAGTCCAGAAGTGGGCGTGTTGTGCCAGTGTGCTCGTCCCAGGTATTGCCCCTCCACCCAGTGTGCGCCTGGGCCGGATATCCGGGTGTCATAGCTGTTGAAAAAAAGCAAACATGACGTAAGATCTAAAAAAAAAACTTTGAGGTGTGATGTCCACTAACCGTGACTGCACTGGCCAAAAATTTACACTTTTGATATCCTACTAATATTATAAATGTGAAAGTTTGTGAGTATGGATGTATGTTTGTTACTCCTTCACGCAAAAACTACTGAACTGATTTGGATGAAATTTGGAACACAGATAGTTTATAACCGGGATTAGCATACAGAATACTTTTCATCCCGACAATCCCGTAATTTTTGTTACGTTAAATACTACGCGGACGAAGTCGGTGGGCACAGCTAGTTGCATGGAGAATTATTTGACAGTACAAAATAGAGACGATAAAGATTAAATTGCGAATAACACTGATTTGAATGTTGGAAAGGTACTTCATTTTAAGTTTTTTGTTTTATAAAGTTGGCAAACAACCCGCCTGAAGTTAAGCTGTTACCGTAGCCTATAGATACATGTTATACTGAAGGGGAGTGTGCCAGAGGGAGGGGAGGGGGTTGGTCTTCCGGCTTTCTCACTCATAATACGAAATGCAACTACTTATAATAGCTGCGCGTTATCATTAACATAGCTACTGTTCTAATTGGTTCTGCGTGATTGAATCAATATAATGTAGTGTGCATTGCATTAATTAATAATTTAATTTGTGGACCGTAAATCAGTAACAATTACCATCGACACGTGTGATTAATGATTTGGAGTTACTGTCGGAGCTCATTATAAACTGCTGCTTTTGCAATAATGGCTGACCTCATGGAGAATATTAATGGGAGATTTTTTTTTAACTTTCAAACAATGGGTTTAATAAATAATATAAAGCGTTCCGATGTTACCTGCAAATTACCGACACATAACACACCAACCCATGTTTTACGAGTTATTTTCAAAGGTGAAACATCCGCAGGTACTTTCACTTTGCACAAGTTACCTCATAAATTATATTGATATAATTAGTGGAACGAATATTCGTACCGCAACCAGCCCGCACCTACCGCAGGCGAATTTCCTTGAACTTTACATGATAATTATAATTAATTACCGCGTGGATATATTATAGAATGCGTAGGGAGACACAACAGAAAACATTTGTTACATGTTTCCAGTATCAATATTTTCTTTTCTTATTAGCTTACTTTTATATAATTATTATTAGCTTACTAAAATTCTGATGTAAATTGTATTTTAAAGTTTTTTTAAGATTAGGTTTTAGCTGTGTGAATTTATGACATTACTAGTATTCCCCTTAATGCTTGTGTAGGAGTGGGCTCACGTCAATATTTTAATGGCCAAGATGGGGATCGCACCCCGCCTCTCAGCTACGAAGGCGGCCCCTCTAAACACTAGGCTAATGACGCTGAAATAGAAGAAATTGATTTGAAATTACAATGTACACTAATGTCACTTGAAAGATATTTTTTAATGTACCTAGGAAAATAAAAATATAATAATGCTTTAGCATTTACTAAGGCACCATGCAAAATATCGTGCATTATTGAAATAAGACCTTATGTACTTATATTAGGCAGATTATAGACCAGGATTGGTGTGCCAATTACCTACAGTAGATATGTTCACAATGTGATGTGATGTATAGAGAGCTACCTACCTAGGCTGTGAGCTTATGCATGCTTTGAACCCCTATGCGTTGTGAGACATGTCTAGTAGATATCTACTCGTACATACCACTAAATATATGTTGCTAATAGCTATTATTAACCATAAGATTATAAATCAATCTTGAACAGCAAATAAACGTTGCAATTTATGAATTAGAAATAGTTCCTCTCAGAATGTAGCCCTGGAAGGAACTCTCAATGAATGGAGAGATTATTTTTATCATAGCATTTCAACTACATTGTTTTAAATTTCAAAGGTTTGTCTCAAATAATCAAATACCTATGTTAATTTGATTAAAAGTTTGAAAAGGTACGCTGGTCAAAGTACAAACAATGTAGGTAAACCTAAAGTTATTTTTCAAATTTGGACATAATTTTGTAATCACAACGAAAAATATTAAATTAAATTTTGTACGTGTATTTTTAAATAATTTAATATTTAAACATGTGTGGATGAAAAAAATGATAATTTTTTAACTAATTTAATTTCCAGACATGTAGGGTTCAAGTGGGTTAACATTTCAATATTAAACAATGTAATTTGATGTTTTTCTTGTAAAAAATCTGAGCTCTTTTCAGTTCAACGAATACAGTCTGTGTTACGCAACATGACAAACTATTCAGCTCTAGATTCAGCTATATCAAGTAAAGTTGAAACGATTTTGAGGAATTGTGTCTAAACACTCGATATTAGGCACAAATTCACAACGAGTTCACTTTTATTAAGTCTGCCAAGCCTCTCAACTGTTTTGGCAAAGGCAGTGAAGCGCGAGTAAACAGTAATAATCAAATGGAATTAAATTTGGTCGACTGTTTGCCGGGTACGGTACTCGACACTGGCAAAATTAGGCTCGGCATTAAGTTTGGTTTCGGGTTTCAAGATTCTCAATGGACAATTAACAGTTACGGAACCCCAAATATTACCCTCCTAAGAGTTCTTACCGTGAATTTCACCCAAATTGCTTGAAGCTTTGTTGTAAAAGAAAGTATTAGGTCCACCCTGCTGTCTCACTTGGCAGTAGCCCAAGCCGAGGCCGTGCCCTATGTGGCGCCCTTGAGCTAGCTGCCCCCTGCCCCTCTGGGTGAAGCGCCCTTTGCGTTCGCCCTCGCTCTGGGTGAAGTTGTTATGGTCAGCTCGGTCAACAACATGAGAGTCAATAAAAAAATATAATCCCGAAAGGTAAATATTTTTTATATATTTATTTCTGTTTCAAATTCAAAGAATTTATAATATTATTATTACAAATTCTTTTTTCAAATTACCGATTTCAACTTCTTTGTTTGATTTGTCTCAATTACCCTTTGACTATTAAACAAAACAATTACCGTGTAAATTCATGGTTTAGGCGTCCATTTTAAGAAATTATAAAATTGTTGTTCGTTCTTCTTAGTTTTACCTGTGTAATGTAGATAACCTTTGTCTTTTTGCTTGAAAAACAAAATAATGTCGTTTGATCTTAAATACTAGAAACTGCATGACAAAAAGAGATGAGTACTTATTCTATATAAATTTAGAGCTTAAGCATATATCGCTATAAAAATTATCAAAGCTCTCTCGGTTGCAGCAATCTATCTGCTGCCACAAACATTACTATTAAACCAACTAGAAAAATGCATTGCAACTAAACTGAAATATATGCTTTATATTCTGTTCTGTATGTGCATGTTTTGAATTGGAAAGTGAATAGTATCATTAAGTATCTGTAAGTAAGTAGAATACTTGGACGCAACATAAGTTTGGAGAGTTTAACTTTGACACATCATATCAAAAATGACAGAGGGACGCGTCAAACGAAGCGAAAATTTCCAAAAGGTATTTCCGTCTAACAGCCAAATGGGACAGCCCGTTGCAGTACTTACCGTTTATGTTTATAAGTCAAATCCATAATACATTTAATGACAGACAAGCGTTTTATGTCGATTTTAAATTTAATATAGTGACTGGCTCTGCGACTGAGTAAGGTCGGTATTATTATATCCCATCTCAAGTCTGAGAGGGATCATAGAAATGTAATTCTTATGTCATACCCGAATAAAACGATATGTCAAAAGCGTAGGTACTCACGATTGAACTTTATTTTAACCAGCCATCAATAGGATTTCAATATTAGGGCATATCAATATATACGAACGTAAAACCTAACATCCGCCCAGTTTTCTGAACCTTTTTTATGAACCTATTTTAATTTCAAATTCATTTAAAAAAATTCATGAAGTATTCCTAACTTTCAAACTGTTTATATTTTTTATTTGTGCACGTTCGAAAGTTGGACAAACATCGCTCGATTCGGCACACTCGGCAGTCCGTGCGGTTTTGTCACAATATTTGCAGGCTGTGCCGCATTGCGCCGCGTCGCCTCGCACGGAATATTTCGAGGCTTTATGTAAAATTTAGACATGCCGCGCATGTGCAAACTAGGTCAAAGGCAAATGCCGAAAATATTTCGAAAACGGATTGTTGAAACCACTAAATTGTTGTAAAAAAGTTGAATGCAGGCGGTACGCCGTATGTGGCGATAAAGGATTATAAATGTGATGTTCCTTTTTTATGTTTTTAATAACGTTTGGGTTCCCGTGGGTATAATTTTCGAACGCGGAATATGTAAAAAAATTGCTCGCATGCTTTATCTGTCCTTCAAAATAATAAATTATTATCATTCTATTAACATTTCGCTCTATTTAATGATTTATTTACAGAGCTGTCAGTTACGGTTTATTTAATTAATATTAACTTAACGAGATAAAAGATAAAATTCGAGCTGTGTCTTATCAGGTATTTCATGAAAATTTACGAACCTACAAAGCCTTTTAAATTGTTTCCATTAATTCACAACGTTTTACGACGTTAGAGACCGGCTGTAACTTAGAACTATAGTCGTCGAGTTATAATAGGTCCGGTTTGACAACTTGGTATGACCATAGAATGTAAATTAGCACGTAATCAAGAAAATAATAATAAAAAACCACAAACTTTTTGAGTTCACAAAACACTTATTATTATCGTGCGTTAAATAATATGTAAGAACATATTTCAAGTTAATTTTTTTGACGTAATAATGCAAAGTTAACGATAATATTGCATTTCTACGAAACGTTTCAAAAACAGTTACGTTCTATGTCCTTTTTTTCTTAAACCATAGTGCTGTTACTAGTTTGATCGCCGATTTTCAACGGTGATATCGATTCCATATAAAAATATATTGAAAATAAATATAATAAAAATATAATTTAATGTGTTAAGCCTTTAAAGGCACAGAATAGATAATTAAAGGCTTAAAACAAGCTTAGCACCCCAAGGCGTAAAGACGAATTTTAATTAGCAACACTATTTCGACCTAACGGTACACTGACTGGTCGTCGGTGTCCTTGCACCTCGCCTTGCCGTAGTCTCTCGCCATCTTGTAAGTTGACTGTGCGCTCTTTTGTATTCGGTGTATTTTTCTAGTGACTTATAATTATGAAACGATTTTATTTATTTTTGATACTAATTCAGGTTACATTATATCACTTAAAAAAATAAAATACTAATATTTTAAAAGAAACGATTTAATGCTCATATAATTTGGAATCGATTTGTCGTGATAATCGGATACTTGGGATACCGATTTCATTGGTTGACATCCCTAATTACGTCATAATGACATGTGTCAAACCGGACTTCTTATACCTCGACGACTATAAGATCGCGATAACTTGTCTGTACGCGCTTTTAATATACAGACGACAAATTATCGCCTGGAAGATATTTCCGGTGATATATTATTGCTTATAGCTCAAGAGAGGCTAAGATGGGATTGCAACCGCCAGTAATGTCATCAGAACTAGGTCAAAATTTATCTCGCACTTTGAAAAAGAGCAATATGCCTAATTTTTTTTTTTTTATTTTTTTTTTTTTTTTTTTTTTTTTTATGACTGTGCACAGAGTGTGCACAGCCGCCGCTTTTCCCCGGACATGATCCAGGCCCTTGTTTAGGTTTTAATTTTTTGTCAGGGTTTTTTTTTTCTTTTTCCCTTAGGGTATAAATAATTTTTTCAGATATGTTTCTTTTTAATTCATGGTTAGTTACATCTTCTTAAATTTCTAGTTTAATAGGTGACAGTAACATTTTCATTTATGTTTTCATAATATTGCGGCATTTAATATTACTTGTATTTTGTAATCGGTATTGTTTCTTTTTACAATTTATGGTTTCTTAGTGTTTATTTATATTTACACTTTTGTACAATATAATTTCCCAGTATAGTGTTAATAAAATTAATAGTATGTATGTATTATTTATATTGTATTGTAAAATTTAAAATTTTACTTTGTAAATTGGGAGAAATGATAAAATGGTAAAATTGTAAAATTGTAAAATAGTAAAATAGTAAAATAGTAATAGTATAATTGTAAAATAGTAAAATTGAAAATTATTTGAACATGACTTGTAAACTCTGGACGTGTTCGGCCTTGCGGACGAACTCGTGGTTTCCTCGACAAGCACGGCAAAGTGTTGGTGTGTGTGTATGTGTGTTGTTCACGGTCTTGTTCAGTTTAATTGCATGGTTTAAATATTCCGCGGAATATTTAATATGTCAGGTTATTAATGACATGACCGTGAACGTATAGTGTTGGTGTGTGTGTAGTGAGTGTATAGTTGATGCATGTTGGTGTGTTTTGTGTGTGTGCGTGGATAGTGTTGGGCAACACATCAGTGTTGCCGTATCTATGTGTGTTGTGTTTAGTGTTGTTATGTTCAAGTATGGCCCGGATACAATCCAAGCCAACATTAAACATAATGTTGCTTCCAAATATAATATTTGTGTTTGTTTCCGGGTCGTACTTGACGATGTTTTGTGTTTCGTGTTGTGTGTGTGTTTGAGTAAGCGCATGTGTGGGGTCTCTGTCGTGTTTGTCGAGTCCGTCGGGTACGAACGGCGCTTTCTGCGCGCCTGCGAAGACCTCATCCATATGCGACGCTCGACCGCGCGATGTCGTCCCATTTTTTCCGGACAGGACAGTCCCCGCTGAACGCAGTGTGCCCGGTGTCTTTCCCTTTGGAGCGGATGCAGTTTTTGCAGGTGGGATTTTCGCCCGCGGTGTAGCGCGGGCAGTCCGCTCGTGGGTGGGGGTCGCCGCAAAAGCTGCAAAGATCAATAGATTCTTTGCAGCTCTTGCGACCATGCCCATACCCCAGACACCGGGTACACTGCATATGCCTAATTTAATCATGCCTAATTTCAATATGCCTAATTTATTATCCACTAGCTGAGCCCGCGACTTCGTCCGCGTGGAATTTAACTTAACAAAAAAGCCCGCTCCCGCGTTCTGAGCCCGCGCGACGGGACCCATTTTTTTAAATGTTGTTTTTCTAAAATAAAAGTAACCTAGGTTACTGCTTATATCTACCAGTGAAAGTCCTGTTAAAATCGGTCCACCCGTTTCGGAGATACTCTTTGATTTCATGTGTTTTTATTTTTTTACGCGGAACCCTAATTGTTGTTCTAAAATTAAAGTAGCCTAAGTTACTTCCTATAACATCAGCTATCTGCCAGTGAAATTCCCGTCAAAATCGGTCCAGCCATTTCGGAGATTACCCGGAACAAACACACAGACAGACAGACAGACAGACAAAAAATTTTTAATTCGCGTTTTTGCTATAGGTATCGTATGTACTTTCATAAGCATTTAGTGAAAATGTGTTATTTTGATATTACAAACAGACACTCCAATTTTATTTATTTGTATAGATAGATGCCATGTATCTCCAACGGGCTCACTCACTCAGCGTATGTAACCCAGCTATGATACCTACTTTACTCCGATCTCCTGTGAGAGGTTGGTACTACCCCGTTTGAGACAGCCCATATCTGAGCTGTAGTCGATTGACTCTACCGCTGTAAACCGTAGTGGAAGAACTAGGAGAACAACCTGGTGTCAAGTCTGTTAACCGTTCCAATAATACTCGACTTATACTCAACTCCACCCATGCTGACCGGTTCGCTTCTATGGCACGGTCGCTGATCCCGAAGAAATTCGTACAATGATCTGTTATTACCTGTCTCTGTCACTCCCGCGTAAATCTAATACGTCTCGCTCACACAGTTGCCGGTCACACGCAGTTCACGGCAACTGTGTGAGTGAGACGTATTAGATTTACGCGGGAGACTCACTCGACTCGAG
Organism: Notodonta ziczac; assembly: GCA_918843915.1. Lineage (NCBI taxonomy): Eukaryota > Metazoa > Arthropoda > Insecta > Lepidoptera > Notodontidae > Notodonta > Notodonta ziczac. Next base: position 2,290,101 of record OU974041.1, read on the forward strand.
AAACAGTAGTTAGCGGACCTCAATTTTTTTGGCTCGGTCGTAAATTTGAAAACCTATTGCGAGTCGAGTGCAAATCGAGTGTTATTGGAACGGTGAACAGACTTGGCCCCCTGGTCGTTTGGTGGTTGAGAAAATGTACCTACCAATAGTATCAACTCAGTACCTACGGGTTAAACTAACTATAATTACCGCCGCCACTTCACGCAAAAGGTCGAGGTCAAGTCCATTATAAAGATACAGACACGATGTTTATCTTGCAAGTTATTTCAACGTATTTTCTCTTATATCTTGATCTTTTGGGAATTTCGGTAAATCCCCACTTATCCCTTGCCTACTTAGGCCCCACAAGAATGCTTTTAGAGATTTTTCAAGAGCCCAAGATCAGAATATACGAAGGTAATATTCAAGAAAGTTCTAAATTGAAACATTTAAGTACATTCGAAATGTGAAAAAAATGAACGTAATTTTGGTTTCTCCATCAACTTAGTAGGATTTTCTTTTAATGTAATAAAGTCGGCAAACAAGGTCACGACCCGCCTGATGTTAAGCATTCCATGACTCGCACGTTGCCAACCTGAAGAGGAATGGGAGAGGGAAGGGAAGGGAAGAGGAGTATGGGTTTTTAGCTCTCTCATTTATCGTGCAAGTACTACCTCCATCTAGTCAGCTCGTATTAGACCTATAGTCTACCGAATTCCGACAGAGATCCGACTCCTTTTCTAAGAATCATGGAGTACCAAGATTCTTAGAAAAGGAGTCGGGTCTCTTAAAAAATATACTTCATGCACGTAATGAATGTATATTTAGCCAAAGGCAAAAAGGGTGCGTCGACCGTCCTTTAACGGAATTCTGTACAATATTCTTTTCATTTTCCTTTCCTGTAAAAATCCAAGAATATTACGTATGTATTTTATCCTGAGAATAATTAAACTTTTTGTATTACAAACATTTACATACGATATTTTGCTCGAAACTTGCAAACGAAAATCTTTGGTTAGATTGTACAGCGTTGTAATAAGAAAACTTCTGAAAACATTTGCTTTTCATTATGAAGACACACATTAAGAGTTTAGAATGTAATAACAACTTCTATCTGCCACGTAGACCTAGGTATATTTACATATGTCATTGGTTAAAGTGCGTATGCCTGATTATTATAATCGACACCCACAGGCATAAACATGGATTTGGTTACCCATACAACATCTCAGAGGGCAAACAAATACCTACTCTGAGCTAAGATTCTGCATTGGAGAAAGATTAAGAAGAATTGCTCTGTAACACTACTGGGCTTAAGCAGCCCCATCATAGAAAGATCACGTACCTATAATTACTTCTTTGCCATTACTTATGTCCATTACCCGAGCAAATTACATTCACACGTTCATTCACTAATGCTGACAACAAGCCTCTGGTAGGAAGTGTGTGGTATCTCATGTGGTATAAGATATGGCAGGGAAAGGTTTGGGGGTCTGTCGTAGGCACTAACTATGATTGCATGCTGCTACTATTCAACACTGCATTCATCAAGCGGAATGATGAACAAAGTAGATTTATTGAGCCACGGCCAATGAAATGCGATAAGACATTGTAAGTTAATGCCGGTCACCGCCACGCTCGCCAACGTTCCGGCGCCATTCTGTGTTAGGAATCGTAAAGTAAATTAAAAATAAATGATGGCGACACGTTATTAACAAATCTTTGGCCGTGGTAGGTATACTAGGTGAAACAAAAAGGGTATACTATTTTTTTTGCAACTTAACTTTGTAAATCTCAAACTATCGGCTTTGTGGGACAGTTGAAGTACTAAAGGTTTTGTACACTTGTGAAATCGGTCAACAGCTGTATTCCTATAACACCTTTTGTTTTTCAAGTTTCCTCCAAAGCTGATAGTTTTAGAATTACAAAGTTAAGTTTTGAAAAAAAAGTATACCCATTATGTTTCACCTTGTATACAAGAAACAGACAGCAAACATGAAGGATCCTGTGCATCATATTTTTTCATGTAATTCTGCTGAATCATAATGAGCTTTACTGACCTGTAAACAGGGCTGTCGTCCCTATACCATACAACAAGCAGTACGCTGTCATTCTTCATCGCGGGTCGGGTGTCGCAAGGCATCTCCGCGTCACCGCCAGCGATTACCGGAACCCGGGTGTACGTCATCGATACTGGCGACGTCACTACACCTGTACCTGTAGAAGGATATCCATTACCTATTAACCTTGTTGTGACTAACAATGAGACCTGTACGGGGTTGGTATAGAGAACTATGTGGGAGATGAATCTTATTCTAGTTCTTATATTTTTATACCAATATTTGTAATATAACTCAATTTAAAATGAGTTGGCTCCGACATTATACTATGATGGTCCAGTACAGGTCGGTGGAAGGGATTGGATCTTATGAATTCTTAAAAAATTAAAATGAGTTTTCTATAAAACATGACATATAGCTGAAAAAATGAAGCTTTCAGATCTCTGCAGGCATAAACATTTTCGTTGAAGAGAAAACGTGCTTGGCGAAAAATTCAAAGACAAATTTCGGAAATCAATTGCTATTCAAACCACCTTAGGGCCTGTGCACGCCACGTTATTTAAACGTCCCGTCGACGCGCGTTTTAGAAGCTTGCGTTGACGGTGTGCCCTTATCCTACGCTTTTCTATCAATTTTATCTTACTCGCGTGCCTATCGCGTATGTATCGCAACAAACGCGCGTCGACGCGTTTACCTATGTAAACAGATAAAATATAACTTTCATATTCGCCTGTTTTTCCTAGCTAAACTAGACCGATTGTAATTATATTATTAAATTATTGATATATTCGTCAATTATTTTCAAAAATATTTTTTGTTTAAACTTCAAACATAATATGAGAATATAGATTGTATGGCATAAAAGTATTTGTTCCAGTGTCGTTATGCAGGGATAAAATAGGATAATACTTTCGTATAGACTAAACACCGCTCACATAAGCGGCTTGCAAAATATTTTTTAAGTCCTAAGTTACCAGCTTATCGCTGTTAAAATTAAAAATATAAGAGAAAAAAGGGTGGATTTATGAACTCGTTGGCTGGGATTTGCGTCTGACGTGAGTATTACTGGTCAGATAAGTCCCACAAAAACAAACATAGCCCAAAATATAATTTCCCACAGAGAGGGACTCCGTTGATGTTTATCTGCTTAAAGCCTCGGTAACAGCGTCACACTGTAAGCAAACCAAATCCCTACAATATGACTAAGTCCAACAAGTGAAAAGCGCTAGCGATAAAAAAATCAATGATACACTGTGAGTACATAATTCCATCCAATGACAAAATGCCGAGGCGAATGGAGGTAGAGTGATAGAGATCAGATATAATAGAGATGTATGATAATCGAACTCTTTCACCAGCTATCACAGATGGAAGAGCAAAAGTAAAATAGGTAATGGTGACGATTAACTTTAGCCCTAACTTGCTTAACACAGCGGACCCATAAAAAAAACTTGTTAATATTGTTAATAGTTAATATTGTAAATAATAACTAAATCAAACATCGCAATCATAACACAAACTTTAGACACGCTTGGTACTACCAAATTATATACTCGTATCTATTCATCTATACATACAAACGACGACCGCTTGGTTCGAGCGTAGGCCACTCGGCTCACTGCACATGGTGGTTGCGGGTTCAATTCCTGCTGGGGTAAATTTCGGAAATGGCCTTTTCGTAATTAGTTCTGGTCTGGGTGTCACTGGGATCGCCTCCAGTCTATTTTATGGTACCCATAGTACAAGCGTTTATAAGTTTGTGTTAGTCTGGCGATATATCTATACAAATAAATAAAATTGGAGTGTCTGTAATATCAAAATAACACCTTTTCACTAAATGCACATGAAAGTACATACGATGTTTTAACAAAAACGCGATTTAAAAAAAAATGTCTGTCTGTCTGTCTGTATGTTTGATCCGGGTAATCTCCGGAACGGCTGGACTGATTTTGACGGGATTTTCACTGGCAGATAGCTAATGTCATAAGGAGTAACTGAGTAACTTAGGCTACCTTATTTTAGAAAAACAAAAAAAAAAATCTGCCTATCGCGTGGGCCAAAACGCGCGAGCGGGCTTTTGCGATAGTAGGTATATAAAACACGAAATATCGCCTTACAAATGTTAAATTAAATTTTTGTTAGGTTCGATTCCACGCGGACAAAGTCACGGGCACAGACGGCTAGCTAGGTTGCGGTGATAGATTGACTTCAGTATAAAATAGACTTAATATGAAAAGGTCTGAATATTCCAATTTTCTTTTCACTTATACCATACACGCACAAGGCTGAAAAATAAGTAAATGACCTTCCTTGGTAAATATATGCGGATTATGGAGCTTAGTTGAACAGCGTTGCGGCCGGCGCACACCTGCCTGGCGGAAACCTTTTTCATATTCGAAAGAAGACGAGGTCCGTGAGATGTCAGTGTAACAAAAAGCTTCAAAGCCTTGTTTACGCTGTCTGTACAATATAGGTTCCTTAGGTATCAACAAAACAAATTTCGTTTTGTTCACAGATATAGATTTACATAGATAGCGCAAATGCATGTATTTCGTGTGTCCGAAACCCCGACCAAGCGTCGAGGTTGGTCGCCGTTAACTTGCAGTTCACGCGACTACAGATATAAAATATGAGTATGAGCGAGAGAATCACTCGAGAGAATTGTAGCGGGCGGAGGGGCATCGGCGGCATCGGTGTCTTTGAATCGGTTTGGATTTCCCGACACTAATGACGTCACAGTAGGTGTTAAAAATTCGGCACGCTTGGTTTCAATACAAATCGTGATACTTGCGTTATCTATGTAAATCTATATCTGTGGTTTTGTTACTGATCTGAATTGAGTTCGGTATAGATTTTCTCTGCAATACTTTACATGGACATATAAAATTATTTATCTACTTACCTACAGTAAGTAATCTTTCCATGCAGCCCATTATTAAAACAATCAATGGATTGTTACAAAACCTTTGACATTTTATTGCTAAGATTTCAATTTCATACATAAAACTGACATTTGAGCGTAACTGATATTAATCCTAAACGCGTGTTTGTACCCTTAGATGTATGCCGAATAAGAGATCTATTGTCTCGCCCACTCGTATAATATGGGTACAATTGTTCGTCTAAATTTGTATGAGTTCACTCGTATCACACGTCGTGCGTCCTCATTTTTTTGTTTTTGTTCACTTGAGTTAGTTGAAGCTATATCAAAATAATAATTTCACCGTTGTCAGTCTCAAATGATATTATGAAACACTATCCACTGCAGATAGATTATGTTCAAAATAAAATCAAACTGTAATTCACTTGAGTACTGAGAATAAAAAATACCACGCGATTGGCCAGCGCAAGGCTGCTGAAAAACCTTTATTTTTTGCCAGAGAAACTGAATATTTGTTTAAATAGAGCACAGAGTACATTTTCATGAATTGTGTGGAGCCAAAGATGATCCGAAACCACGTATCGCATGTCGTGCCGAAATCAATGAATACACGTTTATACGAACTCAAAACACACCCAAAGGCCATTTACTGGTATTATTGATGATGTAAGGAGGGGCCCGAACTACACAGCCCTAGTAGCCTTGTAGGCAATGGACTTTGATAATGCTAGATATACTAAAATGATTAATGTTTTGTGACGTGTCTATAGTAACTAATATTGTCTCAACGTAACAGGTGCAGTTAACAATAACCATAGTTAGTGCGTGAGTTTGTCACCTTTTTTTCTGTTTGTCGAGTCCAAAACACACGAACCGGTATCATAATGAAAGTTCTTGATATATTTATGAAATTTGATAATACGGGCTGAGTTTATATCCAATTGTGCTCTGGCTTTTTTCAGAACACGCGTGAATAGGTCGTAGGTGCCTATTTACGTGGGAGCGTGCATACCTACGGTAATATTTCACAAGGATGTTTGGTTCAAGTGTGTCAGCGGCAGGCACACCCTTTTCGCTGTCACGTCTATGTACAATTTCATCGCCATAATGTTTATTCGATTACATTATTGTAGGGTACAGGCAATAACGTTGCGTGAGTCTCATAAATAATACATGGTTTGCGTTAGGTAAGTATAATGTTTTACAATTTATTTAATTTTGCCGGAAAACTAGAAACACGTTGTATAAAGGCTTCTACAATCTGCATTCCAAGCTTAAAAACTTTTTAAGTTAGATGCTTATATTGTTCGACGTTAACGTTGTATCAAATAGTAAACACACATGCCTCAATCCAATGTGTCTGTGAGACACAAAATTTATGAAATCAATAAGGACGAACCTTAAACAACAAGCCACGTCTCAAAAACCGCTGAACCGAAGACATGCCTTTTGACACCTGAGCGCACTAGGGTTGCTTACATCAGCTAGAAAAAGGGACTCCATAAATTGGGACCCAAAGAAATCCTTTTCCTTAAGTAATGAGGCACTTAGTTACTGTGGCTTGGACGTTTTATTTTCTGTTTTTAAGAATAATTTTACTATTTTATCATATTAATATAATATGTGTTTCAAGCTTTCAAAGTCTTAAGGTCTATTTTTAACTTTAAAATTGCTAATAAACTAGAATTTTGGTAGCTTACAGTTATTTTGTTTTATTGCTCAACTGCCATCAGAAACAACCGCATGATGAGCTTTCCTTCATTATAAAGTCTTATCCCATCAAAAACAAAACTTGTAAAAAAAAAAGTCACGCAACTCTGTTTTTCTACCGTATAAAGTTGTGAGATCTATGTAATACCAAGTCAGTTACTATATTAAGTCCCCAATTAAGGGACCTTCTGTCTTAAGGTAATTTAAGTAGGTAATTAGCTTACCTAACAACATCTTATAGTGCCAATATCAATAATAAAAAACTTTTATGTTTTAAATAAAATAGATTGACTTGGCAATCGCACTATTAAACTAAACTAAATACATTGTGTTTTCATGCGATGGCCAAGTCAATCTATTTAATTTAAAACCATAAAATATCCAATACAAACTAAAAAAGCATGAAACCGACCGACGAATAAAATAGTGAACATACAATAATGATACCTATATTGTTTGATGCTGTTAAACAATTTGGTTTCAAGATAAAAATGTAAAAAACGTTTTATTTAATAATATTTAACTTTCCACGTTGTAACATACCATAAAAAGAACCCAGTCCGTCGATAAATAACATAAATTTTGTCTAGCTGTTACGTAAATTGTCTATAATAAAATATAATGTAGGTATGTGCGGATCGTAAACGAAATGTTAGCGGCTCTACCTTTCGGTGCTAAGTGTATTCTGGCTAACTACAAACATGAAATATATATAAGTACAGGCCGTTTCAAAACTCCGAAATAATAATTAGGTACAATAATATATTTAGTCGCTGATATTTAGATACCTAGTGAAGTTAGACTAAACCATACTATATGCATTTTCTACATATTATATAATATACTCACGATTTTCGTATTGCGATCTTAAAACATATCCCATGGCTTAAAAACAATATTGTAAACTGCATTTACTAATAACAGACACCAATATTCAGGGAAAAGTTTATAACATTTTGAGTTCGGATTTCAAATTTAGCGCGATAGTGATTTAAAACCCAAGGTATTACTTTTGACAGTCGTAACACCCTGTAATTATTATGTATACTTTCTATCAAGTCAGGTATACAAAGAGTCGGCTAAACGAAACTAAATATAATAATATTATTAAAAAAAAACTGACTTTAAAACCACAAATAGGCATTCTAAAGCAAACAATAAATGAATACGACTATAATTATTATAAGCGCTACCCACTCGTCTATTTGAAGTCGGTGCCAGCCAAGCCAAGTAGGTAGTAATATATACTTGCAGGTAGTAGCGCTTCTAATAATTATATTAATTAATTTTTCGGTTTTGAGAACAAAACAAGTTTTAATTTTAAAAAATACCCAATATATATAGAGGAGAAGCTATGCCCACTATCGATACGGATTACCGCCAATAATTTCGTGTCTGGGCTGTTCAGCATTGAGGAGTTTCCTCACCGGTAGCAAACCCTCGGCGTAGTAGCCATGCCATGAATTTATTTTACTCTTTCTGAAGTAAACAAAGTTAATTTAATAAAAGTTTTTACAGACAAGCTTTTATGATATCGTCATGACAAAGTTTAAAACGGGCTATCACAATTAAATGCATGTACAAAAAATATGTTTGTCTTATTCACTTTTAAGGAGTTCCCTCACCGGAAGTCAACCCTGGGTGATCAGCCATGTCATGATGGAATTTAGAACAGGCTATATTATAGCTAAATCTATTAACAATATGTGGGAGTGTTTAGGGAAGGAACGGAACGTAAGATGAGTGAAAGATATTTAATGTGAACGAAACGTAAGATGTATGAAAGGTATTTAATGTTGAACGGAACGTATGTGAGACTAAGTGAAATGAAACGTGAAAGGAGTGAAAGGGATGAACGACTATGTGAGTGAGAGAGGAGATTGATTGGAACGACGAAAGACGGATGTTGACGGTGATATCTTCAATGGAGATGTTTCGGAATTTTCGCAAAGGAAAACACCCTTCAGCAAGTCTTTGAACAACATCTTTTATAGTAGTTTTTAAGTCAGACTTTGAATTAGAACCGGTATTTAAGTCGTCGACATAAAAGTCGTGCCTTATAGTATTGGCTACAGCTTCATCCTTACACTCAGACGCAAGTTGTACAAGACATCTAGTACTTAAGTATGGGGCCGAAGAAGTCCCATATGTGACAGTGTTGAGTTGTAATACTTTAAGCGGTTGGTTTTTATCGTCCCGCCAGAGTATTAGTTGCAGATGACGTTGAGATTGATCTACCATCACTTGACGGTACATTTTTTCCACGTCACCTGGTACGCGTACTGACGGAACCTTAGTAGGATTGACAATAAATCATCTTGGACCACTGGTCCTACAAGTTGAATATCGTTCAGTGACTTATTAGTAGTAGTTTTACAAGAGGCATCAAAGACCACTCTTAAGCGAGTAGTTTCGCTAGTTTCGCGCACAACAGCGTGATGAGGAATATAGTACCCAAAGGGTGGGCGAGCTACTTCACTAAGATGGCCTAAACGCTCATATTCTTTAATAAAGTTAGCATAATCAGCCTTCATATTACATTTAGTTAACCTATTCTCTAAGTTTTCGAAACGTTTTTTAGCTATGTGATAGGAATCGCCTAACACATCTTCAGGGTTCACCCGAAAGGGTAATTTAACAGAGAATCTACCGTCAGGTAGGCGTACAGTATTTTTAACAAAATGATCTTCACAATATTGTTCATCGTTAGATAGTAAAAGTTCAGTTGGGAGAGTAGGAATATCTTCCAGTTCCCAGAATTTAGCTACAGAGTCACTAATTTCTTTGCAAAAGTTAGAATGAGTAGTAGTAGTAGAATGCCGAAATCCAGTTGGACCTGACACGAGCCATCCTAGTCTGGATTTCTGTAGAGTGGGTTTATTCTTACCCAATTTTAGTAGTTTAGACTCAACAATTTCCCAGTAGACATCTGCCCCTAGCAGAATATCAATGTCAGAAGGACGATAGAAGCTAGGGTCCGCTAGCTCAATAGAATCAGGAAGATCAAGTCGAGAAGGATTTATTTCAACTAGAGGTAGTCGACCAGTAATTTCAGGGATAACAAGGCAAGACACATCAAATTCAAAAGAGTTTATCCGAGATTTTAGTTTTACATCACAAGTTTTAGTAGTATTAGTTAATTTATTATTTATTCCAGTGATACAAATGTTTGCATCAGAAGAGGAAAGCTTAAATTTTCTTTGTATTTTTTCAGATATAAAAGAAGATTGGGATCCACTGTCAAGAAGAGCTCGAACAAGGTAAGATTTATTTGTTTTAATGTCAATCAGATCAACTTCAGCAGTACACAGGAGAACCTGTCCGGAACTCACAGAAGAAAGAGACACAGGAAAACGCTGATGAGTGAGTCCAGTAGCAGTATCAGCAGGTGGTAGCACAGTAACAGCAGCTACCTGAGGAGAAACTTCCATTCGAGAAGAAGAGGATTCAGAAGATGCTACATATGAAGAAGAACCCGTAGGTGAGTGTGTAGGATTTTTATTATTAGTTTGCTTATGAAGTAGTAAATTATGTTTTTTGTTACAGATCTTACACGGAGTATGTCTGCAACTAGAAGAGTAATGTCCGGGACGAAGACAATTTATACAAAGTTTGTGCTTAGACACCTCTGCAAACCGAGAATCCAAAGACATGGCCTTAAATTTATCACATTTATAAACGAAATGATCTTGAGAACAAATAACGCAACCATTACTATCAAGCGATGAAGTAAATGATTTAATATGTTTATTGTCTTTTTTTGTAACATCCTGCATACTGTACTGCAAAGTTTCCAAAACATCAGCACGCTTACGAATGAAATCATAGAATTCAACAACAGTAGGAGAAGAAGTAAACTTAGACCTGTGCTCTTCCCATTTCCGACTAGTGGCGCCATCTAGTTTCGATGCCATGATAAACACAATTAAAGTATCCCAGTGAGTAGTAGGCTCTTGCAGAGCATCCAAAACGCGTAAGTTTTTTGTGAAGTAATCAATCATGTAGCGAAGAGACTTAAAGTTTTCTTTAGTTAAAGCCTCAAAGTTAAAAAGAGCCTTTAAGTGGTTATTTACTAATATTCTTTTATTATCATAGCGTTCAATAAGTAAGTTCCATGCCAATTTATAATTATTAGCAGTGAAGTCAATAGACTTTATGACATTAGTTGCTCCGGCCACTAACGATGACCGCAAATAGTGGAACTTGTTTATGTCCGGAATAGATGTATTGCTATTTATTAGAGAATCAAAAGTATCTTTAAATTCCATCCATTTGAGGTAGTTTCCATCAAAAGTTGGTAACTGAATAGTAGGAAGCTTTACGTTGTAATTATTACTATTAATATCATTATGGACACTACTACAAGAACTAGAATCTGAAACTTTAGGTAGATTTGAAGTAGTGAAATTATCAAGTAAACTCTGGGCTAATACAATATTAGTACAAAAATTGTTTTCAATTTCTTCATGTTCTTCAATTTGTTCCGGAGATAAAATTTCAATTTTGTATTTTAATAGGTCGAAATCTTTAAATAATTCTTGAAACCGAGATAATTTTAATTGCAGTTCTGAAAATATTCCTTTGGTGAAGTTTTTTGTTTCAATTTGCCTAATTGTATCAAGGTATTTAGAAAAGGTGGTTACTCTGGCCTTAATCGAGCCTCGTTGTAAGATTAGCGTTTTCATTTCAGCAGCCATGGTTACTTAGTGTTTAAATTAACAATTACAAGAAAGAAACGCACAGTAAATAAACTGAACAGACCAAACAGACAGAAGTAATGCAATAATAAGTATTAAACCCAACAATGTAACCAACCTCGTAGGGCCGTATCACTACGGCAAGATGTCAGCGGTTACCAGACAGCTGTTCGCGCGCAACGAAGGTCAATGAACTCGCTGGGCGAGTCCCAAGTCTACAATTTTCGTTTAGGTAGTCAGTTCCACAGGACGGGAACCAAGAAGCAGGTTAGTTGCGGCGAACCTAGCATAAGAATAAGCAGTTATCAACAGTGCAACATGCTCGCTAAAGCAGTGAGTTTGTAGTTAGGTACCTAGGTTATCAGTTCTCAAATAGTAGGTACTTACTTAAGTAATTATTTTTGTAAATCTGACTCCAAATGTAGGTATTGTAGGAAAAAACATTAATTAAGCTAGCGTAAACCAAAATTTTGCGGTTCGGGCACGAATACTAAGTAGAAATTTAATGATTTGTCTAATAAAGAGGCAATTATGAACACAACATCAAGATCAAGATGGCGAAAGTAAAATTAGCGAATGGTCATACGTCCCTGTGGGCAATCCCTCGAACACAACACTAAACCTTTCTGCCACTTTGAAATCTTCGGCAATTGTACAGTGTAGTCAGTGCAGTCCATAAGCGCAAGCGCCCGCCGCCATTAGTGCGCCCGCGTCCGTCAGCAAGCCGCCAAACTTGGTTTATTGTTTTCTCGATATAACGTCGTGGTCTCCAAAAAATGTTGACGGTGATATCTTCAATGGAGATGTTGCGATGAAATGATAACTTGTCTGGTCAGGTTTAATGGTTTAATCCAATTTTGGTAGATAAAATATACAGAGACGCGTTCCGCGTGTACCGTAGTAGTCACAGATTTTTGAGATATGCAGATGGCGCCGGCGTCGCAGTCGTCGCGCCCTCTATTCCTAATTTGTAGATGTTTATTAACAACGGAAGACGTTTAAATTATAAGAAGTGTAAATTGTTTTTTTTGAAATAAATAGAAGATTACTGAAATACGAACTACGTTTGATTTCTACATTTGGGGGCTCGTCCGGGATAATAAAAAACGATTGAAGAACGCGATAGAAGTCAAGATGGAAAAGGATCAAAAAGACGATACAAGACGTAACACGCGCCAGGCCGATTTGGAAGACGTGATAGCGAAGCCGGGTGGATGGAATCCAACTAGCAACGCGATGTGGTACAGCGAGGAGTTGGTACCAAAGTTCAGCGGGCAAGACGACGGCCAAGCAGCTGCCCGATGGGTGCAGGAAGTCGACGACAACGCCGAAATTTTCGGATGGACGCCATTACAGCGACTTATAGTAGGACGAAGATCGCTCACGGACACAGCGAAGCTGTGGTTACGATCCGAAAAACCATTCAAGACGTGGGAGGAGCTGAAGACGGCACTGCTCAAGGAGTTCTCCGATCCAGTAGATGCTAAAAAAATACACGAGATGATGAGCGCGAGAAAGAAGAAACCAGGAGAAACTTGCCTTGACTATCTTTTGGTAATGAAAGAGCTTGGAAAGCGCGGAAAGATGCCAGATTACGTGGCCATAAAATACATCATTGATGGTATTGTGGACGCGGAAACCACGAAGGTAATACTGTACGCAGCCACAACATACAGTGAGCTCAAAGAGAAGTTCAAGATATATGAGAAAATCAAAGAGAAAATGACGGTAGATAGACGTAAACAACAGAGTACCAGCAACGCCCCGAAATACGTTAACGACAGTGCGAATAATGATAGAAGACCGATGATTAGAAGGTGCTACAGTTGCGGTGAGAATAATCATGTGTCATCACAGTGTCCGCATAAGGAGAAAGGACTGAAGTGTTTTCGGTGTAATGAGTTCGGGCATCGGGCTGTGGAATGTGGAAATTTGTATAATAACGACGTGAGAGGCACGCCGAGTGCAAACATTGGATCGAATGTTGGCCCAAATGTTGACCATTCAGCGCGGAATGTTGGCAGCAGTGTACGTTACAATCCGCAGCAACGTCAGATCGGTGCGAAGCGAGCGATGTTCGCATCGGAGGCGACCAATGCAGATGGCAGTATGGCGCCTGCGACGACCATAGAGGATGACAACGCTTATGTCACTGTCAGCAGCGGCGGAAATGTCATGCAGGTCAATGTAAACAAAGATGTATCAAGCGAATCGAAACCAACAAAATCAATTATTCTCATGGAAAATATTACGGCGAAATCCTTGGTGGATACCGGCAGTGAAGTGAATCTTATTTCCGACGCGTTATACGAGAAAATTGGATCACCGGTTTGTGAAATTGGAAATTGTGTAAAATTGTCAGGACTTGGACACTCAGAAGTTATCCCGATAGGGAAAGTGTATTTATCGATAAAGATTGATAATCATAGCTATAATAACGTGTTGTTTTACATTGTAAATAAAAGTTGTTTGCCTTATAGTGTGATCGTAGGGCAAGATTTTCTTAAACGAGTGATGTTGGTTATGAAAGACGGGTGCGTAAATTTACTGGCTAAAGATGATGAATGGATAAAGCAGGTCGAGTGTTTTTCATGTGATGTTGCAGGTCAGATTGGACAAAGTCAGTATAAAGCGCAATTAACCAGGTTACTCGAAAGTTACCAGCCGAAACAAGTTTTAGAAGCTCCTATACAGTTGAAGATTGTGCTCAAGGATGACATTCCAGTTGCGCAGCGCCCACGACGACTATCCTTGGTTGAGCAACAGGTAGTGGAGCAGCAGGTGGAAGAGTGGTTAGATAAGAAGATTGTTCAAGTAAGTTATTCAGATTATGCTAGCCCTTTGGTTCTAGTTAAGAAGAAAGACGGTAACATAAGAGTATGTGTTGATTATAGATTAATCAATAAGAAGATGATTAAAGATGAATATCCCCTACCTATAATAGACGACTTGATTGATAAGTTACAGAGTGCCTGTGTGTACAGTGTTCTTGATTTAAAAAATGGCTTCTTTCATTTACGTGTTTGTGAGGAGTCAGTTAAGTACACCGCCTTTGTCACACATAATGGGCAATACGAGTTTCTACGAGCACCATTTGGTTTAATGAATTCTCCGAAGTATTTCATGAGGTTTATTTCTATAATATTTAGAGAGCTGATATCCAGAGGAATAGTTTTAATATTTATCGACGATATCCTGATTCCAGCACAGAGCAATGAACAAGCATTGGAAAGACTTCAAGAAGTGTTGCACGTGGCTTCTCAGTATGGACTTCAGTTTAATTGGTCGAAAGCAAAATTAATGTGTCATGAAGTTGAGTATTTGGGACATATGATTAAGAGCGGAGAGGTAAGACCTGCCCCAGATAAAATTGATTCAGTAATAAACTTTCCTGAACCTAAGACGTTAAAGCGGCTACACAGTTTTATAGGACTGACTTCCTATTTTCGAAAATACATAGAAAATTATGCTGTGATTGCGAGGCCGTTGACAGACCTGTTAAAGAAGGATTTAAATTTTATATTTGATGCTGAGCAAAGAGATGCTTTTAATAATTTGAAGCAGAAGTTAGTGAGTAACGCCGTGTTGAAGATTTACAACCCAAGACTGAAGACAGAGCTACACACCGACGCGCCGAGCATAGCCTTCGCGGCTATACTTATGCAACAGCATGAAGATGGACTTCATCCTGTTCATTACATGAGTAAGCGAACGACTGATGCGCAGAGCAGGTACTGCAGCTATGAGTTAGAGGCTCTTGCTGTAGTAGAAGGAGTGAAGAAGTTTAGACAGTATCTTTATGGTATTAAATTCAAAATTATTACAGACTGCCAAGCATTTCAACTAACATTACGTAAAAAGGACTTGTCAGCACGCGTGGCAAGATGGGTACTTATGTTGGACCAGTACGAGTATGAAATTGAACACAGACCAGGTCATAGAATGAAGCATGTGGACGCGCTAAGTCGAAACCCGTGTACTGTGGCACTGGTGAGCAATTTTCAAGATCAAATAAGACGAGCTCAAGAAAATGATGATGGATTGAATGCAATTATTAAGATATTAAAAGATAGACCATACGAAGATTACATATTGGATAATACTTTGTTATATAAAGGCTTGGATAAACGCTTAGTAATTCCAGAGAGCATGGAACATGAAGTTTTGAAGATGGTGCATAACAAAGGTCATTTTTCGAAGAAGAAGATGTCAGAGTTAATTTGCAAAGACTATTACATAACTAACTTGGATAAAAAGATAGAGAAATTAATTTTGAGTTGTATTCCATGTTTGTTAGCCACTAGAAAAGCCGGAAAGCAGGAAGGATGGCTACATTCCATAGAAAAAGAAGGTGTACCTATGCATACTTTGCATTGTGACCATATTGGACCACTAACGCAAACTACAAAACTGTACAATCATATACTTACTGTGGTGGACGCATTTACAAAGTTTGTATGGCTTTTTCCGACGAAATCTACGACCAGCAAAGAGACGATTAATAAGCTTTTAATATTGCAACAAGTTTTCGGTAATCCAACCCGATACATCACCGACAAGGGAACTGCATTCACAAGTGGCGAATTTAAAGAGTACTGCGAAAGTGAAAATATACAGCATGTTACTATAACCACAGGAATTCCACGTGGTAACGGGCAAGTGGAGCGGATTCATAGGATTTTAACTGCTGTACTGACTAAGCTTTCCATTTCAGAACCAGTTGCCTGGTACAAGCATGTCAGTAAAGTGCAGAGAGCGCTTAATAGCACTCATCAGCGCAGTATTAATACCACTCCATTTGAATTACTTATAGGAACAAAGATGAGGAATAAAGAAGATATGGAGCTGTATAATTTGATTTCAGAGGAATCACAGTATTGTTTTACACAGGAGCGAGATGAATTGAGGAAGACGGCTAAGGAATGTATACTGAAAGTTCAAGAAGAAAACCAACGAGGATATAATAAAGGAAGGAAAGAAAGCACAAAGTATAAGGAGGGCGATTTAGTAGCAATTAGGCGTACTCAGTTTGGAACTGGCTTGAAATTGAAACCGAAGTTCTTAGGTCCATATGAAATCAAGAAAGTCAAACGTAATGATCGATATGACGTGGAGAAGGTAGATCCGAGTAGCGAGGGACCGACCAAGACATCAAGCTCAGCTGATAGTATGAAGCATTGGCCAGGTAACTTGTTAGCTAATGACTGATGTACCTATTAGCTCCAGAAATAACCACAAACCACGTCTTTTTCCAAAGATGTATATATTTGTAGCAGTTTGACAAGCGGAAGAAACATAAGACAAAATACTAAATCGAATATAAAAATAAAATAAAAAACAGTCACTAGCGGCCAGTACGTCGCCAACATTCCACCCCCTTAGTGATGAGTAACATGGGCTAGTCATCACTAGCATCCACTGGTGCGAGGAGGGCGACGCGCTGGACTGGTCGCCGCAGTGTACCTGTACGCGTGCGTATATCTACAACGCGGATGCGCCCGTCGTCCCCGGGTATTACCGCACTCACAATACCGTGCCGCCATGCACCACGCTCCACATTCGCCTCGACCAGCAAGACATAGTCCCCTATGCACAATGGTCGATGCTCGCTGGTCCACTTTGGTCGCGGTAGAAGGGTAGGTAGGTACTCCTTAAGCCACCGCGACCAGAACATATCGGTGAGACGTTGAGCTATGCGCCACTGCTTTCGTAACAGTAAGTCCGTATCATTATATTTACCAAAAGATGGTCCGTTCGACGACGTACCAATCAAAAAGTGATTGGGCGTCAAAGCCTCCGGGTAGTTCGGGTCTGTTGACACATGAGTAATGGGACGGCTGTTAACTAAGGCTTCAGCCTCGGCCATAAAGGTTAAAAGCGTCTCTTGACGGGGTGCTCGTTCCTTGAGGGTGACTCGTAGAGCCGTTTTGATCGAACGTACCATCCGCTCCCAGGCGCCTCCCATTTCAGGCGCACCTGGGGGTATAAAACGCCACTCGATACCTTTAAATAGTCCGTCGTTGCGAAGGGCCTCCGTATCAAGTTGCTTGATGCTCCGCCTCAGCTCCGTATCAGCACCTCGCAGATTGGTGCCGTTATCAGAATAAATAACGGCCGGGGCTCCTCTCCGAGCTATCATCCTCCTCAATGCCATTACTGCTGCGTCTGTAGAAAGACTCTCCGTTACCTCTACATGAACGGCTCGTACCGTCAGACAAGTAAATAACATTCCGTAACGTTTTTGCCTGGATCGCCCTACAGTCACCTCCATAGGGCCGAAAAAGTCAACACCGGTGAAGGTAAACGGTCGCCTGTTGTGCTGCAGGCGAGCAGCCGGTAAATCGCCCATGCGCTGCGGCTGCGGCGTTGCGCGTCGGTATCTGCAGAACAAACAGCGCGCTGCCACCGACCGCACAGTGGGTCGCAGCTTGATTATCCAGTACCTCTGCCTGAGTTCGTTAACCACCAACTCCTGGGCTCCATGTAGGGCTCGCCGGTGATGATACTCGACGAGTAATTTTGTGATCCTATGCTGACCGTCGAGTATGACAGGTCTCTTTGCAGAATCCTCGACACCACTAGTGTTGTCAATTCGGCCGCCAACTCGCAGTAAGCCAACACTGTCAATGTATGGCGAAAGTTTTAACATCCGATTATCTTTTTGCACCTGTTTACCTTGTCTCAGGCATGCCAACTCCGTACTAAAACAGTCAGCCTGACTTTTCTTAAATAACATGCCTTCTGACCACTGGAGTAAACCAACGTCAATTATGACTTGTTTGCGCTGACATTTCCTTATGAATAAGAAAACTCGTGCGGTTGCCATCAATAATCGTGTCCATGATGAAAATCGAGCTTCATCTGGAACCGGAAACAACGTATCCTTCACAGAGTTGGTCGACGTCAATACATTAACTTGTTTCTTCTCACAAATTATATCAGCTGACTGGTTCAAATTTTTAATATCCGATGGCCACTTACTTTCAAGCTCTTGTGAGCGTACCATTATCCCTATAAGGGAATTGTACAAGTCCGGACCTGTTAATAGAAAATCATTAAGAGATGTCCCTTTGACTTTTGCTGCGGCGTCAAACACAACTCGCAACTTACCGGGCTTATTTTGAACGCCAAAATGTGGAAGGTACCATATACGGTCGGCTGAGAGTTCATTTTCCTGTAGTTCTCGAGCATAACCATCTGTGAACAATCTGTTTACCTGCTTCCTATAACGATCTGCGTACCCGTCATCTTTCATAAATTTACGCATCAATGACTGTAGGCGTGAAGATGCAATTTCGTGTGAATTAGGCATAGGAAATACATCCTCCTTGTACGGCAATCCGACTTCCCATTGGTTTCCGATGAGACGAGATGTGTCATCTAAAACTTGCAGCGCTCGTAAATGGTCACTATTTTCACGACATAAGGTTGAAATTCCTATAGGGTCCAACGAAAATGAATGTTTGACTAAATTATTTAATTCATTAATGTTACTACCTGAATCTGTGTGATCGAGATGGAACACTTTGGCAACGTTAGAGTGAGTGCGGCCACAATACCCGTGAATTGACCAACCTAGTTTGCACCGCGATGCGTACGGCTTGTGGCGGCCCCCGTGAATGATCTCGAGGGGCGCGATTAAAAAATAATTATCTTCCCCAACAAGTATACGCGGCACTACACGGCTTTTACAAACATGACCTTTGACCCTAGCCAAATGTTTACAATCCAAATCCTTAATAACTGACAGATTTTGTGCAGGTAAACTTAACTTTGAGACCTGACGCAACTTAATGTCATAATAATTATTATCGTTTTCACCACTGATCTGAGCACTGACGGTCGGCGCGTCCGATTGGTACACCTCCAGTCCAAACGCATCGATGAACTTTATCGCACTCGATTGTTCACACCTAAGACCTAATTCGGCGGCTAGATCTGAGTCAATTATAGACACTGATGCAGCGTCGTCTAACAGGGCGTGCGTGTATACAACGCCGTTAGGTCCACTTAACTTCACTGAAATCACCTTTAACATGACGTGATCCATAGACGGGCGCTTTTCCCGCTCAGCCACGACGTGCGCCACGGTGTTATGTACCGTTGACGTTAGCGGCGGCGGCGGCGACGGCGATGACGGTCGAGTGCGACCCGCCTCGGACGCTGTGTCTGAGACCGCGTCCTTCGCTACTTGAAGCGTAGCGGGTTTCTTCCAGTGTAGCAGCTTGTGGTGTGCAAGTCCACATCCTTCTATGTCGCACATAGGTGCCGTGCAAGTGTTTCTATCGTGTCGAGTCATCAGGCAACAATAACACAATCCGTGCGTCCTTACGAACTTCCATCGATCACGGCGCATTGCACGTTTAAACACTCGACACTCGGGTAGTGAATGATCCGATTTCTTGCAGAACTTGCATTTATTGGTATCATCGACGACAGTAGTAGCGAATACGGGTCGCTTGTCATAATTCTTGCTGTCATCTGTTTGTCTCGCTGGTACTGAGGTCTCAGTTGGTTTCTTTTGCTCTTGCAACTGAGTTATTCCAAGTAATGATAACATTTCTGCCTCATGCTTTAGAAATGCTGCGAGTATCTCCAACTTCGGCCTATTTTCACTTAACTTTTGATAGGCAAAGTCGGTCCATTTACCCATCAGGGTGTTCGGCAGTTTAGCCAAAGCTGCTGAAATTAATTCAGGACTGCGTAAATAATCTTCTTGCTTCAGTGCATGTATAGTTGCCACATAGTTATTAATCTTCATAGAAAAATTAATAAGGTCATGCTGGTATGAAGCAGGTAAGACTGGTAACTTCTTCAGCTGCGCAGTAAGGTTGACAACGATAAGTTCTGGTCGACCAAATCTTAATTCAAGAGCTTCCATCACACATGACGGCGAAGTGTTGCCGATCAGCAAGTCAGTGACTGCTTCCTTAGCGTCGCCTCGTAGTGCCTTACGTAGCCTCCATAGGTTCTCGGTGTCGCTCAGTTTGCACATTTGTGTGGATTCATTAAACGCACTCTTGAAATGGAGCCATTCCACACAATCACCACTAAACAAAGGTAAGTCCCGAGATGTAGCTAGGCGGCTGAGGAGACGGTCATCACGCTGAGGTGGCGAAGACGTCATCATATCCTTCAAGACAAGAGCCAACTGTTGAATACTGTCGGTGGGAATATTAGCCTGAGCATGACTGGTTGATGCAACAATCGCCTGTTGCTGATGAGCGGTGGCAGGTTCGGTGCGTTCTTTATCTAGCCAATCCTCGACGTTAGATCGCGTTCGGTCATCGAGAATCTGACCACTACCTTCACTGCCGTTCTTACTACGGTACTCTTCAGCCTCGAGTTGCGCCAAGTCCGCCTCCAGCTTTTTGTCAATAAGTGCCAGCCGAATCTGTGCCTTGGCTTCGGCGGCCTCCCACTCTAGTTGTTTCCCTCTTGCAACGGTTGATATGGTTGACCTAAGCGAACCACTCCTCGCGGACGGTATTGGTCTACATTCTTTTATTTTTATTTTGTATTTTGTTTACTGGGTATGACGTGTTAAGGAGAAGTATGGATCTCAGATTTCTCTTATAAAGTATAGACCCGCAATATAAGGCAATATACTTATTTTGGTGTTATTTTTAATTCTTGAGAAGTATTGTTTATTTTCTGATGTTTTTATGTAAAGATTTTGGTTTATAAGTGTGTATAACCATAAGATAAGAGTTTATTCTGATATTTTAGAAGGTAATGTGAGTAAATTAGGTAAAGTTTTGTTTTTCTGATACTCAATAGTTTGTATTTAAAGAAATACTTAATACCTGTCTAGTTTTGTTAAAGTGTATACTTTATTAGCTATTCGTTTGTGTTTTCTGAGTTTATATTGTACTAAGTAAGTAATATTATGTTTGTTTTTTGTAAGTAAGTACTGTTTAAGTTTCTGTTGTATTTCAGCAGGCTGAGGGCAGCCTGTATGTAGGATGGCCGAATGTGGGAGTGTTTAGGGAAGGAACGGAACGTAAGATGAGTGAAAGATATTTAATGTGAACGAAACGTAAGATGTATGAAAGGTATTTAATGTTGAACGGAACGTATGTGAGACTAAGTGAAATGAAACGTGAAAGGAGTGAAAGGGATGAACGACTATGTGAGTGAGAGAGGAGATTGATTGGAACGACGAAAGACGGAAGACGTTTAAATTATAAGAAGAAGTGTAAATTGTTTTTTTTGAAATAAATAGAAGATTACTGAAATACGAACTACGTTTGATTTCTACAAATATTTTGTGTCGTTGCTGTTCGCCGTTGAGGAGTTCCTTTATCCACCTTTATGACTCCGTCATCACATTAGCTCAATCCCAGATTATCGCAGTGTACAAAATTTGTGCTCAATCGGAAATCGGGAAGTGGGTGAAAATTTACTTCTAAGATTTTATTACATTGTTAGTTAGTTAGAATTTCCTCGATTTCCTTGAGATCCTATCTTCAGATCCGGGCTTGATAGTATCGGGACCACCTCGGGAGCATACCCGTTTGGACAAAAAAATATATTTTTAAATCAGTTCACAGTTGGCGAAAATATCGATGAACATACCTACACAAAAAAAAATACAAACAGGCGAACATAGAACCTCCTCCATAGACTTTTTGGAAGTCAGTTAAAAACTAGTAAATTTAACTACCACTACACATATGAAATAAAACAAAACTAAGATTGATATTAATTGGGGTGTCACAAGAGTTAACTAAAATAGAAAATGATGATGATGAATGTCAGTGAATCCATTTTAATCAACTTCACACACGCCCAAAAGTGTTAGAATTATACGCGTCACTTACTATATCACCCAGCAGCAAATTAGGTAAGTTCTATTTGTCATAGTCCTCGAGAGAACGTGTCTATTCTGTAATGCTGTTAAGTCTGCTATGGAAGTTTGGACCGTATCATACGTAGTTTGGGATTAGTATGGCGTGCACGCCTCGAACAGTAATATTTGTACAAACGTACAGTGGTTTTCCCACTAGCGTCAGAATTCATTACCTGCTAAGTGTGGTGAATAGGTTTATTAAGTTTGGTCTATCTCATGTCGTCGTGAGAGATTTAACTCACGTTCTCGACGTAGTAGAAATATAAAAACATTGACTATTATACCTACTAAATTAGGTTAATATGTACTTACAATCTTGGGAAAATTGCTTATACCTATTAACTAAAAGAGTTAACTTATCAATCTATCCGTGATATTAATATTTAAAGATGCTTGTAAATTGGCCCAAATAGTTTGGGAATTTGTGGCTATTGTTTTGTAGCTGTTTGTTGCTAAACAACTGTACTAACTTAATGTGCTTAACTAAAATAACTTATGTTGTGCAATGTTTAATTATATTTTGATTCAGGGCCATGTTTAGTGGATATATTTCTAGTTATTGTAATACCAGTAATTTTGTAGCTAGTTGGTCTATTTTCGGCTTGACTTTGCCGAGATGCAATTCTGCTCGTTACGATTCACCTACAACTATAGCCTTAACATGGCGTCAGTTCACTGTAGTTGACATATATCGTTTACAAAATCTGTGATTAGAGAAGGTCATAATTATGCCAACTTGTGTGTTCAAGCTACAATGCAATGTGTTTAGCACTATTTTACAACGTAGTCGTATCGTGACCGAGAGTTATGCTGACAATATTACAAAATCTGGGTTGCAAGTGTGATGGTAGACACTTACGTTATCGTAGCAACGCTACACGTAGTTAGTTTTCCAGCTACTGAATGAAAGTGCGTAAAATATGTAAAACATGTTTTTGAAAGTCGCTATCAAGTTTTTAAAGAGCTCATGCGATCAAAGGTCAAATAAATGATCAAATAAAATAATATAGAACTAGTAGCACTTAACTGGGAAGGAACTGTCTCCTAGGCCACAGCTTGCGCTAATCTAGGAGGCAGGATTCTGCATGTTTTATGTAAACTTAATTTTGGTCCAATAAATAAATTATTATTATTATAAAAAAAGGATCCAAGAAGTAGTGTTAGTTCCGCGTGGTATGAAAAGTAACCCCTGTTTATATTTACCTACAAGTTGAGAATGTAAGCGGAGGGGAGGATTTCTAGGCCATCTGAGGGTAAATCAACTATAAAAAGCTCACCACGTGTTGGTCAGTCGGCCGGCTTACGTAGAATTACAGTGTTTATGTTAAGTTAAACTGTTTGACCCATTTTCTTTGAATTTTCGTTATAAATTAGTTGGTTTTATTTCGTACGAAAAGTAGGTTAATTTCTTTATAAAAAAGACATGGATGTATTGGCAATTAGAAACTGTAAAATGATTAGAAATTATCGGTGCTGGTTTAAACATGTGAATGACTGCTTTAGTACTTATACTTAGCGTCAATAAAACACTAATCAAATCGCAAACAAAATCTATTCAACATGTGTTGTTTTTAAATATCACCGCTTCGTGGTGATTTTCTAAATCTTTGTGGTCATGTTAATTGACACAATACGATTTGAATCGACACGACTTATGATCGCCATTCCTTGAAAATTGCCAAATTACTTGTGCGATTTTAGTTTTCTAAACTGATGAAGTTAATACATAATTAATGGAGACATTTCATAAGTACAATAACAAGAAGTTTATCTAGTTTAGTGCAACATAATTGGCGTTATTGTCTCTACATGGTTTGCGGTAACTAGTCTCTATAACATGTTGTATAACATTCCCGAAGCTCTATAATTCATTGCTTTGTATAGCCAACTATTAATCCAAGCAAACAATGCCCCGCTACCATACGCATAGACTATCGGAATGTTATTAATGTGCCCGTCACTAAGATACGTCACTATGCCAAGAACAAAACTGTTTCCGAGAAAAAGACGCAAGTAGAAGTCGTTTTAAGTTAGTAGGTACTTAGTATTTATTTCTGAAAGAAAATATAACCAGCGTAATGTAAGATTTATCAATATAAAACAGCGGAACAGACGGTATGCAAAATAACGGCTAGGTGATAGGTGCATCTTCTTTTTGCGTATAGCTGTATTGAACTTTATATTTATATTCCTAATAAATAATAATTAGTTTGAGTTAGTTATAATTTTCGCTATAGAAGATTGAACTACATCACAATTCACAACCAACTTTTTACAACACCAATACGCGGTACCATTTCAAGAAAGCTAAACAGTATTGTTGTTAAATAATAATTATTTAACCTTTTCTTACGATGACTTGGATGCATCTTGGATGGGAATTGTTTAATAATATGAAAATAAAAGCTGTCATGAAGTGATCTTGGACTTTGACTCGCGAAAAGGCTACAACAGGGATAGTCGATAATGCCAAAAAATCTATTAGAATTGGATAATTGGACAGTTCTTAAGAGTATGATGAATGTTTTTGATATGCCGATAACTGATATACGCGGAGCACACAAACTTGAAGGTCCATAAGAAATGAAAAAATATGACAACAGCCTATTCACTCTGTCAACATAAGTGCTCGAATATGAACAAGTCCTATTAAATAGGTACAGGTTTGCTGATGAAACCAGGCCGCTGGTGAAATCGAAGCAAAATTCCAATTTGAGATGTGTATACGTTTTCCCAGTTCTGTTTTGAACTAGACGGTAAATTACAAACCGAAACTTTAATGAGAGTGTAACCGAACCCAGAGCAGTCTCAAATTACTAAAGCTACAATAATTAATTTAAACTAAAATTGAAGCGATTGAATTACCAGCAGCTACAGTATTCTTAATATTTGAGCGCAGAAATTAAATTATGATTAGGTTAGACTAATATCAGGGTATTAAGTTAGCGATCTTACTAATAAGTAACAGATAGGTACATCTACACTTTTAGTTAAATTTAATAATTTAGCCCTTTTGCGTCCCACTCCTTGGCATAGACTTCTCCTCAACACGAGCGGGATTCAGGCCATAATCCACCACCCTGGCCCAGTGCGGGTTGGCGGATTTCACATGTCTTTCGAAAATTGGTAAGATCTTCTAAGACACGCAGGTTTCTGAGACATGCAGGACACGATGTTTTCCTTCACCGTAAGCAAGTGATAATCATATAGAAATTATGATTCGCACATAGATTTCGAAAAATCCAGAGGCGTGATCCGGGGCTTAAACCCGAGACCTGGTAGCCGCGTGCTTAACCAATCGGCTATCACTACTTGTAATAATAATAATAAATACCTTCTAATAAATTATAACAAAGGTTGTTTAAGCAAGTGTCGATGAAACATTGTAGTTAAAGACTATAAGAAATTCACACACTTACTCTTCATAGATAATATAAGATATAACAGCACAAATTGTTATCCTGAGAAAGAACCCAGTTAAACAAAACATAATAAATATAGGTTTTGAGTCTCTACCCTTTCATTGTTCCCACTCTATAACAGATTTTTCAGGCCAATCGAACCAGAAAATATTGCCAAGTACCCCGTGAAAAGAAACACTGGCGTGTTCCGCCTGAAGCCTTTTGAACGTGGGAGGACTACTTTTTGGTTTTTGTAAAATGGAATGTTATTCCATTAATATTACAAGCGGTAGTAACAGGTAATTCGTTTTCTTCGAAAACATGTCGTTATTTTGTTTTTTTCTACGTGGCTTACAAAGGGTAAAAATAATTCTTAGAAAATATTGTTATGTAAATAATTTACTTACTTCACATTTTTATGTCTTTTTTTCTTTTATTTCCGTTTATAAGCTAATTTGCAGGTTCAAAGACTATGCTTCCCTGCCAAATGAATGGAAGTGAACTGAGTATGAAAATTGACTCACAAATTCCATGTGACAAGCCTACATTGACGAACATGTTAAACAAAAATGTTTGTTTCTTTGTAATGTATTTTTTGTTATTTATAAACTTTTTCTTCAGAAAATCAGAACCAAATTTTTTATCCCTAAATTCAGCAGACGGCGTTGAAAACGGGTTTCCGCGAGATAGCATTCCTGATAGAGATATAAAGTCCCGACCAGATTAAGATAAACGCGGTTACGCCTCAGGCATAAATCTTTCTTAGGATAGATAAAGGGCTGGTCACGTGGCCAGCGTACCCTTGATTATTTTAAACGAATATCGATACCCCGAAAGGAGCCTTTCATTATAAAGAACAAGTAATTTAGTTTTTCTAGAGATTTTAATTAAATACTTTGTTGAAGGAATTTATCAATGTTTATGATCCTCTACATTAAACGTAAGTATTTGGTATTGAAAACCGTATGTTGTGATTTTAGTGAAAAGATAAGTGAAAAATAAATACAATTGCATAACAGACAGTTATTTCAATTTCGTTTTTTTGTGTAAAAGCCGATGCTAACATATTATTATTATTATGTAGATAGATAAGTAGATACTATTTTCTTATTATTATTGTTTACAATATTATAGTTTTTTTTACATCGTCATCATCATAAACTAAGAGCGATGCTCTTGTCGGTGGAGTTTTTTCCATTCACTGCGTTTTTCCCCCAGTTCCTTGACCATTTGATACGACACGACATTCACTTTTCCTTTATTTTTATTACAGATAAACGAAATAAAATACAATTGCTCAGTATATAAATCGAATTAATTATAATAATAATAAGGCTAAAATAATATATAAGTTATTTACTTACATTTATTTTCTTGGTTAATTAAATGGAAAATAAATCTAGTAGGTAGGTAGTCGGTCAGCCGAATAATAGTCCTAACCTTTCATACCCTATTGATTGTCCATTAGTGGCAAGCCTGACCTTCTCCATATTTCAATCTTAGGCCATTACCTGCCGCCTTTATACCGAAACACATTCCTGAAAAACGTTACCGAAGTGAATTGCCCTCGAGTTAGTATTTCATTCCAGAGGAAAAGCGTTACAGCCCACTGTCCGCCGTATCTGACGCGAACCGAAGATTTATATTGCCATAACGTTGGCTAGACAATACGTTCGGTATATTTTTCCTTATAGACGCCCCTTTATCTAAAAAATAAAACAAAATGTTGCGGCTTTATTCCCAACTGAACTATTCCAATAATCTTATAACTAAGTGCATAAAAGATGGGAAAAATTTACTTGTTTACCTCAATAAATAGGGACAACAATTTTTCTATTTTTAAAAAAAATATATTATATTTAATATCTAACAAATTACTCACAAGTTTATTTTTTATGATATTTTATTTCTAACTTTTCTCTCAATAAATAGGTGAATATTCGTAATTTATATATTAATTTCATAATCCGGCACGACTCAGAAAAACAACCATCTGTTCTAAGCTACCAAACATTACTAACTCCGGATTCTATTCACATTATGTAAGACATTAAAAGGACGAAGCCACGATAAATTGTATTATGCTCATACAATAACATCAAATTCACAATTATTCCTTAAGCTTTCCATTATGTGAAACACAAAAGGGCAAAGTGTAGCATGAATAGGCAATTCCCATTCACTACAGTGAAAATAAAGGGTGCTCCTCTCTTCAAGGGCCGGGGCACACTAATGCAAAACCTGTTACTAAAACTTTATAAAAAGACACGCGTGTTCTTAGATATTGAAAGATTTTATTTTTGACATTATAAGTGATATTAATGTAGCGTCTAATAACAGCCGCAGGTGCTAACAAAATGCCCGATGCCAACCTACAACAAGAGATTAACTACTGTGAAAAATAGTCTTGAAAAGTAAGATGACTTCTCTCTCAACCTCGTGTGGATACTACACGTCTTTACACTGTGTATTTAAATATAATATGTAAATGTTTTACATAATATTTAACATCTAATAAAATATAAAACTATAACAGATATTTTATAATGGTCGTAATTAATTTTATAAAATCGTAGGCCGTAGAAGGTACCTAGGCAGTTTCTGGAAAATATAATGTTACGTGAGAAGTTTGAAAAATTTAACAAGCTCATTATTCTTGTAACGTGACAGAGTCTTAAAGGTTTCTAAAACGTTCATTGAACTCAGGGAACACCAGTCACGTTTTTTGATAGATAAGATTTTTTCTGAGTAATTTTTTTTCTGATACAACATTTATTAACCGTTTTTCGAAAGACATGTGGTATTGCCAACACGCACTGCGCCAGCGTGGTGGATTATGGCCTGAATCCGTGCCCGGGAGTGGGACGTCAAAAGGACTTTGTTCTATTATATTATTAGAACTTTTTATGTAGTTAATATTGCACCTATAGTTTATATGAGGTTTATAATATGTAATTAAATACTGGTACAGATAATAGTCAATACTTTATTGCATTCCATATGTATTACAAGATGGTATAACATGGTGAAAGATCAATATGGACCCTGTCGGGCACAGCAAAATAATAATAATGAGATATAATTAGTTATGTCAAAAATTAAATGTCAATAGACGAATTTACTACAATTATTCGTCAATGTTAATGTCATCCTTTTCAAGTAGGTACTACATATTATAATTCAAGTTATACATGTATTATGCAAAGTCAGTTGTATAGGACAGATCGCCACTATCGCTATTTAATGCTGGACTCTAAATATTATTTTACTGAGTAAAAACATTTTTGTATTAGGTATAGCTTTAGCCGTTTTTGGAATAATGTTACAGATTTTTCAGTTTTGAACGTATTGGGTAACTTGTTATATATTTTTATTGCCATGTATTTTTTTTATATTTTTTGTTTATATTTTTTATAATGGCACAACTTGCCACACAAATCTTTATAATGGGATCTCTAGATACTAGCGAGCAAAAAACACGTATAAAAGTCATGACAAAGCTGATGTGGAGTGGAAACAAGCCTATACAAATAGCAGTTTCATGTCGCCTCGTCTTTTAAATCAATTTGGCTGAGTATTAATATAGTTTATTAATGAAAAAAATGCCACTGATATTCCCTGGATACCGTGAACCTTATGAGTAGGCGTTGCACGGCCGACCATGACAAGACAAAATGTCACAAATAAGTTGTCTCTATCTATACAAATAAATAAAATTGGAGTGTCTGTTTGTAATATCAAAATAACACCTTTTCACTAAGTGCATATCAAAGTACATACGACACCTATAGCATATACGCGATTTAAAAAAAAATTGTCTGTCTGTCTGTGTCTTTGTTCCGGGTAATCTCCGAAACGGCTGGACCGATTTTGACGGGACTTTCACTGGCAGATAGCTGATGTTATAAGGAGTAACTTAGGCTACTTTTATTTTAGTAAAACAAAATTAAAAAATGGGTCCTGTCGCGCGGGCTCAGAACGCGGGAGCGGGCTTTTTTGTTAAGTTAAATTCGTCGAAAGAAGTCGCGGGCTCAGCTAGTTTATTCTAAAAAATGAAAGAGACCAAATCCATGTAACAAAGTCTTGTCGCCTTGACGTGCTAGCGCACGGTTAAACGAAAAGAGAAACGTTCAACATAATAACATTATTATATTAAGTTAAAACATATTTTCCCAAGTAATAAGCTGTGAAAATTACTCACAAGGAAACAGTTCATAACTTATTGCTATGGCTATTTTATGCGGTTGACCTTTACTCCTGAACTTGCGACCGTAATAATGAATGAACGGTGAAGTATGAGGAAAAGTTTCCTAATAACGGTGTTTATGGTTTTGTACACGCATTATTCTACCACTAGCTTCTAACCGCGACTTCTTCCGCGTTTAATTAGTAAAGTATCATATGTGCTTGTCCAGGTTATAAACTATCTAGATATGTATTAAATGTTATCTAAATCCGTTCAGCTGTTTTTGCGTGATTGAGTAACAAACATACAATCTTTCACATTTATAATATTAGTAGGATCGGTAAGAAAACTGTGGATCGCTGTTTTTAGTATTAACGTTATACTGTAAGTAATAAGCACTAAATTACTACACCACAGAGACATTTACAGTATATATACAGATACGGCGTCTGGATGGTAAGAATATAGGAGTATTAAACACAATAAAGTACAAACATTTGGATCGTGAATAGCCACGTACTCACTGACAGACTGATTCTCTTCGCGGGGTTGCCTCACGTTGCTATCAGGATGATCTAATCGCTATAATTTGGTATTTGCGTCGCAGTCAACCCACCTGTATATGTCAATATCAAGGGATCGCTCAGGTCAAAGTTGAGGCCGTGTGAACAAGACTATTACGGTGCCAACCTCTGGTGGGTCTGTGCGCTTTAGTCTGTACGAAGCCATAACATGTTGACAAAAATAGCTTTACAATAAACATTGGATACGTATCCGAAATGGCGATAATGAAATCGACTGTTCTTTTTATTTCTATCTCTCTCATTTTATTGGGCATTAAGGGCCGTACATTCAAGCTGGCCCTTATCTGTCTGGTAGAGATTTATTTAGAATCCACCCTCTCAAGTTTTACAAGGTTTTCGTAACAAAAGAAAATTGCTTTTTGCAGACGGATTTCTCAAAAGTCAATTTTAATATCCAGATTTGTGAGGCACGTAGCGGCTAAATTAATTTTAAGTAGGTAATCTGGTCGATTTCGGAATGGGGATAAAGTAATGACTGAAGTTATTTCTAAAGAGCCCAAAAGAACTACAAGCATTTCTGTACAATTATTTCTTTAGACAAACAAAAATTAAACGTGCCTATATATTTCAACAATAATTCATAAGTGCACCCAGTGCAAAATACCCTATTATAAATAAACATAATATATCTTGTTATTATTATTATGAGTTTGCCATATCCCAATGCGGGGCAAAGGGGCATTTGCCCCTTTCCTCCATTTCTCTTTACTGGGTTTTGACGCATCTGGTGTCTAGTTCATCCCGCCATCTCATTTGGGACTAAAATAAATAAATAATAAACAAATATCGCCAGACAGACACAACTGTATGGTCACAAACTAAGCAAAGCTTATACTATGGGTATCGTACAATGGACTGGGAGCGATCCCAGTGACACCCAGATCTGGGCAAATTACGAAAAGGCCATTTCCGAAATTTGTCTCGGCGGAAATCGAGCCCGCAACCACCATGTGCAGTGAGCCGAGCGGCCTACGCTCGAACCACTGCGCCAAACGGTCGTCAAAACCGCCTAAATCTCAAATTAATAAACACATTTTTTGTCAGTCACAAGTTTATCTCATAGGTTGCATAGATGCGTCTTCCTTGACACATGTGCTAATCTCTGTTCAAAATACAAACTACTCTAACTAACATACCAGAAGCTTTCGATGGCATCTCATAATAAAACGCGCATATACATATACGTCCGCGTCACGTTAGTAGCGCAAATATGTAGTTCATTATTATTCAGAACGTGTCCCAACATGTCCGTCCCTGTAACGGCCGCAATTTGTGCGGTGGAGACGGATATCTTGGAGATTGCACACTTCCAGCTTAATCTTGAAAGGTGAAGTTGCTCAGAAATGACCTTATCTAACCAATGAACCTGTGAGATTTTAATGAAGAACTATACAAAAAGGCTCAGATGTTAATTAATTAATCATAAGTGACAATGAAGATGTTACTTAAGTTCTCAAGTTTACAATAATTCATGTGTGGTTAGAAGCGGTTGTAGCCATTTTCATAAATAATAATACAAGTGTCACAGTTTACTCAATTTAGGCACTGTGCTAGGCTACGTAATGTGACATTAATTGGACTCTTGATCTGATACGTGACTTGTCACTCACAATGTCCAATATATAAATGGAGCAGAGCCTACATGTGTACGTCACGCGATAACATGACGCGATTTTCTTAGTAGAGATCAGACGAGTGACAAGTCACGTGTCATATCACGGTCACGTTACTTGGTTCTATACAGCAGCGTTTTGAACTTAAACTTTAAAAGAACATAAATATAAAATAAAATTTAAATGAAATAAGAATATAAAGTATAAGGCAGTCCCGAACTGTCCTATCAAGTAGGAACATATCCACCTAATAAATACTTCCTAAAAAAATACAATTAAAAAGCGGTTGGTAGCAAAGCTATTTCTAGCTTTACAGCTTTAAGGGATTGAGGACTGAAATAAAGTGATTACTAAAAGTGGAGTAAAGGTTAATTACCTGAAATAATTACGGTGTTTAGTGTCGCCGACGGTGATTCGGTCACGGCGAGCATTACAAAAGCGATCAATGTTCTTTGTATGTTCCCGGCACCATACATTGTTATTTTATTTCTAACTAAAACAGTAAATATTTTATTTTACACATTATGCACTAAGGTAGTTTTTTGCTAATCTACTCTTGAACTTTATTATACTGTCGTCCGCAGTCCTCGAACTCTGTAACAAGGAGAAATACAATTTAATTTCGGGGTATTATATTTTTATTTTAAGCTCTACTACGTAGGGTGTAAGTTGGTATTTTGGTATGATTTTGAACTTTTTGCCATTAGCTAAAAAGTTTCAAATAATGCATGAAACTTTAAAACTACTTGATCAAATTTAATAAAACAAAAACATGTATTTCTTGTCATTAAAACCCTATTGATGCTGTTTGATTTAATTTCATGACCCTTCGATACATCCTTTTGCACCAATTAATGTATGATGCCGGTATCTAGCAGACGTGACGAGTTCATCTGTAGCTGAGACATGC
Organism: Notodonta ziczac; assembly: GCA_918843915.1. Classification (NCBI taxonomy): domain Eukaryota; kingdom Metazoa; phylum Arthropoda; class Insecta; order Lepidoptera; family Notodontidae; genus Notodonta; species Notodonta ziczac. The sequence continues at coordinate 2,322,974 of OU974041.1, forward strand.
AAGAAACTCCAAGCATAGGTAATTATAACTTCTCCATTTGAAAGTAACCTTATAATTATTCATGATACACATTTCGCGCGGCGAACAAAACCACTTTAGTACTTCCAAATTACATAATATACATAGTTAATGTGTCAAAGTTCTGAGTTTGAATATTGACTTACAAAACTTGAGAGAACGCCCTTGAGCGTAATACAGGCGCCTTCATGTGCCTTAAGGAATATTACATAGCAGAATGTGAATATAAGTTTCACCGACTTTATCTAAAAGACTATTAGGTAATTTACTCTTTATACCTACTCTTCACATACATACGTTTTTTGTGTCGTAGCCAATACACCAACGAACGATGTGCGTTCATGTGAAAATATGAATAAACTATGAAAAAGTACGCACGGCTAAACGAAAAAGCGAAAAAAAATTTTGAACGTGCAAATTGAAATGTACAAAACTGTATAGCACACATTATAATTCGGAGCCTCGCCTTGTAGAGACAAAAAGAGGAAAAAGCCCAACCAAACCCCTTTAAGCCACAGCAGTATGTAAATTTATGACAACCAACGGCATGAGTTGTTTATTTTGACTCTAAAAATATTCATAAAAACATGCCGAACGCACGGCAGGCAATCTGACTCAGTTACGCAATTCCACGGTCGCCGCTTCAAATGAAAAGATCTAATTTACAGTTTCTTGAAACCTAGTACAAAATTTCACGGCCGCTTGTTTGCCATGAGAGTAGAGAGGATTTTTTCGAACTAGGCCTTTTAATTCTGTTTCCTAAATTCAGGCAACTTTATACTCTTAAGTAGGCATCACTCCAACCGAATGCCGCGGAAAATTAGCGTGAATTTTCCGCAGTGGTATATTTACCAAATAAAAACAAACTTAATTCACTTTTAAGCTGGGCACATTATCTAACGCAATAATTTTCAAAGCATTGCTGCGGTAAAACTTTTTTTTTGCAATAGAAACTAAATCTATATTTATGTATTAACTAGCTGTGCCCGCCGACTTCGTCCACGCAGTATTTAACGTAATAAAAATTTCCGGATTATCGGGATAAAAAGTATCCTATATGTTAATCCCGGTTATAAACTATCTGTGTTCCAAATTTCATCCAAATCCGTTCAGTAGTTTTTGCGTGAAGGAGTAACAAACATACATACATACATCCACACTCACAAACTTTCGCATTTATAATATTAGTAGGATGTAGCAAAGCCTACATTTTCATTGTGCTTTGAATGCATACAGTTCGCGCGAATTATCCCCGGAAGAAAGAGACTGTCCTTATTTTACTAATTGCAAACTATTTGGTAAATTATTCAGTGAGAGATTACGAAAAACTTCCATACAGAGATTTCTTACAATTTATCAAATTAGGGTTCGCGACGGGTCCTAACTGGTGACATGTTTAGAGTTGAGCCGAGACCATCCTTATTCATAGATCGAGGTTAACGACGAAATCGTTACGAACGTATTGGTACCAAGGTTCCTAATATTCCGGTGGAGTTGGCAATTAGATCAACATCTTCCATTCGATGGCGGAATTACGTCGTGAGATACCTATTTTGAATAATTTTGCATTGATATCTCGACATTTTGATGGAATAATCCGGCGTTGGCAATTTACAAGAGCAGATTTGATTGTACCCATACGTATGTACCTATCTATTATTGATTCGGCAACACGAAGTTTAAATTATTAAACATTTACTCAATGCCATTAGAGTCAGAACACACGGCATTGTAAAGTAAACTAACTAGGTATACTAAGAGTATCATTTGCTGTAAAATCAATGTTTAGGCTTCCGGCTCTCTCACTTACCGTGCGAAACAAAGCTATAATAATTGACTGTGTAATTCTTGGTAATATGAAATGGCAACACACTGGAGCTATCTAAATATAAATAACTCAAAGGTGACTGACTGACTGACTGACTGACATAGTGATCTATCAACGCACATCCCAAACCACTGGACGGATCGGGCTGAAATTTGGCATGCAGGTAGATGTTATGAAGTAGGCATCCGCTAAGAAAGGATTTTGATTAATTCTACCCCTAAGGGGATAAAATAGGGGATGAAAGTTTGTATGAAACTTTGTCAATTTCAAACCGATCGGGCTGAGACTTTGCATGCATAAAGCTACCACGACGTAGACATCCCCTAAGAAAGGATCAAAATTCCACGCGGACGAAGTCGCGGGCTCAGCTAGTTTGAATATAATAGCAACATTACGCCGATCTTCTGTGAGAGGGTGGTACTACCTGTATTATGAGCTGTAGCCAACTGGCTGCAGTTTAACTCTACCACCGTTAAATTGATGGTTATTTTATGTGAACAAAAATTACAAAGGTTTTCCTCGCAAAGGAGGATTCACAACGAAGCATTACTTTTACTGTAGACGCCGTAATAAAAATGACTTTACGATAACGAATATTGATTAAGATTTACGATTCCTTCGAAAAAAATTTTACAAAAAAGGGCGAGCAGCCCAACTTTTATCCCATCTAAGTAGAGACCTTCATAACGGCATATTTAATGCGTTGGGCGAAAGCTTTGCGAAAAGTTTTTGACTTCTATTTAGTGGCATATTATAGTCTCGTGCAACGTTTTGTTATTTTTGAATGAGTTCAATAATAACACTGTGGACTTAGTAATTCCCAGAGGACTAACCTATACCTATTTTATTCAATGTTGCGCAAAACTCACTGATAGCATATTTAAATTACCTACTGATATGAATAATAAATAAATATTGCCAGACTGACACACCGAACTGCATGGTCCCAAACTAAGCAACGCTTTTACTATGGGTTCCGTATCACGTACAATGTACTGGGGGCGATCCCAGAGACACCCAGACCAAGGAAAATTACGAAAAGGCCGTTTCCGAAATTTGCCAAGGCGGGAATCCAACTTGCGACCACCATGTTGACGACCGCTTGTCTGACGACTTGGCGCAGTGGTTCAAGCGTAATTTAGGAAATGGCCTTTTCGTAATTTACCCTGGTCTGGGTGTCACTGGGATCGCCCCGAGTCCATTGTACGGTACCCATAGTACAAGCTTTGCTTAGTTTGGGACCGTACAGTTGGTGTGTCTGTCTGGCGATATTTATATTTAAGTGCGGTAAGCCGAGCGGCCTACGCTCGAACGACTGCGCCAAGCGATCGTCAAAATAAAATAAACAATTACAGAATACTATATTTTATAGATTAAAGTCAATATAGCGCAAACTTTGATAAAACAAGCTTATAACCGACTTGTAGACCCTTGCAATACCAATATTTTCAACTCCACAATTTTTACCACGTCCTAAAAGCTTAAAAACCAGGTCTAAAGTATAACGGTATTACAATAACAAACAGGAAACGGATGTCTGTAAAAAATCCCACCCAAAAAAAGTAATATTTTGCACGTAATACAAAAGTATAGTAAGAAAGCTTTCAACACCAAAGTCTGATTCTAAATTATGTAAGAGTCTCAAAATCTCAGTCAGCATTCATTACAGTTGAAATAAGTCAACATAGTGCAAAGTGTACAGCAAAAACCAGATATTCAGAGCCTAAGCCGACACACAAACAGATACACAGCATGTAATTTCCTCCAAGCCTCAGAGAACACATTTAACTTGGGCCTTACTATCACCATCAACGATGGTCGTTAGGACAGGATTACATATTCAATTTCCTCGTTTTCCTTAACCGAAACGGTAACAGTAACAGTCCACATACTTAGGACACTGTAATGTGCGCATAGGGCTTAAAGTAAGTACATATCTGGAGTGTTCCATTTGAATGTGAACCTTATCACAGTGGCAAGTAGAACATATTTCTGCAACACTATTTTGCTAAGTTCAAGGTTCACGATTATAAGGAAAAGAAACAAAATCCCAATATGCTCGATATTGTTTAATACAAAGGTTTGATGGCAACATAATCAAAATCAAACTTTTTCCGGGATAAGTCAATGATTCCTACAGGTCAACGACAGTAGGCAAATATGGCGATGTGATTGGAATGGACTTTACTTACAAAACATACAAAACAAGAACTCTCTCCGAGCGTTTGTGTATATTTTTTCTGTATCCGGATTTCAAAGTCAGCCTTAATCTGTCAAAAATGTACAGACCAAACGGCATTGGCTTCTTTCAGTTGAAAACGTACCAGTAACAATATGTGCTAACCAGCCATTAAAGCTGGATATATTTTATGCACAGCGCTTACTCAGGTATTTGTAAATTGCTTTCTAGAACCTCAATTAGAACGATTTAACAAATTAGGCGTCGTTCAATTTCTTTATACCTAAGTAGTCACGCGACCATTCGCGCGTAATAACATATATGTATTCAGTTACAAACATGTGAAGTCGTCATCAAGTATGATTATTTTATTAATTGTAAATTGGAAAAATAATTTCACTTAGTTTTATTTTGTGTTTGTGTACCATAATATATAATTACTTTAATTGTTTAAATAGCTGATTATTTCCAATCGCAAATTTTTTGTGTGATCATATTAGTTGTAAAGTAGTTAAGCAACATATTTTTTCATTAAGTTTTAAAGCAGATTAGCACATTATTAATCCCGAGAGTTACTAATAAGTTAATCCACAATGTAACGTATGTACAAGCTTTATTTTTGAACTCGAAATTGTGAAACGATTAACAAAAACCATTGTGAGATAATGTACTTTATAAAAAGCAAGCAAATCATATTCTTAATTAAACAATTTATATCTATATTAATACACTTGATTATAATGTTTCAGCAATCCCAACTTTACAAAATATTTAACCAAGGTCAAAAATATTTCATAGAAAAGTTTCAGAATCTTTACTTTAGTTTGTAGAATAGGTAGGTGGCAGAAGAGACGTATTTTTGCTTAAGGAATTTAGGCGCAAGGAAACCTTATTTCTATTAACGTTAGGTTACTACACTACATTTTATCGGACAGTGATAGATGATTGCGATGAATATCTTTCAATCCGCTATTTGAATAGGGCCCGCTTTTTTTTTAATATCCACCTACTTTTTTCCTACCATCGAAACAATGGTGTCTAGACAGTATAAACATAGTCATATCGCAAAAGGTAAATCTCAATAAAAAAAGGAACGTTCTAATATGTACACATTTTGCTGTGCTAAGCAGAAATAACAATCTGTTCGTCTGGACTAGGTCTGTTATAAAACAGTATTGGATAATTCAATTTGACGTTAAATCGTCACGTTTAAGATACTATTTGCTCGCATTTACGCTATGTAAAAGACGGTAGAGCCAATATATTTTATGAAAAAATGTATTAAGCCCCGTCTGCTTCTCACGGTTATAAATCTGTCTGGGATAAACATAGCTGCCTACGTATTATAATTAATCTGGTATATAGCAACAGAGCAGAGATGGTAGGGGTACATAAGCATGGCGACTAGGAGTCAGAGGGACACAGGGGTCAGTCTGTTAACCGTTCCAATAACACAATACTTCAGGTTTGTCAGTTTTCCGTAGTCTACCAACCACTCGCTCACCCGTTTCGACTGATTCTCGACTCGACACAACTTACTCGACTCGAGAAGCCGTCGTTAGCGCACTTCGAATTTTTTGTCTTCATTATACCTATATGTCAAACTCGACGTGTCCTCGACGTGTCGTGTACCTATGTGTCGTGATAACGAGTAGAGTGTTAATCGAGCGTTATTGGAACGGTTAACAGACTCGGCCCCCAGGGGCCTATCACGCGCCTTTTGGGTTACGGTAACCCGCCTGTTTAGTTAAAGCTTCATGACCTACATACATTTATAACATTGTCACCTTGTGTCATTAGACTCAGTTGTTATTTTACTTTAATCTTCCTAAATTATACGTCGTCGTTGATTGAAGTACGTCATCATCATTAACTATCGTTGATTGTCTAACATTTAACATACATTTTATCGAAGGTTATCAAGGTTTTCATCATACATAAATATGATTGCGTAAAATAAACTAACTGATTAGACTACGAACTGATTATTTTGGAAACTGCAGTCTACGCTGTTGATGCAGTGCCGTGTCGCGAGCGAGAAACGTAATGACGTCACCACAGTCGTATGAAAAAATGAAGAGAGGTATATTTTTGAATCCTAATTTTTTTTATCAAATTGAAAGGCAAGAGAAAAAAATAAATTTCATCCCCATTTCATATTGAAACTTACTAATATTTTTATGAAATAAACACGTTACTTAATATGTAATCAGATAAACCAAATACTCGGGCTTCAAGAACAGACACTTTGATCTTCGTTTAATCATAACTTAACACTAAACTAACCCGTTTATGAAATGAATGGTAATTTTCATAAGTCGAAAGTCAACAGGCGTTTGATTAAGATGAACGGGTGGAACCTTCAAGTCTTCTTAGACCTGAGACTGACAGAGTTAAGGTTTATTAATGAATGAACCAAACAACTGTGGTGTAAGGGAATCTGACTTCATCATAACTTGTTAGAAACTCACTCATAATTAATTATTTAATTGAGAAGCTTTTATACGAAAATTAGGTTCGCTATTAGTGAAAGACAGATCGCCAGACGATGATAGATGTTTACTTGTTTTATTATTTGTGACATCAATTAATAAGTATAAATGATTTAAGAAGTTTAACGCTAAAAGGTTTTACTGCTTCATACCAGAAAATATCGATCGCATAAAAATCGCACATATACCTGCTGGGGCGATACAGAACCTTCTTTTTTGAAATTGGTTAAATAATTATTATGATTAATTATATAATTTTAGCCCTTTTTGACATCCCACTCCTGTTTACGGGCCTCCCCTCAACACGAGGGGGATTCAGGCCATAATCCACCACCCTGGCCCAGTGCGGGTTGGCAGATTTCAGATGTCTTTAGAAAATTGGTTAAATCTTCTAAGACATGCAGGTTTCCTCACGATGTTTTCCTTCACCGTAAGCAAGTGATAATCATATAGAAATTATGATTCGCACATAAATTTAGAAAAATCCAGAGGATCGAGCCGGGGTTTGAACCCGAGACCTGGTAGCTGCTACTAAATCATTATTAGGTTCACAATAACGTTAGAAAGGTCATTTAAAATGCAAAGATAATTACGAAACGATTGATTACTGTGGCAAAGCCAAGCTATGAGTCAATTGGTTATACGGGCTGACTAGCCCGGAGTAGCACCACCCTGTCACAGAAGATCGGCGAAAAGTAGCCATTTTAGCTGCGCTTCGTACGTAACGACTAGTAAGAGAGCCGGAAGCCCAAACCACTGGCTTGGTATTGCAAACAATCTATAAGTTCTGCGGTATCTGCTTTAGATCAGGCGACTCGCATGCGTGTTTGCCGAAATCTAAATATATTATAACTCAAAGGTGACTGACTGACTGACTGACATAGTGATCTATCAACGCACAGCCCAAACCACTGGACGGATCGGGCTGAAATTTGGCATGCAGGTAGATGTTATGACGTAGGCATCCGCTAAAGAAGGATTTTGATTAATTCTACCCCCAAGGGGATAAAATAGGGGATGAATAATACCGAAATTGTTAAGGTAAATTACACGCGGGCACAGCTAATTATAATATAAAATATAAAAAAGATATGTCCCTTGGTTGTGGTTTAATAAACACAAGTGTTGTTTACTAGTTCTTCGTATACAAAATACTTTAGACATGCTTCGTGTCTGTGCAAGCACAACGTACGAGTATTAAGTCTGATTTTCCATATTTTCCACATTTTGATAAACAACAATAGGTACGAACATGTACAATATGAATTGGTAAAATCTAATCGTTCTGAAATAAAAATATTATAAATAGGTAAGTAGATACAGCAAATGGTTCTAAACATTGCATTTTTAATAACTAGCGGCCCGCCTCGGCTTCGCACGGGTACATTGCGGTTACATTATTCGAGTTTTAGTAAGGACCCTAATTTTTTTGAAAATATATTATAGCCTATGTCACCCGGGGATAGTGTAGCTTCCCAACAGTGACAGAATTTTTCAAATCGGTTCAGTAGTTTCGGAGCCTATTCATTACAATCAAACAAACAAAGTTTTCCTCTTTATAATATTAGTATGATAATGGATGGTTTTATTTTAACTATAGAAAAATATATAATTAATGAACGTATTAAAAAAAACAGAGCCAGAAGTAGGCAAATAGAATAGCTATATACGTATATAATATAAATATATTATATACTTATAGCTATTCTATATGCCTTAGTAAACATCGCGGTACATAAACATCACTTCAGCATATTAAAATGCAGAGATACTCACCATTAGTTCGAATATATTCACCGCTTTTGCAATCAAACACATCACGCACGAGCATAACCGACACGATAATCCAGAGAAACAACTCTTTGAATACCGCAATAGTTTCCGAAACACCATCAAAGTTTACCGATAATGTAGGAACACACGTTGTGTATTTTTTTAAACTTTTTCATTTGTCACAAACACGTCATCCATTTCTCCGGCGATGATACGATACGGTGATTTCGCAGCTTTCCAATTGTCCGTGTGCACCCTACGAAAGCCGCGTCCACACTACATAAGGGCGTATCGTCGCGATGCCTTATTGCGCCTGCGTGGAGCAGAGTGACTCTGCTCCCTGACGGACTTATTCACCAGTTAATTAATATATCAACTTTTCTCCGTCCCCCTTGTATTAACTGTCAGCGTTAATAAAATATTTCGGCTTAGTGTCTTTTCCCTGCGGTGGGCGGAACTTTGATGCTTGAAATTTTAATGGAAAATGAAAAATTACCAATTAAGGAGTTGTAATTAATATTTAATGTTATACTTGGATGAATATTCAAGCCAACGCTGATGATAATTATGTGATTTTAACAGTGTGTATCGAACATTATTTTTTAATAACGGAATCACGATTTTAGTTTTGTCTAAATGACATAAATCTCTGGTGAGGCGTTCACTATTGAGTTCGATTGCTTGATTTTAAATAATAACCTGCGTTTGACTTCACGCGAGCGGCCACCTCGATTGTTATTAATAAGGGTTAAAACCGCTTATCAATTTCAGTCTGACCATAGTTAAAATATGTTTATACAATTTAGGTAATTACAAATTAATATTAGGTATGTAAGAACTACTTATGTACTTACCATAGACGGTACTTACAATGTTTATAAGCCGCAGGAGGTTTTTGTGTTCGCCTTATTACGTTGATTTATGTTGCTAAGGACATTTTGTTTTTATATCGGCTGTATTCGACCCTACGTACCTAATTACGCGTACACGAATAGTACTTATATGCTATAAAAATTACCACCGAAATGCTATTTCAATTTCATTCGCGATGGCAATTTTGTTGTTATCGCACGGTCACATCGGAGCTTCGAATGACGTGTCTTCATTAATCCATATCTATTATTTATTCTAAGGAAAACAGTGGTAAGTGAATTAAAACCGGTGTTTCTGTTCCCTGCCAGTTGGTACGGGTATCCACATAATGAAATTAGTATTAATAATTCATGCAATAAAGGCGTAACCTTGGATGTATTCTGCTAGCTACTGACTCGGTCCGGTTTCACAAGTGTGCTTCTCAAGGTATTAACCTAGTTAAATAGTTTAATCTCTGTTCCGTACTTTCGTTCGGTCATGTTCAGTAATAAAATCTTTCCACAACATGTAATAAAGCTTTAAGTATCCGCGTAGAAACTACAAAGTAGCAGACTGCTTCCTTTTACAACTTGGCGACTTATATTTTATGATTGAGAAAATAAGTAACTGAGTAACGTGAGTCTCTAAACCAAAATATTATTTGATAAAACAGTGTTTGAGGTACCTAAATAGTGTGATAATTTAGGCACCATCTATATGTTCTTATGGGGGAACAAACCCGAAAGTACCCTCTTTCCACTGTGACTCAGTACGTTACTTATAATTATTTAGATCTACCTAATATCAAGCGTTGACTTGTCGACTACATTTCCATCTGGGAATTAACTGCTGCATAGGTTTTAGAGTTAGCTAGTATGCTCTGGAGACTCAGAAAATGATACGCTTCGCTCTTTAGCGAAGCCGAATTATTGTTCTGTAAGCCATGTAATCCCTAGTCTGATATACATTATACAAAGTTTATTCATTTTTACGTCGCGTGCACTGAAATATGGGATATTATTATTTTATAAGGTGCGTCCACTGTACCGAGCAGCGCGCCCGAGCAATCAGTTTTGACGTCTGACTATATAGAAAAAACGTACATAACTAATTTCTCGAGCTCGCCTTTTTGGTACCTACACATAAACCTTTTGCACAGGTAAGGCTGGCTCATCGTGCAGCCTTCCGGGCCTGGCTCAGGCACATACCGCGCGGTCCAACCTCATTTTGATCCTACTGATTAATTAAAAAATCAGATCACCTTATAAGATGCTTGATTGGACTGCCTTTTTGTTATCTGACACTTCAATTCCGACAGTCACATTTTTTTGTATTATTGAGCCCGTCTCTGAGGCAAAAAACGTATGGCAAGGCAGCGAGCATTTTGTCTCAGGCGAGTCCCGACCAGACAGATCAAGGCACAGGTTTGCGAGGCTGCTCGGTAGGTCAGTACGTGGCTACTGGAGCGAAACTTACATTTTGAAATGAATGAAGCTGGATCTTTTAATTACATTACGAACATCTGCATTTTCTTTGAAGACTTAACCCAATGAAAAGTTAGGTTCACTCCCCTCACTTATCAAACGGTCAAAGTCGCTGTAATAGCGCTAAGGGAATAAAGTTACACTCATTTGCATACATTACCTTCCATCCTTAAGGAAGTTGGGGCTGGAACTGTATTCCGCTTGTCGCTTCCTCCAATTTTACCGATATATTATTTTGCTTCTTTTCGGATAAGGTGATTCGCGTAATTGCATTTTAGCCGGTTGCCTGAAAGGTAATCGATTCCTACCTTCCAGCATCCACCCCTTTAAAAGCTGGGACTGAGAATGTAGGTATTATATGTAGTCGTGCTTCCATTTGCTGATTTTTTGTTGTTTTCTGTATAAATGTGATCGGCCTGCCGACCGGTCGTTAGAAATATCCGAGATTCGTACCTTTCATCCTTAAGAAAGTTGGGGCTATGGCACAATCAAACCAGAATATTCTCTTCCCGCGATGGCTCAAGACTACGTCACGATCAATATTGTTATTGGTTGATATCTTCAATTCAAATAAGTGTCATTATTAATCGGACCAGAGCCGATGACGTAGTCTTGGGCCAATCATGGTGACCTTGCTGTCACGGGAGGCCATTTCATCACGAAACTAATATTTCAAATGACAAACCCTTTTCTTATTGTGAAAAGAATGTTGTCGACCGCAGATGGCATTCAAATGTCAGGAACGACAAGGGGCAACGTGTAGCATGACTCTTCGTGGAGGAACGATACCCATAGACATCTCCAATTACTTGTTAGCTGCATTTCTGCTGAAAATCTATGCATCTGATTGCCAAAGGACCGTAATGTACCTATAGAAATACTAAGAATATCAGAATTCGAACCTATATCTCTTTAAATAATAATAATAAATATTATCGCCAGATTAACACGCCAACAGCTATCGGTCCTACACTAAGTAACGCTTGTGCAGACTTAAGAAAATAGTTTTAAAATTACAGTTTGTAATTTCCTCTTGTCGACCTAAGCAAAGTAGATATATAAAAATGGTATTATGGGTACCATATGAACTTAGGAGCGATCCCTGCGACACCCAGACAGGGGAAAATTCTGAAATTTCTGAAATTGATACTGACGGGAATCGAACCTGCAATCAGTGCAGTGAGCGGCTTAGGCTCGAACCACTACCCCAAGTGGTCAGCAAGAGTTCTTCATCTTGAGCTTCTACTCATATCGAGGTAGCGATGTGAGTGCGTTATGACGCAAAAGGTCAAAAACCTTTGCTTAATGTAAGAAACTAATACATCGACTCGGTGTTTTGTCGATGCATCTAGTGTCAAAGTCCGCTGCAAACTACTTGGGAAACCTCAGTCTGTAACTGTATTGTGTGAGAAGCTTACAGAAGTTAGCCACTTTAACTAAATTAAACTACTATACTGTTGGTAGTAGTCAGGTCATTTGTAGAAATTACTTGTCCACATTTCGTGCCCGCATGGCGTACTGACTGATTCTAGATTAAATACATGGGTAAATTCTTAAAGCTCTAGACTAGGTAATACTATTAAATTCAAGCTGGCTATAAAATATAAATGTGAATACTTACCTATTCATGTTAATCAAAACATTATTATAACATATTCGTATTACAGTGAAGAAAAATTTAAGAAAATGCGGATGAGGAAAAAACGTGTAACAAGTAGAATCATTTTCATTATGCAAACGCCTACTGTGAAGGGATTTTTTTCCTAATACAAAATGGGGTGAGGATGGTGAAATTGGTTTTCGTTAGCGCTGTTTTGAAGGAAGAAAGGAACAACTTGTATTCCAACAAGTAACGTGGTAGAACCAAGTTACAAACCAGATCTTATACAGAACAGAACCAGCTTTTCTTGTCTCCCGCTTTGCACCGGAGCGAAATGGTATTTTTTCTTCCAACTCCTCCTATTAAATCCATGCTGGTTCCAAGACAATTAAACTTTTCCCCGGGACTCGTCGAGGGTCAAACCTCGCCGTCATTATTAGTCCCATTGTCGATCTTGGTTTACAGGAGTAACAGTGGTGGAAGTGTGTGGCAAGACAAGTCCCATAAAAAATGAAGAACTAAATAGCTCTCACAGAAGATTAGTGAAAAATAGCTATTATACTTGCGTTTCGTATGATGCGCGAGAGAGCCGGAAACTCAACCGCCTTGTCTTCCCCTCTATTAGTGCCGTCCTTTTCAGGTCGGCAACGTGAAAGCAATATAAGGCGTCAATAGTCTAGTGGCTAGAGGGGCCACCCTCGTAGTTGAGAGGTTCCGGGTTTGATCCACATCTTGGACTTGACATCCTGGACTTGACATGGTTTAAGGTCCAGACCTTAAACCATTGACGTGAGCCCACCCTTAATATAAGCAGTAGCTTAGCTGGAGGGGCTAACGGGAATACTAGTAATGTGTGCAACGCAGCTTGCTAGTAATCTTTAAGAAAAAAACAATTTGCCTTGCGTTTTGCAATGATATTAAGGCTACGGTAACTGCTTAAAATCAGATGGACCGTACGCTTGTCTGCCGACTTTGTTATATTATATAAAATAAAAAGTAACTTCCAATGTCTAAAACCTTTGAGTTAAGTAATATAAAAACAGTGGTAAACAGCCACAAAAATTGGCCCCACACAACAGTCTTCCGAGACGTTTGGTTATTACATCACGTGCCTACTTACAACGGCCCATTACTCCAAGTGAGAAGTCTTTAAAATTTAATTTTCAAAATGTTTACTGTGAAATAATTTTATTACCGCAGACGGCAGCTCGGGGTGATTAAAATGACAAATGTTTCAGAAAGGCGGCCTGCTTTTCTCCAAGTAGGAATTTTTGGATGAGTAATGTCGGTGGCTCTTTGTTCGTCCGATAGCAATTAAACAAAAGATAAACTAGGTACCTATTTCCGCAGGTCGCTGCAAGCGGAATTTTCAAGCTGTTTAGTGAGAAACCATCAGTATGTCTTTTGTTGGGCGGCAAGAAATAACGATCTCATCTTTTGTTAATGTTCCTGAATACATTGTTGTACATCAATTGTTTAAATAGGTATGTAATATCCCATAGATACCATGCAATACCTAAATACCATGAATAAGAACCTATTATATGAGACGGCAGGAAACCAATAAAATGCAAAACATTTTAGTGTGGTATGTATGAGCCATTGAATATTTCAACACTGAACGGTCATAGATATGGTTTCCACTGTTATGATCTGTTTCCTTTAAAAAAGCCCTTTCTTAGCAATGAATATCATTGGTTAGGAAATAATGATGACGCTAAATTCAAAGGAGAAAACGTTTCCTTCCAAATATAACTCCACTCGTGATCATAATAGCGAATTTAGTTGAAAACTTCGCGTGTAATAAAGTGCAAGCTTTCAGCGAGTTCCCCGCGAACACAAACGTATTCATTCAACTCCGTGACAACAGTGGGGAAATCATATTTCCCTTCACTAAAGTTTTCAACTAAAATATGTAAGAAAATTATAGTTTATTACATGAGCAGTCAATTTGTAATTTTATGAAGGTAGTCAGTAACAGAGGTCCGTAAATTAGTAGAACACGATTAGTAGTAAACCTGTGCTGAGACTATTATTTCAAGTATTTATATAGCTAGGCAATTTAATAACTAATTATGAATGAAATAACGTTATTCACTCTATCGGACGCCATTGACCGTCGCTGTATACAGTTGGTAGTAGTCTAGTGACGTTATATCGATCACACTTAATAACCCTCACTACTTAATAAACAGATTTACACTTCAATGCAGTCTAATAATTTAAAGTTAGCCAATTATTATTATATTGATTTATGTTTGTCAGTAGATAAATTTACAGGAAAAAAATCAAGGCAAAAAATTGATAACCTCTACCTTTTTAAAGTCGGTTGAAAAAAATTACGAGAATTCATTTTAAACCACTTAAGTTCTATTAAATCCACCGAGATGATAAAGAGCCCCTTACAATCATTTTTATTTGAGGACGCCTTGCGCCATAAGTACGGTCATTTCTTTGGTTTTCTCAGAGAATGCCTTCAGATGGTGTTAATCGTATTATGCTATTTATATATACTAGGTGAAATAAAAAGGGTATAGTATTTTTTTCGCAACTTTACTTTGTAAATCTCAAACTATCGGCTTTTTGGGACAGTTGAAGTACTAAAGGTTTTGTAGACTTGTAAAATCTGTCAACAGCTGTATTCCTATAACACCTTTTGTTTTTCAAGTTTCTTCCAAAGCTGATAGTCTTAGAATTACAAAGTAAAGTTTTGAAAAAAATAGTATACCCTTTCTGTTTCACCTTGTATATTAAGGACTAGCTGAGCCCGCGACTTCGTCCGCGTGGAATTTAACTTAACAAAAAAGCCCGCTCCCGCGTTTTTTCTATAATTAAAGTAAGCCTAAGTTACTCCTTATAACACCAGCTATCTGCCAGTGAAAGTCCCGTCAAAATCGGTCCAGCCGTTTCGGAGATTACCCGGAACAAACACACAGACAGACAGACAGACAGACAGACAGATAGACAGACAGACAGACAAAAACATTTTTAATCGCGTTTTTGTTAGAGGTGTCGTATGTACTTTCATATGCATTTAGTCAAAGGGTGTTATTTTGATATTACAAACAGACACTCCAATTTTATTTATTTGTATAGATTCCATTTTCAAAATTGGTCTCAGACTGGTAAAGTAAAACCTTAATGAATCCTCCCCCAATGGCTTCCACACTTCACCGTTTTTCACCACTCGCATCCATCAACTTCCTAAATAAAATTAATGCAATTAAATCAACAATTTAATATTAATAAAGTATTTGTTTTTCCACGCAGAATTTAATTACTAAACATAAATAATTATTGTATTAGATGCTAAAATAACATAAACCCCTCCAAGTTTCCACTAACGGCAATCTAGCAAAATTCCAGCACTTTGCATACCAAACAGCAGCAAATAGTGGTATGTTGTTGCAACAAGAATTTATTGAATGCACAATGAAAATTTCACGCAAAACTAGAGAATCTCGCTGCAGAGCTACTAGAAAATAATAACTTCGTGTTATAAAAAAATAGCGTGCGTAGTATTTGACTCATAAACACGGAAATGAGAAGTTACCAGAATATGATACATAATTAATTTACTTTTTCTATGTATTATTTACGGTTGTAGTTCTGAACTGATAATAGAAAATCAAAGTTGGCAACAACCGTACCTGCACGATGTTAAGCAGTAATGTAGCCACTAGAATATGTTTGCAATACTAACGACATTGCTCGCATGTTGGCAGCCTGAAGGGGAGTTAGAGGTAGGGGAAGGGAGAGGGTATATTGGCCATTCGGCTCTTTCACTCATCGTACGAAAGTTTCGTACGATGAGTGAAAAGCCGCTATAATACCTACTTCACGCCGATCACGACCGCTTTGGCGCAGTGGTTCGAGCGTAGGCCGCTCGGCTCACTGCACATGGTGGTTGCGGATTCGATACCCACCGGGGCAAGTTTCAGAAATGGCCTTTTTTAATTTGCCCGGTTCTGGGTGTCACTGGGATCGCCCCCAGTCCATTGTACGGTACCCATAGTACAAGGTCTGCTTAGTTTGGGACGGTGCAGTTGGTGTGTCAGTCTGGCGATATTTATTTATTTATCTTTTGTGACAGTGTGGTTGTGACAATTTGATTATTAGGTGGCTAACGTGGTAGTCACCTATATTGGTAGAAGGTTAAGTAGTATGTTAAGACGGTGCTGCCCAGGTAGTGTGTGGTATTGAAAAACACTATTTGTAAGTTTAAAAGTTGTATTCAATTATACCTAACACACCATTGAGAATTACACCTATACTTAAAGAAAGTTAACAAATTATAAAAATATCAGCTGTATAAAAGCCCGGGGTAGCCGGTACAGACAAATATAAATCACAACAGTAAATGTAGTTATTAAAATTATAAGTCACAAAAGTAAGATCTCAGGGAGTGAGTTTTGGTAGTGTTATATCTACCCAATGTAGGTAGACGCTATTTAACAAAGTAAAATTTATATTTTGAGCATGGGCGTTGAGCCTAGTTAGTTACGGGTATTACAATTTACAAGATAACTAACTATGTTGAGAACTAAGGGTATAGAGTAATGGTAACTGAGGGTATTGATATCCGACGGTATTGATAGCTGTCGGTATTGTTAGCTGACGGTACTGATAGCTGTCGGTATTGTTAGCTGTGTTGGTTCTGTCCTTCCGAGACGGAGAACTCCCCTGCAGTTATGGACACGCGGCGCTCCGGGTGATCTCCGGGACTAGCCGTGGCGAACGAAGTCAGCGAGGTAGCTACGCGGCGCTCCGGGTGATCTCCGGTCGTCGCTGCGAAGGGTAGCTTGACGGGGTGTTCTGCAGCCAGGCGTCTGCCTCACGGGGTAGCCGATGAGTGGTGTGGCTGGAATGTCCATTATGCGGGGTTATGTAGGGTTCCTATATGTGCTGCGGTCTGCCCAATGCTCCCTGATGATGCCCACTGCAGGGGGTGGCGAAGTATTGCGAAAAAATAGCATTATAGCGGGCAGGCCGTAGCAGTAACATGAGTAGGGACACATGGGTAGTGCAAAAGAGCGAACACAGACGGTTAACACTATATAAGAAAAACTGATCATCCCTTGGCCGTTATAATTTATCGCCTGAGGGTAGCGTACAGCGTCATGAATTACCGATACACAATTTGTCGATGAATTCGACATCCTTGCAGCGAATGGCGTGGTTGCAATGCTATGGCGGTGGTGATGGTGCATAAGCCAGGACGCCACGCTTAGTTGCGTTGGCAGTGCTAAAGCGAAGAAAGGAACACACAGAAATAGGTTATGCACACATCAGCTGATTCGCTGAAGGATGGGAAACAATCGCACAATAAAAAGCTTAATTCTAAATGCTATTGCAAACTCACCAGGTATAATTGTAGCAGGATAAAAACGAACTGTTGAGGCCACGGCGCGTTGCCGAAAAAGACCCGCAAAGTGGGGACGACCCCTTATATACTCGCGACCTCGTAAAAGTGAAAATTAACGGCTAATAAAATTTAATTATACGAGTCATGATTCGTCGTCTTTCTTATGGCTGATGACATCTCGTAACGCTTTGACAGATTACGTTTCGTTGCTAGTATTAAAATTTAATTGCAGTTATTGTATTTAAATATATTTACTAATTACTAAATCTTTTCTTGAATTTATGGTCATTAATAAATACTTAATTTTGATAATAATAATAATATGAATTTAAATTGTTTTGACATACAAAATTATTTGTGTACTCGAGCTATCGAACAGCCGACAAGTTCGCGGCCTACCACAATAGATGGCGCCACTAATCGCATTCGCGTATTAAATGTTAGCATTATGTATTTTTTTGTGAGATATAATAATATTGAAACGTTGTAAATTCCACAACGTTACATACCCCCCTTTTTACCGTAGGATTTTTGCTAAAGAAAATCCGCTGTCTAACTACTAACCTAATCCTTAACTAACGTTACCCTAGCTTTCCATCTTCAACCATGGCGCCTCAAAATTCAAAACCTTACATTCATCGCCATTCAAACCGGGCGGTGACACCTAACATTCATGTCCACGCTTCCTTACACACAGAGTAATTTGTTTACATGAATACAAAAACTCACGTTAATTAAAGTGTTGGTATTGTTATCGTTATTTGGTTTAAGTGAACAAGGTAATCCGACAGGGAACAGTATGATTTTGCAAGAATATTTAGATAGTATAGAAGATACACGGCTTAAGGCTTGTTTTGAGAGTCGCCAACCCGCTCCTGCAAAGGCTTATTTAAGGAGTTTGCAACCGCTCCTGCAAAGGCTTATTTAACGAGTTGCAATCCGCTCTGTATACTGATGGTGGAAGCCATCAGTACTGCGGAGAAGAAAATATATATGTGAAGGGCAATACCAAAATAAGGACTTCGGTTTAAGACCGAACAAGCGCACGGAACATGTATTTAGAGTACAGTTCCATGCTATCCAATGAACAGACGTCATGGATAAGCAAATAGTGGTTTAAGTTCCACTACCATAATAACCTAAGGGTAGCCCATAATATGAAGGGAATTCTGGGGTAGCCAGAATCCTGATAGACAACTGTTGAAACAATGTCAACAACCCGTTGCGAAAGGAAGGAAATTCTTGAAAATCACACTAAGGTGTTAATAGGTATTTATATAGTTGGGTAGCAACTGTATTGAAAAATATGTGACCATGTAGGTAATCACATTAAGTAAAAGTTTAATTAAGCCAACACTTGTAAGTAATCTATGCAAGAGAAATTGTTATGTATAACGTCGTATACTTACTAACAATATTTTTTTTAAAAAAATGTATAATTGATTTATAATTATTAAGATTCAAATTATCAACATTTATAATTTATACTTTATAGATTTAATCAACGACTTTCTCCTCCCCCGATAACATCTTGAGTGAAGGTAGGTTATGTTAAGGCGGCACCGATACCATAGCCGTGTCGTACGCCGAATAGAATAGTATTCTATTAAGTTTGACATAGTTATGATTTAATCAAACACTACAACCGAAAAAATAAATTAAAATTAAAAAAAAATTAACGACTAAAGTTCAAATCCGAAAACACAACGAATAATGTTTAGGATGTATGACCAACAATATCAACGGCCACTACGCAATAATAAAAAAAAATGAGGGTAGATTCACACCGTTATAAAAAAATTCCGTTGCGAAGAAAAAAATGTTATACGAACGTTAAGTTAAAACCGAATAAAATTGGTGAGTGTGCAAAGCTTACACAAGAAACACTTAAAATTAGTAAGTCGGTTTACTAACCTGCACTCCGTAACATTAAAAGCAAGTTTTTTTTTTTTTTACGTAAAAAAACAGTCCGTTAGAAAACGAATTTAAAAAAAATAATAAAAAAAACGTTTATGCAAATTAGTCAACCAAAAGCACTTACCATGTCCAAATACAAAATATGCCGTCATCACAATACTATTAATCG
Organism: Notodonta ziczac; assembly: GCA_918843915.1. Classification (NCBI taxonomy): domain Eukaryota; kingdom Metazoa; phylum Arthropoda; class Insecta; order Lepidoptera; family Notodontidae; genus Notodonta; species Notodonta ziczac. The sequence continues at coordinate 2,342,651 of OU974041.1, forward strand.
CTTCAGATGAACAGAACCCACACAGCTCAATACATTTACAAAGATAAAAAAAAAATTAAAAAATCAAAAATTCCTCAAAAATGCTCAAAATATGCTCAAAATTTCACTACCAAACCACTACAGTTGGGCGCCACTGTGACAATTTGTTTATTAGTTGGCTATATGACAAATATGTCACGGTGACTAGAGTAAGATGAGTGTGACAACTAAAATGTGTAAGGGACTAACGAAGTAGCCACCTACACCAAGAAAATAATTAATAAATTACTAATGACACCAACTGTATTAGAGCCCGGGGTAGCCGGGTACGGGGTGGCAAGTATAACTACTAGAAACGCAATTACACAAACGCAATTATTAATATTCGCTGCCACACAAGTAAAATCTCATCCAATCACTTTGACAAAATATTTATAGGCAAATATAAATTACAGTAGATAGAATTTTAATAATTACAATAGATGTATGTAATGTTGTATTGAAATTATATGTCACAAAAGTATGTACCCAATGTAGGTAGACGCTATTTAACAAAGTAAAATTTATATTTTGAGCATGGGCGTTGAGCCTAGTTAGTTACGGGTATTACAATTTACAAGATAACTAACTATGTTGAGAACTAAGGGTATAGAGTAATGGTAACTGAGGGTATTGATATCCGACGGTATTGATAGCTGTCGGTATTGTTAGCTGACGGTACTGATAGCTGTCGGTATTGTTAGCTGTGTTGGTTCTGTCCTTCCGAGACGGAGAACTCCCCTGCAGTTATGGACACGCGGCGCTCCGGGTGATCTCCGGGACTAGCCGTGGCGAACGAAGTCAGCGAGGTAGCTACGCGGCGCTCCGGGTGATCTCCGGTCGTCGCTGCGAAGGGTAGCTTGACGGGGTGTTCTGCAGCCAGGCGTCTGCCTCACGGGGTAGCCGATGAGTGGTGTGGCTGGAATGTCCATTATGCGGGGTTATGTAGGGTTCCTATATGTGCTGCGGTCTGCCCAATGCTCCCTGATGATGCCCACTGCAGGGGGTGGCGAAGTATTGCGAAAAAATAGCATTATAGCGGGCAGGCCGTAGCAGTAACATGAGTAGGGACACATGGGTAGTGCAAAAGAGCGAACACAGACGGTTAACACTATATAAGAAAAACTGATCATCCCTTGGCCGTTATAATTTATCGCCTGAGGGTAGCGTACAGCGTCATGAATTACCGTTACACAATTTGTCGATGAATTCGACATCCTTGCAGCGAATGGCGTGGTTGCAATGCTATGGCGGTGGTGATGGTGCATAAGCCAGGACGCCACGCTTAGTTGCGTTGGCAGTGCTAAAGCGAAGAAAGGAACACACAGAAATAGGTTATGCACACATCAGCTGATTCGCTGAAGGATGGGAAACAATCGCACAATAAAAAGCTTAATTCTAAATGCTATTGCAAACTCACCAGGTATAATTGTAGCAGGATAAAAACGAACTGTTGAGGCCACGGCGCGTTGCCGAAAAAGACCCGCAAAGTGGGGACGACCCCTTATATACTCGCGACCTCGTAAAAGTGAAAATTAACGGCTAATAAAATTTAATTATACGAGTCATGATTCGTCGTCTTTCTTATGGCTGATGACATCTCGTAACGCTTTGACAGATTACGTTTCGTTGCTAGTATTAAAATTTAATTGCAGTTATTGTATTTAAATATATTTACTAATTACTAAATCTTTTCTTGAATTTATGGTCATTAATAAATACTTAATTTTGATAATAATAATAATATGAATTTAAATTGTTTTGACATACAAAATTATTTGTGTACTCGAGCTATCGAACAGCCGACAAGTTCGCGGCCTACCACAATAGATGGCGCCACTAATCGCATTCGCGTATTAAATGTTAGCATTATGTATTTTTTGTGAGATATAATAATATTGAAACGTTGTAAATTCCACAACGTTACATGGTGCTACCCCGGTCGAACCAGTCCGTATAGAAGCTATAGTAATTTAGCTACAGCTTGACTCTACCACATCATCATCATCATCATCATCATCATCATCATCAGCCTATACTTGTCCACTACTGGACATAGGCCTCCCCTAATGAGCGCCATAGCGCCCGGTCAGCTTGCCGCATCCAGCATCAAAAATTAAGAATCTACCACCAAGAACTTTGAAAATATATTTTTACATCTTAATATATACAAGAGTACCGGTAAGCTTAGATACAAAATATTATTCTGCAGACCTCCAACTCCGCCTCCCGAGTCCCGGGAATATAATGGTAATGAATTATTTGAGTTGAGTTGCCGCCGGCTCGCGCGCTCCGCTCCCCTTAAGACAACGTCATAAGACGAAACTAAACAACCTGCCACGTGCTACAAAATGTAGATAAATTAATTTAACATCAGTCCCTATTCACACAGACATCGTGATATTGTCGAGCAGGTGTATACTGAGCGAAATTCTTAAATACACCGAGTCAAATGAAAGCTGCTACGTCGACGGAGGCAAAAACAACAATTTTTTTCGTTATTGTTTAGACTTAATAGGCGGTACATAGTTATACTAAGTTAGATTAATTTTCTCTGGTGTTAGATAGTTGAAACAATCGTGAAACAAACGAAACTGTGGGTGAAAGTATCGCGATTTTTTTTTCAAAACAATTCCTTCTGAGTTTTAATCTTAAAAATATTTTCTTATAAATTAAATATTTTAGTCCAATGGAGTCCAATGGAAGGCTATTAGGAATATAATGTGGTCAAATATCTGAAGGCAAAGCTAGTTCCGTTTCAGTTAGAAACTCGACATAGCGCATAGAAGCGAATACAAAGACAATAGCTATCAAGCTCCTTTACGACTTGCGATGCCTTTTATGACAAGCAATTGTACAATAAACAACGAAGGACTTAATGGGAATAAACATAAAACTATACTCCTTGCTTAGCGAGGTTGTATGGCTACATTAAGTTTGCAGGGATCATGGACTCGCCGTAATGTCCTTACAACTACACGTGGGTACATAAAACAAGGATAGTTACCATGATGGGATGGAGACACAAACAAATGGAGTTGTGTTGTGCTTTTATTGCGGGTAAGATTACGTTAAACAAACATAGTATTTGTGAGCTTGTGGTGAACTATTTTCATTTGTGTTTGTGTTATAAAAACTACTAAACGCAATTAATAAAATATCGCCACACAAATACTCTTTGTAAGTATATATCCCTTAAAACTCCGTCCATGAATTGGAGCGATCCCAGTAGCACTGAATAAGGGATAATTGCGATAGCATTTTCGTATTTTGGCGCCACGGAAATCGATCCAGCAACCTCCCGATGCAATGAGTCGAGTATCAAAAAACTCTCAGGTTAAGCGGTATCAATTTTCAATTCGAATAAAATAATGAACATACTACTAGGTAGCAGTGATAGCCGATTGGTTAAGCACGCGTTGGGGCTACCAGGTCTCGGGTTCAAACCCCGGCTCGAACCTCTGGATTTTTCGAAATCTATGTGCGAATCATAATTTCTATATGATTATCACTTGCTTACGGTGAAGGAAAAACATCGTGATGAAACCTGCATGTCTTAGAAGATTTAACCAATTTTCGAAAGACATGTGAAATCCGCCAACACGCGCTGGGCCAGCGTGGTGGATTATGGCCTGAATCCCCCTCGTGTTGAGGGGAGGCCCGTGCCCAGGAGTGGCACGTCAAAAGGGCTAAAATTATTATTATTTTACTACTAGGTAGGTACCTAATAAATGCTCTGTATAAATATACATTTTTTTATAATATTGATTTATCTTTTCATCCTGAAAGACCACGTAGGCGGTGCCGCGGTAAAAGCTAGGCAACTTATAACTTCTCGTAGCAACTGTATCAAAATCTAAAATATGACACTTTGCGCTCGAAGCCACTCAGATTAACGACACCCATTGAACAATGCACAGGAATTGAATGAAACAATTCCAATTTATCCGTCTCGAGCCCCGAAGTACCCGGCCGATGAAGCACAGCAGCTAATTGCGCAACTTTCCTAATTAACTTTGCGAAAATATGTTTTGCCGCCCTTTTTGCGCACGAGTAGTTTGCGATACGTTTCGTTGCCCGATAACAAAACGCAAACTCGTCCGAATCTTTATACTATTTATATAGTTCGTTCTTTTCACAAGGATTCTACTGACACTGGCATATGGGTTAATTTGCAATAATTCACACGTCTTGGTGAAATGAAGTTGATACACCTAACCCATTATTACAATGATCAACATATTTTAGTTTGTTATTATCAAAAAGGAAAGGGCTCTTTTGCTTGCACAAAGTTAATGTTTTATTATTATCATTATAATACTTATATTATGTTTTCGTTATGTTACATGGACCTCCCATAATGTTCTATAATAATGTTGCAATTAATCCTAGTCCTAAAACAGTTATTCCTTAGTACTATCTAATACTGGATTTCTAAAATACCACAGTAACTCTACCATTACCTTCCGTACTATATAGAGTTTATAGAAAGTTTATATAAGTTTGCTAGAAATTGCTAATCTCTAAGCTCTACGTGAAATATTTGTAAGAAAAATTGTTATTGCAAACAGTGGCCGATGAGGGCACTGTACAATTATTTTCCGAATTGAAACCCATGGTAGAACAACTGATACAGGAGCGGAAAAATACCAACTCTATTATTGGCCAGTTAACAAAAAAACCTTATCCAAAGAACCGACAATAGGTAGTCAACCTCGATTTTTGAATTCAAAAAAAGAACAAAGTTGCAAAATGGAATACACTTAAAAATTCGTAACAAAGTTTTGTTAGTTTAACAAAGTTTGACTTTGTGAAACCGGTCCTCCGAGCTTATTCATGCAGGCAAGCTTCTCAAAATGTTTAAATAAACCAATAAAACACTCGAAAATTCTAAAGTAACTTAATTTACTGGGGAGACAACACCAATGCTCTTCTTTCACACGAACATTTTTCTTATTATAATAACAAAATCTGGAAACATGCCTACGATGCGCCTGATCTTAAGCAGTTGTTGTAGCCTATTAGATGTTTGCAATACCGAAGCTATGGCTAGCACGTTGACGCCCTTAAGGGGTTGGACCACAAGATTTACATAGATAACGCAAATGTATGTACTTAGCGTGCCCGAAAACCCCGACCAAGCGTCGAGGTTGGTCGCCGATAACTTACAGTCCTCGCGACTACAGATATAAAAATATGAGTATGAGCGTGATAAGCACTCGAGGGCATTGTAGCGGGCGGAGGGGCATCAGCGGCATCGGTGTCTTTGAAGCGGTTTGGATTTACCGTCACTAATGACGTCACAGTAGGTGTTAAAAATTCGGCACGCTTGGTTTCAATACAAATCGTGATACGTGCGTCTATGTAAATATCTATGTAAATCTATATCTGTGGGTTGGACAGAGGGGGTTGGGGATATGGCTATCTCACTCATTGTACAAAATGCAGCTAATTTACGCTGATTTTATGTGAGACAGCGAGACTACGTCTGCCAAGTCTGCCTATACAGGCTGCACTACAGCTCATCATTAGCTGAAATAAAATGGCTACTAGCATTTAGATTGACTCTAGCTTACCTATACTTGATAGTAAGTATCACCATCTATTATTTGCATGCAAGTATGGTTTATCCTACTAATATTATAAATGTGAAAGTTTGTGAGTGTGGATGTATGTATGTATGTTTGTTACTCCTTCACGCAAAAACTACTGAACGGATTTGGATGAAATTTGGAACACAGATAGTTTATAACCGGGGTTAACACATAGGATACTTTTTATCCCGATAATCCCGAAATTTTTGTTACGTTAAATACGACGCGGACGAAGTCGGGGGGCACAGCTAGTTTATTATATTATTAATATTTATCCTTAATTTAATAATTACCTTGTGATAAAATTTAATATTGACTCTATGGTATGCTAGTTCAATTGTTTTAGTTTCACATTTGATACCGTACATAGGTACCAACATATTATTATTTATAGACGACACTATAATTCAACATCAATGTAATTCCCAAACATCACCCCCATTAAAATTATAAATTATGTTTTGTCAACCTCCATCAATCATGTCGTGTAACATCGTAATAATAAAATGATTACGTCCGATTTAGGTCACACGGTATTTAGTTTTGTACGAATAACTGCGGGTGCTATAAATTGTGTGTGTATAAGCTATAGTTAAGCATTGAATATATATACCAAACCCTTGATCACAATCTAGCGCTGTTCGATATTTTGCTTTATTATTTGCTAAAAATTTTACTGACCTGGCTGTGCTTTCAGGTTGTTAAAATGCGAGAGATGCCTTACACAGCCTTACAATCAACTACATATAGGCTAGGATATCTGCTTAACATCAGCAGGATCGTGTGCTTGCTTGCCAATTTTATTTATTACTAGCTGAACCCGCGACTTCGTCCGCGTGGAATTTCACTTTAAAAAGTCTTGTTTCACTTTAAAAAAAAGTTTATTTTTAAATAAAAGTAGCCTAAGTTACGTGAAAGTCCCGTCAAAATCGGTCCAGCCGTTTCGGAGATTACCCGGAACAAACATACAGACAGACAGACAGACAAAACATTTTCAAATCGATTTTTTGCTATAGGTGTCGTATGTACTTTCATATGCATTTAGTGAAAAGGTGTTATTTTGATATTACAAACAGACACGCCAATTTTATTTATTTGTATAGATTTAAAAAACTTGTCCCTGTTCGGTTGATCTGTACAATTCATAATTGCACATTGGTGAAATATAATTGTCGATTGTATTCATTACACATTAAGAGGCACTTGTGAATAATATAAGATCAAACGAACTTCTTGAAGTGAAGTTCGATCATTATTATATGAGTCGCTTCATTCGAAGATACAATTAACTAAGTAGTTTCCTTAACCTACAAGGCATATTCGCACGTTTAGAGAATCGATTATTCAATCGAATCTTTTTTTTTTTTTTTTTTTTGCAACACTATTCTACCGCCATTGTCCCGTCCGACTATGGCTTCGATCATTATTTTAGAGATAGGATAATAAAAATTTTCTTAAGTAGGGTTCGGGTGGGCGGGAACCTTGTATCTTCGAATGAAGCGACTCATATAATAATGATCGAACTTCACTTCAAGAAGTTCGTTTGATCTTATATTATATTACGTCGCTTCATTCTTCAGATACAATTAACTAAGTAGATGTTTAGAGATTAATTTTTTGTCAATAAATTATGAAAAAAATGCGCTTAGAAAATCTTTTATTAACAAAATAATAATTGAGTACAACTTATTTTAGCTTTTCTTCACTAATGATTTATTATTAGACATTTTTATCGTACAATTAATAATTAGTAATGGCACACACAGAACGCGCAAAAAACCCTTCGTCTACCACTGGACGGTTATAGAATTTTGCGAACGCGACAGATGAGCTGGACCAGCCAGCTGTTTTCCTGATGGTGTCAATACAGACTCCGGCGGAGGCCGCCGCCGAGGTGGAGGCGTGACGCGTGCTATGCGCACTGAACACTGTAACGTCGACGCCGCTTTCCGCCAGAGTCTGCTTGATCCATCTGCTGATAGTCTGTGAAGATGCTTTTCTGAATGGTTTTTTGTGAGTTAACAAGAGATTGTCTATACCTTCGGGTCGTAACTGTGAAGTTGTTAGAAGATAATCATCAAGAGTCCTCGCTGGACATATGTTTGGGTTTTCTACAAAATATGGTAAAAACAGTACCGGTTGCTCCCGATTAGCCGCCGAAGTTTTTATCATGTCAGATATTAGAATCTTCACGCCTGTCGGGGATCGATGTATATTTGAGATTCTAATGAGAGAGAGGGTTTGTACGCGGTGAGATGTACAAAGTGCAAGTAAAATTGTCATTTTTTTTGTAAGTTTAACTAGATCTATGTCACTATTAGGGTACCATTCCGACACGTAATCCAACACGGATTTTGGGTCCCATGTGGAAGTATATTTGGGGCATGTTGGCTTCTTTCTATAAATACCTTTCAATAGACGTTTGATTCGTTCGTCTGACCCTACGTTATTCCCGAGGAGTAATGATAGGGCAGATCGATGGCTGTTTATGGCACCGTATGATGCTCCCTTACTAAAGGAGTCTACAAGAAAGGCTATTACCGATGATATTGAAGCTTCGAAGGTATTTACGTTATTTTCATGGCAAAAGTGCCACCACGATTTATACGTAACAAAATATTGTTTCAAAGTACTTTCCGAGATAGAAGCCAACATCAGCTCTAGTGCTATATCCGGGGTGTCTAGTCTGGTAAATGCTGTCCTGAGAGCTTCGCGGCTGCCAGGGTAAGGCTGCTGTGAAGTCGGTGACGTGACCTGTAATGTGAACGCAAGAGGTTCTCATGAGGTTCAAAGAAAATAAGACGTGACACAAGCATCTTTTTAAGTAGAGGAAACCAAGCTTGTCCAGGCCAGTATGGGAAAACAAGAATCCCCGTAGCCTTATCGGTAATAATTTTTCTTAAGCATTTTAAGATCACCGCAAATGGTGGAAATGCATAGAAATAGCTAGCGTGCCACGTTACTGTGAAAGCATCAACTGCAATTGCCTCGGGGTCCGGTCTCCACGAAATGTACTGACTACACTTCGCATTGGTGCGAGAAGCGAAAAGATCAATATTCGGTTCTCCGAAAGTTTGCACTATCTTTTGGAATGCCCAGTCAGATAGTTCCCACTCCGTGTCAACATTTGTTTTCCGCGATTCTTCGTCGGCTTCGAAATTGTCATGCGTGTTTATATACGATGCAAATAGTGAAATGTTTCGCTTTTCGCACCACTGCCAAATATTTTTTGCCAAATCATTTAAATGTGGAAACCTAATTCCCCCCATACGGTTTATGTAACATATAGCAGTTGTATTGTCTACGCGAAGTAAAATAGAACAATTGGAATGTGATTTTGCAAAGCATTTCAAACCTAGGAAAATAGCTAATAACTCTAAGTAATTGATGTGGAAGGATAATTCGTCCTCTTTCCACCCACCGTTTGCACGTTTACCGTTACAAACAGCGCCCCAACCAGTTCTGGACGCGTCAGTGTATAACTCCAAACTAAATTGTTTGTCTGGTCTTAAAACGTTATTAATCGACATAATGTTGTGTTCCCACCATTGTAAGTCGGGTAAGATGAAATCCGAAAGGTTTATCTTTGCCTCAAAATCCCCGTCGTATTTTTTAAGGGCTAAATATTTCTGGCGCTCAAGGTCTTTGGTGTACAACCAACCATATTTTATTGCTGGACAGGCCGCTGTCAGCACTCCAATCAATCGTGATAATTCTCTAATAGAACATTTGGGAAGATTAGAAAACTTTCTCACTAACTGCATAACGCATTCCCGTTTTTCATCCGGTAAGCTAAGTGACATGTTAACTGTATTATAAATGAAACCTAGGAACTTGCAAATCTGTCTAGGTTCCAAGTTACTTTTCTCAAAATTAATAATAAAGCCAAGACATTTAAGCAATGATATTGTGCTGTTGACATTGTTGCGACATTCGTCGTAAGTATCGCCTATACACAAAATATCGTCGAGATATATTACTGATCTATAGCCTATATGGCGTAAATAATTTATAACCTCTCTCATCAGTTTTGTGAAAACCCAAGGGGCAACGGACAAACCATAGGGCATTGCATTGAACTCGTATGTTTGATCAAACACAAAGCGTAAGTATTTACGATGTTTTTTCATAATAGGTACTAAAAAATATGCCTCTTTTAGATCTATGTTAGCCATGAAACCTGCTCTAGGTACGAGTCTAGCTGCTGTTCTATGGTCCTCCATTTTAAAATGGGGGGTAGAAATAAATTTATTTAAAGCTTTTAAATTTAAAATAAATCTTTGGCCTCCATTGGGCTTGGGAGCTAAAAATATTGTAGATACAAAATCATTTTTGGATCTATGACATGGGGATACGGCACCAAGTACTAACAATTTTTTAATTGATAGCAACATGTCTGGTTGGTCTATGACAGATACCGGATTACGTGGAGTAGTGATTTGTCGTACTTGCTTACAAAACGGTATGGAAAACCCTTGCGAAATCCACCTAAGTACTTCAGAATTACTAGTAATTCTAAGCCAGCAGTTGTAAAATAACTGAATTCTTCCAGCGTGTACCTCTACTGTTGTTGACTTGTCGCACGCTGTTTGCTCGGGCCCGACTGCTTCTGCTGAGTGGCGCCAAAGGTCGGAGCTCTCCCCCGTCCGGCTGGAGCATTCCTTTTCTGCCCCCCTCTCCCCCCCCCCTGTTTGACGAGAAGCGAGGAGGAGGGCCCATCCAGTTTCCCTGGGGGCGTGATCGGCTCGTAGACGGTTGGTAAGACGGGGTCGTCGCCTTCGGGTTTGGGGCAGGCTTCCTGATTTGTAAGCCATGTTTTTCAATGACTTTCGTGGCCTTTATTTTTTCTGAGAGTTTACTCCCGAAAAGCATTTCATCTCGATCTATGTCCTGCATAATATTTAAAAAAGACTTGTCTAATCCCGGGGTGACGAATTTCTTTCTCGCCTCCGTTTCTACATAGTGCAGATCGCACAACAGTCTGCAACTGTCACTCAAATATCGGACCGCTTGAAGCCTGTCTTTACCGTCATCCAGAAGCAACTCCAAACCCTTGTTCAGAGCCGCTATCCCTAGTCCTAGCTGCTGTTGCACGCTTTCCACTCTTTTATCCCGAGTTCGGGTGCCTTCCGCCACGGCGGCCGAAATTTCGGGATTAAGTTTGGGGGCTTGTAATAACGAACAATTTTCCGGTATCAAATATTTTTTTTGTAAGCTTTTCTTTTGCATCCTTATTTAATCCTTTCTTAAGTATAGGCAACCAAAGTCCAGATAATTTTTCGTGTATCTTTGGTCCAAACTTGGGTGATTCTTCGATAGTTTCACCTAATGCGCTTACAATATCCGGATCCAACTCGGGTACCGGTACCGGATCCTGACCACCATCGGACTTATTAACCTCTGGCGTATCTTGAACAAAATCCACCGGATCTATAAGTTCTGCCTCTAGAACGACGTCGTCCACTTGTTCGTTGACTAAAAGAAAAAAATAGCATAATGAACTTTTGCGGGTAGGTAAAAAAATAAGTGACAACATTAAAAATGTTGGCCCAATATTTATGCAATTTTTCGATAATAAAGTCATGGATTGCCATCGTGAAGATACGCGATCCTCCTCCAGGCGTTAACAATTTATTCCCTCGAATAAATAATGAAAACATCGTCAGCTAGACGACTACATAATACCTTCGTGTTAACACGCGGTTAACCTCTTGGTATGGAAAATCACCTTCGTGATGACACACGGTCAACCTCTAGGCGTAATATTCAGGACAATATAGGTAGGCACTGTATACATTTTAATGAGATTTCAGACGTGATAGGTAGATATTAAAAATACTAACCTGAACTTGTATCGGAGTCTTCCGATGTCGAATAAAGAATCCGTCTGTATCGGCGCTGGCCCTCTTGAATTTTACGGATTTTCCGTTTATAACGTTTAATTATTTTCTCATTATTTCTTTTCGGCATATTTATATTCAATTTCAATAAATAATAATCTTTTAATTATTTTAAATTTTTAGGCACGTGCGAACGCTGCCTCGCACAGATAAAGAATGATCGAAGCCATAGTCGGACGGGACAATGGCGGTAGAATAGTGTTGCAAAAAAAAAAAAAAAAAAAAGATTCGATTGAATAATCGATTCTCTAAACGTGCGAATATGCCTTGTAGGTTAAGGAAACTACTTAGTTAATTGTATCTGAAGAATGAAGCGACGTAATATAATTTTAATTGGATGTTACGCCCTAATTTATGTTTCCATTTAATTGGACTGTGACTATAATGACCGGTATCATACATAAATTTCCTGATTTACGGAGCAAATGTTCTTTGTGCACAGAAAATTATTATTGTTTTCTTGTTTCCTTTCTTATTTGTCAGCAATTTATAAGAGCGTGTTTCCTTTACATACTAAAAAATAGTAAGTAATTAGCTCTTTTATTGTGCCTGTCATGGATTCAGGCCATGATCCAACACGATGGTTCAGTGCGGGTTAAGATGCCTTTCGAAAATTGGTTGGACTTTCTAGGACATGGGTTTCCTCACGATATTTCCCTTCATAATTTTCTTTAAAAAAAGTTATTTTAATTGTTTATTTCAACGATATATTTTGAATACTAAACGCTCGTCAAGTATTCAAAATTTAACATAGCATACCTTCACAGGTTACCCCTTTACGAAACTAAGGGGATTCCACGAGGCGATTACAAAGTAGCGACGCATCAATCAACGTAAGTAATCGTAAAACTTTAAATTCCCGAGTTAGTTCACCTAAGGGCGCGTTTACCTTGGAACTTTTCAATTACTCGTCGAGAATATTTGTCCAATTTGTTAACCTACGTTAGCGGTTGAGGGCACGTGAAATTGAATCACAAGTTTTAATTGTGTGCTCGGAAACCGGGATGCTGCATGTTATTTTTGTTAAGAGTAATGTTGAGTAAGATTTACCCACTATACACTGACAAAATAAATGAAAAATAAATTATTTTTGTAGGTGCTAGTATTTATACTAAACGCTTTGTAAATATAGCAAATAAATATAGCATGAATACGGTGGATTACATAAATCTTTGCTGTTATAAAATAAAACGTTTAGTAAAAATACTTAAACTACAAAAAGCATTTAATTCAAATAATTTAACTGTAAATGCGATAATAAAAGTTAGGAATTAACTATTACAATATACTATACTAGCGGCCCGCCCCGGCTTCGCACGGGTACATTGCGGTTACATTATTCGAGTTTTAGTAAGATCCCTAATTTTTTTGAAAATATATTATAGCCTATGTCACCCGGGGATAGTGTAGCTTCCCAACAGTGAAATAATTTTTCAAATCGGTACAGTAGTTTCGGAGCCTATTCATTACAATCAAACAAACAAAGTTTTCCTCTTTATAATATTATATATAGTATGATAATTACGTTTAAGGCTCTTTTGGCATAGCAATAGATACCTCTATCGCTTGCTACTAAACTTCACCCATTCGTACCGTGCAAAAGAGAATAGTGTGGGCAGAGAGTAAGGATGCCCTACTTGACCTGAGCGGCCTGGTTGGGCTAGGATAACTTCAATTTTCTCAACTGATTCCAATGCGGTGATCCTATTGGTCGAAACGAGGGGCCCGCTAGCACAGCTAGTCCGCTCGGAATACTTGCGTGGGCTCCCTAATACTACTTGATACTTAGAAGAGCCTCGTTCATAATTCCCACACACATCATCATTATTAGAGTAACATAAAACAATTATAATCACACACAAGGTGGTTTTAACATTTAACAAACGGCAGTATTAATAAAAACTAATGTTTATTTTCAACTTCATCCTGCGTAATTACCATAGAGTGAGCGCATCGGGAACATCTTAGAATTTATTTCTCGTTGCTTTCCTTGGAACGGTTACAACTAAGCGTGTTCCACTTGAACTCGAGAAGAGTTCAAACACCAATTAAAACATAGCTTTGTAAGAGGAGCGCCCACATTAATATTATTAAATTTATTCTCTGAAAGGTACGCCTCAGCAAAATTCCAGTTTCAGGTTGAAACACTGAGAGAGTTCTACCAAAACAACCTAATGATTCCTCATTTCCCGACTCGGAATCGAATCCGAAACCTCTCGATCGACCTTACATAATGCAATCTTTACTACTTATCTTCAGGGGAAAGCAAAAAAAAAACATTAATTCGTTTGGTGGCCACAGTTCAATATCGACCGAATAACAAAAGACAATAAATTGTGCGTGGAACGCAAACAAGACATAATAGTACACTACGCCTGGTAAAATGCTAAATTTGATGAGTTCAGATTCTTATTGTCTGATGTTCAAACTGGATTTCTACGAGACTAATTTCAATAACTAATAATTATACATATATGTAAAATTATATCTTCCATTTGCTATTTTATGACATTTCCAACCTATTCTATTAGGTTGTTAAAGAATATTCAAGGTGCCTAATTTATCATAATATTGAGGAAATTGTAGTAAATTACAATTTTGAATTCATGTCGATACGGCATAATATGCATTAAAATAAATGGTTATTATATTATAATATATTGTTATTGTTAGACTAACACATTGTACATTAAGCGAAATATATATTATATTAAAATAAAATTGTAATAATCAATGTGTATTGAATAGAAAACAAAACGACCGCTCGTCTAATAATAACAAAGAAGTTTTATAAATTCAAAAGTTCGTCCACAGATAATAATATTCGAACCGAAAATAGCGAAGCGAATTGTACGCTTTGTTACATCAGATAAGGCGACGAGAAGTTTTGAGTCGAATTTCCTTTTCTATCGGTACGGTAGAAGTGGCGGAGATCGAAATAGATATCTCGTGAAATGCAAGTGTGACGCAGAACGGTAGAGTTGCTACTCCTTTTATTATCTAGTTCACCTTTGTTATCTTCATTGTTATTGAGTACCAAGTGTACCGACTCTACATTTATTTGTTGGTATAAATATCGTGGTTTTTATAGAGATTTGGGAATGAGATACAAGAGTGCGTCGGCGAATGGATGAAGCGTGAACATTTCTCTACCATTCATTTCTTGTCTAGATAATTCTCAGAAAGGTTTCGTTGGATTACTTGGGATATTATTGGGAGATAGGAGCCGAAATGTTACAGTTCCTTCTATCACCCATTACAAAAATAATAATAATAGAAGTGAGTGACAGATGATACCAATGTGAGAGAGATAAAGGAAGATGACGGAAGTTATATTTGAGCTGTGAGGACAGTCGTGTACCGATGTAATAAAGACGATTAGAAGAAAATAATCTGTTTGATTGATTCCTCACAAATAACAAATTACCTACCAATCTACAAACTCGATTCGCTCGACAAATTTTTAACCCCTTGAGTGTCACCTACATAGGTGTATAAGATTTGAATGCCTCAAGTATCGCGTTCCCCTACGGATGGGTATAAGACGTGAGTGGCAATTGGTTGTTCATTTGACGTTTAGTAACAAGTCAACGATAATAGGGTTTCATAGATCAATTATGTCAAAGTCTATCTGTTTGAGTATCGATTCTTGTAAACGGTTCGAAAAAAAGAAACGGAAAAAAAATTAATACTTCCGAAATATTACGACACTTGGGGAAGAGGGCGCTCGGAGATAGGAATCATTGGAAAGGTTAAGAATACGAGTAAAGCCATTCCAATTTCAAAATGTCGTATTTGTTTATACTGCTACGTATAGAGACTCAGATCGTGACAGTCGGTATCAGTCAAATTCCCCAACCAGGGTGTTCGGCTGAGTAGACGCATTAGGGGATGGCCGTGCGTGCTCGGCACGTTCCAACGACACCTCTACGTGACGGAGAGTCCCCAAGTGAATAGCTGTCTCAAATAAAATCCCGTTTTTCCACGGGAAATCTCGTATTGTCAACTGCATATAAAGACATTTCTAATAATGTTCGGGTTATCCGTTGACGAGAAAAAAATTACAATTTGGTTTTGTCGGGTTTTGTTTGAATTGTGTTGCTGTTGAAATGAGACTCGTTTGTCGTACTTTCTAAAGAGCATTAGAAGACAAAACCTTTTTATTAAAGATTAAGATGGCTAACTTCTATATAATCGATAACATATAATATATAATCGATAATATATAAAATATATAATCGATAATTATCGTATTTAGACACAATTTGTTATCTGTTTTGAACGACTGTCAACTGAATATAGGCAAAGGCTACTCAAATTGATGTCTCACCGTGCGTCGTTCTGTTGTTTTTAATTCATTATGTACTCAATATTATACAGGTATAGGTCAAACATTTTGTAATTTTTAAACATTTACATTTTATTTGTAACTGTGCTTATTATCGCACTAAATGAAAAAAATGTATGATAGAAAAGAAAATACTTAATTAAAACAAAATTATATTTACATTGTATAATTAATTATTAGTAAATCATAACAGTACTTATTTATGGTCTCAAATTTGAACTGATGCGTTCGATTATATTTCGCGATTCGTAATGTATGTGTTGGCACAATATTAATACAAACATAGGTATATTTCAGGCAAAGAAAATCCACACCAGATATGTATTTCCCGGAGCGCTCCGTAGCCATGCCTGTCACTTGCAAATCATTTTGCATTTCCCTGCCACAGAACGCAATATGTACTTACATCGATACTAAAAAATGTGCAATCCTGGATGCGCCATTTGAGGATTCACTTATTTTGAGCAGACTGTAATATACTGCGATATACTTTTTATCATAAAGGCCATAATTCCCCAAAGCACAAAGGGAGTCATTATTATTATTGCTCTAATCAAAACAAAAGTATCAAAATTGAGGCCTACTTAATCAATGTTAACGCATCCTACGGACTTAGATATATTATAACTAGGATTTCTTATTCAACCGTTTAAGAACTGGCACTGTACCTATTAGTGCCCTGCGGTGCACTCACCTTCCGTCAATTGATCATTTAATTTGATTGATTTAAATTAAATAAAACCATAGATTACGGCCAAGGACAGGCGATACAAAATGTTAATAATGGTAGAGTACAAATCGAGCGCGCTTTATAAATTCGTTTTCCATATTATGCAGAAAACCGCAAGCTATTAAAAAAAATTGAAGGTGAAACGACACGTACGAAATTAAAAATAACTTATTTATCTATACAAATAAATAAAATTGGAGTCTCTGTTTGTAATATCAAAATAACAACATTTATCTAAATGCATATGAAAGTACATACGACACCTATAACAAAAACGCGATTTAATTTTTTTTGTCTGTCTGTCCGTCTGTCTGTCTGTCTGTCTGTCTGTCTGTGTGTTTGTTCTGGGTAATCTCCGACGGCTGCACCGATTTTGACGGGGCTTTCACTGGCAGATAGCTAATGTTATAAGGAGTAACTTAGGCTACTTTAATTTTAGAAAAACAATTAGGGTTCCGCGTAAAAATATAAAAACACATAAAATCAAAGAGTATCTCCGAAACGGTTGGACCGATTTTGACGGGACTTTCACTGGTAGATAGTTGATGTTATAAGCAGTAACTTAGGCTACTTTTATTAAAAAAAAATCAATTTTAAAAATGTGTCCTGTCGCGCGGGCTCAGTACGCGGGAGCGGGCTTTTTTGTTAAGTTAAATTCCAAATTCCACGCGGACGAAGTCGCGGGCTGAGCTAGTACATACATATTATATTATACAAACAAATAAAATAGGAGTGTCTGTTTGTAATATCAAAATATATTCTATTCAGTAAATGCATATTATGAACGTACTACGGTACTTTTAACAAAACCGCGATTTAATTACGTTTTTTGTCTGTCTGTCTGTCTATGTGTTTGTTCCGGGTAATCTCCGAAACGGCTGGACCGATTTCGACGGGACTTTCACTGGCAGATATCTGATTTTATAAGGAGTAACTTAGGCAACTGTAATTTTAGAAAGACAATTAGGGTTCCGCGTAAAAAAATAAAAATAGATGAAATCCAAGAGTATCTCCTAAACGACTGGACCGATTTTGACGGGATTTTCACTGGCAGATAGTTAATGTTATAAGCAGAAAATTACGCTACTTTTATTTAAGAACACTAAAACAAAAAAAATCTTAAATTCCGTCTGTCGCGCGGGCTCAGCTATATAAAACACTAAACATCGACTCGCAAATGTTAAATTAAATTTATGTTAGGTTAAATTCCACGCGAATGAAGTCACGGGCACAGCTACGCTTTATATATTACTGCAATACCAAAGGGTTTTCTCGCAACTATTCTTGATTCCTTTATGTCTCTGGAACTAGCACATCCCGCGCATCCTCTTTCTAACTCTTATTTGCTTTCACTGCAGACACATACACTGCATTTGATATACAAACAGACAGCTCGAATGGTGATTAAAAGCGCAGTTATTTTATACGTTTTTCTTATGGGTTTGTACCAGATTAGGTTTCCACAAATTTTAAAATAGTTCCGTCGAAGGATTCTAGCATGTGGGTTTTTAATCTAATTACGGGAGCAAGAGAGGCTTCTGTAAATTTTTTTAGTCTTTTATTTACGCGATACTTAGTATCACAGTATTTAGCCTAGATGAATCAAACTCGGGATGTACTCTTGCATTCTTCTTAATATCAAACAGTCAATAATTAGTAGGTACCAACTTCATTTGTTATAATATAATTTAACAACCTCCATATGGATCCTTAAAACATCACATTTTTTCTACTAGGTTCGATTAGTCTGACCTAGGTACTTATTTTAAGGTCAGATAGGCACTTATTTTAAGGTCGCACAGACAAAATAAGCTGATAATGTTTTAAAGTTTGCAGCCTAGCAGAAGTATTTTATCCGAGGCGTAGTTGGTTAATGATTCAGCTAGCGAATCATTATTGAAAAAAATACATATAGGGGCTCCATTATAATAGGTACCTAAACTAAGCGCGCCAACATAAAATATACCTACCTATAAAATATATTTGATGAGAAATATAAAAATACTGGTGGTAAGATATACCCAAAACTCACTGTATTTTTTTACCTATCAATATTTATTTATTTTTATTATAAGTGTTTTAAATCAAAAACACGAAATGAGAAAGCAAACATTTACGTTGAAACAGTCTGATAATAAATATTCTGATAAACAAAATTGTAATCTCCGTGAATCTCAAACATTTTTCGTTTGTTAGATAATGAAAAATGAAATGGGAGAGATTAATTGACGTGAAATTAAAACAGTCGGGATTTAATCTTAAAGTGTTGTTAAATGTCGAAGAATTTTTTTGTACTTCCAAACAAATTAGTTGAGTTTTCATGATTAACGGAAGTTGAATCTCATAAAATGTTTTCTTGAGAAAATAAAATGTTATTTTTGCACATCAAAATCTGACGTGATGAACCTTTGTTGAACCAAAATAAAACCATCCCATTTAGCTTTTGATCTTTTTCACAACAGAGAAACTTGAGCTGTCATTACAAAAATCATTGTCTTATTTACTGGTAAAATTCGTTTATTGCTCAAACAGTCCCTTAGTGTTTTGGCGAAATTAGAACGTGGATCCAGCATCGTACTGGTTCATTTCCATAAGCGGTATTGACTACGTAACATAAGATCAAGGAGCGAAAATCTCTGCCGAAAACCATCTTACGGTCTCGACGTGATCGGATTTACGTAGTTCGGGTTTATTCTGGCATCTATGTAAATATCGAGTTTTTCGTACCGAATAGTATTAAGTGTAAAGACTGCGGGATGATTGATACGGCACGGTTGTGTTCCCAGATGATTTATGGGATTGCTGTCTTGTGAGAACGTTGGGTATGTAAATGTTTTGAATCGCAAGTTTTGTTTGGAATGAAATTTATTGCGGAACTGTTAGCTTGGAAAGATAAAAGATATTCACTAGTTGATAACGTAACGTAAGATGATTGCAGTATATGCTCTTATATTTGTACCCGCCGAAAACTACTATTGGTCCAGTGTGACTGCACTGGAGTGCATCTTCGCCTATACATATACGCCATCTAGTTGATTTTTAAATAACTTTTTCAAAGTGGACGTTACAAAGTTACGTATCTAAATATATATAACTCAAAGGTGACTGACTGACTGACAGACATAGTGATCTATCAACGCACAGCCCAAACCACTGGACGGATCGGGCTGAAATTTGGCATGCAGGTAGATGTTATGACATAGGCATCCGCTAAGAAAGGATTTTGACAGCTAGTAACGTACAATTTTTCAAACGTGACGATTTTGTCTATTCATTTCCTACCGCAAGGCACGTAAAAGACCTTTGTTCCGAAAGTATAAGTGTGATGGTGTATCATGGACAAATTGTATAAGCTTAATATTTGGTCCATAGTCTGTAGTTTCCTGATACACGATTTTTTTTATTATGATCACAGCCGCAAATGTACTAATTGATTTTTATTAACTCCCCAAGAATTGACAAAATACGATCGTATCCCGTAATTATGATGAACTAGCTGTGCCCGCGACTTCGTCCGCGTGGAATTTAATTGTCAAAGTTTCATACAAACTTTCATCCCCTATTTTATCCCCGTGGGGGTAGAATTAATCAAAATCCTTTCTTAGCGGATGCCTACGCCGTAACATCTACCTGCATGCCAAATTTCAGCCCGATCCGTCCAGTGGTTTGGGCTGTGCGTTGATATATCACTATGTCAGTCAGTCAGTCAGTCGGTCACCTTTGAGTTATATATATAGATGAAAACCCGGCTTCGCTCGGGTGAAATGTGACTCATAATACACAATCTTTTACAAAACTTAGGTAGATATTTTTGTAGTTATCGGTTTTCAAGGAATATTAGGCAAGGCATAGATTCGTATAGCATTGTCCATTGAAATGAATACGAAAAAAAGTCGCCAAGTGCCATGTCGAGCTATGCACAATGAAGGGTTTCGATTCATTGAAGGTAATCTGTTTAAAATTTCACCCCAGGTTGAAATAGATACTAAAGTTGTATACATACTGCTACCGACATCTATCGACACCATTAAATACTAAGAAATAGACTAATGAACATAAAACATACATTTATTGCTGTTATTTAATAAGAGTTTATTAACAATTTATCCAATTTCGTCAGCATAATCTTATTCATATTTTTGCAACATAAAAATGTAAGAAGTGTCGATATTTTTTTCGTAAAAAATCTTACCCACTGTTGTTTATAGACTACTACCGACATCTATCCACGTGCATGAACACTTCAGAAATACACGTATTAACACAAAATATAAATTTATTGCTGTTTTTTCATTGAAATTGGTGAACAATGTATCCATTTTCGACTGCATAATCTTATTAATGTTCTTGCAATAGAAAAATGTAAGAAGTGTCGGAATTCATTACGGAATTTTGATTTAATCTTTAATAGTTAAAAATCTCGCAAACGGAATTTTTGATGATAAAATGTTGTATGAAAACATCATTTTATTTGAAAAGACCTTTTCAACGTCACCCCACATGATTGGGTAACTAAAAAAAAAAAATGCCCCTTTTTCGATGTTCGGGGAGGTACCTCAAAAAAAGTAATTTTGCTACATTTTATATTTTTGAAAGTGAGATCTACTCTTAAAGTATTTTTGTACCGAATTACATCAACATCCGTCCGAAACTGTAGAAGTTATGACCCTGTGACTGACGGGTTGGGACAGACAGACGGACGGACGGACGGACGGACTGACTGGATGATCTTATAAGGGTTCCTCGTAGGGACTACGGAACCCTAAAAACATGAAGACTGAATTTGTTTGTTCTGAAAGCTCAATCTTCTTCTTCTTTCTTAAAAAATATGGCCCACCCAGTTTAATAGATATTTCGAATAAAGACTCATTTACACATTGAGAACACTGACACTAACTGACAGGGATTCGTTCATAGAAAATATAGCGGTACTGTGCCAAACTTGACGGAACGGCCAATATGGCTAAACGAAATATTGTATTTTGCACCGTTAGAATTTAACAAAATACTCGACAATCCGAATTTTGCCGATATATGTTGTCGACTCGAAATCATTATTTTTTCATGTTTTATTATTCTGGTAAGGTTTCAATCGAGTCTACCGTACCCCTGAACGGAATTATTAATATAGAAGTCGAATCAACAGCCTGACAAATAAGTTTCAAGCTTCTAGCTCTAAAATGAGATACTTCCATACAACTTTTCATCCCCCCTTTCAACCCCTTAAAACTCTTTTTTCGCATTAAAAAGTAGCCTATGTCCTTCCTCAGGCTCTAGACTATCTGTGTATAAAATTTCATTGAAATCGGTTCAGTAGTTTTGGCGTGAAAGAGCGACAGACAGACAGACAGAGTTACTTTCGCATTTATAATATTAGTAAGGATGATGAAGCCCTCCGAGTTCCGCCGTGCAGATAACGTGCAGCAATTAATCAACTTCATTAAACTCCTGCCTAAGTAAATAGGGGTCTAGTTCACTCACAAAAAACACACTCAAATTTTGAATGGAGACAAAATATCATCACTTGAATAAAACTGAGGTTCTACTCTTAGCAACGATAATCGATATATCGTAATATTCGTATTGTAGAATCCTACTCTAAATTCCATATTTTTGCCGTTGTATCGATTACTGAACGGACAATACAAAATTATCGTTCGTTCCGACGATATACGACGGCAAAAAAAGATGGAATTTAGAGTATGATTCGACAATACGAACAATACCAATGTCACGATATATGTATTATTATCGTTGCTAAGAGCCCCTGTATTAAGTACTTACACGAGCTTTTAAGCATCGATTGTCACAATCCAATAATCCAATATGTTGAAATTTATATTCAAACTAGCTGAGCCCGCGACTTCGTCCGCGTGGAATTTAACTTAACCGCTCCCGCTCCCGCGTTGTGAGCCCGCGCGACAGGACCCTTTATTTTATTTATTTTCTAAAATAAAAGTAGCCTAAGTTACTGCTTATAACATCAGCTACCTGGCAGTGAAAGTCCCGTCAGAATCGATCCTACCGTTTCTTAGATACTGTTTGATTTCATGTGTTTTTATTTTTTTACGCGGAACCCTAATTGTTTTTCTTAAATTAAAGTAGCCTATGTTACTCCCTATAACATCAGCTATCTGCCAGTGAAAGTCCCGTCAAAATCGGTCCAGCCGTTTCGGATATTACCCGGAACAAACACACAGACAGACAGACAGACAGATAGACAGACAGACAGACAAAAAAAAATATTGCGTTTTTGCTATAAGTGTCGTTTTTACTTTCATATGCATTTAGTGAAAAGGTTTTTTTTTGATATTACAAACAGACACTCCAATTTTATTTATGTGTATAGAAGATTTCGATGACCGCTTGGCGCAGTGGTTCGAGCCTAGGCCGTTCGACTCACTGCACATGGTGGTTGCAGGTTCGATTCTCGCCGGGGCAAATTTCGGAAATTGCAATTTCATAATTAACCCAGGTCTAGGTGTCACTGGAATCGCGCCCAGTCCATTGTACGGTACCCATAGTACAAGCGTTCCTTAGTTTGGGACCATACAGTTGGTGTGTTCGTCTGGCGATATTTATTATTATTATTATTTCATCCTGATCTCCGGTATTACGGCTTGCAACTTTACTTTAACGCTTTAATATATATTTGCATTAAAATAGCCAGCCCCATCTGTTATAGTATTAAAGCGAAGTGATGAAAGCACAGTTATTTCTATTAGCCCGAAACACGCAACGGTGAACTGTTTTAATCTTAGTGCTTAGCATAAATTACTCATGCAAAATAAATAATTTATGATATAACAAATATTGCGACACGTTTGTACAACAATATCCTGCTTAGTCCGTGAATTTTGCTCAACCGAATTCATGTCACGCTACAGTATACACCCTTGAATATTCATGGCATTCATATCAACATTTTACTCACAGACAGAATTAGAAATACGTGTTCGTATAAACAGCTTTTATCTACAATTTACTCCTTCCTACAGGTTTGTTTTTGAAATACGAAAACATAATAACAACTCTCCAACAGATATACAATTCTCTTGTTGTTATGTCCAGACACTTGTACACTTGAAGAACTTTATTATAGCCGCTCTGACAACGCAAAAGAGAGTTCACAGCGAGTAATTCAATTTTGCCCACGACGATAGTAGGAGAACAATGTTACAGCCCCAAAATTACTGTAGAACTATAAACATAGAGCTATATATATCCATCGATTTAATATCCCTTCAAAATGAGTACACGACCCCAAACATTATAGGTAGTAGCTGTCATAACGGACGGACACAAATGCACAGGCCCACAGCCTAGTCTATTGCAGCAGATGAAATGAAAAGCGTACAATACGCTGTGTTGTGGTGAATGAGAAACAAAAGAAAATCTACTCGGATTCCCGTCCAGTGTGCATTGTTGACGATCAAACACGTTATATGGCAGAACTTTTTTAAGAAACACTATGATGTAACTAGAGTGACCATCTACTAAGAAATAAGACGTATAACACTCTAATCATTAAAAGAAGCCTTGAAGCTGAAGCGGATATGCTAGTAAAATTTTGTTGTCTATAAAATATACCCATGTACTAAAGTAAACAATACCTGTAATAACTTTATTATTACACATAATGATGCCGGTCCCTCAAATGTCATAATTAATTACAGGAACTTCTGAATGGTAGGCAGATGCTCAATTATAGATCAAAGAGAATATAATTTTACACGGTAAACTTTTTATTGCGGATCTGGCAGTTATGAAAACGAACAGACCGATATTTTGTAATAACACGAGGTCGGGGTCTCGTAATGATATATTACAAACCCCTTTTTATTGGAAATCAAAAACTTTCCGGTTCGCTTACTTTTGATGAGATTTTTTTTCGATGGTATATGGTACACAGGAGATGATTGAGTTTTTTTTTATAAATTTATATTTTTTAAGAAGTACCTTTAGTAAGTATTAATCGAATATTGTATAAAACTAGATATCGTATTGTATATTGTATTATATTGATAATAATATATTGATAAACGATTCAAAAACTAAACACATATGTACAGCGGTAATTAGAACCATTACCAAATCACCAGAAATATCAACCTACCAAACTTCATTTGGCTTCGAGGTAATAAGGAATTATTTTGTGAAATTCAACCCCTATGGGTGTGAAAATAGAGGATGAACATTGTATGGGAAACCGCGCGTATGTATTTACGAGAAACAGCTAATATTTAATTACATATGTATCGCTGTATAAACATATACTGTGTGACGTAATTTCACACAAGCCGCGCGTTTAATGAATGGAAAATGGATATCACAGGCTTCGTGGCTGTTTCGCCGAGCCACCGCTTCAAAAGTATAGTAGGTAAGCTCTCGTAAGTGCTGACCGCAAAACACGTTCTTTTACTCCATATTCGTGATTCAAACACTCAAAGAAAGCAGGCGGAACCCGCGAACACGCTGTAAAGTATATATTCCTAATATTAAGGTCACAGCCCGTAATGCATGGTCGATAATCCAACCTGCTTTAAAATTTTCCTTTGAATGTGTAGACTAGTCTTAGGCTTGCTTTAATAAATGTATATCCATTCCGAAATTGAACTTGAGTGCTGAGACGTCTAGAATAACAGTTTTGAAGCCAGCATCATTATAAAAATCGTATTCAATTTCCAACTTAAATAGAACCCTCCTTTTAGGTCTAAAATTACATCTCATGTACCTACACTAGATCATGGTGTTGAGATCGTTTCAATTAGGACTCTGTTTACTGAAGCAATGTGAATGAAAATGTAATGTGATACGAGTGTATATACTCGTACTTGCGCAGAAAATCCAGGGAGACCAATGTCACTGAATTCTTACGTCATTTTAGTAAAACCTTTAAGTTAACGCCGAGTGTGTTTATTTCGCGCCACAGATTTCATGCCAAACGAGCTATTAGAAGCAAGAGCGAGTATTTAAAATTTAATTCCCTTGATGTTGGTCGTGGTATAATTTTATTAGGGCTGAGTGTTCCGCACTCCTATGCTATTAAGATGATAAATGTGCGGTGGGCGTTTCCGAAGACCCTAATCTGCTTTAAGCCGGTTATAATAGTGATATACTGTTTGATTGGGAGAGGATCGGTTCGTGTTGATTGATTTTGGAATGAACTTTTAAGCCTAGCCTGTCTGGGACTAACACATTTAATTTTAAATTTGTTGTTTCATGATAATTAAATGTAATACACAAATAGGCGCGTCCACATGTACCAGATTCTGTGCCGAAGCAGTAAGTTTTGACGTTATGTCCATATATGTGATCGGAAGTAGAACAGATTGTTCGAACTCGGGTGCTCGGTACATGTGGACGCAGGAATTGCAATAGGTAAATAATATTTATATAAAATAGCAATATGTACGTACACTTGTTTCAGTTATGTTTATGTATAAGCAGAATCAACGCCAATGAATCGGGTTTTTCTGTAATAAAATCTTTTCTTTAGAATAGTGTTTTAGGTACAGCTCCTAAGCAGAATATTTCATATTCGGCCTCCATTTAGATGGATACATCAATATCGATATTTTGTAAAAAGGAAGCGTCATTTTCACGTGATAAGTCAATATCTCGATTCGCATTGTGTGCCTTTTATCATGTGGAAATGAGGATAAAAGCGGTAAATTTAACGTTTCAACCAGTCAATTACATTTCACCGTAAAATGAAAATTGTGCTCATCTTGTTATTTCGAGCGGCATATTCTTCAGTCATGTAATTGTAGTCCATTTCTGTAGGTACTTGTTATTTACGATGGTAGAGCAAAGATGTATGCAATTAACCACAGCTCATATACAAGCTGGGTCGTCCAGAGTAGTACCACCCCCTTACAGAAGATCGGTGTAAAGCACAGATATAGATTTACATAGATAACGCAAATATATGTACTTAGCGTGTCCCAAAACCCCGACCAAGCGTCGAGGTTGGTCGCCGATAACTTACAGTCCTCGCGACTACAGATATGAAAATATGAGTATGAGCGTGATCATCACTCGAGGGAATCGTAGCGGGCGGAGGGGCATCGGCGGCATCGGTGTCTTTGAAGCGGTTTGGATTTGCTGTCACTAATGACGTCACAGTAGGTGTTAAAAATTCGGCACGCTTGGTTTCAATACAAATCGTGATACTTGCGTTATCTATGTAAATCTATATCGGTGGTGTAAAGCTTCATACCTAAAATTAACAGGTGTAATTAGCAACGCAAAGCAGCCATAATTGGCTGCGTTGCGAACGATGATTGAGAGAGTCGGAAGTCCAACTTCCCCGCCTTTCCTCTCCCTCTATCCCACTCCAATTCAGGTCTGCAACATGTGAGTATAGCTATTGGTATTGCCAGCATATATATGTTACAGTAACTGCTTAACATCAGGAAGGTCATACGCTAAATTGCCGCCTTTTTAAATCTTATTACTAAACTAGTTGCTGCCCGCGACTTCGTACGCGTAGACTTAAGAAAAGTATTCTATATGTTAATCCAGGTTATAAACTATCTGTGCTCCAAATTTCACCCAAATCCGTCCAGTAGTTTTTGCGTGAAGGAGTAACAAACATACATCCACACTCACAAACTTTCACATTTGTAATAGTAGTTGGATATTGTGGCTTGCGTATTATTTTGAACACCATTCTCAGAACATATTAGTACCCATATATAACTTCCTTCTTTATTTATCAGTACGTATTAACTACACGAAGGCAAACGTTGACATTAGAGATGGTCGGATGATTTCATCCCATCCCGTTATTAGGCAGGCAATATGTGAAAATGAAACCCCGCATATTATATTGTAAGAGATCCAATAACGGCCGCCAGAAAACATCTGCGGAAAAGAAATTTATTATACACTGCTCTAAGCCCCACGGCGTCGTTTGTGAAAGTGTGAAAATATAACTTTGACTCACGGTTTCATGTGAAACCTTAAACAAATCGGGACTCTAGCTAGAGTGATTATTATAATAATAATGATTGCTATTTAAAAAAAAAAACACTTCTGACTACAAACAAAATCAAATTTAATACAGGATAAAAAGTGTGGGAATGTAGACAGTGAAGCAATCTGAATTACAATACTCTTTCTTTTGCAATTACTAGATTTTTATTACGAAATGGTAACGGAAATGCTACAAGGAAAAGGATTTTCTGTGAAACGAATATACCTATTTGTTTTCCGAAATGAACATATCGGAATTACTTTTCATTAGGCATTCTTCATGCGTGAAAGTTTATTTAGGACTGTTATCAGTGATTCCTCAATGGAAATGAAGGCGTATTTATTTTTAAAGGACTCTACATTTTAAATATTAGTAGATACCCAAAACATGTTCCAGCAAGCGTCTCCGAACGATTTGGAACATAAAAAGTCACTTACGCTAAGCCGAGTTATCGAAAATTTTTGCATTTTAGATTCCGACAGCCGCAGCATAAATTGTTGTAAGTATTATACGATAAAGGCAATGATCAAATTGACGACTTACTCCCATCCATACACCAAAATTTGAAAATATTGATTATTTCAAATTTAAAACAACTTATATGAGTTTGCACGTTGGCTTGCACACTATTAATTGGTATTCTTATGGCTAAACGACATTTAAGACTTCGACTCCAGGAGAGTCAAGAAAAAGAAACTATACAATAAATTTAATCACAGAAAAATCCGTGAGCTTAGTAATCCCGTTTCGTGTAACCTACTGCTTCCTACGTTTATTTATTTTATGTAACAAAGCCTTTGAACAGGCGTATGATTCGCTTTATGTTAAGCAGTTGCCGTAGTTTTAGATACTAGCGATAGCAAATGCACTATGGTGCTGACCTAAATGGGAGTGACAATGATAGAGGGAAGGTTGAGTGGCCGGCTCTCTGTCTCTCATAGTACGAAATTCAACTATAAGAGTTACTTTACGCCAACCTTCTAAATAAGGGTGGTCGGTACTTTCTCTAATGGCTCTATCGTCGTATAGCATAACACATTTATCTGAATTGTTAATTTGAGTTTCAAACAACACTCTTTTTTACATTCCCCAAAATAAGGGGCAGTGAGCGGAAGAGATAAGCACCATGTTAATACCAAAAAAAACATAAGCATGTCATGTCAACGTCGTCGAAAAACAAATCTGCACCATTTATTATTCACCCTTTGTGAAAATTTAGCCCTTATGTGCTTTTGAACTCGTACAGTATTTGTATCAAAGGGAAATCTTCAAATGAAATGTCCGTACATTTGAACGGAAACAAAAGCGTGAAATATCAATATATTTTTCAAGCCGAAAGCGGACTACCTACTTCAGTGGTGTTTCATTTAGCGCTTACACATGCGAAGCTGAATGTAGAGGATGAGTTATGAGATGTTTTAGGCGGACACGTGACCACTCGTCTGCTATCTATAAAAAAGTGACATATTTTTCACGCTCTGTACATTGAAAAAGGAAATAAAAATATGTTCCATAGTTTTGATAGGTATAATAGCATAGGTATTAAAGTTTTAACAGCCCACTTTATTAATTATATCATTACATACCTACAGCCGAATAAGTGCTACTAAAATTATTCAAGTCCTTAACTAGAGGCAGCCTTCAAATGGAGGTACCCTCGTATTATATTTAAGTATTATTGTTATTATAATAAGCTGAAAGATGTTGTAATTATTTAAATATGTGATTATGCTATTTAAAGCTTAATAGCGTTCAGACGTTACGGATCAAAGTTTTTGTATGAAAATGTTTCCAGGCGCTGTATAGTTAGATTCACTCAAAGTTAAGTACCAGGAGCTCACTATCAGTAATTTAGATAGGTGCCTATCTACTGTAAGCGATCCTTTAAATGTGGGTGGAATTTAATTAGCAGCAACAGCGACCGGCGCATCCTCTTAATCTCTAAGGGCTGTTAAAAAGATTGATAGAAGCATCGACGTGCCCACTGGATCGTGTTTAGGGCTCTCAAGGGTTGCATGTGGCAATCCTTTTGCCTGTTACGTTAACGTTACGCACGATTAGGTATTGCAGGATACGATAATGGATATCGGTAGGTAACGAGGGGTATCGGGTAACCCTTCAAGGCTTTGGATTAGGGTTTGGGTGCATTTTGATTATTTTTTCTCTTTGGGTGACAGGTGCTATTAAAAGGTTTGTGTAGATACATTGTTGTATTGGTAAGTAAATTGAATATGCTAATGCTTTAAAGTACCTACTAGTGTACCTAAACAAAGCATGTAACTTCTACATACATATTTTCTAATACGTAAACTCATGCGTCAGTAATTTCCTTGTGACGTCATCACTTCAAACAACCATAAACAAATGAAAGCTTTAAAAAGTTTCAATTAATTTCTTTGACGTCAATCCCTTACCACGCACTTTTATATAAATTTAAAGAACAGCTCCATAAAGTATCATTGACATAACAGAATTGTGGAGATATTTCTTAAATTAGATTATTGATCTATGACGCCCAGTTTCCAAATCGAGAGATAATTTCAATTATAAGTTTATGCCAACGTAGGTCTAACTAACTACAAGTATCTACCTACTTACCACATTCAAATTATCTATCTACTACCTACTTGGCTTGGCTGACACCGACTTCAAATAGATGAGTGGGTAGCGCTTATAATAATTATATTAATTTATTTTTCGCTTTTAAGTGCCTATTTGTTTGGTTTCAAGTGGGTTTAATTTTTTTTTTAATAATTTATTTTTCCTTTTCTAGTGCAAAACAAGTTTTAATTTAAAAAAGTTTTTATGACAAGTCCTTATGATCTATCGTGACGAAGTTTAAAACGGGCTATCACAATTAAATGCAAGTACA
Source organism: Notodonta ziczac (assembly GCA_918843915.1). Lineage (NCBI taxonomy): Eukaryota > Metazoa > Arthropoda > Insecta > Lepidoptera > Notodontidae > Notodonta > Notodonta ziczac. Next base: position 2,373,094 of record OU974041.1, read on the forward strand.
AAAAAAAATGTATGTCCTATTCACTGTTGAGGAGTTCCCTCGCTGGAAGTCAACCCTGGGTGCAGCAGCTTAGTCATAATGGAGTTTTGAACAGGCTATATTATAGTTAAATCCATTTACAAAATTTCCTGTCTTTGCTATCCACCTCCGGACTCCATCATCCGATCAGCTCAATAGTACCACATTATTACTAAATTTTATAAGTGGTATGCAAAAAGTCAGCTCAATCAGAAACCGGGTAGTGGGTTACAATTGACTTCTAAGATTTTATTACATCGTTTATTTATTTATTTTCCTCGTGTTCCTTGAGATGCTATCATCAGATCCTGACTTGATGATAATGGGACCACTTAGGGAGTAGGTATACACTTTCCAACGAAATATATATATATTTTTTAATCAATAAAGAATAGGCGAAAATGTTGCTGAACATACACGAAACACAAATAAAATACTTAGCTACAGACGAACATAGAACCTCCAGTTTTTGAAAGTCGGTTTAAAATAACAACACATTGAATTATTTGAATTCTGTCAATCTAATTTTCCTCACTTTACCTGTAAGTATTCACTTATCATAATGATGTGAACTCAAAATACATCCGCTGTTTAATACACTTCTAAAATTGAACATGTAATGATTCTAGAATACATGTTGTGTTTCTAATAAGCTTTTACGTAATTTTATGTCATTTAGTGTTGTTACAACTACTCTTGAGTGTGAGCATTTGATAGTATTTGAAATTACAATAACCTTTTCCTATTTCAGTAATTAAGCGTCATTTTGATTTTAACAAAATGAAAATCATTTATTTTATTTCGAACAATAAATTTCTTGTTTTGCCTGTTATGTATAAAGGTAGCCTACAAATTATGATCACATTTAAACATCTAGATATAAATTTAAATATACGCCCTTAAAATTATTCCCATCAACACAGTCAACACAAACAGAGCACAAGAATTTATCCAAATTCTGAACTGGCCGTCCCTAAGTGAATTGTGCGAATTCAGGCGGCAAACTTTGTACGTAATCGCGTTGCTCTCAGTCCTCCGAGCGAAATAACTATGCATGAACAGAACGCACACACAGCGCAACAACGGGCGGCAACTACAAATTGTTAGGGGCGGCATTACCATCTTTATTAGTACACTCTCAGTGCAATCTGACCGGGAGCTCTCTCATATTTCGCACGGCTGTATTTAGGCAAGTTTCATTAGCATAATTCTCCATTATACCTCGAGCTGCAGTTCCGTAGACGCTATGTACCAACCCATTGTTCCGTGTAAATGTATAATTCGTTATTATAGAAGTTAATTTTCTGTAATTGTTCGCCCGTTGCATGCTACTCTGTAATTGACAAAATGCAAATTGGCCGACGAACGTGAAATTTTGTCACGGCATTAAATTACTTTTTTCTGATTGCATGGTTAATTTTAATAATGTTATAATTGACACAAAAATACAAATAAAATTGTTGATACTGAGCCCAAGCTAGGGAAAATTTCGAAAACGAACGTTACTATAATATTTCCGGAGTGAGTATGACCCACAGACCTATCAGCTAAACTTATCTGCTGCTTTTTCGTAACATACTTATTCAGTCTGCTGGTATGTCGTAATAATATAAAAAAGTCAGTAAACAAGCGTATGACCCACTTGCCTTAGCCTATAAGGAAGGAGGGTTTCAGGCTTCCGGTTCTTCACTCATCGTACGAAACCTTATGTGGACCTAGACCGTATATTTCGATATAAAACCTGCATGCGTGGTTTGAGGTGCGATTTAATAATAGGTAAATAATAACATCCCCAGATGAACACACCTACGGTATGTTTTTTTCCAAACTAAGCAACGCTTGTACTATGGCTATCGTACAATGGCCTGGGAGCGATCCCAGTGACTCCCAGAACGGGGAAAATTACGAAAAGGCCATTTCCGAAATTCACCCCATCGGGAATCAAACCCGCAACCACCCGGTGCAGTGAGCCGAGCAGCCTGTGCGTGAACCACTGACTGCCCTAAGCGGTCGTCAATTGATTCACATATTCATATCGAAATATTTGTCTTATTTCGCCAATATTGCTACCTGTATGATAGAAAATCCATATAACGAAACTTTCACTCGATCCACTCCTTCATCCATCTTGTCCGTATAACTTCCGAAGGACACGTAAACTATAAAGTTGTCCAGTGAGTTACGTAATTCTCTTGGCCTGAAAATCTTCGTCTCTTTTAAGGAGATGTATACGTGAGATTGGTTCGCTTGATTCTTAAGGAAATATTCTACCCGCAGGTTGTCCAGATTAGTGCTAGAATTTATCGCTACTATTTTTTTTTTTTAAGCGCTCGATCAAATATCCACTATTCAGTACATTGTTTAAAAAACTGTAAATATAATTTGCACATCGGTGCTCACAAAATATATTTTTATTAAAAATTATTTGGTGCTGATATTTTCAAATGATTAAGAAGAATTTAATATAGCAGTGTTCATGAATACGTAAGTGAAGTAATACGTTACATATCAAGTTGTAATATCTCCATAAAGTAATATGATAAGCCGAAAAATATATGATATGAAGGTAAATAATCTTATTCCAACTTTACCGACATAATTAGACTCTCGAAGGATTAATTTATATCAAGAGACGTTGTGACATATTGAAGTGAAACGAAAAGTAAATGTATGATTGTGTTAGTTTTTAGGTACTTAATTAGTGAGGTTAGTGGTAATCTTACTAATATTATAAATGTGAAAGTTTGTGAGTGTGGATGTATGTATGTATGTTTGTTACTGCTTCACGCAAAAACTACTGAACGAATTTGGATGAAATTTGGAACACAGATAGTTTATAACCGGGATTAACATATAGGATACTTTTTATCCCGATAATCCCGAAATTTTTGTTACGTTAAATACTACGCGGACGAAGTCGGGGGGCACAGGTAGTCAATTATATTGGCACCTATACAAACCATACTGAAAGAGCTCAACATTGTATCCCCATCCTCCTCAAACTTGGAAAGCATGGACAAGACCAGGCTTAAGGCTGACTAGGCCCAGGCCTAGGGCGGCCAGATATAAGGGGTGGCTAATCGTGGCAATATATAAATTCGAACATGAGATAACACTACATAACATTGTTTTTTTTAATTATTCGTTTTTATAAGAACATAATATTTTTTTGGGAAGGAATGTAAGTTCATCAGAGTCCTAGAAAATCGGTCAGAAACAGGGCTCACAAAACCGCAATAACAAGGATCATAATACCAAGTTTGGCTGCGAGAGTCGAAACTTTGCGTGAATTCTGCCGCGAGCGAGGGCTATTATTTTATACGGGTACAGTTTGATCAGATTTAAGCCTTCATCTTTGGAGGTGTTTTCGTTTTGATTAGAAGTTTTATGCACCTATACATGTATAAAATCATCTTAATGTTTCGTTGATCGACCTAAAGAAAATATAATTTACTGCTATCTTTTCTCAATTTTTTTTTAATAAGTTTCTAAATTTGCCTTAAAAACTGTGCTCTTATCTTTGCTCATAAAGCAACAGTATTCAAATTCTTAGTCTCGAGCGATGGTTTTAGTTCAGAGACCAGCATTTGTGAATGCTCTACAGCGACGAATTTGCCAAATTTCAGGCTCGAATGAGCACATCTAACGTTTCACAGCTCTATTTAGCCTGCGGGCCTAATTACCATAATGCAACATTGCGACGCGCGACGATTTTGATTACATTGCCGGCTGGAGCGGTGAATACTAATAGAGTGAGCGAACAGTGACGGGATGCTGTTCTAAATGTCTATTCTTGAATAAGAATGTGTGGTTTTGTAATAAGTGGTAAGTAAGAATACCTATTACTGAGTTCCAATTATAACAATAAATAATAATTATTTAATTACTATCTAAAACTAATTACTTACTTATTGCCGGCATTCTGTTAATTTATTTTGTTTATGTTTAGCTCTTGGGCTAATAATGAAAAAACCGGACAAGTGCGAGTAGAACTCGCGCCCTGAGGGTTCCGTACAATATTTTATTATGATTTTAGATAGTTTTTCCATGTCTGGATTCCAATATCGATACCGGCAAGATATTTTAATAATAAATAGTTCCCAAAAATGCTTAAACAAATTCGGGAACCCAATACAAACTGCAATACAAACCCTTATTTTACACACTTAGGGGTGGAATTTTACAAAACGCTGAAATTAATATTATTTATTTGTAATAAGTTGCCTCAATACTTATTTTCATATCTCTAGGTTCATTTAATTTTTTTACCCCATACAAACTTTCACCCCCTATTTTATGCACTTAGGGGTGGAATTTTCCAAAATCCTTTCATAGTGGATACTTGCGGCATATGCGGTATATAAGGTACTTATTCTCAAAATTTCATGATTCTAACACCAGCGGTTTGGTCTGTGCGTTGATTCCTTTGTATTGATATGTGAATTTGCGAAAAGTATCAAAATATATGACATAAATCACCGTATCTTTTGATTGCGTTGACTTAGAAGCCTATTTTTTTTACACCCACAAGGGACCATAGCATTTGATATTTGGTATTAATTCCAACATGATAACTCTACCCGTTTCTGAGAAAAAAGGTCTTGACAGACAGACAGACAGACAGACAGACAGACAGACAGACAGACAGACAGACATACAGACGGACAACAAAGTGATCCTATAAGGGTTCCGGTTTTTCCTTATAAGGTCCGGAACCCTAAAAATGGAAAGAAAAATCAATTTGAGATTTTTTTTCCAAATATTTTTTTTTTCAACTGACTTCAAAAAGGAGGAGGTCATCAATTCGTGTGAATGTTTTTTTTTTCATTTGCATTTCTTGTCTATAAAATACGATTAAATTTTAAAATTCTTCATAAATAATTTATTTATTAAGAATTTTAATGTCTTGTTAAGGACTAGTCAAAAAATTATAAATAAATTAAAATACGTTTGTTAGACGCTGCGCGTTGAAATCTAATAAAGTTCTGCCTGTAATTACCTCCTTCAGCTGTGGTTATATTCTGAACAAGCGTGTGCAAAAAGGTGCAGTAATATAAGCCCAGCTACTTTTCAGCAAATTTTGCGCAATGGTATCTTCAGTTTTATAACCGGTTTTCTTCAGTGTTCCAGCATTAGCTTTAGGTAAGTCCATACGCCCGGAAAATGGTTCACCGCAGATATATATGTTGCTGTATTAAACGATAAATCGTTCCCGAGGCGACGGAAAGTTGAAAATTTTGTCGGAAATACGTTACGGTGCTAATAAATGGTTATATATCTGGACTTTATTGCTTACACCGTGAGAAATACTCGTTACTCATGTGTTATGTAGAAAGGAAAATTAGCTTTGAGTTTTTGTAGGTGAGTTATTTTGTGGTGTTCAAGTACCTGAGTAGATACATAAAGGTATTCAGTGGTTCAAAATTCATCAACTTTACCTACCTCACAAATAGGTTCATAGATTAATAGCAATAAATGATAAAAAAATTATATCGAGTTTGTAAAACGTATCCATGGGATATTTACGTTACCTGTAATTAAAAAATATCCGTTGGATCTTCGCTAATTGGGTGACAAAGCAATAGTTAGTTTGGAAATATGTTAAAATGTACCTGTGGAAAGAGAACGATAAAACATGCAACGTACTGCAGCGTGTACATAGTGTTTGATTCAATGCCGTTCTCTAAAATTTTGCAAAATATATATTCACTTAGATAATAAATGGGAACAAAATACAACACAGCAGTAAATAAATAATTAATGAACAACTTCTGCGTCTTAATCGCGATCGATTAGCCGAAATTCAGTTAATTGCCTCCCAACTCGCCGTCGATAGGGTACAATTTGTTACTTGTTTCGTTTTATTCTTAATTCCCGGGTCGTTGGTGAAAGCTTCGTCGATTTTTTATCGACTTAATTATCTGGAAGTATTTAATTTCCTTTGGAAAGTATTTGAGTTATTTTACTAACTTCTTTGCTCTCTCGTTTCGAGAGATTCAGTTCGAGCCAATGGGGTTAGTGGCGTACAATGAACAACTACTATTGGTTGTGCGCTCGGACTCCTGTGAATTTGTCTCATAAAGGACGAGATCCGTGGAAATCATATTTGGATCTATGTATTAGGTATGTATGCATTATACCTGCACGACGTTGAAAAAGTTCATTACAATTGATTTTAATTATTATTTTGGTACTACACAGTGATTGCTTATGAGATAGGTCTACAAATTTTATGAATATTTGCTATATGATTTCTAAATGTAGAATGATAATATTGTATAATTGCTCACATCACCAACATTTTGTTCAACATAACGCTCAAAATTTAAACAACATCTCTGGGATATTTTAATTAAGTGGAGAAACTTGATATTCAACGGTTCAAGTCGTTTTTAATTAAGTTTGATCATCAAATAGGCCTAGTGAATAAACGAAATATTATTTCCAATAATAATTTTGGCTATCACTGTGAAACACGTATAATTGGGATTATTAATATAGGAAAAGTTATACGTTTTATCTACTTACTGTAAGAACATTTTTTAATTTATTATTATCAACACTACGGTCATCTTCGATAACCACTACCAAATTATATAGAATATAAATATAACTAGAAAAATATATTTTCTGTCGGTACTTCATAAATTTATAAAACCTTTGTGTTTACCTATAGGTGCTTACCTCACGAATAGACCTACACAACGAAAGTCAAAACAATTCAATCTGAACCTGGGTTGCTCGAATCAAAGGTTTGATACTATTGTACGTCGGCACCCGCTGAACGAATACCGGTCGAGCCAATCCTATCTGGTCTATCTGTTTCAATTATTTGTTATCGCGTCTCGGGCAACGTTAGCCACGTTCCATTTTGTTTTACAGCAGCAGCAACTTTTGATTCAGTGACGTCAGTTTCGAGTTTAGTTTTAATTTGTAACGACGTCCTGAATTTTAATACTAGTCCAGTTGGGTTTCAGGTGTTCGTTTTTTTTATTTAAAATATTATTTGCCTTGAATAAATTTTATTTGATCCGTAGTCTACTTTAATAGAATACTTTTCTTGATATTATATTGTAGGGGCAGCGGTGAGGTTTGTGAAAACTTAGGTTTCTGATTTTACTAAGTTGAGGATTATTTGAAGAAAGAAAAAACGTTGCGTTGGGTTGACGAACAAATCTGTATTCTAAATATATGTTTTATAAGATCCAAGGAGAGGGGGAGCGGGAACAATATTTTTGAACCAATCACGATCGAAAGCTCACTGTGACGTAGCGTATGGTATCGAATTTAGCCGCTAGATGTCGCCATCAGTTGCTTCGTGAAGTTCTGCAGCCCGAGTTCACGACATGCCCCCGGCCTTGGAAGCAGTGGCTTTCAATGGTCTTCACTTCTTCAGTCACTGCATCAGTGTCAATCACATCCTGTATCAGAGGACAAATCTTGGCGTATGCACGTCTCACCACGCCCGATGACGTCTGTATGTCAGCCACCCGGGATACGCCATCCTTTCCTGGGATAGTGGCAATGACACGTCCCAAATGCCACTTCAAAGGTGGGAGGTTATTGTCCTTAATAACCACTAAGGAGTTTGGTTTGAGTTCGTCCTTATTCGCCGTCCACTTTGTTCGCACCTGCAGCTCGGAGATGTATTCCTTCGCCCACCGGTTCCAGAAGTGTTGGCGAAGTTGTTCTACTCTCTGGTATCGCTGGAGACGAGTAGCTGGAACATCACGGAGGTCATCGCCAGCTGGCGCAGTTAATGGTCGGCCAATAAGGAAGTGACCGGGAGTGAGCGGGGAGAAATCATGAGGATCGGGGGAAAGAGGAGTCAGAGGTCGGGAATTTAGTACGGCTTCTATTTGGGCCAGTACCGTGCTGTACTCTTCGAACGTGAGGTGCGCGTTACCTATCACACGACGAAGATGGTATTTACTCGACTTAACTCCTGCTTCCCACAAACCACCAAAATGCGGAGAATAAGGGGGAATAAAATGGAATTTAATATTTTGACTAGATGCGTAATCCAAAATATCAGCACTACAATTTTTTAAAAATTTCGAGAATTCATTCATTACCCCTACAAAATTACGACCATTATCCGAGTATATATCTGCAGGCTTACCGCGGCGTGAAATGAATCTTTTCAAAGTACATAAATACGCTTCACTGGAGAGATCACTGACTAACTCCAGGTGTATAGCACGTGTCACAAAACAAATAAAAAGACAAATGTACCCTTTGATAAGCCTAGCACCCCTACCTTTGCGGTTTAAAATGAGCACTGGCCCAGCGTAATCCACCCCACACCGAACGAATGGAAGGCTAGGTGTAACTCGCTCCCTAGGTAAATTACCCATCAGAGGGTTAAGCGTTTTACCTCTAATGCGAGTGCAGGTAACACAACTATGCACGACCTGGCGAGCTAAGTTCCTGCCTCCGACAGGCCACCATGATTCACGTAAATGAAATAGTAATGCCTGCGGAGCAGCATGAAGAAGCTGAGCGTGCTCATGACGAAATAATAAAGTGGTAAAATGATGTTTACTATGAACTACGATGGGGTGTTTTTTCCCGTAAACAAATTCATTAGAATTAACTACACGACCACCTACGCGTATTAATTTGTGGTCATCTAAAAACAAATTCAATTTCGACAAACAACCTTTACTTTTAATAGTTTCATTGTTAGCTAATGCCTTGTATTCGACTGGATAAGATTCCATTTGACAAAGTCGAGCTAATGTTTTATCAGCATGATCTAACTCGCTTACACTAAGGCTGCCCATACACTTATTATTTTTAAAACGAATGTTATGAATAAATCGTAACGCATAGGCAGCCGCACGTCTCATACGTTTAAATTGCGAGAACCGGTGGAAAGGAAACAAAGATGATTCACAACAATCTTGAGCTACAACAGCGGTGACGCATGACTTGACCTCGGGCAAGTCGCGATTTTTGAACGAGTCCGAACCTTTGTGATCGTCTATTGAAAAACCAGGGTCACGAAGAAATTCTGGACCCTCCCACCACAAGGTAGACGAGGAAAGTTCTTCCAATCGAGCACCGCGAGACGCTAGATCGGCAGGGTTATCACCACTGCGCACGTGACGCCATGGGACGTCTAGTGTAAGGTCATGAATTTCCGCGATCCTATTTTGAACGAATGTCTTAAGTTGGTTTGGCTTCATATGCAACCAGCCCCTAGACAATCGTGGAATCAGTCCAAAATACTACGCTATTGAATTTACAACGTAATGAGTTGCGAACCTTGTCATATAGACGAGCACCCAATAAAGCTCCACAAAGTTCGAGACGTGGTATACTGATAGGTTTTAAAGGCGCGACCTTTGTTTTTGAAAATAATAATCTTACTGATATCGATAAATCATTATTAACTGTGCGTACATACAAACATGTGCCGAATGCGGACTGACTTGCATCGTTAAAAATATGTAATTCGATATACATAGGCTGTGTACCTATAGCGTGGCGAGGAATGCAAACAGTACCCAGCGCTTGCAATGAGATAACAAACCGGTTCCACGCGCGCGCCGTGTACTCAGGAACGTTATCATCCCAGCCTATTTTTAATAGCCATAGTTGCTGTAAAAGAATTTTAACAACAATAATAACAGGACTTAACAAGCCAAGAGGGTCAAATATTTGCGAAACGTTTGATAAAATAGACCTCTTTGTAATGGGTTTGTTAGTTTCAATGCTAATTTGACTATTAAAATAAAAGGTGTCGCTTGTGTTATGCCAGCCTATTCCTAAGGTTTTAGAACTAACATTTTCATCTAAGCTTAAAGGTTTAAACTGACTAGACGACTGACGGTCATCATCGTGTTTAAAATTAAATATCCACTTCCTAAGTGGAAAGCAGCCCGACTGCAGCGTCTTCTGAGTTTTCTCGCATAAATCTAATAATTTAATTTTATCGTCTAAGCCCGTGATGTAGTCGTCGACATAGAAATCCTCTTTTATAGCTCGCGCAACATCAGGGTCAGGAGATTCAGATGCTAATTGTTTTAGGCACCTAACACTTAGAAAAGGCGCGGAGGCGGTTCCGTACGTCACGGTGTTTAATTTAAATATACCTAACGGTTTTGAAGGATGGTCACGCCACAGAATCATTTGCAAGCTGCGCTGACTCTCATCTACCAGACATTGCCGGTACATCTTCTCCACATCGGCGCACGCGACATATTTATGCTGCCGAAAGCGGAGAAGAATTGCAATGAGATCACCCTGTATAGGAAGGCCTACTAGTTGCAAATCATTCAGTGACTTACCTGAGCTTGATGGTGCGCTTGCGTCAAACACCACGCGCAACTTGGTGGTGGTGCTGAGCTCGCGGAACACGCCATGATGCGGCATAAAATAACACGGGGATTCATAGGAATCTACCTGTGTCATATGGCCTAAACTAAGATACTCATTTAAAAAGTCGGAATAAAGAACTTTATATTCAGGAGAACGCTGCAGACGTTTTTCTAACGCAAGAAATCGACGTTCTGCCTGATTATAGGAATCCCCCAAGGTATCAAGGTGACTGATGGAGTGGAATGCGCACGCAGAATCTCCCCTCGCTGTTGCGAGTAGTAGTGCGAACAAAGTGATCTTCGCATGCACGTTCTTCCTCAGTCTGTGCGTCTCTGACCTTGGACAGTTCCTCAATCTCCCAGAACAATCGAAGTTGCGTATCTAAAGAATTAATAATATTGCAATGAATTGGCACATTTTTTCGCGTATAATTAATTATAGGTCCGGAAATAATCCAGCCTAGTTTGGTGTTCTGTAGAAACGGACCATTAGACAGACGAATCTTACCGTCTTCTAACAGATCCCAAAACCTATCTGCGCCAATTAAAAAGTCAATATTTTTAAAGTCTAAAAATTCTGGATCGGCCAACCGTATGTTGTCTGGAATACAGACTTGCGCGCTTAATTTACACACGGCAGGCATCGAAGCCGTAATTCTAGACAGCACATAACAATTAATGCGCGTAGTAAATGAATTATCGACGCAGGATTTGATAACAATATTACAAGCTTGCGAACAATGTATTACCGAATCACCTACGCCTCGAACTTCGTTAGTGGACTGTACTAATGGTGCTTTTAAGAGTTTACATAATGATTTAGAAATGAAACAGCGCTGGCTACCGTTATCAAGGAGCGCACGCGCTTTGTGATATGTACCGTGTATATCTACAACTTCAACAACAGCTGTTGACAATAAAACGGACTGTACACCTATAGAATTCATCGATTGCATTTGCATGTGTGCCTTGTTTACTTGAATGGTGAGCGCGGAGTCTGAGGCGGGTGGTGCGGCCGCGGGGAGGTGCGCAGGCGCTTCCCTAACATTAGCACACGACGCCTCAGTGTTCGTTGTGGTGTGCAAAGTAACCGAACTATTAGCGTTATAGTTGTGCAACAATGAATTATGTTTTTGATTGCAGTGTCGACAAGGCCCAAACCTACAATCATTTATTGAGTGTTTCGAATGTAAACAATTCTCACATAGGTTATGTTCGCGTACCAGTTTAAGTTTTGTGTCTAAATCGCAATCGATAAACTGTTTACAGGCATACAGTGGATGATTCGCATTGCATTTCGGGCACGTTAACTTACTGCGTTGCTTATTTGATTTATTACTCGGACCGCTAGAAACATTGCAGTGTGTACTTTGAGATTTTGTGTGTTGTTTTTTAGTCTCAGTGCTTTGAGCTTCTTTATTATGTGAACGCTGCAATGCCTCCAGCATGTCCGCTTTATTGCGCAAAAAGTTAATTAAAACATCCAACGACAAACGCTTAAGTTTAATCTCGTTTGGATTAGGGAATAATGCGCACTTATGAGAACCCCACTCTCTTTCAGTGATTTTATCTAACTTGGACACCATGATATTAATAATTAAGCTATCCCAGTAGTCTGTAGGCTCACCTAGGATTTTGAGTGCGCGTAAATTTTTCAAAATAGTGTCTATTATATTTCTAATGGAAGAAGGTGATTCTTTAGTTATTGCAGTTACGTTTAATAATGATTTGATATGGTGATCAACTAAAAGTCCGCAATTATTATACCGGTTGAGCAACAAGTCCCATGCAACCTGATAATTATCAGAGGAAAATTCTATAGAATGTATAACTAATTCTGCGCGGTCTTTTAGGGACGATTTGAGATAGTGAAACTTTTGAATATTGGAAATATCTTTAGAATTATGAACTAGTGAGGTAAATGTATCCCTGAATTCCAGCCAGTGCTCATAGGAACCATCAAATGTAGGCATGGAGATAGTAGGTAACTTGACCGCACGTATTTGGTTGTTATTGTGACTGTGACTATGACATGACATGGAACAGTCAGCGACCTCGTCAGTTTTCATCATAGATTCAGCGAATGATAATAAACTATAATAACTATCTTCAAATTGTTCTCTTTGATTTAATTGTTCGCCTAATTCACTATCAGACACTCTTTCTTCTATTCTAGTTTGAATGTCGTTAAATTCAGAGAATAACGTAGTACATCCCTGAATCCTCAACTTTAAATCAATGCGTTTTTGATTAGGAAAGTCATGAACACAATCTTTTAGTGATTCTAAATAACTATTAAATTTGGTAAGCCTGCCCTTAATAATACCACGCTTTCTAACCAAATCGCGGACTAACTCACTACTTTCAACACTTAGCAAATTAGGAGATTTGTCCCGCGATTTAACAGTGTCGATAGGCATCTTGGTGGTTGGTGAAAAGAGGAGTACTCACGGTTTATAATCGTCAGATCAATCACACACTGCACTGATGCTAGCTACGTCACCAGGTTGGTAATTGACTGGAAGTTTGATATTCCGAGAATACAATGCGGCAATTTCACTGAAATAAGAGCACAGACACACTATAGCACCAAACAGAAATCAGGAAGCGATGGAAAAGAATAAGGATTGGCCCCACCGATTGCGTATGATTTCCGATGACACTGCGTTTTCTTCTCTATCCGCCACGTGCAAAGGGTATCCGTCCAAAGGTCGCTCGGCGATCTCGTAGGTTGACAGTATCCCGTAATGTGGTTCGAAGGTCCAAAATGTAGGGGCAGCGGTGAGGTTTGTGAAAACTTAGGTTTCTGATTTTACTAAGTTGAGGATTATTTGAAGAAAGAAAAAACGTTGCGTTGGGTTGACGAACAAATCTGTATTCTAAATATATGTTTTATAAGATCCAAGGAGAGGGGGAGCGGGAACAATATTTTTGAACCAATCACGATCGAAAGCTCACTGTGACGTAGCGTATGGTATCGGATTTAGCCGCTAGATGTCGCCATCAGTTGCTTCGTGAAGTTCTGCAGCCCGAGTTCACGACATATATGTTTCTGACTAGTAGAGTTTTTGTTTTTCTGCATCTTTTTTTAACTCCTCGAAGCACCTCATAGTTCACTGGGTTCAGCTTTTAGATTACCCTGAAAACAACATAATATATATCCAAGACCATCAAAAAAGCAAAACGTTCGCCTACCTCTTTTGCATTTGCCTCTTTGAAGGATATATGTGTAATGATTATTCATGTTTTCACATTCTAAAAACGAGAACGTCCATCATATTCACTTTACAAACTCGCAACAAATAAAGAAAACATAATACACTTGTTTGAACATGTTTAGATTGAATGGAATAAAGTCGCTTTGACTGCGCGGCGCATAAAAAATCCATAGTGATCACTACAGCGGAGGCGCAGAGCGCAATAGCAGGGCTCAGCCATCAATAATTCAGTGAGCGCTCTCAATCTGTGGCGCGCGTCGCCGCTAACGAGATTACATGGACAATGTTGCTGCACGGTTTTGCGCACTGGATTTATGTACACCGAGATTTGCGTTATCATCTACGAGCCACTTTGGGGATATGCTTTTTATGCGTTCTCATTGCTCAGTTTCATCGTATAAATGTCGTCTAACCAAGCTGTGCTGGGGGGAACGTGAATGGTTACTTTATTTTTATATCAATTTGTCTAATAATCATTTCATTTAATATATTACAGAAAATGATATGTGTAAATTAGTCCACTTTTAAGATAGTCCGTGTAGTATGTAGGTAGGTAAGTACTTTTATGTTAATGCCATGTCATGTCCATAATAATAAATACTGGAAATGAATAACGAAATATCCCCCGACTCAGTATAATTAAGAGGTGAAAATTCATTACCTACTTGAACTACCTACATTTTAGTCAACTCTTCGCTTACTGTTACAACAGCCATAAAAACATGGAGACTACAAAATGAATCGGTAACATCAGGTCCCATAAGATTAGCTTTCATTGCTCCAATCCACCGGTCTCAATAGGCCCGCTAATGTGTTTCTGTGAATATTGTACGAACAAAAATCAGACTCCATTACTAAAGGAGCGTGTTCTCCACGGAGTACCTACTGCTCAATAATTCACCTGCTCGGACGACTCCCAGATCACTACTGTCTTCTAATACGGTTAAACTGGAAATATAATGATTTATTTCTTAGATAATGACGAATTGGTATGGTGAAAATATACCTTATTGAATTGGGATCATCGATCTTATCATGTATCAATAGGAGACAGCCAACGTATACAGCAAAGAGAATACAATTAGTATACAAGAGTCTGGAAGCGTGTGTCTTTATTTTTAAGTGGCTTGACATAATTTGTCGAATTTTTCAAACTATAAAATTTTGACAAACAATTATGGCAAACAAAAATGTTCTTCTGTAAAAAATATGGCCCACCCTATTTGATAGGAAATTTGCCAGGACAGTGTCAAATTACAAATAACATTTACAAACACATTTAATTGCGAACGCGACTGTCCACTGTTGTTATGTTTTTTAAGTGACTAATTAATAAGTACAAAATTTATTCTTCTTTTTCCGGTAGTGATTGAAATGACTTATCTAATTTGCTGATGATATTTTGAGACGAGTCTACTCCACTACTGGTATCGTTGGTAATCATTTACACTGAGCCGCAGTTCGAACCGCGATGGTTAACGAACCGTGTTCCAACGCGATTGTGTTTGTCAAAATGGCGTGATATCTGTTTGTGCATAAACCGACTGATTCGTGACGATTCGGCCGTGGATATTCGATTTATTGAGGATTACCAACTTTATGCAGGAAGTTGACATTTAACGTTAAGTTTCAGAAGTCACTGGAGGTATTGGTTATACTTATCATCAATTTCCGATTTTAGCAACTATAACTCAATTATACGACAATAATTATTATAAAATACTGTATTGGACCTTCGACTCAGGTCTTTCTAGGGCGCCAAGATTTCTAAATGGAAATATAATTTCAGAGACTGAAAAATTCAAATTGAAGATAGACCCAAAAATAAATCACGCAAAAAAGCGGGGGAAATAATCAATCACTGAAATTTGTCAACGAGGCAACTTGTTAACATCCGTTCGATTCAAAGCGACCTTTTTGAGCCGACCTGGGATTATGGGGCGAAGTGTCCAGGGAGCCGGCACAATTTCAAGATTTACGACCGTCACCGCGGCATCCATTTTGTTAAAACCTACCTACTAACGTGCAACATGCAAAAGCACTCGGCCCGAAAACTCTTGAATGTGCTGAAACTACTCCACGCCACACTCGAATACGACACACCAGGGGCCTCCGTAATTAACAATTTTCATTATCTTTCCAACATAAGTAATACCCAAATAAGTAATTCTGACGTGCTGTATTGTTGAATTTGTTTTAATGATCATCTTGATTATCTTCGTTTCGTTATGCTCATTTATTTTGAGATTAAAATGTGAAATATAATTTTGTGTTCTGTTTTGAAATCATATTCAGTTCAGACGTATTCATTAATTTTAAGAGGATTCATTCTAATACAGTTGGACTGATTAAAAATAAACTTAAAATTTTCATCAACATTTCTCAAACAATAAAGATTACAAAAAATATAGGTTCGTTACCACTGATGGCGGTGTAGCCATAAACAAAAAGAAAAAGCAATGTTCACTAGAAATAAATATATTTTTGCAATTTGTTTATGAGTTGCTAAAGTAGCTCGCATTTTAGTAACAAATAAACTTTGTTTGAATACGCATTTACGTATAAGTTGCCGCTTCCTTTCAGCGTAGAATTTCACTTCCCTCAACGAAATAATTACTAGACTCTAGACGAGCAAATAATTAATAGAGCGAATGAAATCTCACAACTTTTCCTGAGTTCGGTTACTTAACGTAGGTATTTTTTTTTTCAATTTAGTGGTGTAAAATAAACAGTATCACAATAGGGTGCTTCATATCTAATACAGTGTTAATTGTGATACCAACACCGTTTACCACAAGTTATGTTAACTAGAATATGGTTTGTTGAGAGTACAAGAATAATGGTAATAAAAAGAAACCAGGAAGAAACAAGAGTTTTACACACTGAAAACTGTAACTGATACTTAAATACAAAAAGTGTTAGCGTACGATACTCGCATCCTTTAACTTAGTTAATATTAGTTTTTTGAAAACACTTACACGGTGCGAAAATATGTCGACATGACCAAAATGGCTGTTATAAGTGTCTAGTAGACGGCGCATGGGCGAGCGCATACCTGCATTCGTGCGAGAAGTATTTAGAGAAAATAGTGGAGTAGGATGGCAGGCTCATGCGAGCCTGCGATCTAATTGGCACACGATAATTAATGTTGTTCACAATATCAGTACAGTCATACTTGTTATGGCAAATATCATTTAATAACAAAGCTTGCATTTGTATTCTACTAGATCGAAGGTCTAATAACTTATATTTATGTAACAAGTTAGAATAAGATCCGTGGGTATGGTAACACTTAAAGTGCATGCTGCGTAAGAATTTCATTTGCACTTTTTCAAGGCTTTTCGAGTATAGTAGGAGATAGTAGAGTATAGTAGTAGGTATTTGTTAGGTAGGTATCTACTTGGTTTAGTATTTGCCGAAAATTAAACTATTTGCCAATTTAATGGTCGAAGATCAAACTTTATAAAATTCAATGTAGAAATTGAAATAGATCATAATAATATTTTTCAGAAATTGAAAAAATAAGAATATAAAGATGTGTACAAAACACGGCTACTACGCGGCAAAACTTAAACCCTGGATCAAGCTGTAAAGTCTTTCTCAGAGGTACTTAAGTCGGGACCTCAGCGGAATCCGTAATGGGTTCGTGACGAAACTGACGATATTCTTAATAACGTTACCGAAAATATTTCTTCAGGTAAATATATTTTTCTAATACACTTTGGCAATACTTTTGATTTAGTGTTCATTCACCGACCTAACCTTTGGTTTATAATAATATTCACCTAAACCAAGATTATTGCTAAAATTATGGTGATTTTGACATCCATATTAAAAAAAAAACCTCTATTAAAAAATCTATATTATTAGTATTATGTTATTAAGGTAGATATTTAAAGATGATCAAACCACGCCGTTACTGTCGGACATCATCCTTGATCCTGGATAAAGGAAGGTGGATGAGGGAGATAACCCACCCAGATTACTGTGATCTGCCAGATTATAGTTTTAAATATAATACAAGGTAACATGAACAAGTAAAATCAAAACACGAGGCAAAGCTCCAAAGCTTAACGTAAAACAAAATGAAGGAAAAGAGAAAAATTGTACAGAAATGAGAAAATCTGTCCACAGTGGGAGGGAAAACGTGGCTAATTCCCTCCCACGGGTGGAAACAGGGCAAGTTTACTCACTCTATTCGCAAACATTCGCAATAGTTCAGAGACGGATTAAAGGCAAGCCCTGTGACCTTGTTTAATAACTCAGACGCAGTCAATAAGCCACCGAAATGAAATCGTAAATCTCCACCGGAGGGATATCGTACTATTTCATTTCATCCGCTAATATTGTATCACAGTAGGTAGATGTTCTATTTATTTATGGTGACGACGATGTATCATGAATCTGTTGGTAGGTTTTAGCGCACACATACGACTGGTGGACTGGTTTAGTCTGTTATCGCGTGATACGTTCGTCCGCCTTATAGGTACATTGAAACATGCTACTAATACAACCATTAGTAAAAATGCTAAATATGATACTAAAGGAACCAGAATTAATGAGTTTTCATATTATTTTTTTCAGTTTTGAAATAGTAAGTAAAAAAGTTAAAAATCTATTCATTTTTGTATCGCTTCTCGTTGACCGTGGCATGTATTAATGATGTTAACAACGTACTAACACCCTTATCTCTTCTTATCAGAATATACAGGAAACCTCCACGAGGTGTTCAAAATATTTTCACAAACCATCTACGCTACAAAAACAACTGTACCTATATAAAATCGATACCTACGAACGGGCACAGCATCGCCTGCATGTTAGCCGAACGTAGACGCCAACATCGCTCGAGCGGAAAATGTCGGAAATCTTGAAAGCTTCCGATTGCTCCACGAAAGCCCTGAATATGCCTCCAATCTGGCTGAGTGCTCTGGCGAACTCATATTGCCTCCCAATGACTGGCTCTTTTCTATATAATTTTGAATGCGAATTTCTCCTTGGATATTCAAACCAATTTTAGAGAGAAAAAAGTTAAATGATCTTACCGAAGAAGTGCAAAAACTACGTATGCGCCAAAACATGCTTGCAACCGAATCAGCGATTCAAGAGATAACAGAGAGAGCCAACAGAGCTAATAATGTTATCATCTACGACATACCCGAATCAACTAGTGATGTGGCTGATCAGAGGAAAGAACACGATAAGGAAGAGTGTGTGGCTGTAATAAACACCGTTACCAACAAAATCAACTGCGCGGGAATAAAGCTCTTCCGTCTAGGTGCCCCCAAATCTGATTCGAGTGCCAGGCCGCGCCCGCTGAAGGTTATCTTACACAAGAAGAGTGATGCGCTAGAGATTCTTCGCAACAGAACCAAGCTTAGGAAGCCTTCATCTATTACGGCGGATCTGACTCCGTTACAAAGGGAGTATCTGGCGTACTTGCGAGTGGAACTCAGCAAGCGTACCAACGAAGGGGAGACGGACATAACCATCAAATACGTTCGGGGACACCCAACAATTGTAAAAGTTAATCCCCAAAAAAACTAAATTCCCACACGCATTCACCAAATTCTTTCGATAAAACCACGAACACATTAACTAAAAAACACATATCATCAATTATTACAATAACCTTATTTTATACAAATATCCAATCAGTGTCTTCTAAGTTAGACCTTTTCATCGCTAGAGTGGATTCTCTTAAACCTACAATAATAATAATTACCGAAACGTGGCTGAAACCAAACATACCAGATTCAATGATAAAAATACCCGGATATGATTTACATAGAGATGACCGAATTGGAAAACGAAGTGGTGGCGTGGCGATATATACCTCAAACAGGACTGATTTTATGATTGTGAAATTGAACGCTATCTACAACAAGAAACAGGAAGCTTCTGAATGCCTATGGCTAGACATTAAGATTGGAAGCAACAAATTCTTACTTTGTGGATTGTACAGAGGACATGACTCTACATTAGATCAAGACAACATCTTACTTGAACAATTTAACCATGCCTCCGAGGCAAATACGGTAGTTATAATGGGCGATTTCAATTACGGCGGAGTAATGTGGCCGCTTGAGAACTGCGGATATCTTACGCCAAAAGAAGACAACTTTATACATTGGTACAGAAACAGCAATCTCGAGCAGTTAGTAGATAGACACACCAGATTTCGGCAAGGAAATCAACCGTCATATCTTGACCTAATCCTAACAAACGATGAGTCGCTTATAGCTAACGTAGACCACCAAGCTCCTATTGGCAAAAGTGACCATACCTGCCTATTGGCAACAATACAACTACAATTACAAAAACAAGACAGTAAAATTACATTAAAACATAATTACCATAAAGCCGACTACAATAAAATAAATGAAATGTTACGCACCGCCTTACCTGGAAATATGAGAGAGCTAAACTGTGCTAAGAAACAATTTGAGATTCTTCTAAATGTACTCAGGGAAGCAATCGAACTACATATACCCCGGACGAGGCATCATCAGTTAACAAAAAAGCCATGGATATCCAATGACATTAAAGAGTTAATAAAACATAAATTAGAATTATGGAACAAATATGTGCTAACTGGATTGGACCAAACCTATAAGGACTACCGAAAAATTAACAATAAATTGATAAACCGTTGCAGAACTGCTCGTATAGCGTATGAAAATGATTTACTACAAGCAGGACCAAAAAAATTCTATTCTTATATCAGACGACAAGTAACATCAAAAGTTAGTATACCAACAGTTCTGCAGAACAGACAAGGCCAAATCGTAACTCAGCCACATGATATTGCTAAAACATTTGCAGATCAGTTTGCAAGTGTTTTTCAAAAAGAACCGCAGGACCAACTACCAATCTTAGATCCACTACTGCGAGTCAAGAATTCCATCGATGACATCCTATTCACGAAAGATACAATTCAACAAGTTGTCAAAGAAATGAAGACGGATTCTTCACCAGGACCAGATAGCATCCCTGTGACGTTATTACAAAAATGTGACCTTACTGAATGCCTAACAACAATAATGCAGACATCTTACGAGACCGGAACCCTACCGGACTTGTGGAAAACAGCGACTGTAACACCAATTTTCAAAAAAGGAAGTAAACTAGACCCCTCCAACTACAGGCCCATAAGTCTCACCAGTGTAGTTTGCAAGGCAATGGAAAAAGTCATAGTTAAGCATATCAGAGATTTCTTTAAGACCCATCGTGTTATTGGTGATCAGCAACATGGCTTCTGCCCGCATCGCTCCACTGTGTCCAACTTGCTGTCATGCCTATCTTCATGGACTAAACACTTTAACAATAGGGACCCTATCGACATAATTTATCTGGACTACGAAAAAGCATTTGATAAGGTCCCTACGAGAAGACTTCTACAGAAGCTAGAGTTTGTAGGAATACGTGGAAAACTGCTATCCTGGATTGAGGCATTCCTCCGGCAAAGAACGTTACGCGTAAGAGTTGGTGAAACACTGTCTGATGAGCGAGATGTAAACAGTGGCGTGCCGCAGGGCTCAGTTCTAGGACCAGTTCTGTACATCATCTACACATTTGATCTTCCACACTGTCTAAAATGCGACGTCAGCATCTTTGCTGATGATACTAAAGTATTCGCAAACCCACTAACAGACTACAACCGTCTTCAAAGTGACCTGAACGAGATAGCAAACTGGTCAAAAGAGTGGCTCATCAACTTGAACTCCTCCAAATGCACGGTACTCCATATAGGCAAGCGCAATCCCCATTTAACCTACAAATTAGATAACACCCCATTAACAGGAGTTAGGGTACAAACAGACCTAGGCGTGAAGATCACGGAGGATCTGAAGTGGGAAGAGCACATAACAACAATTACCAAGAAAGCTAAGAGCCTAATCTACCTCACTAGGAAAGCCTTTGGGATACTAACGCCAGAGATGATGCTAAAGATCCACAAGACCTTCATTAGGCCTATCCTGGAGTACGCATTTCAGGTCTGGAGCCCCTACTTTGTCAAAGACATAGATCTCCTGGAGAGGGTACAGCGCAGCTTCACCAAAGTACCAAGGTTACTAAAGCGACGGCCATATGAAGAGCGACTTGAGGCACTCAAGCTTACAACGCTAAAGGACCGTAGGGATCGTGGAGACTTAATTGAGACATATAAGATCTTAAATGGACATTATGATCTACAGAATTTCCAAAACTTATTTGAGCGTGACAGCTATGACCGTCTAAGAGGCCATCACTTAAAATTGAGGACCAGTTTCTCAAACAACAATCCTCACAAGCACTTCCTGAGCAACAGAGTGGTTAGAGCGTGGAATAAGCTCCCAGTAGACGTTGTATCAGCTCAAAATGTAAACCAGTTTAAGAACCGACTCGATAAACACCTGAAAGAGAAAAGCTAGAAGAGAACAACAGGATACAGGCACCTATCAGTTGAATCAACTGCCTGCCTGATACTAAATAATAATAATAATAATAATAAAAGAAAGCAGTCGAGATCCTTATTGACTTACGTCGCACCGTATACTTGTACGCACGTGTATGGGGTTCTTGGTCCAATTCGCGTACCGTGAAATTTACTGAATGGGATGGCGCTCCCTTTCTGAAGATATAGATAAGTGGTTATTCACTAAATGTACGTGATACTGATAGGAAAGGTAAAATTTTAAAAGGGTGCTCTTTCTTATCGTATGAGCCAGTGGCTTACAGGCCACCTGAAGGCCTCCAACCAGGCTTAACGTCTGTTAAGCCAGGATAGCCAGGTTAAGGTGTCCTCCAAAGTAAGCGAACGAAAGCGAACGAAAGCGCTCCGTTGTAAATGCCGCAAGTTCTGTTAAGGGAACGTGGTATGCGCACATATTATATTTTTTCTGAAGATAAGTCCATTGGTGGACGTCCCCTACCGGGATTTGAACCCACGACTTTCAAAACACACGTCGGGTCCCCCAAAATTTTTGGAAATAAATATACATTGTCAATGCGCTAGACGTTGCGAAGGAACTATCCTACTAATATTATAAACTAGCTGTGCCCCCCGACTTCGTCCGCGTAGTATTTAACGTAACAAAAATTTCGGGATTATCGGGATAAAAAGTATCCTATATGTTAATCCCGGTTATAAACTACAGAACGGATTTAGATGAAATTTGGAACACAGATAGTTTATAACCGGAATTGACACATAGGATACTTTTTATCCCGATAATCCCGAAATTTTTGTTAAGTCCAATACTACGCGGACGTAGTCGGTGGGCACAGCTAGTAGTATAATAAATAGAAAATTCTATGATTCACTTGAATCAAATGTTAATTCATGGGACTAACATAAAGCCAAGCCCCTTTTATTCACTTAGCAACTTTTAACGAGAAAACTTGACGTTGAAGTTTCACATTTTATTAGTTTTCAGTTTGTCAAATTTAGTACATTTTATTAGTGAAATGAAAGATGTGAACCCAAGATATCTATTTGAGTTGCCGTTTAACATCTAAATAGAGTACAGAATTTGCCTTATCGATCTCTCTTTGTATTAAAATCATTTGCCAGATCTACTTTAGGATCGCCAGAAGGCATTTTATTTGTAAATGACAGGCAAAGTTATTGTGAGACAAACAAGGTTAGGAGATAAATATTTTATACGACAGTATTAGATGGAGCATTAAAGCTATTTAGTTTAAAAGCTTTTTTATTAGCCGTTTTATTTAACTTCTATAGTACTAAATTCTATAAAACAATTCACTTTGAAGCCTACCATTAAACATTCAGTTCTTTAAATATGTATTTTAGAAAATTATACTGAGGACTTTTAACAAAATTGTACCTACGCCTACGTTAAAATTTGACGGTTAGAATTATGGACCCCTTTAATTTTATGTCTTATCGAGGATATAATAAGGTTGAATTCTTAATTCGTTAGAGGTATTATCAGTTCAGGTTGATCCTACTTTTATTGGGGCCAGTTAGGTACAGCGGTCATTATGGGGGCAACCGCTACACGGAATGGGCGTGCACCTAGGAGTAATATTGCAAGTAATACTGGTATAAGTGAATTTAAATTACATTAAGGGGGATTTATTGAGCTGCTACTAAATGTTGGATAGGTATGTCTGCGATTCCAATTCTAGTAAATACAGCTTCAGATAAGAACAAGCTTTAATTAAATTAAGACCCGTACGGTTTTATATTTACGGCGTTGTCTTGCGTTTGTATTTTTTTTATTAATAAAATAATTAGACTCTAATGGTCATAATCACATGCAATACTTGTCAAAGTAAGGGACCGACTCTATATAATGGTTGAAACTTCTCAATGGCCCGGACCTTGGCAAATGTAAGTACCAACTAACAGAAAATATTCATATTATCAGGATTGTTTTTGTGCTACCTTAATACATCATCTTTAGTATTACAGGTGATATGCAAAATATTGTGCGTTATTAAAATAAAATCTTATAGAATAGATACATAATTATAATTATTAGTCTAACTAATATAATAATGCTTGCAATACCAAAATATAATGCTCGCATGTTGCCGAATGAAGGGGACTGGGGTAAAGAGAGGGGAAGGGAGAGGGAGGCGGAGGGATTGGGCTGCCGGCTCTCTCACTCAAAATA
This sequence comes from Notodonta ziczac, assembly GCA_918843915.1. Classification (NCBI taxonomy): domain Eukaryota; kingdom Metazoa; phylum Arthropoda; class Insecta; order Lepidoptera; family Notodontidae; genus Notodonta; species Notodonta ziczac. The sequence continues at coordinate 2,397,280 of OU974041.1, forward strand.
TACTCTACAATAGCTTCTTCTTCTTTCGGTGCCTCTCCAACTAGTGAAGGTCGGCTAACAACTTGTGGAATGTATTGCTTGCGCAAGGTGGAAAATTTGCACAGCGATACAATAGCTACTTTACATAATCTGTGAGAGGGTGGTACTGCCCTAGTCGACCCAGCCTATATACGAGTCAACTGGCTACAGTTTGGCTCTACCACCGTCAATTTCACCGTCAATTTCACCGACAATTTCACCGTCGATTCCACCGTCAATTTCACCGTCAATTTCACCGTCAATTTCACCGTCAATTTCACCGTCAATTTCACCGTCAATTTCACCGTCAATGTCCGTCAAATGTAAGGCAAACAAACTCGCGGCCACAGTTATGATAATAAATGATGTTAATGATTTGCATCATAATGGGAACGCCCTTCGAATGATTGATTGTGTCGCTTAGTTGGTACCTGCACCGCGATACAATACCCGACGTGCGTAATTAAATGTAGATACTGATTTAAAAAAGTCACGCGAACTGAACATTTCATGTGTAACTATTCGTCACATACCTACTTACCTAGCTAGCTACGCATTATAAATATTGTGTGTTGATGTACGAGTCTATGCAATTACCTACTTACGTTACTAGAGGAACTTGTGTTTATTTGTAGCCTCGATTAGGTAAAGTGACTAAAAGCCTCACATATTTTTCAGGATTTATTATTAATTCTTGTAGTCAGTAAATTACCCACCTATTAAATACTATGCCTACATATTTTACGGAGGCAACTGCCCTCCTTTAACGATCAAAATGTTTAGAAACAAGTATTCCTGAACTTCCTGAAATGTAGCGGTAGATACCTAGAGTCTATTTTAACAGATCTTTCAACCTTCGTCTGAAATATTGGCGGCTTATTTCCCCGACCCTCCCATTGGATAAAATGAAGTATCACGCCGATTTTATTGTCAACATAATAATATATGGAATGTTCAAGGAGAGTGTGAGTATTGTTCAAAGCAGATGCATAGAGTTCATAAACCAAAATAAATTATTACTAAGTAGGTATAAAGCCAATAATCTCCTTTGTAAAAGTGCAGTCCGTGTAACATCTATTAGCCTTATAGCATTTTTTAAGGCTTTCCACGAAAAGTCAACGACTTTTAATGGAGAGTCATCTAAATTCATGTCTTATGCAAATTGATTTAAGTACTACATCAACTTTGAGTAATAACATAAAAATTGGGAATAATGTATGAGGATGTGATGGGAGTGATAAAAGGTACAATAAAATCTTGAGGAACGACATTTTCACCAGCATCACTTCAAAATTGTTGGTGTTATTTTAAGCTATGATTCTACCATTTGTTTAATAGTAAGTATACCTACAATTAGACTGTTCCAATGAAGGCAGTGGATATTATCTAAATTAACAGTAAACAAGCAAGAAAGCAGCTAAACTTTAAATTCTTCAAATAACTTCATATTTATATTTCCCTTTAATAGGTAATTAGTTCTGGTACCTCTAGGTGATATGTGCTATTAAGTGTTTGTTTAAGACTCCATTGTACTTCTCTGTTGCTATACGTGAAAACCTTTTTAATTGGCTTGCTGTTACGAGACTTAAATGCTTGATATTGTGACTAACCATTGAGTTTCTTGCCGGATCTTCTCAGTGGAAGCAGCATTCCGAACCGGTGGTAGATTCTGACTATTCATAAATGCTTTGTTGGCTTACATGAATAAAAACAATTTTGAGTTTGAGTTTGAGTTTGTGTATGTACCTGTTGGTTTTCCATAAGTTCAATAAATAACTAAATATCATCATCATCATCATCAACCTATGCTTGTCCACTGCTGGACATAGGCCTCCCCTAATGAGCGCAATAGCGCCCTATATTCAGCCTGCCGCATCCAGCATCTGCCTGCAGTATTTCGCAGATCGTCATCCCACCTGGTCGGAGGGCGTCCTACACTACGCTTGCCGAGTCGAGGTCTCCACTCAAGAACACGTTTACCCCAGCAACTAAATATATATCTTTGATATTTTAATTTAATTCAACATCAGCTAGTAAACTGAAATAGTTTAGATCACATTACAAATAGTAGTATTACGAAGTCGGTTGAGGTAAAGACTTTAGTAACGGATCTTTTTAAATCACTCTAGACCCGTATTTTCTTTAAAGCTATTGCTTTATTTGGCTATTATTTTTCAGTCAGTAACGCGGATGCTGTACTCTCCTAAATATCTTGATTCCGTAACCGTACCTACCTTATACCGGAAGATCGATTTTTCTATTTCTTTGGTAACAAACTCTATTTATAGCGACAGTTTTAAATATAATATCGTATAAGGCCCGATTCAGATTTGTCGAACGCACATAGTACTTAATTTAAGAGAATGAGAGTTGATTACTGTTTCCTTATTTAGTGACAATGATGTTGCCTGCTCACGTTATGTTGCTGTTCCTGAGAATATACACAATCTTTATTTATTAATTGAAAAGAGTATTCAGTCCATTGAGTTTATTGCCGGAACTTCTCAGTGAAAGCAGAATTTCGAACCGGTGGTAGATTCTGACTATTCATAAATGCTTTGTTGGCTTACATGAATATAAAAAAATTTGAGTTTGAGGTTTAGTTTGAATGTATTGTAAGGAAACCTTCGAAAGGTGGAGTTCGTCATCTCGCTCTGGACTATGTACCGAATCCCCGGACCGAACCTTGACATTGACAAGGAAATGTGCCTGATATAATGGCAATTACCGCATCTCTGGATACCCCTTAGGGAAATATAGGTGTGAGAGCATTTTGTATATTCCATTAAACTTCTGCATATAAATATTTCATGCATATATTATTATATTTTCCGTACTTCGCACCCCGATTTCTATTTTCACCCCTGCCCTTTACAAAATCCAAGCGTATTTAGTAGTCATTGAAAATTCCGTTCTGAGAGATTGAGTTTCAAATGTTTGTGTTTTGTAGAATAACGACCGTAGTAGGTTTGTCGGTGGCAACGAAACGGAATGTAATAAGATGCCCGCGTTTCAAGGGAATATAATTAAATAATTACAAGATCAGGAAATTTTTGTTTTCTTTTTACAGCCTTTTCTTAAAGTGCTTAGTGAAGAATACAATTAGGTAAACGATTAGCACATGTGACGTACAATTATTTATAAGGGGTTTCGCTCAAACGCCATAGAGTTCAGGCGGTGTCGAGGCAAGGTTGTGTGGGAGCGAGGTGCCTTTATGCTTCTAATAATAATATTATGTGCCTACTGATAACCTTTATGCATTGTTAAAAATGTCTAGTCTCTTTTTATGTAGAAATTTATAAATGATGACTCAAATTTGGTTTCACTCAATCCTCCCATTCTCAGAAGTTACTCGGTCTTGTTTATGATTTTCTTATTTGATGAAATCAAATTTCAAGCTGCCATTATAGTGTACATATTTACTTACACTTTACTTAACTTTTCACAAATTCTAAAGAATATTCATTGGGATTCGCTGTTTAGTATTAGTCTAGACTAGTCATCGACTCAATCAACACTACGTTCATCCTTTGTATCCTGAGAAGGTTTTGATCGATAACTTTACAGAACCAATAATAATATTTTTATACCTGAAAGCGAAATTTAATACTATCAGATCCATCTTAAAGGCGAAACTAAACTGACTTTGATAGACGAGCGTCTTAACTTTTCCTGGAAAAACAAGAATATAAATGGGATTGATGGAATACGATATTTTGTCTAGTTTTTGTTTCTTTTGTTTACTTACTTACGCTAATATTTATGACATACGTAGGTGAAGATATATAATAGGTAACATAAGCATAGTCTTCTGCCATTTACCCATGCCACGGGGATTTCGGAGGTAAAGTATATTTATGGTATTCCAGTTATTAGATACATACCTTAATATATGTATGGGTACCTTATATACCAAATTAATATAACATCCGTTCAGCCGTACTTACATGATGCTCGGTCAAACTTACATATAAACATACTTTTTCAAGATATGTATGTAAAAAAACAAAATAAATCTTTAAAATTGCAAAAGACTTCCTATACTGAAAATTTATTATATACTAGCTGTGCCCCCCGACTTCGTCCGCGTAGTATTTAACGTAACAAAAATTTCGGGATTATCGGGATAAAAAGTATCGCATATGTTAATCTCGGTTATAAACTATCTGTGTTCCAAATTTCATCCAAATCCGTTCAGTAGTTTTTGCGTGAAGGAGTAACAAACATACATACATACATACATACATCCACACTCACAAACTTTCATATTTATAATATTAGTAGGATTCGCTCAGTAAATAATTATACATTTGTCACCAAACAAATTGTACCTAATAATTGTCGCATATTATTTAATTTATTTCTCGGTTTGACAATAATTCTATTTCGCCGTATCACGCCAGTCTTTTAAGTGCAAATCTTACCCTTTATAATAGCATCGTGTAGAAATATAAAATAATTTATATTAAAACAAAAAGCCAGCCAACCCTTTTTTATGCGACAAACGTGTTGAAAGACTTCATTATTGTACAACCCGGCTCCCTAAGTCTATGGTCACTGCCGTTTTGGTTTTAATATTTAAGGATTTATAGTCCCACGGGCGACATTCATTTTGCCACCGCGCTTTACATTTGTGGTTTGTAAAAAGTATACATCAATATTTTTTAAATTATTTCGGAGAGCATGTTAAGCTGGTGATCTCTGATCAATTAGAAGCCTAAAAAAACTGATTATTACTTTGATTACCGATTACCGATAATACCGCGGTTAATCAACTGGTGACAGGCGACAGTTGCTTGGTGAAATGGTTTTAGCGCTAAACAAATTCGGAAAAGCCTAATGGGAGGAAGACTTGTATTATATATAATTCTGCAATTTTATTTATTGTATTAGAAAAATCAGAGCCGCTAAATTCCGATTCACAATGATGTCAGCTTATTGGTCCTGATTTTGGCATGCGATCGAGTTAAATCATTTTTAAATGACCATGTTACTTTGTCCTCCATTGCACAAAAGTACCTATATGGAGTAGTTACCTGCAATGTTACACAAGTAGCATCCCTTGGAGGGTGATACAACATTTTCGAGAGTATATTAATTATGACCCCTGACTGACCTCCGGCTTTGTGCGGGAAGATTCCCCTCATGAGCCATCCTTATGTACTCAGATCATTTACTTTGTTTATTAGAATATATTCATACGCGTCAGGTATATTAACTGATTACGCAAATATATACTATCCTAATTAGTCTTATAGTAAACGGATGTCGGACGTCACTGGAATCGCCCAAAATAAATAAATATCGCCAGGCAACCAATTGTACGGTCTCAAACTTAGCAAGGCTGGTACAATCAACATCCAAAGTAGTATTTAGTAGTCTAGCTGTGTGGTAGTAGTATAATATTAGGTATTTCCACGGGTTTCGAAACAATCTATCCTCAAACATCAAAAAATTGTTTAAAGCAAATGCGTTGAGAGCATACTGTTTTATTCACATAGAAGTAGTACACCTGCTCCCTGTTCGCACTGGCAAACAATCCGCTTATAATCGCCTTATTGAGCGTTTGGCACGTACTGTACGCTAGTAGGGTTAGATTTTGGGGATCATTCTCTATTGATTTTTTGTACGACCTTTGGCACATAGAGTTTTACTTTGCTACTTTGTGCACTGCACTGCAATACTCTGCGAATAGTTAAACTCTGAATTATTTCTCTATCTGTCATCAGTAATTATACATTCGAAAAAGAAGACGAAGCAAAGCTTCGTGTCAAAGCCGCTTAACCACGTTTATTAATATGGGTTTTATGAGTCGCTTGTTGCTGGCGTCTACGTAAATAGTTGTATTAAAAATTGTCGCAGGTAAATATCAGCATACTAAGACAACCACTGTATGGTCCCAAAATAATAAACGCTTGTACTATGTTTACCGTACAATGGACTGGTTAAGATCCCAGTGACATCTAAATCAGGGCTTATGACAAAAAAATCATATCCGAAATTTTCTCTTGTGGGAATTGAACCATCAACTACTCGGTGCATTGAACCAAGCGACCTACGCTGGAACCACAACAAAAAGCGATTCTAACGGTGACCGTCCACTTGGCTGTGCTATGAAGTGGGCCCGCCCGGTTCGGCCAACAGGATTTCTTGTTTCCTGTCAACTTGAGCTTATCTGGGTGGAGCTGAAGTAATGAATTATGCAATCCTATTCGATGGGCGGACCCGCTTCATAGCTCAGCCAGATGGACGGTCACCCTAACTATAAAAAGGGCCAAGCATGCTCATTCACACATCATTTTGTAGGTTCAATTATTTTCTCATCTATATACGCATTATCCTACTAATATTATAAATGTGAAAGTTTGTGAGTGTGGATGTATGTTTGTTACTCCTTCACGCAAAATCTACCGAACGGATTTTGATGAAATTTGGAACACAGATAGTTTATATCCGGGATTAACATATAGAATACTTTTTATCCCGATACTACCGAAATTTTTGTTACGTTAAATACTACGCGGACGAAGTAGGTGGGCACAGCTAGTTAATAATATATGATCTTACATATTAAGGACAGATGTACCTATCTAATAATATAATTTTCACCGATTTTAATAGGTTTCCAATTATTCCTGATACGTAAAATATTTACTTCTTAAGTAATTCCCAACTAATGTACTTACATACGATTTTATGTAGTTAATAATTTTCATTCATTTTATTCGTGAATAGAGAGGCTTTGCTTCAAAGCGCTATTATGATTTGTGGACACAACGCGAGTGTAGGGTTACTTGTTAATCCGGGCTTGGAAAGCGGATTCAGTTAAAATTTTCAATGAAACGCGGGCTTTTAAAGACTCGTTCACATTCGTAATGATTCTTATGGTGGTAGTGCCAAGCTGTAGCCATTTACCAGGGAAGACCTCTTTCTCCCTTCTGGTCCCTGTATCCCAATTTCCTTCACGTCGGCAAGGTGTGAACAAATTCAATTAGTATTGCTAGCATCTATAGGATAGCTGCTTGTCATTAGACAGGAATTACGCTGCTTGCCTTAAAAAAATCTCATGTCAAATTGAGCTAACCTGAGAAAATGAAGCGATCCTATTGGCCGAAGCATGCCGGCCCGCTTCATAGCACAGCCAAGTGGACGGCCACCCTTAACGTGTCTACTCTACTTTTGCACCCACTATCTGTGTTTGCACCACGCTCACGTCACGGCCACACGACATGCAATCTCTATAAATCGCACCTACAACTAAAGCTATGAAGTGACACGGAAAAGCTAATTGAAGGCACCTCGAGCGGGGTCGGGTGTCACATTTGAGCCCGATTACATGTAGTAATCGGCTTAGTGGCCAAACGCCGCGTTCCCTTACCCACCCTCACGTAATACCTATAAATAGACGATATAAAAATTTGACGATCAGCACAGTAGAAGCTGGAAAAATGTTTTAGAGGTAATTTGGTTTGCGGAATAGGCCTCAGCAATCCTAATTATACCTAAAATATTTGACTAGGCTGTAGACTATTTGAAGGGCCTACTAAATATTCGTAATGCCATGAATATCTTAGGTAGCCGACAAATTATTTTGAAATTAACTCACTTATAAAATCGCATAAGATTTTAAATATTTTGAACTTCTGAAAAAACTCTCGTTAATATATTTTTTTACTTTGGTTGTTTCAAACGAACATGAAAACCTTTTTTTTACTGTTGCTTGAGATAAATTTAGTGAGCGTGCCTCCTGTGTCAGTAAAAATAACATAGAACGTTAATACCTAAATGTGTATAAAAATGTGTTTTTAAATTATTCGGCAGGAAATCTTATTTTAAGTACCCGGGCATGTTCTATCAGGCTAGTCCCTGATAAAAGGGTGGAGGGATCTCATTTCCGTCAGGGCGTCCTTGTGTTGGGCCGAAAGAAGGAAATGATGTTAGGTACCTACCCGGCTTATTTTGCCGAATTCACAAATTTAATCCCACAGCGTAATCTAAATTAAAAAAAAATATATATATTGTTCCCTACTTTAGTTGCGCGGGTTAGGGTAATATCAAAATTAGGGCGTCTCTAAGTTAGTACTTATTATTTGCAAGGGGTAAATCTAAAATGAAACCTACGTTTACCCAACTATGGTAAAGCCAAAAGGAAGGGTTATGTTTTTAGCATTATATGTATGTGTGTTTGAATCACCTTAATGTTCCACCGTAGCGATTATACTACCTGTCCCATTTGAATGAATGAGGTGACAATTGATTCGTTAATATAATCCGGGCGCCATGGGTTACATTTCATCAAACAATTCAGAAGTAAGGTCATAAAATAAAGATAAAATATTCCAAGCGACAGAAAAACTATTTTATACTAAGTATTTTTCAGCGTTTATAAATAATACTACTTGCGGTATCTACCGGCAGATTTTACCGTTGTCGGGTTACAGTTATTCGAACATTTTTACTTGTTAATTATATAATTACACATTTCATAAAACTCCATTTAGAATTCAGACAATATTTTTCTTCGGAACCTTCTAGATTGTAATTTCAGTACAGAAGAAAAAAATAATAAACAGAAGCGAAAGCGGCTCACAGGTGCGTCACCCATTTATATTCTTTGCGAAGCTGAAATTGGGTATTATAATGTCTCGTTTCACAATATGACAGTGAATTTGCACTTCATAAGCGTTAAATTGGTCATTAGGCCTCCCCGTCGTCAAATAAGCGTAGCAATAAACTGCGAAATATTTATTATCACGTCTAGGGAGTGGGAAGGCGGGATGTATTCCGTTAAATTTATATTACGCACCATAATGTTTCGCGTATCGTTCCTTTTGAGCGCCATTGCATGACGGCTTTGTGGAGCTTTTTTTGCGAGAGGTAAAATATTCGCTCACATTCTTGCGATTGCCTGACCGAATGTTTTATGTTTGGAATTACGAATGAATTATTGTGCCTGAGAAAACCGAACCAGTTCTGGAGGCAGAACTAATCCGTATTTTGATCATGGTACGTGGACCTCAGGAGAATATAAATATTACTACAAGTTTTGGTGATAGAGCCAACTGACTACACGGGCTGACTCGACGGCGGTAGTACCACTTTGTCAGAAAAGATCAGTAAAGTAGTTATTATAGCTGCGTTTCGTACGACGCCTTTCGTCCCCTCTGTCCCTGTAACCTTTAGGCCAGCAATGTGCGATACCTTCTTAACATCTTATACTTAGGCTGTATGCTAGTTTTTCGACTTAGTGATATAAAGTAGAGTTGACATTCACACTCCTAAAGCGTTTCGTACGACGCCATTCCCCCTCTGTCCCTGTTACCTTCAGGCCAGCAATGTGCGATACCTTCTTAACATCTTATACTTAGGTTGTATGCTAGTTTTCCGACTTAGTTATATAAAAAGTACAGTTGACATTCACACTCCTAAAGTACTTTGTCCTTGTCGCACTCAGTACGTCCCCATATGACTCATATCACTATTAGAAAGCACACACACCTACAGAAGCGCTCGGTTAGTGGCATTTCCGACTGAGTGCTTCCGTCCGTGTTTTGGAGAGCACGTTAAGCAGTCAGTCCCAGCTATTGCAGTCGTTAAAGCCATGTCGGAGGCCTTCGAGCGACCTGAAAAACCCGACACAAGAGTCAGTTAGCAGCTCATCCGATAAGAAGAAGAAGTCGAAAACACTTTGACCACAGTTGAGACTACATACGTTGTCTGCAAAGTCTGCATACTTCATAGTCTGTTTTCTTACTGTAGTTATGGGGTATATTATTCGCACAGTAGGTATTTTAAGAGTATTTCAGGGACGAATTTAACAATAACACGAATACCAAATACATCCTCTTCGACTGATCCACAGCACACATTCGTTTACCATTGTCAACAATGTTTCGGATCTCGTGGAAATGAGCGGATTGTATGCTCTCCCAATACGTGGGATCACTTCTCGTTAACGGATGCGATTTTATTTTTGCAACCTTTTTGTATTTTACCCAAGCATAACAGGACATACGTCGTGTATTGTTCTGAGATGCAATAACTGGCTATTAAAATATTTATTATAACTAAATCTTATGATCATGAGGTTTCACTACACCTTGGAATCCAACCCACGTCTCTACCACTACTCTCGAGTCATATTAATATTTTTAATATTGGTATAGTACATTTTATTTATTTGTGTAAATAATATTTAAGAATTATAAAAAATATAAATACTGGTAGCTTATTAAAGCAATACCTATTATATATTCTATAAAGCCGTAAATCGGAAAGTTTGCAATAATAATCCGACAGTAACTTCGTTTTAATAATAATCGTTCGATCCTTCGTTTTAATCGTACGATATTTATTTTAAAAAGATTTAGTGAATGCGTTTAGCATGTGTTGTTTGTTTTATAAAGTCCAGTACGAAAATTTTTTTTATCATAAATGTATTCTTCCCCTTTGTGAAGCATAGCGAATGTCCCTAGGCTTGAAACTAGCCTACATTTACTGTCTAAAATATAAATTGTGTGGTCAATAGAAAACCGCACTTTGTTATTCAATCCCATAAGTTTCAATGAAAGAGTCTTAAGAACTTAGGAGACGAGCTGCCAAGAGTTATGAAGCGGTTCATACCAAGTTGAAGTAGAGTGTGCATTCCGCGTCTCGTCGTTGTTCAAACATTTCAGGACGCACTCATTCAAATAGTACCTCCATTTGGCCGCTCCCGTCTTGCATGGCTCATGTAATCGTAGGCAAATCTTACTCTGAGCTGTTTATGGGAACACATCTTGAAACACCGAAAATCGAGCATTATTAATTATAATAAATGTTACAATACTTATAAACGATTTTAAGAAAATAAATAATTGTAATGTTTTATTAATGATAATGAATGGATTTCAGATTTCTTCGACAATTTGCCTGCTTCATTATTTTGCTGGCTTCTCTTAATTATTTTCCTAATTAAGTGAAAAGTTTATGCGTAGCGAGAATTGCTTTACACCCTCGTCATAGGACCGAAGCAAATCTTTCAGTGAGTAGGTAGCGTATTATCTACAATCCTCTTTTAAAAATTAAAAACAAAATACTAATACAAATCTATTAATACCTCGGGTCAAACGGCGCGCAGCTTTTAACGCCAAATCAAAAGATAAACGTACAAATACGACTGCTCTTTTTCCAATGAAAAGAAAACACTGCCGTGCCCGACATAAATACGTGGCACTCGACGAAATTGAAAAGTCCACCGAGAAGGCGCTTCCGTTTTGGTACAAGGCACAATCTCAAATTGTTTACGCTCTCGTACCCCTTAGCACAGGAATGTCGGCTCTTTAGCAGGTAAAGAAATTTATATCGAAGTTTGTGAGGCCACCGGAATATAAGCAACCCAACGATGATCGAATTGCTTAGCAGTCTGTCATAAAATTATATTTTTAATGCGAAAGGGTGAGTGGTCACAATAGACTGACCACTCATAGGTGAAAAATGGCTACACTAGTGTATAGAAGTGTCGATCTAGGCAAATCTAGAAAATAACATGTCTTTTTCTTGATTCGTTCATTTTTTTTTCACACGTTGAAATATTTTCAGTGAAGTTGTCATTACCTGCAGAGTCAATCGAAGTCTCGGTTTAGAAAGCTGTGAAGTAATAATAGGTAGGTTAAAAATATAATATTTGTGCAATAAACAACATCTCTTTCTTTTCGCTAACCCTTTTTTCCTTTAATTAAATTATACTATGCATTTAGAACGAGCCCGCTTGACCCAGTGACTCGCTCCGCTCGCTCGGTCTCAGCTGAGAGCTTGAACTTTGTTAATTAAGTGTTAGCTTAATTGCGTAACACATACATTTATTTTCACATTTACTCATGTCGGTAATTATTATTAATGACTGTTTATTTTGGACATTATACTATGAACAAATTAGGTATATATTATGTAGATTGGGTTTTGTTCATAATAACGAAAGGTTGAACATAGAGCTATATCATTAACCGGTCAAATAGCATGGCAACAAAACTAGAACATGATTGTCTGTGCGGTACGATCTTACAATTCACAGTACAACATTAAAACGGTTGCAGAAAACGATTTGGTATTCTGCTTTGAATAGAGATTAAACAATTTTAAATTGGAAAGTGTAAGCCACGTAGCCGCGCCTTTACATTCCTACTCTTGATTGAACAGTGAAATAATGTTTTAATTATTCGTTTGGTTAACATTTAAAGCATATTTGAAAGGATGGTATAGTATAAAAATACAAAATTATCTAGTAAAATAATATCTATATTTAATTATGCAGATGTTTCAAATCTTACCAATGCGATTAAACTAACTAAGCTAATCTTTCAATACATTCCGCACCAGATACTTGAAATCCGTTTATAATTAATCTTCCTAAACGATGGCACGTGTAGCACCGATTAGCAACGCTCAGCCTACGCTCGCTTGATTAGGATGACGTAATAAGGATTAAACCATTTTTAAGAAGCAGATATCTATAATGTCTCACGGAGATGGTATATAACTAAATTGGTAACCAATCTATACAAATAGATACTCGTATAATTGGAGTGTCTGTTTGTAATATCAAAATAACACCTTTTCACCAAATGCATATGAAAGTAAATACGACGCCTATAACAAAAACGCGATTTAATTTTTATTTGTCTTTCTGTCTTTCTGTGTGTTCCGGGTAATCTCCGAAACGTCTGGACCGATTTTGACGGGACTTTCACTGGTAGATAGCTGTTGTTATAAGGAGTAACTTAGGCTACTTTTATTTTGAAAAACTAAATTAAAAAAATGGGAGCTGTCGCACGGGCTTAAAACGCGGGAGCGTGCTAAATCTTACGCGAACGAAGTCAGCTAGTTTGGTACATAAAATAAATATTAGACCGCTTAAAATATACCTAAGACCTACAAAAAGAAAGACATGAGTTGACGTGTGTTTTTTTATATTGGGGACCATCTTGAATACTAAGTAGATACTAAGTATGGCATAGTCGTTTGTTAACCTTAGACCATTTATTTATCTATGGACTAGCCTTACATGATCATTCCCCTCTGCCAAGGTATAAGAACAATAAGGTCTAACACGTTTATAAAAAGTGTTTATGGAATCGATTTAATCAAAGTCAGTATCGTTTTCGATGTGAAAGGTGCTCCATAAAAAATGCCGACCTGCGCTATAAACCATTGCAAGAAGAGGTCAAACACCTCTAATCTACAAAAAAACGGAGTAACGTTTCATATTTAAGTGTTTTTGGTGTAAATAATCCCTTATTTCTAACTAAAATAAATAAAATATAAAATGCCATAAAAATCGAAAACATTATCGATTAAACAATCGAGTACGAAATAATTGAAAAGTGTAGTATGGTATCTCGAGTTCGCCATTTTGAATAGTGTTGCGGCAGTGATAAATTTATGATTGTGGACGTGTATCGATAAAATTATATTTTTTTGAGTTTTATATTATATTTTACTTTAAATTATATATAGTAAAAATATAATTACTTATTGTTATTTTTTAACTTATCATTATTCCACTATTTTTCCAGATTTCCCAAAGACCCTCAATTAAAACCAAATGGGAAAAATCTTGCAATAGAAAGAGGGGTTGGGAACCTACTCGCACAAGTATTATTTGTTCAGTACACTTTGATTCGTCGCAATGCCAATGTTTATCTAATAAACGACGATAAAATAGTAGATAATGCCGTACCAATATTATTTTTAGCTGATGTATAAGTATTTTATTTATAATTCTACTGACATGATTCTAAAAAAATATTTCACTGATATATACACGTGAAGTATATATAAGTGATGCAGTAGAAGTTTCACCTTGTATATTGTCGTAAAATATTATTTATTTTAAATGTTTCATTACCACAGCGAGGGATTTTTTTTAAAGCAATGCATAAACGATAAATCATCGTACTGTATAAGATACCATAATATACAAAATAATTCATATTTTGTATTGGATGAAGAAATGCACACGTCTATGCAATATTTTTGTGATGATGAGCAAGTAAAACTATCGATATATCTAATTAGAAATATCGATATTAGTTTCTCCCTATTGCACTTAGTGTCTTACACTCGTAAATTCTTGCATGTTGACGTATTTGACCGATTAGTGTGCGTAAAAGTTACTAGTGTTGAATATTTATTTAAGTGTGCATTCATAATGACACAATTTGTTTTTTAGTAGTTGTGCATCATTTCTTTGTAGTGGTTACCTCGTCCCCCCCAAAATCTGACAGAATTTTTTATTAGTAAAATTAAGCACGTCACGCCTCCTTTAGTTAACACCTCTCTGTTGTTAACAGATACGACTGATAAATTATTAAAAACTCTTTTTGTCTGAACAACGTACGAGGTTGACAATTGGAGTAAAACTATATTTTTTTAATACTTTCCATTTGACTAGTTAAGTGGGTATTTGACATTTTAAGGGGTTGCTGATAAAAAAAAAAACCTAGTGAAACATTAAAAATGAGTTAGGTCTCACAATTTATTTATTGACCTGCTAAGTGGGTCTAATAAACGATGTGGTCCTAATAGTTACCACCGGCTTTGTTCCCACTGAACATTAAGAGGTTGAAATAAAAATTGTTTTTGATTTTTGTAATTGTTTACATTACTTGATATTCAAACTGAATGCAGATAAAAAATATTACCAAACATAAAAAAAAACTTGAAAAGTGTCAAGGGACACCCGGATGGTACGAAGTTGCAATATCCGGAACTTGTGCAGAAACACTGTCAGGATTAATTATTGTTATTATTTTTTATTATTTGTTATGTACTTTGAACCTGTATACACTCAACAAAAATCATCGTCGCGACACCTCACTGTTCAATGTGAAATAGAAAGACGAAACTAAAATAACTGGCTTGCTTTCTATAAGAGAGAGAGAGAGAGAGAAACACGCGCACACCGCACGGCTTAAAGTTATAGCAAAAAGTGTCGTTACAACTTTTGGTCTTAATTTTTTCCGTCTAGCCCCCTTTCGTAACGCGCGATAAGGAACTTCGTTCCAAAATGGGATTGGTAATCTGCTATGTGGATCCAATAAGGTGTCAGCCAAACCAACGTTTAAAAGTACCTAACTAAACATCTGACGGGCACTTTCTTTCGCAGGGATTTTAAATATTCAACCTCCACAAGGCCCCTACTTAATTTGGAGGACGGTATAATCTGACGCTTACAATGAAGCTTTAAATGACTTTTTAACTTGCGTTTTGTATAATGACGATAGTTTTTTCATTAATTATAGGGTTGTGCTTTGTGACTAAATGAGTTAGTTACATTTGGACAGTGCGAAGATATATAATGCAGAACTGTTGTTGTATTCGACTTTCCATTTACATGTTCTATAATATGCTTTAGGATTACATGCTTAACCAGTCGTCAGACGGTCGAGAGGTTCTCATACTTTTCTTAACAATCCACAGGCAGACTGACAATTGTAATTTGATATTACGCCTCACCAATACTGTTGTCGAATGGTCAGAGAATTATGACATGGTATGAAAACCCTCAACTTAAAGGACACGAACGTCCCCATTTCCATAATTCCCCGCTAACAAAGTACTAATTTTTTTTTTTTTTTTTTTTTTTTTTTTTTTTTTTTTTTTTTTTTATTGGACCAAAATTATGTTTACATAAAACATGCAGAATCCTGCCTCCTAGATTAGCGCAAGCTGTGGCCTAGGAGACAGTTCCTTCCCAGTTAAGTGCTACTAGTTCTATATTATTTTAATATTATAAGAGTATGACTTAATATTAAACTTAGTAAATATTAATTCCGGCCACGGTAAATGCGTTGATATCACATTCGTGACGTGACGTTGATAAACCATACAGTATACACGACGAAATTGGTTGCACGCTCAACCTCCGCAGGGGCTAATTCAACACCCAGAATATTTGCTAGCGCTATATGGATAGTCACCGAATAAACGGTTTAATAACTTGAAGTGGCAGTTGTCTCACCGTAAATTGACAATGAAACGACAAGGGAAGGTCGGAGGACAGATAAGTGTTCTTAGAAAGAGTTCAGTTGAGTTTTATATTACATTATCTTACTAAATATAGTTGTTATATATAAGGATCTATTTTAATAATGGTACTATACTTACAACAAAAAATATGATTTATAGTTACCCTAACCATCTAACGGTAATTATAGGTAAAAACTAGACGCAACAGAAACTTAATATTTTTACCTAGCGCTGAAACTGAATGCAGTTAAAGAATATTCAATACTTTTAGAATGTTTGTCAACCTTGTTTCGTTTTCAAGATTTCTTTGTTAATTCATGTTTAGTGGTTGATGTTAATTACCCGTTCGAGTAAAGATCAGATTTAAATTTACTACGTACGCAAATTTTAACGCATAACTAAAGCTAATAATATTATAATATTAAATAGCAAAATCAATCAAAACCGCAGACACGAGATGATGATAAACATTGAATTTTGGCTTTGGCTTTAACATAGACTATTACTTATTAAAAAACTTTTCATTCGCAATACAGGAACGACTGAATTAAAAACGGTATCTACATCAGTCTGCTCGCGATATTTCTATTCAATAAAAAATGCAGTTCATTTCATAGGACGTGCAAGCACGTGAGCAAGTTTTAACAAAGTCGCTTTATGATATCGCTGAATACGATTTAAATCGCTGCATTTTCAGTCTCTACCATTTTGCTTTGACAAAATGCTTTTTACCCTTAGCTGCCTTAACGCTTTGAGGCGGCGTCGGAACACATGGGCGGGAATTTTAAAAGGCATCGGCTATCTGCCACCATTTTATTTCGCACTAGCTGTGCCCGCGACATCGTCTGCATGGAATTTAATTGACAAAGTTTCATACAAACTTTCATCCCCTATTTTATCCCCTTGGGTAGAATTAATCAAAATCCTTTTTTAGCGGATGCCTACGTCATAACATCTACCTGCATGCCAAATTTCAGCCCGATCCGTCCAGTGGTTTGGGCTGTGCGTTGATAGATCACTATGTCAGTCAGTCAGTCAGTCAGTCAGTCACCTTTGAGTTATTTATATTTCGATTTGGTATCAGTCTGTAGCGAGCATGGATTATAAACTAGTGTTGTCCGAAATAGGTATCGGTTTTTATTTTCACAAGACCAAGTATATTAAACAAGATAAAGGCTGGCACTGCAAGACTTGAGCAAGAACAATGCTGAACTCTGTGCTATAGTAGGTAGTATTGCGAGAATTAAATAACACCAAGAAAAACATTGAAAGGCAAATACAGATTTTGGACAACACTACCAACTATAATTTGACAAACTTAAACGTTCGAAAAAAATAATTTTCAATTTATTAATAATTAAATTTTGCAGTAATTCTCGGCTAAGACTATTCATGTTCAACCTTGCAGAGTAAACAAACTTTCAAAACCTTCAATATGGAAACCTCTCAACTTTGAACCGAATATCCCGTTGGATGTTATTTCCTTACGTGTGTAAAGCTTTAGACGTACTTTGGACGTACATTCAATTACTCGTACGTTGAGTGTCAAAGAGCTTTCAGTGTCGTGTGTCGTTAAATCCTCAACGGTAAACGGGTCTTTCGTGTTCGCTTTTCAAAATTCTTTTAATGCCCTCATGGCTCTACTAAATAGAGGACGATATTTTGTTGCAATTTTCCATAGAGTCTAAACAATATATAGATATTATGTACCTTTTTATAAAACAATGAAATTCTATAATTATAGTTCCACGAGTAGAAAGTTGGACGTTATGAAAAATATGGAAAGAGTTCGATTCAACTGGAAGCCGGCGTTGGCAATATCAAAAAACGAGGGTCTAGCGACATCAGGACACTTAGCGCACTACTAGTGCCAAGTTCTGCATGGTGGATTATGTCATGTCATAATCCACCATGCATTGGGTATAGGTCAAAAATAAGGTAATTTTGATTAAAAAAAACTTAGATTAAACAAAAGAAGTGGATAAAATACTGGCAGTTATGGAGCAATAAATTTATGTGACTCGGGCGGATGTACCCATTTTTAGGGTTCCGGACCTTAAAAGGAAAATCGGAACCCTTATAGGATCACTTTGCTGTCCGTCCGTCTGTCTGTCTGTCTGTCAAGATTTTTATTACAAAGGAATCAACGCACAGCCCAACCCGCTGGTGTTAGAATCACAAAATTTTAACAGTAGGTACCTTTTATACGAGGGATGCCTTTTAAGTTTTGTCGTTTGAAGAAAAAAACACAACTAGAACCTTATAGTAATTTTTATTGTTTTTCAAAGTATTCACCACGTAGCTTAATACACTTTTCCATTCGCTCAAACCAGTTATTATAACATTTATACCACTCTAAAGTGGGGGTGTTCAAAATGGCTGACTTGAAAGCGTCGACTGCTTTTTCACCGGACTGGAACCTTTGACCACGAAGACTTTTCATAATTTTAGGAAATGTAAATAAATCGTTAGGGCTTAGGTCAGGACTGCATGGAGGATGCTCAAGAATTTCTACTTTTTCCTGCTTCAAATACTCAATCGTTTGACGAGCGCTGTGTGAGATTGCGTTGTCGTGGTGCAGGATGATGCGTCGCTTTGAGTTAGATTTTCGAAGTTGGCGATGACTTGTGGTAAACAAACTGTGGTATACCACTCTCCATTAACCGTTCTACGATCTTCAAGTGCAATAGTCGCAATATGGCCGGTTTTTCCAATGAACGTGGCCACCACCTTCTTTGAAGTGCTTCAAGAACGAACAACTTTAGTCGGTTTTGGCTTGTCTTGAAAGAACCAGATTGTAGATTGTTGTTTGGAATCAGGATCGTAGGCATAGATCCAAGATTCGTCACCACTGATGATGTTGTAGACGTGATTTGACTCTCCTTGGTTGAACCTTTGCAGAGTTTTCTTACACCATCTGACGCGGGCCGCCTTGTGATCGTCGGAAAGCAGATGCGGTATCCAACGGCAAACTAGCTTTCTTACACCAAGCGCTTCATGCAAGATTTTCTGAATGGTTGTCCCTGAGATGCCTAATAGAACCTCTATCTCTTGATACGTCACATGACGATCTTCGAGAATTTGTTGTCTCACAGCAATGATGTTATCTTCAGTGAAGGCGGATTTTGGCCGTCCTTCGCGAGATTTGTCACTAAGAATAGTATGTTTACGCTGGAATTATAAATACCAGCGTTCGACAGTCCGCAGACATGGGGCTTCATCACTGAACACAGATGTTAGCTCTTCAAAACACTGAAGCCGTGTCAGGCCTCTTCTAAAGTTGTAGAAAATCATTGCACGAACATTTTCCTTAGGAAGATTCATTTTCGTACGTAACCTGACAGATTCTAATCGACGCTGTGACTAAACAATAGCATTAATCCTAAAACTTTCAATTGTTTTGAGATTCGAAATTTAAACACATTCGAATATAGAACAGTTCCAAATTCAAAATTGCCGGGAAATATGGAAACGACAGAACTTAAAAGGCATGCCTGGTACCGCAAATATCCTCTAAGGAAGGCTTTTGTAAAATTTCACCCCTAAGTGTATAAAATAGGGGGTGAAAGTTTGTATGGGTAAAAAATATCTCAACTTAGAATCATGAAAATTAGTATTAGGGTTACTCATTACATATAAAAATATAATATTCAGCATTTTATAAAATTCCACCCCTAAGTGTGTGAAATAAGGGAAAACAGTTTGTATTGGGGTCCCGAATTTGTTCAAACTGGAAACGCGGCTTTAGGTAGATCTTGCTGTAAAAACTTGAAACACTGTGCAGAAAATCTTGAAAAATTGAGGACACTAGCACATGACACGAAATTGCAATTAAAATTATAACAGGAGAAATGGGTTCACTAAATCACGAGCTACATCCGACCAAGTTAAAGTTAAATTAATTCCCCGTCGTTTCTGAATAAACTCATACTGAGATTCAAAATACAACCGCAAGTACTATATATTGTTTCTTGTGTTTCACTACTTTGGTTATAGATACGTTAAATCTTCGTTATTGCCATGGGTCCGGAAGCCTTCATTGTGCATGTCCTGACGTGCACTTGTCCGGTTTTTTCAATACAGACGAACGCCCAAAGATAAGTAAAAGATCTACTTTGCTTTGTCTTAAGTATAGTATGCTCAATCTGTACGCTCATAATAAAAGAGGCTTATTCTACCACGGGCTCTTGTGATACCTACACCTCATGTAAAATGTAAGCACTTAGGTAGCTAAGACTTTTGCAAAGTAGCGTTTAGTAAAGTTTAGTACTTCTTTACATCGATGCCTTCCGGCCAAAAAGGGATAACCGACACTTTGCAAACTTTACAGGAGAGAGGTTTAAAGTTGAAAAAAAACGAAAAAAAATCATATAAATTTTTCTATAGGTTCCGAAAGCTTGCAATTTTGCACATATAGCTTTTAATTATTTCTCTACAAAATGGCATCATTAATTAAACACAAATCAGCCTCCTAACACCACTTTCTGTCGCTTACACCCAAATGACCCAAATTTTACCAACAGGAAAAACGTCTTAAATGAAAACCACTAGTGATTTACTTCCAGCCTAAATGACTTAACTGCAACTTATGTTTTATTTAAATCGAAGAAAAATGACATAATGGTGAGTTTTGATAATTCAAATTGGGGCCATAATGATATAACCGGTTATTGGTTTATGATAGTCGGACAAGGAAATTGTAATAAGTTAACAAAACATCATTGAAAGATATAGCAAAACTATCAAACGCTATAATTAAGTCTTCCAAAATTAAATTATCAAATAGGTATTCTAGTAGCTGTATAGCATTATTGACAAGAGGTGCCAAATTAACTAGTTGTAGCTACCTAGCCAACATTATTGAATACATTTTTCTTGCTAATTCAATTTTTATTCAATAAAAAAAGCCTTATTTTAAGCAATATTATTAAAATGATTCTAAAAATAACAAAAAAGTGACAACGTAAGAAAATAATAAATACAAAAAGGCAGAAAATGTTATAACGCATTTTGGGGCGTGAGCGATGTTCTCAAACACAAACTCTTTTTTTTATTCAAGTAAGCCAACAATGCATTTATGTATAGTGAGACTCACCACCCGTTTGGAATGCTGCTTCCACTGAGATGATCCGGCAAGAAGCTCAATGGCTACTCTTTAAATTAATAAAAGATGGTGTACATTCTCAGGAATAGTAACAGAATGTGAGCACGCAACACCATTGTCATTAATAAGGAAATAGTAATCAAAATAATTATATAAATAACATGGGAAAGCTAGTTTAGTGAGGTGTGCATATCTACTCACACTTTACATCAATTTAAATGTTTAAAAAGCAAAATAATAATTAATAAAACAGAGGTGGGTAACAAGATAATTGCTTTGGTGTGATGTTTTCCATGCTATAATCAGTAGGACCTTTTGATCCACTGGTTAAGGTACTGCATCCCCTTGCCATGCTGAATATCATCATTTTAGCCCAGAGACGTCAACTGCTGGATATAGGCCTCCCGCAAAGTTTTCCACAACGCCGACCTGTCATGTTCTGTTGGCATACAGCGGTTTCCGGCGACCTTCACTAGATCGGCAGTCAACCTTATTGGTGGCCCTCACACGCCTCGCCCTCCAGTGCGTGGTCGCCATACCTTTCTGCCCTATCAGCTATCGGTTCTTTGGACTATGTGTCCCGCCCACTGCCACTTCAGCCTACTAATCCGTAGGACTCAAACTCAAACCGGTGTCCTTTGTACGTCTATGAATATCTTCATTACTGATGCGATCTCGTAGTGATATTCCAAGCCTTTGTATGAGGCCCATATTTGACGAACAAGTCTCAGTGGCATAACTCATCAGCGGTAGCACATAATGGTTAAAGACTTTCGTGATTAAGCACGGAGGTAATTCGATCGAAAATACATTTTGAAGCATCCCAAATGCTGCCCAGCCGAGTTAGATTCGATGATCGACCTGTCTTTTGAAATTCGACTTGCCTAATTTGAATTTCTTCCCCCAGGTAGATGTATTCATCGACAACTTCGAAAGTAGTTCTTTCTTACCTTATGTGTCTGTGTTGAATGTGTTTATTTCTCTCTTTTAGTGGTCCCAACTAGTGCCCATGCATGTTTTATATTTTGTAATTTATGTCACACGATTGGAAAACTTTAATCACCAGGCCTGCGGTATACGCATGAGCATTTTCTGGCATAAACACGAACATTTCTTCATTATGGAGTATTGGTAATAGGTTGGGGCTATATCTGGCGAGTACGGAGGATGCTGTTTCCAACTGCAGGTCTTTAATGTTAAAATGGGTTATCGTGAGTCCTTGGGCTAGTTGGGTCTTGCGTTATCATGCAGCAATAATGGCGAAGATGCTATTTGAGTTTCCGTCATCATTGTTCGAAGTTCTTCACAATAGATATCTGCTGTTATTAATGCACTATATCTCAAAAAGCTATAGTGAATTACATCATGAAGTGACCACCAAACAAATATCATAACTTTTTGAAGGGTTAGCGTTGCCTTAGGAAACTGTTCCAGTATTTGAAATATTAAATTTCTCGCTTGCAGTCACCTTAGAGAACAATTCAGTCTAAAATCCGTTTATTTCTGAACCTTCTCATTAAATCAAGGCATGCTTCAACGGTGGCTTCTATATTCTCATCAGTTAATTCATAAGATACCCATTTATCAGGTTTTTTTTAAGTGCAAAAGAGTCCATATTGTTGGTATATTAATGTCAAACCATGTCGTTAATTGCTAGAAATCGGCATCCACCATTACTTTTATTTCATTAGTGCCTGGTCTTCCTCGTGGTTCCATAAGCTGAAGTTACCACTACGAAAGCGATTAAACCAAAATCATTCGCCAATCGTACCCTCTCCAGACGCAGCATTGATATTGCGAACAAGAGCTTATCCTTCTGTAGTAACTTGTAGATTATAGCAAAAAAAAATGGCTCACTGAAATAACCCGCGTGTACTTGTGGCGTTTGTGCCGCGATTGCCCAAGCATCGGATGTACCCTGTGTGACCAACCCCTTTTGTACCGAACGAATGGAAGAGATAACTCGCTTTTTAGTTTTTGTTGCACAGGGTAACCGACAAAAGGGTCACTTTATAGTTTTATTTTTTTATCTAACCACCACACTCGTTTTATTCATCGGGAGGGAAAAAAAGGCCAAGCGACAAAATTAGAGGCTGAATTCGTTAGGGCAATTTGGGTTAAGCTCCTTCGAAAATGGGTATAGTGACAGGGAAAAAAGCATTAAGCTACCAAATACATGTCTAAAAATCCGGCCTAAATGTCATACATTCAAATTATGTTGTTTCATAAAACAGCCCTATCGTCTTAACACGAATTCTTGATGGTAAAATTGCAAGCAAAATTTGATTAACGCATCTTTCTACATAGATTACTTCCAGCCCAAAAAGGTTAACGTTCAGGCAGGAGAAATTTATATTACGCCCAAATGACATAAATCTCAGTTCTGGAATACAATTTTTATCCATCCACCAACATAAAAAAATCATCAAAATATTCGTCGTTTACGTCCAAGAAATTTGCCTCAAGGCCTCAATTTACGAACTGCGTAAGCGCCAAAAAGTATGTCGTAGAGCCATGAAACCCAGACCAATCGACGCAGAAAAATCAGCCGATTCCAACCATATATATAAGTCGATTTCGGCCAAAATGTCGCTTATCCCTTTTTGGCCGGAAGGCATCGACATAAAAACTTGAACAATTTTCATCTGCAATGAGTAAATTTCGGCTTAGGTTAATACGTTTTAAGTTTATTAAGTAAGTAGGTAAGCCTTTTAAATATATTCTTACTTATATGGAAATTTGTTGTGTTTTATCCTCAAGTAGGTTACCTTAATTTTGTATTCTTCACATTTTTTTCTTATTAAGTGTCGTTAATTAGTAGTCTAGGGGCCGAGTTCAACATTTTAACAGACAGTTATTGGCAACTTTTACTAGTTGTATAAAAAACAATCAGTAAGGAATCGAATGGGCCGTTAATGGGTTGAAAAACTCGACCCTAAGCAAAAGTGGTGTTACCATTAAGACTATTGGCTGTTATAGGCACTTTCCTCCGCAATGCGAGGGAGATTCCGACCATTGGCGAACTTCACACGTCTTTCGAAAGACGCGCAGATTTCCTCACTATATTTTTTTTCGTAGCCGTTCAGCTATTTCAAGTGCGTTTATATTATGTGAGGGATATTGCGATGCGAATATTTTTCCTTATAAACTTAATACATGAGCGAGGGTTACAAACTTTTTGCGTATAAACTAGAGAATTTATTCAACCGTGTCTTCCACTTGGTTATTTTTATTCTAGCCACGTTTGTCGCAAACAAATATGCTGTCCGTGTTTAGGTGTTTTTTTCACAATAAGTATAGGACCTATAAGTACTTATCTATTTTGTACGGAAATACGTATACCTACTTTTCTTTTTAAAAACAGGGTATATAAATTAGGCGTTTCACATTGCGATAACACCGTGATAACAGTGTCGAATGTGTGGAGTGACGCGAATGGATAAGGTGAAGAATGTGTATATAAGAGGTAGTGTCAGGGTAGCGCCAATAACAGATAAAGTGAGAGGTAGGAGGCTGGAATGGTTTGGACACGTGATGAGAAGGGATGAGAAGCATGTGACTAAACGAGTGATGAATATGAATGTGGATGGATACAGTGCGAGAGGAAGGCCCAAGAAAAGATGGATGGATTGTATTAAGAAGGATATGAACGAGGTTGGAGTGGATGTGAGTATGACGGGAAAGCGCGATGTATGGAAGGAAAAGACATACTGCGCCGACCCCAGATAATGGGAAAAGGTAAGGCAGATGATGATGAACAGTGTCGAATGACTACAGAACTTAGAACCGTTTTTACCGACACACTAACAGCCGTTAGAGCAGTAAACGATTTAAATGTATAAATATAATATGTAAAAATAAAATTTAAACAAATTTAAATTGATGTAAAGGGTGAGTAAGCATGGGTAAGTAGCGTTCTCATATCATTAAAATACCTAAATCTAAGTGAGATTTGATTACCATTTACTTATTTAGTGACAATGGTGTTGCCTGCTTACATTATGTTGCTGTTCCTGAGAATGTACACCATCTTTTATTAATTGAAAAGAGTAACCATTGAATTTCTTGCCGGATCTTCTCAGTGGAAGCAGCATTTCGGTGGTAGATTCTGAATACTAGTAAATGCTTTGTTGGCTTACATGAAGAAACACAATTTAAAGGTTTGGGTTTGATTGTAACCAGTATATCAAGTATTCAGTTACTGCTAATGCTCTGTTAATGTGGTGGTGAATTCGGGAATTAATGCCGTTGACGATATCGGTAACGATAACGACTCAGTGTGATAGCGTGTTGTACAAAAAGTATAAGATTATCTATCCGACGATATCATACCGATATCGGGTTGGTGTCGTTATCGACCAATGTAAAAACGAGATCCCAGGTCGTTTGAAAGTACACAAACGGCTTTGTGAATACATCCCAGCGCATATCTTCAACAATGAAAATTCTTATGTAGTTGGAATAAAAGACGCTCTATGAAAAAATATTATCTAATTTTAATTGTATGGCAGATCAAAAAATATTTTGTTTGACATTTATTGTGTTTTCACAACAGAATCATCAATTTTATAGAAGCGACACAACCAATACCAATACGTATTCACGGTGAGTGAATTGATTTAATTGGTCCCCAGTTAAAACATGTTACAACATAGGTGTTCGTGTAGGTATTTACCGGGCAACATGGCGGCCCAACAACGCGATATAATACCTAATGATAATAAAACCAGAGTTTTAAGTCGGGAAAAGCTTACTTTAATGAACTGAGGCAATTTAAGGAACTCTACAAAGCTGGTAATTCATTTTAACTGGACAATATAGGGTAGAGTTTACGTACTCTGCAAGCCACCATATTACAGTTTCATGATATAATATTGTGTGCAGAGAACATAAACCGTGCAAGAATGTTAACCGAAATTTATGCCGAAATACCTAGCATGTAGTACTTACCTAATGCGAAAACTTTTCCCATAGGACTTGAATAACGGGCGCGGAGGAAGGCAAACTGTTGGCACTAGTATATCAATATTAAACTTGTCTAATTCAATTCAGCGTCATCTATTGCGAAGAGAAAACTTTTCCTTCCTTTGTTGAGCAAAAAATCTGGACTTAGGGGCGATTTCAGATAGTCTTATCAAAATGAATATGCATGGCTTTCATAACTTAGATATTATTATATTTTGTTCAAGAGACACGAGAGTAGTTGTGTAGTTGTGACAAGAGAGTAGTTTTTCATTGTTTGAATTAGCTTACGGATAGATCAAGTATATTAAAATTCAAATAATGTTCCAATGGACTTTTCATCTCGCTGCAAACAATAGCTGTCACTCCTCGGTAATTATATTACAAGATCGAGAGAGATTTTGGAAATGTCATTCTTAGTTCATACCATTACAAAATGATATATCAAAAGCATACGTAATTCCACTCATAGGCCCCTATTAAGAAATCGATTTTAATACTAGTATAACTGTACTGTTTTGGGTTATGGGTCAAATAGTACAGTTCCATACTTTACATCCCATATCGCACTTATGTGTAGTATGTTCATACATTTTTTGCCACTTCTATTAAGCAACATTCAAATTTCTGTTCAATAAATAAATCATGTAAGTATTTAGCTTCTGCAAATAAAACACTTAACAAAAGCCACTCTAGCTTCTGAATGAAGTATTTCACAACGGCGCAGGTATAGAGTATTTCATCTGGTTTACCCAGTACGCCAGACCTGAGTATATAAGGAGCCCACTAAAGCACTACGTTGCTTTCAACTTATAACGTTTCATGGTCTCGGTGGGAGCTCTCGAGAGCGTTCCCCTTACTGTTTTATTAAAACTTTTATATAGAGTTTGCCTTTGTTTTTCTGGAACGGGGCTGAATTACAGATTGGGTTTAAAGAAAATTACGTACAATTGTGTTCTTCTGCACCTTTTTATATACTTAATTGTAGTTACAAAATGTCGTTCAAGTACTCTTTTTGGGTAAAATAATTATAACACAGGTCTCTTGTGAATTGGGTAAAAAACTTCACTTGCTCATATTATCGAGGTCTCAGACTAAACCAATGTTATTTCGATCTTTGTATAAAAACTTGGTTCATGTTTTATAATAATCATGGTTAAAAGTTAGAAATACATATAAGATATGTGAGGCAAATTACGCGGTGTTCTTTTCGGATTTCCATGTCAAAATGAATAAAAAATGATTCATAGATCACTGTAAAAATCTCAAAAAGTAGTGTTGTATTACGCGAGGATAATGTAGGATGAATTCTGTCATGATTCCGACATCAGTGGTTAGTTCTAAGGAATCTGTTTGAGCTATAGGAAATTCTGTATGAGATATAACTCATCCAATTCACCATCCCCTATATGTAGT
Source organism: Notodonta ziczac (assembly GCA_918843915.1). NCBI lineage: Eukaryota > Metazoa > Arthropoda > Insecta > Lepidoptera > Notodontidae > Notodonta > Notodonta ziczac. Next base: position 2,424,788 of record OU974041.1, read on the forward strand.
TTAGCTTTGACTACAAAAATGGAAACCAAAGTAATAATTTCGACAACAAACCGCATCATTTCCTCGATCGCCTGATATAAATACGTAGTACAACTATAAAGTATATGCTACACGAACCTATATTCAAGACAAACTTACCCCGAATCCGGACTATTTGAATATAATACACGGCCCAATGAGCACGCGGCTCAATCATCTCGTATCGTGTGAATTTTCCTTTACGGCCCTCGACGTCACCCCGCTCCGTGTGTCCTCGGCTTGTTTATCACGATTATCCGGGACATTACTCGCGACGATCTCGTGTTACGTTCGTAAAAGCGAACGAGGTGATATCTCTCTTTCCTCCTTAACGTTATGTGTCATCTTATGGTTTGTTTTAAGAAGGAACAGTAACCTTATTTATGAACCTCTCGCGTGTACATACCGCTTGCGCGTAGATCAACTCCAGGAGGGATCGAATTGGGGATATTAATTTAAACTATTAACATATCGAGTCTAATAATGTATCGGTTTGTTGAAATGTATACCTTCTTTGACATCACGGTGCGACACAATCGTCTGTCGTATTTGATATCAGTAATATTTATGTATGCATATAAATTTATAGATATTGTTATTCTTAAGGGCAATATGCAAAGGTTAATCCAATATTATAGATTTATATATTTAGAAAAATAACTTTCCTCAATCTTACAGCAAGTACGAATATTCGCTTGACCAATAACTTGTGTCCGTATTGACGACGGTGCCAACGGAAATTTGATTTCTTCGATATGCGAGAATTCTTTGAATATTTGATTCATTGAACCGTAGTGTGAGGAAAGACATCAGGAAATCATACTTATATTTGTATACGTGCATTGATTAGATGACTGGTAATAATTTAATTCATGTTCAGTCTAAGCGGCCGTTCACACGGTTAACCCGACACCGATAATTTTATCGGAGTGTCAAATACCCACGGCAAATCTCTGACAAAAAAATATTGAAAAGACGGTGTCAACTTTACAGTGTGAATGACTGCTAAAGTAGAGGAAAAAAACACTATTAACTACATGACTTAAATAAGTGAATATCTTGTATTTATATAAATAACATATTAGAACCGTTGAAAACTCTACCAGGCCTTACCATAACATTGTTTAGTATAAATTTACCGTAGCTCCCTCGTAATCCTTGTTAAATAACATCGTTACACAAGAGTTTATGTAGATTAACTTCAATATGTTGAGAAACCTCCCAATATAGCACTAAACGAAATGCGATGCGGGGGAAACCCGCAATACTAAGCCCATCTGACTATGTAAGGCGCACCGCACAGTGATCTATCATTTTTATGAGCTGCCCATAAAAGCTCTAAGCTCGAAAGCCGAGTGTATGTAACAGCCTATATAAAACCATTCTACCGAGGAATTCACTAAAGTTAACGTTCGGATATCCACTATATTTAGTGATGTATTGTAAGCTAGGGGAAATGTTGTGAACGCTTCAAACTGTTCGGTGAAATATGAATGGTAGAAAATGTTTTGACTTTTTGATATATCTCCAATATTATATCGGTTTGTGACGGAGTGTATCAGAAATGTGCAAACATTTTTAGCTAAGTTATAGCTGATTTATTATTGTTTTGTAAATAATTATTAGTATGGACACTTTCGCAATTAATACATCCGACAGAGAACCAAAGTTATCGACATAGCTCAAAAAATTAGCAAGCTAAAGTGGCAGTGGGCTGGCCATATCTCACGAAGAACCGACAACCACTGGGGTAAACGTGTTCTTGAGTGGAGACCTCGACTCGGCAAGCGTAGTGTAGGACGCCCTCCGACCAGGCGGGATGACGATCTGCGAAAGACTGCAGGCAGATGCTGGATGCGGCAAGCTGAAGACAGGGCGCTATGGCGCTCATTAGAGGAGGCCTATGTCCAGCAGTGGACAAGCATAGGCTGATGATGATGATGATGATGGACACTTTACACACTTTTTTAAGTAGTTTAGTGGTCGTCATGTAGAAATAGCACTGGACGACAGGTGTAGCGGATGTGTTTGTGAATAGATACAGTCACAAAATAAGGGGCTATCAAGTGTATTTCTTATTAAGTTTAGTTAGAAGGGATTTCCATACAAACGTTCCTCCTTTATTAGTGCTCAACTACGCCATAAAAGGAACTCCTATTCAAAATATCATGCTTCAAGACCTACCCGTTTAAGTTGTGCGCTGTATGTGAGTAGTTTCTTTTTTACTTAAGTAGGACTAGTAATTATTCCATCATATTTATACTGCTTAGTTATAGGCCCAGCAATATTTATTTACATAAATATAAATTAATTTTCCAAGTACACTTAATTATGCTACCCTCCATCGTTCAGCAAATGATGCGAATACTGTCAAACGTGTGTACCATTTGTGTTTACTTCGCTGATGGAAGAAAAACACAGCTCGAGCCGCTTGTTTACACTTTCGTGCAAATAAATTCTAAGGAATGGCGCAGCTCTCGTGTGAGATCACAGAATAATAGATTACTCTACTCCTACTGGTACTCAAATTTTGTTCGTTATGAAAAAAATATGTTTCATTTAGAAAGGACTCGAATTACCTATTATTAACAATATTAGTGACACCGCAAGACGTGTGCTTAACCAATCGGCTATCATTGCTTTTACTTATAAAAAACGGCTATTAATTGACATTTTCATAAACAATTTCCATTGAAGAAAGGTGAAAAGGTCGAGATACGTGTGACTGCTATTTCAGAACCATGAATTTTCTAGTGTCTAGTGTATAGGCATATCCATAGAAAGTATGGTAGCGAAATCCTCTAGTGCGAAGGATAGAGGCGACATCTGTTGGTAACTGAAGGCAGTTATGGTTTGCATATCCAAATGGGGCCAATTTAGAATGCAAACTTTTCGTAATTGGCTTGGCTCTGAGGTGTTTGTACCAATACAAGCGATGCTTAATTCGGCGGGTATATTGGTATTTGTTTTAGTGAAACGTTCTCCAAATGTTTAATCAAAACTTATAGCGGTTTGAGACGTCGTTGTATGACATGTTATACATTGCATTTCAAAATTAAGCACTTTTCAAATTTCATGAATGACGCGTCCAAATGAAGTAAAAGTAGTTCTCAAATTTAGGTTGCGTTCGAAAAGTATTTAGCGTTTATACATCGGGAAGCTAACATTTTCTCGTCCTAGATCTTTCGTAAAGGGCTAGAAGAACTGTAACAAAGCTGGGATGATGCCCGTAAAAAGGCAGATGTTTTTCATTTAAACACGAGGATTTATAGTGCAACATAACATTTTATGAGTATCACAAAAAAAGGGTTTTGCGAAATATAAGTAGGTACATCTCAAATATTGGCGTTCGAATTCTGCGGTATTTGAATTGGAATAATAGGGATTGATCGGCTTGGGATTAAAAAGTTTGCAGACGTGTCGGTAGTACCTAGAATCAAAAGTAATATTTTGGCTTAAGCAAACATTTGAGTTCAGTACATCGATATGACTAATTTGTCTGCTGAAAAACAGGGCCATATCCAAGGCGTATTAAATTATCTGTAGCAAGTTGATAGACGACATTCAAAGCCGATGAAAAAACTTCAATTTGTTGTCTAGACAAAAAAAAGAGCGACTTTAGGAATTTTGCAAGTATGGCATCTGTACCTACACGATGGGATGCGTAAAATCAAACAAACTAACGGATACTGTACCAATAAATCTGGAACCAATCTTGGTAAAATATCGGCAAGTAGTGGCTATTGTTTTTATTACACATTTATAAAGGGTAGAATTACATTAGATAAGGATAAAAAAACGATATAACTTTAAAAATGGCAAAACTACTGAACAACACAAGCTAGTCTGACGCAAGTATATATATGACAACATAACTGTTTTTTTTCTTGTAAACTTTAATATTTGTGTAAAATGATTTTACAATATGTCTAAACGGAATCGGTAGGTATTTATGAATTTATGTCAAAAATAATAAACATTAAAATTAAATACTATTAAATATCTCAATTCTTTAACCACAGAAATTCCGCTGAGTGCACCAGAGTCAACCAGTACTTCAACCACTGTTTATCTTTTGTTTTTGATCTCAAAGCGTGTATACCTATGCGTCAGTTTAGGGAAAATTTGAATCGGGTTTACGCTTACTCTGTATTTCGTCGGCAAAGTTGCGAAGACGCTGGCAACCCCTTCCTACACTCGCGAGCTTCTCAGTAAGCGGTTTTATGGGCTTGTTTATGTACTCAATCTTGTAATTACTTTTTGTTTAATAAGCTAAGATAACTCAATTTAAGGTTTTTGGTTTAAGCCCGCAATGCCAAATCTCTCACTTTGAAATTCCAAAACCCTTTTGTATTTCTTAAGTGGCCATTTTACGATCTGATTTATATATAAAGAGAGAAAGAAATTTTATAATAATTAACTAGAGATAGAAGGGAAACATCCAGTACCAGCAGACAATCTTACACAATGCATTTTATTGTTCATTGTAGCTTCCGCTGAACGAAAAGGACTAGGTAACAAATATCTCTACACATCTATCAGTCTGATCATTTAAAGTTCATTATAAGATCTTAAATGCTCTAATATTTTACCTAGGGATTGTGTATAATGTGTTATAAAACCAATTTACTTATCATCCGCCTTTTATAATAGCAAAGCATTGTTTAGAGGACATATTAAACTCTAGTTAGCTGCGAAAAACTATGTCCCAAACCTTTTCAGCTTTAGTTCTTATTTAACTATATATTTATACCAGAAATATTTTATTCATATCCATGAAACGAGAACACAATACATCGTAAAATTTGCAAGTATATTATATTCGCGACACTTAGAATAGAAACTGTTGGACTCCGGGCAAACTTTGCGATAACGATAGAAACATAAAAGTCTCGGATGCATCGAGTATTGACTCTCAAAATATTATCATATCGCAAATTTGTTTTGCCGTTTTCCCACATTGGGTACCTAACACTTTTCTCGTCCTTCAAAAGTATATTTTTTTGAGTTACGAATAGTTAGGTCTCTTTCTTTGTTTAAAATTGCCAACGTTTTAATAATTTATTAGAGAATATAAAACCTACTCGTCGTATTGTGGTTAGTATTTTAATATGGAAGGCATCACACCAAAGCAGTTATCTTTTTATCCTACCTATTAGGTTTGTAAACGTTTAATTTGATGTAAGTATGAGTGTATGTACACCCCACTAAGCTAGCTTTCTCATTTTATTTGAATACCTAAATCTGAGTGAGATTTGATTATTATTTACTATTACTTATTTAGTGACAATGACTAATGTTGCCTGCACATATTCTGTTGTTGTTCCTGAGAATGTACACCATCTTTTATTAATTGAAAAGAGCAACCATTGAGTTTCTTGCCGGATCTTCTCAGTGGAAGCAGCATTCCAAACCAGTTTTAGATTCTGGCTATTCATAAATGCTTTGTTGGCTTACGTGAATAAAAAGTTAACAATTTTGAGTTTGAGTTTGAGAATATAATGGAAGTATTATATCTCGTTATTTTATTTACATCACTTGCTTCGATAAAATAATCCCTGCTTGATATCTCCCTTCTACCTATTCTCATTATAATGGCTCGTTAGTTAGTTACAAGACTTTCTCTTCACTACGGTTTATAAGTTTAAAGTACTCGTAAGTAGGTAGGTACCTACTTGGTTAATTTTTTTTCTTTGATTGGCCTAGGAACCTATATTGAATTGGGATCTAGTATGTGATGAAATGCGAGCACGGCGCACACTTCTATTAAACACAAAGGCTTCAGAGCGATGCAGTTTGAGTTTGTGGGGCTAGCTGTTCGTGCGACTGATTGGTTTCGATTCAATCGGTGTCCATCAAGTGTAGGCGATTTATCTCTCTATCGGCTGAACATTGAAACATTACTCAAACATCCCACTCACCTCAGACATATTAATGACATTGTTTTTAAACGCTTCCGTTCAAGATATTCGACAACTTATAAGTTTCCATTGTTCTTTTAATGTCTGTAATGCATGAACGAGGTATAAATATTTTTAGTTGCAACAAATTTGTTTCAAGCTATCTAATCTATTTGTAGCCAATGAAGTTAGCTAATGAAGCAGCATTATCTTGCTCCTAAAAAATATGTTGTATCTGATCACATTTTGGACTTGATGTTTAACTTCCCTATCTACATAGAATTGCTGGAAGGTATAAATTACTGCTTTACCAATACTCTTGCCTATACAACATCTTCTAGATATAGGAGATATTAGTGTAGGCCCTGCACACTTTAGGGGTTTAATTTGGGTTTAATTTTAAAATAGATTTCAGATAATTTACTTATATTATGGCCAATATAAATGAGATTGTCGATCTTGCCATTTAGAGTTTACTTTAACTGAAAATCAAGAAACAGAAGAGCTTTCCTAAAGCTCTATCTGATCCGGTTTTCATGCGGAACTGGAATAAAAGAGTTTTCGTTCAGGTTCCAAGAAAAACTAATTTCACGTGTCCAATGTACCTTGCTATATTGAAGCGTTAGCCTTCCTTCCGCTGCTGTGAACCGTATCTCACAAGTGGGTAACAGCTACTTAGTAAACTAAACGATGTTCGAAGGAAGCGCGGAAACACCCACGCGGTTCGTTAAATGCGAACGTGTCTTTGTGTCCGGTACTTTGAAGTCAAACGAGACACTTTTGTTTTTATTAGATGTATTTTTTGGCCACCTGACACACTAACTGTATGGTACCCTACAATGGACTGGGGGCGATCCCAGTATCAACCAGACCTGGAAAAATTACGAAAAGGCCATTAACGAAATTTGCCCTGGCGAGAATCGAAACTGCAACCACCCGGTGCAATGAGCCGAGCGGCCTGCGCTCAAACCACTGCGCCAAGTGGTCGTCAAACATTAACTTGATTATTGCCACAAAATAAATACACTATTACCATTGTTAATTTTATAAATACGTAAGTATTTGTAAAGACCTTTTTAACTAAGACTGTAATCTGAAACATGTTCATTTCAATATCGCGATTCAGAATGGTACTGAAAATTGCTATTTTCCTCCTAGCATTTTCGATATTAGTTCAACGCTATCTATCGAAGTCACGTGAATTTAAGGCCACAGGTAACTAAGTTATCATGCTATTTTTGTGCGAGCATCACAGTAAAACCACTGGATCGATTTTAACCATGGGGTGCTTAATATTAAATAGCCTTAAAAAAATTGGGGTTCTAAGCGAAACAGAAAATTTCTAGTTATGGTTATGATATATGACACAGTATAATATTGTATAATTGTAATATAGTATAAATAATTACGATACGTTCTGAAGTTGTGGAGTCGTATAACATTGGGCAAATTATTAATTTTGGTATTTAGTTAGTTTCTCTAATACCTAATGGTAACTACTTGCGTGTACTACTGATGCGGTTCACTTTTGCTAAAGACTGCATTGATTTATTTTGCACAAAACTCCGAAAGAGTTTTCCGAACGAAGCATGAACAAAGGAAATCACAGCTGTCCGCTAATGGATAGAGCGGACGTTAAAGTTTTCTTTTATTAATGCTTTTAGCTCTAATTAACTTTTAGCTAAGGTACCTACTGTTTAAATAATATACTTACGATCTGATTATAACACCTAGCAATTGATATGTGTTCATGTATTAATTAATTTCGTTTAGGAGCAAACTTACGGTACATATCTGTTACATGATTTGTTGATTTCTTATACACATTAAGTAGAAAATATAATATTATATATTTTTAAGTGTATAAGTAACTATGGATGGATATATGTCCCATTACATCAGTATAGAATAACATAAAATAATGCGCTCTGTCTAAAAAACTGAAAAAAAAAATGGATAACAACATTTACATTTTGTACTCAAAATTTTCAGGCAACTTAAAATGGCTCGCCACACAAATTGAGGGATGACATCACACGCGACTTAGAAAACTTAAAAAAGGTAAAATACTTAATAAATAATAATAAATATCGACAGACTGGCATACCAACTGTATGGTCCCAAACTAAGCAACACTTGTACTATGGATACCGTACAATGGACTAGGGGCGATCCCAATGACACCCAGACCCAGGAAAATTACGAAAAGGAAGTTTCCAAAATTTACCCCGGCGGGAATCGAACCCAACCTCGATCGCAACCACCATGTGCAGTGAGCCGAACGGCTTATGCTCAAACTACTAAGCCAAGCGGTCATCAATTAATTTTTTTTATATATATTATATAGTTAACAAACAAACGAACCAGGAAATAAGTGTTTTACAATCAACATAACATTATTCTACAAGTACTCTATTCAGAAGGCTGATTAACTAACATAATGGTACAATACTGTGCATCTGCACTGTGCTATCTCCCCTAGTGATAGTTTCTAAGCGCCAAGAAATTCTTATCCAACTTTGACAACTGCATTTAAGATGCAGAGTAGGGCGTCTCAGTCTTCTGTTGAACTTTAGACCGGGACTTGGGTAATTAACTTTACTTCTCCAAGTTCTACAGGTATGGAAGCCTCGAGCTTGCGTTAATGTCGCATGTAGAAATAATCATAAAATATTAATCAAAGATGGACAAATTGACTTATTTTCGTCTGTAGGTTGTTACGTACCTATTAATTTTTTAACCAGTTCCGGTTTTCAAACTTCTTATACCGGACCGGTTGCGACCTTTGTCTCTACGATGACATGGGTGCTGCAGTTTTTAAAACGACATTAACTAAAATTCAAATAAAATAAATAATAAGTAAATAAATATGGCCAGACTGACACACCAACTGTATGGTCCCAAATTAAGCAACGCTTGTACTAAGAGAACCGTACAATGGACTGGGGGCGATCCTAGTGACACCCAGACTAGGGCAAATTACGCAAAGGCCATTTCCGAAATTTGCTCTGGCGGGAATCGTTCCAGCAACCACCATGTGCAGTCAGCCGAGCGGACTACGCTCGGACCACTGCACCAAGTGGTCGTCAATATTTGTTGTCTTTTCGTTGAATGAAGTTAATAATTCGAAGCTAGCAATACCTACTAATTTAATAACTTAAAAGAGTGACTATTTTATCGGTTATATTTATAAACGTACCTATTAGATAGCGACGCGGTATCCATTTGACTAATCAATAATGACTTGACTTCTTAAAACCATACCTCGGTAACCTACTACAGTATGAGTAAGTATGTTGTAAGATGAATCACGTGGGGAATAAACTGAGGGGGAAAGGTTCGCGCCATGCACCACCACCCTTTGTCAAACCAGTCTATTAGATGTTCACAGACACGCCGCACGCTTTATGAGACACATTTCAAAGTTTTTCATTGTTACCTACAAGTTGAGAAATATATCTCCGACTGATTGAAAATTGCGGGATATTATTTACCTGATGCTACTTCACCCCTCTAAATTATTATAAAATACACTAGGTATTTATAAAGTACTAGCTGTGCCCGCGACTTCGTCCGCGTGTAATTTAACTTAACAAAATTTCGGGATTATTCATCCCCTATTTTATCCCCTTGGGGGTAGAATTAATCAAAATCCTTTCTTAGCGGATGCCTACATCATAACATCTACCTGCATGCCAAATTTCAGCCCGATCCGTCCAGTGGTTTGGGCTGTGCGTTGATAGATCACTATGTCAGTCAGTCAGTCAGTCAGGCACGTTTGAGTTATATATATATATAGATGTAAAAAACATACAATCCACTAAAACTTTCATAAAATATTGATCGGGTTCATAACTATTTTATTACCTTCATTAAACACTATTCCTTATTCACTAAGCTTAAACTCGAAACCCCTACTCAACGGATTGGCGGCAAAAGTTTTAAATTCAATCAATTTTGCGCTCCGCAGCCCCCATTCACAGTTGAGGTGTTTTGTTCCTGTAATTCCGTTCTCTACAACGACATTTCAGTGCTTGAAGAGATTAAATCAACGTTAAAAAAGTGTTAAAGTCTCTACTAACTAATATTTATATTCGTTTCCAGATTATGGTGCAACCAACTAAAAAAATAAAGACTAACAATTGCCTTACAATGGCAGTATAGCGGACTTCTGTTCTGAAGAATGCTTTTAAAAGCAATTTTTAATGGATTAAAATATTTATTAATTTTGAGTTTGCTGCCTGGCTGGACCCCAGACAACCGCAATTTATAATCTAATTTAAAATATGATGCTACTCAGAGTTGGAGACATACAGAATATGATAGATTGCTCAAGTATATATAGGTATAGATATATACAATTCGAGGCTTACTGAAATCATAATATGAATTTCATATCTTAATTAAGAAAGGCGCTCTGTAAGCCGGGCTGGCTTTCGACGAGTCAACGGTTACCTATGTTATCAGATTCATAACGACACGTCTTACATTTCCGATAGAGTGGAGCAAGTGTGACATTCTCTCGAATATGAGTTCCTATTCAAATAGCTTAGATATCATACTAATGCAATCTTGTCTCCATTACGTACAGATGCATTCTCGGAGCGAAATCAGAAACCGGTATTCGGTATTATATTCCTTTTAATTTTATTTAAATATGTATTATATTTATTATTACGTATAAGTACTTATATTGTTGTAATAGCTTAGTGATTTGGGTAGCAAATGGTGTAGGTATGCAAGACAAGGTATGAGGAGGCTTTGGCTGAAAATCAGCGTTGGAGAAGATTTCGTTCCCCTCCAGCACATGCTGAGCCAAATGCCTTTCGGTACAGCTCACACTGTAGGAAATGCAGCTTACTGACCTTAGGTGTATATATTTCACTTTTTTATAATTATGTGCTCATATTTCCTTATGTGTTCCCTGTACTGAATAAATATTTTTCATTTTTTTCATTTTTTCTTTCGGTGCAAAACATTTATTTGAAACTAGCTTAGCCCACGACTTCGTCCGCGTGGAATTTAACTTAATAAAAAAGCCCGCTCCCGCGTTCTGAGCCCGCGCGACAGGACACATTTTTAAACATTTTGTTTTTCTAAAATAAAAGTAGCATAAGTTACTGCTTATAACAACAGCTATCTACCAGTGAAAGTCCCGTCAAAATCGGTCCAGCCGTTTCGGAGATACTCTTTGATTTAAATTGATTTTATTTTTATACGCGGAACCCTAATTGTTTTTCTAAAATTAAAGTAGCCTAAGTTACTCCTTAAGACATCAGCTATCTGCCAGTGTAAGTCCCGTCAATACCGGTCCAGCCGTTTCGGAGATTACCCGGGACAAACACACAGACAGACAGACAAAAAAAATTTAAATCGCGTTTTTGCTTACTTACGTACTTTCGGATGCATTTAGTGAAAAGGTGTTGTTTTGATATTACAAACAGACACTCCAATTTTATTTATTTGTATAGATGAAGCCTCAATAAGATATGCTAGTTACGTTTCGTAGGATGGTTAAGATAGCCGGAAGCCCGTCCCTCTGCCCCACTCCCCTCTCCCACCTCTACTCCCCTTCGAGTCGACAGTGTGCGAACGAAGCCTTTGGTATTTCATGTATCTATAGACTACGGTAACTGCTTAACAGACAGCTTGTAAGCGTGTTTGCCGACTTTGCTCTATTAAAAACCATTAAAAGTATATATTATACTAGCTGTGCCCGCGACTTCGTCCGCGTGGAATTTAATTGACAAAGTTTCATACAAACTTTCATCCCTTATTTTATCCCCTTGGGGGTAGAATTAATCAAAATCATTTCTTAGCGGATGCCTGCGTCATAACATCTACCCGCATGCCAAATTTCAGCCCGATCCATCCAGTGGTATGGGCTGTGCGTTGATAGATCACTATGTCAGTCAGTCAGTCAGTCAATCAGTCACCTTTGAGTTATATATATATATAGATTTTCAACTGAAACAGTCACCCTGTAAGATACTTAGTTATTTTATGAAAATATGATGAACTATATACTATAAAATAATAAATGGTGGTATAAAATGTATGCCGTAATTAAAATTCAATATCTATTCAATGAAAAATTTCGATATTCCCTTTTGTTGATTTTACCACTCACTAAAACAGCGGCTGCAGTGCTTGAAACTATCATAATTGAAAGCTTTTAATTGCGATGTGTTCTCAATTAACGATGAGCAGATATTGTTTTGGGAATTTTTCAATTATTGAATGTATTGAATCGAAAATCTGCTGATATGAACTGGTAAAATATTATTTGCCTATTGAATTTTAAAAGCATTTTAAGCGTGGTATTAATTTTACTTTATACCAATATACGTAGGGATCATTAGGTAGAGTGGTTATGGGTACATTAAATTAAAGCATGTGCAAAGCCGATAGATAGGTGAGGCTGCTTCTTGAACTTATGATATAATGTGTTGAACGAGCCTTTAGTCTTTGAACTTGAACTTTAGCATACATGTTCCTTATGAAAACAAATACTTCTAACGTTGAGACGGCAATTCATTATACAGAATAAAATTGAATTAATTGGCCATACTTCAATGAGTGATCTTTCGTGTAACAAATAAGAGTTAGAGCAATATAAGTAATTAAGCCCTGTAAAATTAGTAAAAAAAACAAACAGAAAAAAATAAATACTACAATCAAATCAACTATTCCCATATGTTATAATTTACATTCTTATATTTTTTTATGAACGAATGAAAAGGATATAATAAAACAGAAAAGGAAGCGCGTCATGGTAGCAAGCTATAAAATCTGTATTTTTTTACAAATGATGGAATTCATATTTTATTATGATTATGTTGCATCAATTCGGCCATTGAATTCAATTCCACCCCGTTTATTTTAAAATATTACCCCACAAACAAACTAAACGAACTGAATGATTCTAAATAGTAACGATTGTATTATGGATGAATATCAGACCAGGGCAAATAACGAAAATAGAGCTGCCCAATTTTGCCCCGATGGGAATTGAACTCGCCGACCAACCGATATGGTGAGCCGAGAGGCCGACTTTCACAACACTAGACCAACCAGTTGTCAGTAATCTTTAGACTACTAACACTCAACCAAAGTTACGATACCACAAACAAATAAAAAATAATACTTCTATTAATATCCACCCAAACCACTGTGGGCATAGAATAAAAGAGATAAAATCCTATTCGAGGCTGGGTAAACATGTTAGAAGTCCACAATACCATAATAAACGAGTTAGGAAGGTGCTTTTTACATAATAACAGCACACGGAGCACGAATGCAAAACCGCTAAACCCTTGCCCGCCACGTAAACATAAAAATACGTACCTACCGAAGCTTATTCTCGCGAAAGCAACTTTATTTCGTGCCCGCTAACGAACCAGAGTTGCGCCGTCGTATTTGCGAACATTGTCTGCATTCTCCGGTTAGGAGCTATAACAAAAATTGGTATTACAAATTGAAATACTATAGATAGGCGAAAACCATAATCATGTCCGAGATTCACTTTGGTAAATGTATGACATTCTTAATGTTTGTCTTTTTATATTTTGTCTATGGTTTTAAAAATAAATATATTTCTTCGGTAAAAGTGTACTAGACAAGCTGTGTTATACTCAAATCTCACAATTAAATCATAAAACGCATAAATAGCCACCAGCGACCCAATCAGTTATGACCAAATTATTTACACTTCATTAAATTATCATTTGGTAATCCAAAATATTAAGACAAACTATTAAGTTTGGAATATAATTTAAAATAAGTTCAGGCTCAATTAGGTCGATAATACATTATTATAATTGTTATTACAAATTCTATGTTCGCTTGGAAGCTGTGCAAAAATGTGAAACAAATGTTATTCAGTCAATCTATAAATAAAATGTTAAATAAAGTGTTTTGTCATTATACCTATACACTAATACCACCACTGTAACTCCTGTAATCCAGGATCGACAATGGAGTCCAATGTTGACGCCGAGATTTCACACTCGACTAGTCCCAGGAAAAGCTAAATTGTTTCAGAACCCACACGAGTTTAATCTAAAGAAAGAGAATTGGAGGAGTTGGAATACTAAAATGGTAATGTAGATAAAAATCTTGAATTAATTATTATTTAGAAAAAATAATAGTATTCAATATTGGTTCTATTTTTAATAAAAAAAAAACTGTTTGTGAAGATTTTCTAGTTTCATAGTTGAGTGTCATGCGCCCTTATCCCGCTATCATCTCCCTAAAACATACAGTTTCCTTCGCAGTACACTGGGAAGATAAAATATTCCATGAATAATTCACGTGTCATGCATCGACGCTGAATAAGATCTCTATTCGTCTCGTTGTCAACATTGGAAGTAAAAACTGGAATGAATATCGTAGGTGGGGTTGAGGAATGTCTCATGGAAAATTGAAAATACTTATAGATGCATATTTAAACAAAAATTACTTTTAAACAAATACTTGAATTGCTTAAAAAAAGGATGTAGAGACACCTAAAAATACCTACGTTAAATGATATCACAGTTAAAACAAGTACACACATAGTGGTTTAAATGAAAATCTAACTCATTTAGTAATTATTTGCACAAAATATTTTAAAAACATACATTTTAAAATTGAATCTGTGGGCACTAACAACTTCAGTTGATTTTGAAATCTATACCAATATTTTTATTTTTTATTGACTTTTTCATAATATTCAGTTACATTTTCTTTTGTTGGCAAATATTTCAAGATATCATTCATTAACGGAAACATTTCATTGGTTGGTTGACATTGGCTGATGTTGCCGCACATTCTACAGCGAGCCTTATCTGAAACATTTGACGTAAATTCAGTATTCAGCAGCCGAGTCACGATTCTGTTAAATTTCCCTAAAGATAATAAACATTTCCGAGGTTAATTAAACTGTTGTTTCGCTCCACTGTGCGGTGTATTTTTTCACCGGCGTCCATTTATTTTTTACATAAATTATTGGACCATGTCGAAATATATTTGGGAAAGACTACATAATTATGAATATTTTCAGGAACATTGTGGGAATAGATAATTTAGGAAGTTAATTGAGCACGAAAGAGAAGGCCCAAATTACATTGTACCTCAAAATCTTCAAGTTGTTCTTTGTCGCTAACGTTCCCACACATTTATGTATAGATAAGTACCTATAACTCTTAATTTAGTTAATCTTTACCGATTAGTGTAGGCCTTCAGTCTATGGTAATAGGTACGATTTCTATTTAGCTGGCCCGCTTCACCTACTAGAAATATTGGTTGATATGTAACTTTATTTATTGGTCAATACTTGAATTGCAACGCCATAACTGAGCCAAGTAAAATATAGCTTCAACTACACTGCAACTCAGTTCAAACAAATTCCAAAGTATATCTAGATGTGGCATTTAATATTATTTTTATATTAGATACAATATGTACTCACAGGTATACTACTTAAAAAATATGTATTTATTTGTTGTATTTTTTGGAAAAGAACGGTTTTTATAAGTATAGTAGGTACCTAAAATATAAGATATAGGTACAAAGTGACAGAAAAAAAGTAATATATTTAAGCGTTTATGAATACTATCGGCATTGCTGAATGTAATTCGTGTAATCCCGTAGTCGGGTTACAGGCTTTTAAAAGTTTATAACTGGTCTGTCACATTCAGTCACCCTATCCCTACGGCCGAATGTATTTTGTACACTGCCCTCGTAGATGCACTAGCAACGCTTGAAGGCAAATAAATTCCGCGATTTGTGGTTGGAAAGCTTCCAGGGCGTTGTTGTTGGCCGCCTTGGGATGTTGGGCGGCCAAACACGGCTGGTAAGCTCTTGCCGAGATACTACAGTAATATATTTTGAGAGCATGAACTTTGTTAGGAACATGACGTCATTTGAATTGCATATACCTAATCTTACAGTGATATTACGAAAGCATACGAGTGAGTATATTATTCAGTCAAGTTGGACTAGTTTTCAATTGTATTTTCAAATATATCATAACTCTACATATCGAAACAGTTTAGATTCATACATCAAGCAAGTTATTATTATCATTATTATTATTATTAAAGCCATTTATTCCTTGAAATTTTACATTTACAAATTACAATTACAAACTTTAAGATTACATTTACAAATAAAAAAATAATTAATTATTTCATCAAAGTTTTCATTTTCATTCAAGTCAGTATTGTTAGTATCAAAAATCATATATTGTTAGTATATTAATTATAATTATTTGTATTATTTATAAATGTTATGTCATGTTATTTGTAATAATCAAGGACCTCTCTCGAGTGAAGGCCTCCTCCATGTCCTTCCATGTTTTCCTATCTCTCGCTGTTTTTATCCAGTCTTGTCCTGCCGTTTTTCTCAACTCGTCACTCCATCTTTCCATCGGCCTGCCTTTCATTAAATTATTTCTTGGTATCATAAACAGATTAGGTACATACATTTTATTTGTCACAACATTTTGGAGCTAAATCTAGGCTCGATTTACATCCAGCCTCTACGCTCCGGGCTATGAATTCGGGGAGGTCGCTATGTAAACTGTGAAGTAGCTTGTCCACTCCGCCTAGCCACCATTGTGTATCACGATTTTAGCTCCTAGTGTGAACTTACAACTGGTTTGATAAAGAGATTTGACAAACGAGTACAAGACATGGTTTAAAAAATGTATATTTATTTTAAATTCAGCAATTATTAGAATCTTTAATTATGTGCGGTATTCAGGTAGTGGGCATTTAAGCTCTACGACTGCTGTCTTATCCAATTATTGTGAATCAGGAAATTTGGGCAGATTGGGAACATAGGTACACTTTTTACCAAAAATAGCTAGGTAGTAGACCTATAGGATAGACCACATTCGTGACAGAAGAAGGTGGCATAACATGGCTGTAAACTAACACTCGGTATATCATATTATATCTATGCCGGGTTAACCATCTGAATGATCGCTAGGTTGTTTCAAAGTCGCCAAATTTATTCAATTATCAAAACGTCCACCGATCGCGGAAAACTTAATTCAGGATTTTTAATATCAACCTCAATCTCCGGAGCGATTACCCGCCAATGGAATTATTCCTACTTTTTCCAAAATAAAGGTGACTCCCTTCATTTCCATGGAAAGCGATCCGAGCTCCGGCGCCGTTTATTGAATTCAAATCACATCGACCAGCGACAAAGAGCGTTGCAACATTGAAAATTTCATATTAAAAGGAACGCTGGTTTTTTGAAAATATAATTTTCATTACTCATACTCTGAAAGTAGGTCTGAAGTTGCCTGAGGAGCGGGTTGAAAGTAATACTTTTCCGGCCCGGGAGAATCGCTTTCAACTGACAGCTGTCAAATTATAAAAAAAAAACTAGTTCCATTTTCACATTTCTATGGAACCATGTTCAAACTTTTTCTACAGTCACTCAATTACAGCACGATGTAAAATTGAAATAAAAAAGTTAATTATTAATTAAAGACTATATATTTTTAAAATACTTAATTATAATTTAGTTTCAACAATTTCTTTAAAATAACATAGATTTGGGCAAAATATTTAGAGATGAAAATTAAAAATAATGGGTAATAATGAAGTTGGCCGGCCAACGAAAAAAAAACAAAATAGGCGGCAATCCGATCTTTATTTTTTTTTCGAGTTGTAGAGTATTGTTCATACTTCCTTCTATTATTTCTTTAACCAATTCCTGTTTTTATTTTTACTTTCCTTGTATTCGTAATGAAAAGCACAGTGTTTACCTCGGGTGAAAGACTTATTTTGTCCCGAGACGGGGTTTGGCGCCCGAGCGTAGCGAGGGCGCTAATAGTTCGAGGGTGAGAGTCACTTTCACCACTCGAGTAACAATGTACTATTAAATTTAGATAAACAAACTAGTATTATTTGCTAGGATGATTTAAATCGTTCTAGATTATTTGTGATAAATTCCCGCTAGACAATAATTATGTCCTTAATAAATAAGTGATTTAACTCGTTATAGGTAGGATGATAGCATCATAAGGTTTAGGAAACTTGATAGGTGAAATTCGTGTCATAAATTTCCCAAAAGATAATAGTATTAATTTTCCATTACACACAGCATTTTGTATCACTGTGACTCTTATATGGAGGTACTTTCAACTCAAACTACTACACAAAACACATATTGTATCTTCCATATAAGTAACACAAAAAGTTCCCGTCTCCCTAATTTATCTATAAAAGCCAGTAAATCCGTAACAGCTAATTCTCGGGCGACTGCTACAACTAGTTTCGTCGAAACAATTACCGCGGGACGGTGTCGGAACAAGTTAGCGCCTTGATTAAACCGAGACCGCCGCTCGCACCTCGTCAGTACTTTGTAAGTGACAACGTTGGCTAACATCAACTAACATGTACATTTAGTGTACGTGTGAACCAAGAATTTTGATGAAACTTCATTATAAAAAAAATGGATGTACTTACTTACTTTTTAAATCTATATATATATAACTCAAAGGTGACTGACTGACATAGTGATCTATCAACGCACAGCCCAAACCACTGGACGGATCGGGCTGAAATTTGGCATGCAGGTAGATGTTATGACGTAGGCATCCGCTAAGAAAGGATTTTGATTAATTCTACCCCCAAGGGGATAAAATAGGGGATGAAAGTTTGTATGAAACTTTGTCAATTTTAAACCGATCGGGCTGAGACTTTGCATGCATAAAGCTACTATGACGTAGACATCCCCTAAGAAACGATCAAAATTCCACGCGGACGAAGTCGCGGGCTCAGCTAGTCTTTTATATACTTAGAGTC
This sequence comes from Notodonta ziczac, assembly GCA_918843915.1. Lineage (NCBI taxonomy): Eukaryota > Metazoa > Arthropoda > Insecta > Lepidoptera > Notodontidae > Notodonta > Notodonta ziczac. The sequence goes on from OU974041.1 coordinate 2,443,512, forward strand.
TTATTCATAAAAGAGCTTATAGAACGTTTAAAACGTTCATTAGTTAAAATACTTTAAAGGCATTTGACAAAATTGTCTATTCATAAACGTTCTATTCAACCTACTACAACTAAATATTGTTATAAGCAAATATGTTGCCAACGTTACGAACCACCCGCAGATATTATGCGTCCACTTACTATATGGCTGCGCATAAACAATATTACGGACTAAAATCATATTTTATTGTCTATAGTCCATATCCGATCTAATTTAAGGTCATCACGTACAAGGTTGATAATATACGTCGCGGTAGATTTATTAAAGCGATAACGCTTTCTAAAGTCTTCCTCATCCAAAGAAAAAGGATCACTCCTGCTTTTGTATATACAGTAGAAGAAAGCTTGGATGCGTATGGTTTACAAGGCGTTCAATCGTTTCGATGGCATCTAAACTTTAATTTTATCATTATAAAGCTTGCATTATAATGATAAAATTAGTAAATACTAGTATACTTAATATATTCTCATTAGAATTCAATTAATGCAAATTCTAATAATTGTTTACGAAACTTACTAGGTACCTAGTGATACAACTATTCGCATCAAATGTCAGTTTCTTGATAATCAACTGTCGAGAGTCGGCCATCTTGTACTTTATAGCGCTGTTATAGTAGGGTTCTGTCTTCTATAACTTTATAACAGGTTTATAGAACTGATTAGTACTAAAATGCTTTTATGAATACGACTTTTTGACAATCTTCCTATAACGAGTTTATCGAACAGTCGAACACTTTATCTGTTTCATAACTTTTTATGAATAAGACTGTTAGTGGATTAGAGCTATGCAGATTATTTATTGTTTCTTTGTATAATAATTAAACGGTTTTGACGGAGAAGGGAAGATCTTCCAGCCAGGCGAGTGTTATACCTGGCGAGGCGGCCGCTATGTCCCACTGGTTGTTCTCGGGGTCCTGTATATACAGTCACGATGCCTGCGAGTTTTAATATCGTGATTCAGTTTTTCTATTAAGAATCCGTACATTGTATTGAGGCGCTGCATTCAGCGCCATCTATCCGTTCAGTGAGCGTCGTGAATGTGATGTCGCCACACGGTGGTAGAGTGAAGCTGTAGATATAAAGTGTCCTACTTGAAAAATATATTTTTGGTTGAAAATGGAAGCTCTCTCAATATTATCAGCAACAAACAAATTTTGACACTATATTTTATCGGCAATGATCTATACTAGATGCCTAGTAAAATTATAAACTGTGCGACTGTAAAGATGTAGTATATAGTCAGTGTTATTAGTCAACCAATCCATACATGCCGAATAGACTAAATAACCATCATAAATCCATAAATCCTCTTAGCTTTGTGCATTAGACTACTCAACTTTTTAAATTTAACAATTTCATTTAAGCCTCAAGATCAAACTTTCAAAAGATAAATAATATAATTTTACAAAGCGCTGTAATTTTTATACGACCGACCAATTCATATTCTGGCACTCCAACCGTGCGTACCCTTTGTGCCTACTTATAAATTGCGAAATTTACAGACCTTCACAAAATTTTGCCGGGAGTTTCAACGGCCACTATAAATCCGGGCAGGATTGCGCTTCCACACTCAAGGTCTCTTAATTAAAGGCTGACCCTCACTCCGCATGGCTTTAATCTTCGTAGTGATGGCAATACCCGCATAGTTTGACGATACAAATTGTATTAGGGTACACATAACGGAATTTTGGTTTGTTTAGTCGTTTAGACCTGTGATAAAAAGTACTACTTTATCTGTTTACTAGCTGAGCCCGCGACTTCGTCCGCGTGGAATTTAACATAAAAAAGCCCTCTCCCGCGTTCTGAGCCCGCGCGACAGGATCCATTTTTTGGTTTTTCTAAAATAAAAGTAGCCCAAGTTACTGCTTATAACATCAGCTATCTGCCAGTGAAACTCCCGTCAAAATAGGCCAGCCGTTTCGGAGATTACCCGGAACAAACATACAGATAGACAGACAGACAAAAAAAAATTAATCGCGTTTTTGCTGTAGGTAGGTGTACCTACAGCAAAAACGCGATTAATTTTTTACGACACCTCGTATGTACTTTCATATGCATTTAGTGAAATGGTTTTATTTTGATATTACAAACAGACACTCCAATTTTATTTATTTGTATAGATGTATCTAGTGTTGTAAGATAAAGATGGTAGAGTCAATCTGTAAAAAATTGACTATAGTTCATATAAGGGCTGGCTCGATCGAGGCAGTACCCTGTCACAGAAAATGGGTGGCACAGTAACTATTACAGCTGCGTTTCGTACATGAGAGGTGAGAGTACATACCTAAATCTGAGTGAGATTTGATTATTATTTACTATTAGCTATTTAGTGGCAATGGTGTTGCCTGCTCACATTATTTTTTTATGCTGTTCCTGAGAATGTACACCATCTTTCATTCATTGAAAAGAGTAATTGAGTGTCTTGCCGGCTCTTCTCAGTGGAAGCAGCATTCCGAACCGGTGGTAGATTCTGACTATTCATAAATGCTTTGTTGGCTTACATGAATAAAAACAATTTTGAGTTTGAGTTTGAGTGAAAGAGCCGGAAGTCTAAGCCGTTCCCCCTCCCTGTCCTCTTTGTTCCACTCCGCTTTAAGTCGGCAACGTGCGATCTATGTCTTTAGTATTGCAAGCAACTACATAATATACGCTACGTTAACTGATTAATATAAGACTGGTCGTATAGTATAGCGGAGTGGCCACACACCGGGCAAGCTACCTGGGCACACCAGGCAGCCTCCAGGAAGCATTCAGCGACATCAAGAAGCTGGGGAACTTCCTGGGTGAACTTGGATGGCTGGAATAACCGGCTCACCACCCTCCAACATACAAAACAGGTGCAATAGACGTCGATTTGTGGAAAACACCCGCAGAAGAAGAAGAAGACTGGTCGTACGCTTGTTGGCCGACTTCATTATATAAAATAATTAAGTAAATACACAAAATTTATTTTTAGAGAATTTTTATTCCCAAGCATCAACTGGGTTTTGTGGCTTATAATGGGTTGACGAATGTAACCTACTTAACTTTCACTCAAAGATACCCCAAAAAGTTATTTATTCACCGCACTAATAACTGAAATGTTACCACGAGCATGTCTCAGATTCACACACAGTTACTAAGCGGACTTATCCGTCGTAAAGTTTAGTTTTCCTTGAATCTCAGTGGCTAGGTACATACTTAACAAACTTGTTTGAAACTTTCACCGGGGCGTCCCAGAATCCGCAATTTACATATTTCACAAAGGATCGGAACAGTTGAACGTCACAAAGAGCGCTGGTACTCGATTTTAGAGCTGTTTTAAGTAAGAGTGGACACCAGGGCCCTAACCACGCTAGCTACTCAAATCGTAATAGAAAGGCAAAAGCTAGCGATTACGTTTCAAACGCTCCGCTTTTGACGTTTTGCTGACACAAGCTTCACGATTCCTACTGACATTGATTTGGTACCACACTCCCGATTCTTAGCGTTTGACCTTGAGCTTGTGACTGACTTCGTTTTTTTTTAAAGTAAAGTTTATTTGCGATGATTTGCTTTACGCATTTAGCTAATGTCGAGTAAATATAATTTTCAAGTTTTATATGAAGGTCTTTGTCTAGGCCTAATATTACCAGACTTTCATCATGTTTCACTACTATTCATCCAATTGCCCCCACTCACAGAGATTTATTTTTTGAAAATTGGCATAAAGCCATACGTAGTTAGTTACCAACGCAGATCCAAATAAAAAAAACTACAAAGCGTTCGATGACATGAGCCACTCGCAAATGAGACGCTAGCGTGGTACCAAATATTGGCCAAGCGTTTGAAACGTAATCGCTAGCTTTTGCCTTTCTATTACGATTTGAGTAGCTAGCGTGGTTAGGGCCCAGGTTCCTTAACTCCACGCAAAATGATGATATCGTGACGAAAAATACTTACATCTTAAAAGAAAAATCTAAACAGGCAAAAAAATCAACCACTAAATCACTTTCAAAGAGAAGCGAGACGAAATATTAATGATATTCGAGTTCAATTGCGTCACCCCCGGGCTTGCCAACAATCGAGCTGACATTTTATAAACTCCTGGTTCATTCTGTGTCGAAAACCGTAATGTTAATTAAAATAAATAAAGCCGAAAGCACAGATATAGATTTACATAGATAACAATTACAAGTATCACGATTTATTTATTATTTATTTATTATAGAATGCTTGTTGTGCTTACAGCAATGCCAAGACGCACAACAAGCTAAAAAGGTACAGGGGCTTATATTTAGGTACTTAAAAATCTAATGCAGTAGTTTAAAAACATGTGTAATTTCATGTTTAATTTGTCAACGTCTGGTTGGTTCGCAATCAAAGCGTTGAGTAGATGTACGGCCTGGGCTGTCGGGGCATACTGCGCCGTGCGCGTGCGCACCGGCGGGGCCACGAGCAGGCGCCGCGTGTGCGCCCGCCGCAACCGCTCCGGAGTGATCAGTGAACAGCGCGACAGAGTGGTGGGGTTATCTATTGCATTGTTAAGAAGCAGGAAATAGTGAAGCATTATTGCACATTTGTACTACTGTGACGTCATTAGTGACAGGAAATCCAAACCGATTCAAAGACACCGATGCCGCCGATGCCCCTCCGTCCGCTACGATTCTCTCGAGTGATTTTCTCGCTCATACTCATATTTTTATAGCTGTAGTCGCGTGGACTGCAAGTTAATAGTGACCAACCTTGACGCTTGGTCGGGGTTTCGTACACGCGAAGTATATGCATTTGCTTTATCTATGTAAATCTATATCTGTGGCCGAAACATTAAAAACAACTGATTTAATAGAAAAAAAAATATTACTTTCGTACTGCTTCTCGTTGGTCGTATCATAGTCATTTTCAATTTACATATAAGTATTATAGAGACACAGTGTTACAGTTTCATAGCAGTAGAATGGGAGGTACAACACGCGCGGCGTTCAATTAATTTGAAGCGTCCATCCATACCGTCAAAACTAAAGGCTTTACCGCTCAACAAAAGCCTTTTGAAAGCACGCCGGCTGGCTCACGAAAATGTAGATACGAATCAGCTATTAACACTTGAGGCGGCCGTTACGCTTGGTCCTTTGAGAGCCCGACGAATTCAGCGATGGATGTGGCTTCGATAAAACCGTAAAATACAGGGTACCCAACCTACCCGTGGTAAAATGTATTATTTTATTGTACGTACTACAAAGTCAGTAATCAAACGACCCGCCTGGTCTTATGCAATAACGATAGGCTATAGATGCGTGCAATACCAAAGACATTGCTCGCACGTTGCCTGCTTAAAGAGAACTGGGACAGAGTGCGAGCAAAGTGCGAGAAATGCCTTTGGTACTATAAGTTACGGTTATTGCTTAACATCAGGCGTGTCGTAGGCTTGTTTCCCGTTTTGTCATTATATTATTACTTATTATTTTTAATTGTTATTTAAGGAATTCGCCGTATTAGTACCTACTTTAAATAGTTTGGGGATCCTTAAGAGAATTGCTACAGCCTAGCAGTGAGATAATAAAAAGGTCTGATAGTAAATTTCCATGTCCTGTGTGACGAAATAAAGGAGACCCGCCACTGGCTACCTTCCAAAAGCCTCTCCGCCATCCGGTAAACCGCATTTCAGCTCCATTCATGTGCAAAGATACCTGTGTCGATACTAGTCTGTCTAGCTTGTTCATTTTAGCATGAGAAAAGAGCCATTTTCTAGGAAGATTAATCGTACGGTGTACGTAGACAGATAGGTACAAACATGAAAAGCTTATTGAGTAAGGCAATGTACAAAATAATGAAGAATGTTTTTAAAAATCAGGACGGTTCTTAAAAGGATTTCATTTACAGCCAACTCAAACAAAATTTAAACGTCTCGTTAATACTGCATTTTTTGTGACGCGATTAAATTAACCCACCCTCTTTGCATGACTTTGTACGTTCGCTAAGAGTAGAAAGTACCTTGCATTTACGTAAAATATTGGTATGGCAAATTTATAGTTCTTCAGTTAATCATTAGAGGCACTGTTCAATTTGCCATATAAATATTTTACCCTATCTACCTCTATCTATTTTAATCTCATGGTAGAGCTGCTAATTCTGAAAAATCCTGAAAATTCCTTTAAAATTACAACTGGAAACATGATTACCCATTGTGTAGTACGCGATATTAAAAATTGAATAGGTACTCTTTGAAACTTTTCATAATGTCCATTGAAGTCCTGAAAGTTATTTGTACATTTATTATACGTAATACCCATCGTATAACAAACCTCTTCCCTTTTAACAAATCTCGCCGGTATAATAGGGACCGCACTTATAACTCAGAGCTCTTTATTTCCAGATTTGTAATAAAAATGAACCTCACACGAGAGCACCTCAAATTTAATCTCATAAACTTTTCATTGTAATTTTTTCATAAATGGAAGACATAAAATAAACGAGAGAGGATGTTATTGTTCTTTAACTAGTACGAAAGCAAGGCGCGTATTACACCGTTATATATTATTGTTATTAAGAAACTTATGACAATATTGACTCCACTACTTATTTATCTACTGTCCTCTGTGAACTCTGTGCTTTGGAGGATTGTCAATTACCACTCTGTTATGGGTGACAAAAAGCTCGGAAAATTCTGATTCCTATTCCAATATTTAGGTTTCAGGTAGGATATCTATTTGGCTCTCCGAGTGCTGGCTAACGCTCCATATAAATTTTAGAAATGAACCTTAACGCGCGGTCGCACCCAAAATACAACATGCAAACCGATCTGAACGCAATTGAGAACAAGGATACATTGGGGACTTTCAGTAGACTGCTTACTCTTTTCTAAAAGTAAATGGAGAGAAAGTTTTCCCATTTCCCAGTCTGAATTTTTTTACAAAATATTTTTTTTATTACCTTCCTCTGCTGGGCATCCCTATTCTTCGATACATCTCTTCCAAAAATTGAAGTATAAAAAGACGACTAGTTGTGCAAAACGATATTTTTGCACTGATGATTACGCTTCGGTGTAACAGAAAGAATCGGCATCGCTTGTACCCTGTCAGGAGCACACTGTCGCTAACAAAATAGCTTGTACGGCGTCGGATTAAACCGCAAATGGAGACTGAGCTTAACTCCTGTGACGTAGAGCGTCTGAATAAAACACACTCGGTAATACCGGAGTTATTCCATGAATGGAATCGCATATAATGGAACACTGTCTTAACGTTATACATTCATTTAAATGTTATCATAACCTTTTCAATCATACAATACTTATGGAATCTAAATATATATAACTCAAAGGACTGACTGACATACCTAGTGATCTATCAACGCACAGCCCAATCCACTGGACGGATCGGGCTGAAATTTGGCATGCAGGTAGATGTTATGACGTAGGCATCCGCTAAGAAAGGATTTTGATTAATTCTACCCCCAAGGGGATAAAAGAGGGGATGAATAATACCGAATTTTTTGTTAATTTAAATTACACGCGGACGAAGTCGCGGGCACAGCTAGTAATACGTAATACTCAAAGTACTTAAATGGTTTAAGACGCGCTTGATTATTTGACCCCCCGCCTCCTTTTTAGTATGTAGCATCCGTTGTACAAAATTTCTTCGTATGCCACCCGGGTTATAATAAAAAATCGCTTCACACCTCATTCATAACAATGGGATGCATAGTTTAGCCGCTGCGGTGGATCATTAAAATGTTACAAACATTTATTGTCTGTTAAATACTTCCGCTTTCCTTAAAATATACTCAATTTAATATCAGTCACAGTCAAAGAAATAACAACACAAAACAATATTTTATTATTATTACAATTTGTATGGTCATACCTCTTCCAGCGGGCAACCATTGTAAGGTCTTACCAAAACCAAAGCACCTAAAATTAACCTTGACAAACATACAAACTTGTTGCCCAACCGATCGTATCACTTGTAGGCTGTATTGTAGAAGATCTTCTAAAGCTGAGGACAAAAGTACAACTGTTGCAATCCCTCAAACACGGGGTCTACCCATTAGACCCCGTCTTTGACAATGACGTAATCCTGTGGGTATCTTTGGAAGGCCTTAACTAGTAATGGGATGTGTACAACATCCTCAACACGGACACGAAAATCTGAATATTCGAATCTATGGAGTATGCATTGTAACGTCTATAGACTACTTCCTACTAATATTATAAATGTGAAAGTTTGTGAGTGTGGATGTATGTATGTATGTATGTTTGTTACTCCTTCACGCAAAAACTACTGAACGGATTTGGATGAAATTTGGAATACAGATAGTTTATAACCGGGATTAACATATAGGATACTTTTTATCCCGATAATCCCGAAATTTTTGTTACGTTAAATACTACGCGGACGAAGTCGGGGGGCACAGCTAGTAATATTATAAATGCGAAAGTGTGTGAGTGTGGATGTATGTTTGTTACTCTTTCACGCAAAAACTACTGAACGGAATTGTATGAAATTTGGAACACAGATAGATAATAACCGGGATTAACACATAAGAAATTTTTATCCCGATAATCCCAAAATTTTTGCTAAGTTAAATATTACTCGGACGAAGTCGGTGGGCACAGCTAGTCTATAGATATAGTTGTAACCTTCGCCCGGAACACGGAAGGGGCGGGGCGGTACACCTACTGTACACAACCGCTACCTCCATCATCATATTACCTATAGGTATTATAAATACATTGCATACAACGAAAATGGATATCAATTAGTTTAGAGACAAAATATATCAATACCAATAAGCGTCAGTAGCCTAGTGGTTAGAGGGGCCGTTCTCGTATTTGAGAGGTACCGGGTTCGATCCCCATCCTGGCCATTAAACTCTTGACGTGAGCCCACTCCTAACACAAGCATTAGCTTAGTTGGAGGGGCTAAAGGGAATACTAGTAATGTGATAAAAACACATTGCTAGTAATCCTTAAAAATCCTGAAATATTACACACTAGTTAACTAATAAAAAAAACATACTATCTCCAATTAATTACTAAAATAACTTTAAAACACTCTCATCTGAAGTAATATAACGTCAATACCTGGCCCAAAATTATTAAACTCACAAAAATATTGTCATGCTGGACTTCTTGTAATTTATCGTTGTGAAAAGAATCAAAATAATGCTGAGGACTTTATACAATTGAATTTGGAAAGTCCTCCTTAAGATTTTTTTAAATCTACAGACATTCCACATATTTATATCTAAACTATGCTGAACTTAAAATACTAAATTCGGTAACAGCAAGATCATGACAAAACTGTTATGCCAATCAAATCTCACGTTAAACTATACCTGAAAGATTAACATTCAATTTGTATTTAACAACCAACAATCCTGTTTGTTAAATTATGCCCACAGGATTTAATTCAGTTATCACAAATATGAGTATTTGTTAGAATCGTGTAACAATTAGCTTAAATTAGGCAAATCGGATTATTCGCGCGGCGATTTCATGTGTTTCACTATTGGCATAGTCCGAGCAGTATGCGCGATTTATGAACTTTAACATAAGCAATTTATATAGGATAATTGTGAACAACTGCTCGCATAACCAATTTGATAGAACCCACAGATACCTATTTTATTCATAATTATAATGTATTTTATGTATGGATTTTTTGTAGATGATCAGATGTCAAGAGGTGCTAGTTATGAGACGCCAGCTTAGCACAACACATTTTTCAGTTTACAATTGTTTTTTGTCGCTGGTCTCGCCATGCACTCTCACCACTGTTACTTCTGTAAACCAGGATCGACAATAGTCTCCAATGTTGGCGCCGAGGTTTGACCCTCGGTGGATCCCGGGGACAGAAAGAATAGGAGGACTTGTAAGAAAATTATTTATTTACCTCCGTTGCAAAGCGGGAGATGGAATAACTGTATGAGCTGATTGCCACAGAAGCAAGGCGGTTACCGCTGATTTAATACCAGTTGTAACGCACCACGGGTCGTAATTAGACTAATTGAACCCAAACTCGTGAGTTGATCATACTTGATTCCAATAATGGGTATGGCAAACGCACTTGAACGCACCCTGGTTTCCACAAAGGATGTGTGATAAACTGCTTCAGATGTCACTTGCAAGCTCTTAGACTACTTCACAAATTTTAGTAATCAATTACCTATATAAAATTCAAAATGACAGTCGAATCGATACGAAAGGAAGTGTTGGAAGAAGAAAGACAAAAACCAGCAGTTACCTATTTCATTCATGATGAAGTTTTTAACTACTGTTTGCAGTGCGTGTGATTATATAAGACTGTTTATATTCTTTATGTTCTATTTTTGAAAAAAAAAACCAAAGTCTACCATCGTTTATGAATCGATTCTCAAAATGATATCATATAAAACTACTCACACCATGGATCCAACTCCCTGACATTGAGCGACAAAAAGGACAACAAGCGACCCGCAACATCAAAGCATCGAAATTCTTGTCTCGTACAAATCAAGACCCATAAGGGATAAGTTTGCGGACCAAGTTTCAATGTCGGCAACGTTTAAGGACTTTTTTTCAGTGGATACCCAAACAAAACACACGAAGCCGCATCACGATCCCTTTTACTCTTTAATTTCAGACGTGGACCGCTTAAGAAGGTGCGTGATGCCAAACTCGGGGTCTATTCTACTGTTATGAAGCGCTTCAGTAGTTATTTATGAATATTTTCTTAAATAGAAAATTGTTACCAGTATTTTACTTTAATTTTACAATCGTTAATAAGTAAGAATTCTGCAATTTTACGCTTTTGCAAAGATTTTCCTTAAATTGGAAGTCTTAAATTACTGATATTAAATAAATGTATAGATTATACATCGATTTCATGACACATTAGCGTTTAATGACTTTATGTATTATGATCGCCTCTGGAACTAGATAAGTAAATACTCAAACTAAATCTGTTTGAATTGGTTGCCATAAAATGAGTTCCGAATACTTTAATAAATAATAAGTGTTATAAAAGTGATAGATAAATTATCTCCCTTATTTTCCGATATCGAGTGACAGTAGAATACATGTTAAAGTTGATTAAGCAGTTTAGATGCATCCCTCGGCGTACCTATATTGTCAAGATCTCTAGTCAGAGACCATACACCTTTGTTATGTGAACAAGGTTGGTGATCCCGTGAAACAAAGTATCGCGTACATCGTACTATACACACGTTTTCAATAAAATCATATACACTTTTGCCATGTGAAATAATATAGTGGATTATTATATATTGGTTTTAAAATTGTATTGACAGCAATTTCATTGTAGTTTTTGTTAGAAATATACTTTTTCAATAGCCCTTAGTGGTTTATTTTATTTGCCATTCGTGTCAATTTATACAGGCTGTTTCAAAAGTTCCAAATGATACTTTGGATTTTGATGAGTATCGGGCAGATAATTAAATGGTACCTGTAATATGATTCTAATTCGAACATTTTATTATGTATTATTCAACGAATTTAAAAGAAAGGATAGCTCTAAGTTCCTATGTTAAATGTTTTTTTTCTTGAATATTAGTGGCCACTACTCGCAAGCGTAGTTTAACTGTTATTTCGGTCATTCGATGTTTTCTAAGCCCTCATCACGCAAGTTATGATTAATATTTAAAGGACTGTAACTCAGAAAATATGATGGTTACGTAATAGTAGTACCTCAACAAGGCATCATAGTAGATACCTTATGTGTGCCTAAATTATTATTTTGGACATTTCAATCAGCCTGTATAAAAGTCTAAAAATGGTAGACATTTTTATTTTCTTATTTTAAAAAGCATTGTCCAAACATTCAATGCAGAAGTACAACCAACACTTTATTTCAGGGATTTGCTCTAAAGACCCATAAAATGCAGCGGTCTAATCGACTACAGCTAAATAGCTTGCATGCTTTAAAGGACCCGAAACGTGCTGAAATATGTTCGAGATAAACTGGGCCGTAATAGGCTCTTGTTACTGAAGTATTCAGGGACACGATGCCTTTGTTTCCAAGTTTCTAGCCCATTTTATAGTATCGTTAAGCACTTATATTTTCCATTTGTGCTGAAGAACGACACAATTGAACTTAGTATTTTAGGTGTTAAGAGGACAGATAGAGTTGGAAATACCATACTTTTGTTTCATAAGAAAAATAATGGATGTGAGCTGTAGAGTGCCAAACTCAAGTGGGAAAGGTATGTTCATGAAAACAGAATGAACCTGGACAAATTGCAGGCAGTAATTGCAACTGAGTCGGTTTAGAAAGATAAAAGGCTTAAAAAGCGATCTTGACGCCTTTGAGAAGGAGTGGAAAGAAATCGCCGAGGACAGATTGAATGAAACCAAATAGGGAAGACTTGCACTAGCTCGAAGATAAGATCAATATAGTTCAATCACTTAAAAACAAACAGTATGACACAATTAATTAGAAACGTTTCACTTACCGCTGACTCATTACAGTTTCAAGACAATGCAGTCTCCATTAGCAAGTGCTGAATGCCGCCGACAATAGACCAGTGAACAATGAAACATTTTCCCCTTCAAAAGCTTTTCCTGAATATTGTATTTGACTATTCTGTGTCGCGGGATCTTAATAACGCAAGCTTTTAAACTCGAACTTAAGCTCGGAAGTTCGATCGTATAAGTTATCCAGCCGTTTCTCCGAGAAACTTGGCGGTTTCTCAGTCACATTGTGGTAATTTCGCGACGTACAAATGTTTCAATATTACCGTAATGTATGGAGAAGGAAATCAGAGTAGCTTCAAAGTGCCAAGAGAGATTGGTAGAGTTTTAACCTATTCCTTAAATGCGGGTAGTAATCAAAACACTTATTATATATTGAATGGAGACTAACGATGGGTTAGGATCTCGCTTAAAACTTCAAAATAATGAGGGTTTCATTCATAGAAAGACATACGTTTTTGTTTCATTTTAATTCAATTTCAGACAATGTGGGGATAATTTGCACAGGGTCATCATTCGGTTTTGACAAGTGAAGTTTATAAGATGAGAGGTCTGTGTGAGTTTGCGCTAATTGCTTGTACTAGTAGTCAGCTCGCGGAAATTGTTTTATGGCAGGATGGGGGTCGATCCTAGGACCCTACGATTATGAAGGTGGCCCCTTTATTCCACAGGACTACTAGGCTACTAACGCGCATTAATTCATCCTAGGTGTAATATTAAGGCGAATTCACGTACAAGACTAAGATGCAGCATCGCGGTGAGAATGATCGTCACGTTTCAAAGGCTACGTGAGTGGGAAACTCGAACAAAATTACATCAGCATCTTGGGTGAGAGATATTATAGGTGTCATAGAATCTCTAGTTGAATAACGTTATACACTATTACAGATATTAAATTACTGGTCTAGGAGGTGTTATTTATACCTATATCATTCATAATCTTTTTAGTTCGCCATTGGAAACCAATCGCTGTTTGGTGTAGTCTCCATGATGGTTAATAACTTTTAAGCTTTTTTCCGCTTAATTTAGGATTAGGTGTAAGTTTTATCATATACGAGTATAAACTTTTTACATCAAAAACTTTTCCGACAGAATTGTTAGCTAAATCCCCTTTCATTTTTGGGCTACATTGTAAACTATGGCCAAGTTGAAATAGCTTTAGTACTTATACTTTCAAATTAGAAAATGAATGTGGTCAAACCACTAGAACGTTAATGGGGTTAATGGACGAGGTAAACACTCGAGTGCACTCTACTTGAGGGAGGCTATTTTCAGTTAAAATATTACCCTTTTAGGATTACACGTAAGTCTTGCCGCAACTGCGGTCGAGTGATGTTCCGCCCGTTAATGCATTGTCGGGGCTATCTTGTACAGTTAAGTAAGAAGTTAGTATACCTATATTAGTTTTACTAATGGGTCTGTCCACGCGGAAGATCAGAATAAACAACATCTGGTTCTTCCCGAATAGGTATGCCTATTTGCTATTATTTATTGATTTTGTTTTTTAAGTGGCCAGAAATAATTATAATTAAAACCCTTATAAATGTAAGGTCCCAAACTAAGCAAAGCCCATGTAATTATAGTGTATTTATTGGTACATTACAATGAGTTCCGGTAACCCCAGGGACACCCAGATAAGACCAAATAACGAAAATGCGTGAAATGTGAAATAAAGATTCTATCAAAATCAACCATTTTCTTAAAAAACTCCTATCCTCGGACCAAACTCTAGGTACACTGCTCTCCAGGACAAAAGTTTCCGAAACACTTATACTTAATATGGTCGACAATATTACGGCGATGCCTCAGCTCCCTTCTCGCAACATTTCCGGAATTATTTTGATCCTAGTTATTCGTAGTAGAGTGGTAGGTCCGTGCTCGTATCCCAGTGCCCAGACACGAATCAATTTAGCGAAGACATACATAATATAGGCACTACGTATAAGCCCTCATGCGGCCCGTTAAATTCATCAATGCCCGGATTGAATAATCGCGGCGGTCACCTGCCAATTATCCGGACTAGTGCGGACGCAATTTATTGTGGAAACCCCACGGCAGATCTATCATACGCCTCTTTCCCAATATGAGGAATTTCATGGTCTGATGAGGGTCCGAACAGGGTTACGACATTTAATTTTCGTCGTCAATTTTTCTCAAGGAAAATATTTTTCCGGAATCTATTCAAAGAATCTGTGGAATATATGAAAATTATTATCCTTTGTTTAGGATGGTCGTGGATATTTTGTGGGGAAATAACAATACCCGTCTTGCTTTAGGCAAGTTTGATTTTAATTTACAATTAGTGGTATGAAAATGTAGAAATATGAACATTCTGTATTTCCCCAGCAGCCACTGACTATTTCAGAGGAAATAAAGAAAATAAACTCGATAGGTCCTATTTTAAGGAACTGCTAAAGGGACTACTGAGAACGGTTATCTGTAATCAGCCAAATCTGAGAAACCGACCCACTAGACACGGTCTGTTTTAGCATAAATTTGTCCATGAAATAAGAATAGTTAAAGGGAAAAATATTATCAGCCCAGTTTTTTCGGGCTACATTCATTTCGTCGGCTTACTCTTTATCACTAGCTGGAACAAAAGGAAAATCCCCGCGGCCTCACGGATTCACACGGCATTGAGGATAATAAAGACTAATTATTATAAGAATGAAGTCACCGCGGAGGTGATGATACAAGAGAAAAATTACACCTGGATTTATCTTCGCGAACTCAAATAAAATTTTCACGACTAGGGCAATGAAAAGTTTATGATCATGGACTTTTCACTTGGAGATAACTCTGATTAGATTTTGGTATTGAGGAATTCCGTTCATAAATGTGAATGGCAGGATATTAAGACAATGTACCCTTAAAATGAAACTAATTTTAAGGAATTTGTCCCGTTTATTTAAGGGTTTTACTTTACCGGAATAACATAAGTACCTGCTCCTACCAAAGAAAAAGCCTAGCTTACAATGGTAGTAAGTACTTACCGCGGTGTAGTAAGTAAATAATATTATAGTAGTTAATGTAATTTATTGCCAGAGTTCCTTATCTTAAGATAGGTCTACCTTTTGGACGACCGCTTATGGCGTAGTGGTTCCAGCACATGCCGCTCGGCTCACTGAACCGGATGGTTTCGGGCTCGATTCCCGTGGGGGTAAATTTCGGAAATGCCTTTTCGTAATTTGCCCTAGTCTGGCTGTCACTTAGATCGCCCGAAGTCCCAGAGTATATAGTTAGGGAGATACATTTTGTGTGTTAATCCGGCGGAATTTATTTAACTCATTTATTTACCTACAATACGCAATCGTGGCAAAACTTATAATATTATTAAACTTAGTGTGAACTGTTTGCGTAAATATTCAACATTGTTATAACAGCGTTGAAGTTCAGAATTACTAGTACCATTAGGTAAGTACTGAAATGGCAACACTTCAGAAATTCGGTAGCCAAAATAATGGGCGGCCTGAAGAAGCACTACATCAGGCAAGTTGGTAAGTTGTGGAAACTGCCTCGATGGCTCTGCAATTTCGTGGCGCCTTGAAAATCATAAATTATTTGCGAGCCTCGAAACTGGGACGGCACCAATTAAACCCTTTAGTTCGAGGCTCGCTGGTTTTATAGCCGTCAAATACTCGAAAAACTGGTCAAAAATTTACGAAGTGTGCAAGTTTTGCAGTATCCTTGTTGGGCCAATGTAAACTTTTAGTAGGAGTCATAGTAGGTATGGTGGCAAGCTTTATTACGCAGACATATTATTAGCACCTGACACACCCTTTGTGACTTCATTATTACCTACCTACTTATGTAGTTAAATAAGTTACTACACGTACTTAATTAGCAGTGATAGCACGCGTCTTGTGGGCACCAGGTCAGAGGTTCAAACCCCGGCTCGCACCCCTAGGTTTTTCGAAATCTATGTGCCAATCATAATTTCTATACCACTCGCTTACAGTGAAGAATAATATCGTGAGTAAACCTACATGTCTTAGAAAATCTAACCAATTTTCGAAAGACGTGTGAAATCCGCAAACCCGCACTGGGCCAGCGTGGTGGATTACGGCCTGAATGAGGCCGGCCGTAGTGAGGAGAAGCCTGTGCCCAGGGGTAAAAAGGCTGACTTATTATTATGATTACGTACTTAAGTTACTAACTAAAATAAGGAACTTCAGGAACCATATAAGCAGAAGCGTACTATTAAAAAAAGCTCTCAAAATACATATTTTTCCGAATTCCTCCTGCTCTTCTTTATGGCGGTTGTAAAAATGTTCTTTCGCCTTAGCACATTTATTCCAATCTGTCAAGGCTCATAAAATCGGCGGGGGTACTCGTTTACATAGTCGAAAATCGTACCTACAAAACCATGTTCACCGTTCGCATCTTTAAAAGGAAAACGTGATACGAAACTCAACTTTCCCGCGATGACATAAAAATTGGATAGACTCGGGACCCTCTCGGTAAAACGTCATTGGGCAGGGACAATGAAAATTTCTAAAATTGGCAGCCTGGATACCGTCGGCTGCAAATGTTCTCGATATATCGAGACGCGATCCCATTCAAATAATCGTCCCCTTGGGCAGATCCGTCATCAATATTTCAAGGGATGTGGAATGTGGGTCGCTGATTTGCTCTACACTCCTCTCCTCGAGTGTCTTGTGGCTGATTATGTATCGGTTACTATCTACGAGCTTTGGGGAAAATCTATCTGCGAGCTTTGCTTTATATGAAACTAGCTGTGCCCACCACTTCATCCGTGTGGAATTTACTTCCATACAACTTTTCATCCCCCCTTCTATTTGCTTAAAACCCTATTTTCGCTCTAAACAGTAGCCTATGTCGTTTGTTAGGCTCTAGACTATCTGTGTCCCAAATTTAATTTAAATCGTTTCAGTAGTTTTGGCGTGAAAGCGCGACAGACAGACAGAGTTGCTTTCGCATTTATAATATTATAAGTAAAGATTTCGTACTTAGTTGATTCTGAAAATAATCCAGATAAAACTAAAAAAAAACATACACGCAAAGTGATAACCACCTCCTTTTTGAAGTCGGTTGAAAATGTGCCTCATCTATTCGTATTTTATCTGCTAGAAACAAGATGGCTTTATTCTGTCTGTATGCAGCAGAAACCTGAACGCAAGTTTTTTAATTTTTCAATTGTCCAAACGGAGCTAACACGGACAATGACTCCCTCGTAATGGTTTTAATAAAGGATCATCTGTTTTATTTAGGTATTGTGTGTCTTAAATGCCCATTTGAATTTTGTTTTATGTTGAGTGTTTATTATACAAAATCTTTAGGTACTGCTTAATGTTGTAGTTATGCGTATGACTTTAGTAACATGACTTAGTACCAACCCCAGTAAATGAAATAAATATGTTTTTACGACACGCTAGCTATAGCGATTCTTTTGTCGATCGATAACAATAAAAATAAACCAGTTGTCACGATGCGCCTTTCCCAAATTTAATGGGGCTGATTAAAAAAACATTTCCGATTTCACGTAATTTCAAAAGTGAATTCAGCACACGACCACAGAATACCAAAACGAGAAACAATTTACAATCAGACTTTTCTCCAGCGAATAAATTATAAGTTGCCAGTACTAAATTAGAGGTTTTGGAATAATTGAAATTGTTTTTGCAAGGGGAACGAATAGACGTGAAAAGAATTTTGACGAATAAAAACTTGTCATTCATTTCCAAGTAATTTGAAGTATAAAACCGCGATATGTTTATCTTCAAACCACCAATTTCCATGAAATAGAAATAGTCGCATCTCAATAAAATTAGCATCTGTCTATCTGTTAAATAAAAAGAAACGCGTTGAAATCGATTCAACTGTTCAGTTTAGGATCAGTTTATCTTCGTAGGATCTCGGTTTGAGCTTAAAACACATACCGAAGTAAAATGTAAGTCATACAAACTGCATTAGACTGAAAAAAATATTCAGAATACTAAGTGGTACCTAATATAAATTTGAATGGCCATTAAGGCTGTCTAAAATGATTGTATAATCGCTCTTCCAATCACGATCGATTAAGCAGCTACCTACCTTCTCGCCTTGTTAATTTAATATCCTGATGTTGATGGCGGTTAATTTACTGCTTAAATAACGTAGGTAATTCTCAATTTTCAACTCGTCAGGCAAATCACAAAATGTTTCAAATATAGGGATTATAGATTCTTCAGCTAGATAGACATCCATTCGTGGTCGGTATTCTAGAACCTTCCGGTTTCAACTTTCATCGGTTCTGCGAGCTATGTAGCTAGGTAAACAAAACGCGTCGTATTTCATCTAAAAAACAAAACATACAGACCTACTTAATGATCTCACGTGTAACGGGAATCAAATAAAATGCTCCAAGCGACGCCAGTAAATTGAATTCGCTCGCACATTGTCTGAAGCGACAGAATGACTGATATCGCATACATTACTTTGCCATAATGCGTCGATAGATTCCAAGCCTTCCAACGTGCCGCATTGCAATTTATCAAATACCTACAATACAGTGTCATGATTCTCATATTTGACGACTAAAGTCTAAAAATTGTACCTATATCGTCTTTGTTGCCAGCTATAAAGTAACCCAAAAAAAATACAAAATAGTGATAGTTGAATTACTTATGAAGATTAGGAATCTTGCCTAAGGGCATATGTAACTTCTTTCAATTCAGTAAGTACTTACTTACCTATTTTTTTAATTGGTACCTAAATATAGCTATTTATAGTGCTTACCTATTACTGTACCCTGTACATATACTGTAGGTACTTAGGTATCTACTATAGTTACTCGTAGATCTATTATGTAGGTAGATATCCCTCAAGTAGATACTAGCGTTGCCTAACTATCGATAGTTGACCTCGAAAAATAGTCACAATATCGATAGGCCTATCGATATTTTACCAAAATTCAATAGTATCGTGTTGGATTCAAACCTTAGGAATTACTCTGCACTCTTGGTCAAACTAATCGCAGACGCATAAATTAAGTGAGTAAAGGGAAGTTACTACATAATACAACTATTTTCAATATACTAATGAACTAAAATTCCGGTGCAATACTATTGAACTTTGGGCTTTGGGTGACAGTGATTGCAGAAACGTACATACGCCATAATAGTGATAGTATCGATAGTATCTATACCCAATAGTACCTATCGATAGGGCTATCGATATTATGACTATTTTAAGAGGTCACGATAGTGTGACAACCTATCAATAGGCAATCGATAGTCAGGCAACACTAGTAGATACTTACTGCCACACATAAAAAGGTAAATGATTGTATCCTTGAAAAAAATGCGATCTCTTGCATATTTTTTTTTAATATCTAAAACGTTTCAAATGTGGAATGAATATCAAAAGCGGAATATTGGAAAACATTAAAAAGCGAACAATAAATTTCGAACAAACGAATACGATAAAATGGCTGAATAACTTCCGGGGGATTTTTAATATCTATCTTCAATCTCTGGAACGATTATCAGGCAATGGAATTATGGAGTATGTCTACCGGAAAATGGAAATGGCTCTCATTTTCGTGGAACGCGATATAAGACTCAATCGTTAGGCAATTCAAGTACAAAAGGGTTAAGTCAAAGTATTTTTAATAATAGTAGATTTTTAGGGTTCCGGAGCTTAAAAGGAAAAACGGAACCCTTATAGGATCACTTTGTTGTCCGTCTGTCTGTTTGTCTGTCAAGTTTTTGTCTCAAAAACGAATATAGATATAAAGTTGAAATTAATATCAAACGCCATGAACTCATGTAGATAGGTTTTAAAAAAAGGCATCTAAGACAACGCAATCAAAAGATACGGCCATTTATGTCGCATATTTTGGTACTTTTTGCAAATTCACTAATCAAAACAAAGGAATCAACGCACAGTCGAAACACAGTGTTAGAATCATGAAATTTGGGCAGTTGGTATCTTTCATACTGTAAATCTTCACTAAGGAAGGATTTTGTAAAATTCCACCCCCAAGTGTATAAAATAGGGATGAAAGTTTATATGAGTAAAAAAAAATCTCAACTTAGAGCCATGAAAATTAGTATTAAGGTTACTCATTACAAATAAAAAATATAATTTTCAGCGTTTTATAAAACTCCACCCCTAAGTTTGTGAAATAAGGGTAAACAGTTTGTATTGGGACCCGAATTTGTTTAAGCTGAAAACGTGGCTTAAGGTAGATCTTGCTGTAAAAACTTGAAACGTGCCGAAAATCTAGAAAAAATTAGGACACTAGTACATGACACATGATACATTGCAATTAAAATTATAACCGGAGAAATGGGTTCACTAAATCACGAGCTACAGCCGACCAAGTTAAAGTGAAGTTAATTCCCCGTCGTTTCTGGATAAACTCAATACTGAGATTCAAAAAACAACCGCAAATACAACTTTGTTGCTTGTGTTTCACTACTTTGGTTATAGATACGAGAAATCTTCGCTATTGAAATGGGTCCGGAAGCCTTCATTGTGCATGTCCTGATGTGCACTTGCCCGGTTTTTTATACACTTAATTCTTCAGTCAAGCACTTAACTACCTACACTACACGGGCCAACAGTACGTACCTACCTATCTAAGCAGATAAGCAAGTTTTTAGGTCTTGGTTGACGACCATTTCGTAATTTTTCCTGGTCTGGGTGTCACTGGATCGCCCCCAGTCCATGGTACGGTACGTACACACACAGCACTAGCTTAGGTTGTGACCGTACAGTTGGTACTTACTTATGTTAGTCTGGCGATATTTATTTACTTAAGTATTTTGTTACTTATGAAATCACGTAGGTTTTTTGAAAGACAGACATAAAGAGCAATAATAATAGTAATTTTATTAGATTTTTACATGCAATTGGTTTATAATTTTGGTACAGTAATGGCTTGTATTAATAAAAAAAATACTAATTTTGTTCTGCCCCTGTACTCCACCTATCTACCTAGCTAGGTAATACGTAGAGCTGTGTAATAAACAATGAAGGCATATTAACCAATTTATCTCTAGAGTTGATTAATAGCAATGATAGAGCTGCCGCAAGCTCCAATAATCATAAATCTCTGACACTATTAAAATAATTAGCATCAAAAACAATTTAAATTTGCTGTGCGGTAACCGATAGGTTTTGTTATTTCAATTATGCGGATACCGCGGATCAGAGTTAATGTATTGTAACGATAACATTCTGGGCTCGTATCAACCAGTTGAAACCGGCTTAATCTGGTTAACAGCCGCCGCGGGTGGATTTGTACCTATTTGGTTTGTTTAAATGCTGCGGCATAAATGAAAAAAAATGTAGTTAGTAAGTAGGTACATAAACTTATTGGTAGTAACTGGAGCATAGGTATGTCTTTATAGGCATCGGTAACATTTCCGGCTGTGACAAAACAAAATGAGAGATAGGTACCATCGGTTGTCTCGTTTTCTACATTGAAGTAAGGAGCAAAAGCAACAGATAAAGTCTGTTAAATAAATCGTTCTCGTGCTGCTTAGATATGAAATTATTAGGTTCTTTGTGGTCAGCAGGATTGGAAATGCTATCCGTAAATTGAGCTATCGTAACAGGAATCACTCGAGTTTTTCCTAGGCCCTCCTTTACACATTTACTACCTACCTAGTGTAAAATGTACTAAAGAAATTTGTAGAAATAAGGCAATAGTTACGCGCTAATTGCTATCTAAGTTAGTAAATGAAATAAGTAGGTATCCTCCGTATTTTCAGTACTTACCTAGAAACCTAACCAAAATTCTAAGTGCACTTACTTACTTGTACTTACCTACCAATAACAATAATATAATTTGCGCTGGTCCACAGAACGTTCAAGACAATGCAATCTCAATTAGCAAATACGTCTGAGCGTCTCCCACAATAGACCAACGAACAATGAGACATTTTACCCTGAAATGACTCTCCCTGCACTAAACTGAAACTTTACTACGTCTCAGGAACATCTTCATAGTTCGTACCTCTTTGTATGCCTTTGTATTTATTTGTGTAATTCTTGTTAACATCAAAAGGCAACACACTGGAGCTATTATAATATTTATGTTAATATCTACTACCCTTTGTAATTATTGAATATAAGCAACTGGCGATAAAAAAAAAATACATGTAAAAAGACAAGCCCGCTGAGTTTCTTGCCGGATCTTCTCAGTCGAGGTCGCGTTCCGATCCGGTTGTAGATATAAGAAAAAAATATATGTGAAATTGACAATTTGTAAGTGCCCCCGTAGGCCTAAACAAAATAAACGATTTGAATTTGAATTGAATAGGTCGTTGTTTGGCAGTGGTAGAGTCAAGTTGTAGCTAATTAAATACAACGCACAGGTATACGGGCTGGCTCATGTAGGTACAGGTAGTAGGCACAGAAGACAGAAGATTGGTATAAGTACGGGCTGGCTCATGTACCACAGTGATGCGTTCCGATCCGGTGGTAGATTTACCCTCGCCACCTCTCCTGTCAGCGGCCCAAGCCGAGGTCGTGTCCCTTGTGGCGCCCTTGAGCTAGCTGCCCCCCTGCCCCTCTGGCTGGAGCGCACTTGCGCTCGCCCTCTGTCCGGGTGAAGTTGTTATGGCCACTCTGGCCAACAACATAAAAAAAAAAAAAACACAGTGACAGAAGATTGGTGTAAAGTACATAACAGCGCTTCGACCGATGAATGAGAGAGCCGGAAGCCCAATCGCAAGCCCAGCCGTTCCCTTTGCCTCCCACTGTTCCGTACGCCTTCAACGGCAACGTGCGAGCGATGCATTTGGTATTGCAAGCATCTATGAGCTATGATAACTGCTGAACATCAAGCAGGTCATACGAAATATACCTACTCAGTTCAAAGTTATTGGCCATATGTACTTCATTACTTCACGTCTGCGTTACACAGCCTGAAGGATGGCCTAATATTTAGCAGGCATTAAATCATGTAAACAACTAATTCGCCTCTAAAGACCTAATATCCATCTACTTATTAAAATAATAGTTAAAATATAGGCACATAGAATAATAGAGTTAGGTAGGTACCTGAAAAAGCTTCAGACCGTGTCTACAAGTGCAAGCCCGCGCGACTTGCGGCATACAATTTCATCTTGTCACAGATACCTAATGTCGCCGGTTGCTGCCACTATCGAAGAGCAGTAAAGAAAAATAAGTCTTGTCGCTACAGTCAGCGAGATACCACTCCAGGGTTGTTGAGTTGTCTTGGGCATTAAGTAGGTACTTAATTCGTTGTCTAATCTTCTAGATACCTTCACGATATCATATATAAAATGTTAAAACTTATAATAGATATTTTATAATATAGCAAATTAGTTATAACATACATAATATCAGATAGAGAGATACTTTGAACGATTTGTCAAGCGATCCACTGTAGGTATCGGTTAATTCGTGTAAGCTCCACGTTGGCATAATGCTTTGGTAGGTTAAATTCATCAATGCCCGGATTGAATAATCGCGCCGGTCACCTGCCAATTACCCGGACCGGCCCGTGCAATTTATTGTAGGGACCATTCAATAACTTGGTTATAACAGGTAAGTAGATAGGGACTCATTGTATAAAGTTCAATCAACTTGATAAGTAGGTATCCACATTTAAAATACAGACAGTGAATTGGATCTATGTAGGTAATCCTACTAATATTATAAATGTGAAAGTTTGTGAGTGTGGATGTATGTATGTTTGTTACTCCTTCACGCAAAAACTACTGAACGGATTTGGATGAAATTTGGAACACAGATAGTTTATAACCGGGATTAACATATAGGATACTTTTTATCCCGATAATCCCGAAATTTTTGTTACGTTAAATACTACGGGGACGAAGTCGGCGGGCACAGCTAGTAATTAATAAAAATACTATGTAATGTGTTAACTTTTTATTACTCAAATAAAAAAATAAGTGTCAACGTAGGTACTCAGGGAGGTACCTACTTACTACAATTTGCAGGAAAGCTTTAAAGGACATTTAAGCAATTAATATTCATTAGAGATGAAACGGATAGCAATTAGCAGTTTAGCCGGATACCGGATATTCGGCCAACCTTGTAGGCGGATATTCGGCCGCCGAATATGGAACGTTGCCGTTTGGTGCATCGCAGGAAGCGCGATCGGGTGGACTCGGTCCAATTCGGGTCTTTTCGTTGATAAGCGAAGTTAACAATTGTTTCATTCATTTAATTGTTGTATTTCTGCAGATAAATTAGTATTCATCGACTATAATTTGCCCTTAGTGCAGTATAAATAGGTACTAATTCATTTTCTAAGTTGTAGAATTATTGTGTGATTACTGATTGTATTTCTTGAGTGATACTAACCAAATAAAGCAATCAATTACCTAATTAATTTATTTTTAATTCAGTTTTCGGCCGGATAGCGCTATTGTTTTCTTATATTTACGCGAATACTACACATTGAAATAAAACTATTTTTCGGATTTTATCGCGTTTATTTATAGCTGACGTGAAACACCGGCGCTCCACGAAGTCTGCAATCTGTGAACATGTACAGGACCGCACCCGCCATTATATCAGATTTGATAAACCACAGATCCTCGCAAAAGAACACCGATTCCGACCAAGGATGATACGTGAGGCCATTGAAATTAAAAAACATCCTAATTTCAATAGGGAAGATGGCTGGGTGCTACCACCAACTTGGGATCCAGTAATTAATATAATTAAATCCAAAACCAAGTGTACCATTGCGAGACCTCGAGACACTGTGAGCACTTTCTGCGTGGATCGGACCACAAACAACAACTTAATATGAGGGTACCCAGTTACTAACTATGACATCAGGACGTCTAACACCTCAGTCCCCCCGTGACCATGGCTGCTGTAAAGCAGCCGAAACGTCGGGAACATAAATTAAATAAACGCGATAAAATCCGAAAAATAGTTTTATTTCAACGGATAGCGCTAGTTATCCGGTATTCGGCCGGATTGTATTTAGGCCGGCCAGATAGGCCGGATAGTTGCGAGATATCCGTTTCATCTCTAATATTAACATACCCACTTACCTAGGTTGGTATGATTTTTAATATGCTTTTAAGGAGAGAAGAAAATTACAATATAACGACCGCATAAGTATGCTCTAACAATGTATAAGTAAGATACATCAATTATAATAAAATATTGCAAACAAACAACATCTTTGTACAAGTTAACATAGTAGGTATAGGACCGTAACGGTAGGTACATATTGCAAATACTTAGATCAATTTGATTGGTTGCTCTCACAGGAGGCCGACTGTCCGTTATCCTCTGACAACTGTCAGTCATTCATGTTCTTAACTAAGCACATTGTTTACGACTTGTGCGCCAAAGTTCAGACACCTATCATATTATACTTACCTACAGGTTGAAAAAGAAAGGGTATGTATAGGTAATTTTTTTCAAAACTTAACTTTGTAATTCTATAACTATCAGCTTTGGAGTTAACTTGAAAAACATAAGGTGTTATAGGAACACAACTGCTGACAGATTTCACAAGTCTACAAAACCTTTAGTAGGGACTTCAACTGTCCCACAAAGTAAAGTTGCTAAAGAAATAGTAGGTACCTATACCCTTTTTGTTTCACCTAGTATAGGTATAAAATAAAACAATGTTAGATTTTAGCATGTTTCGAGGCTATGTTTTTTCATCAACTGTCAGATTGAACACAGTCGGCAGTAATTTGCGCGCACTCTACCAATTCTTATTACCTATAGTGTTATAAATAGGTAAGCATAATAATGTTGTAATTGAGCGAGGATGGCTGGCGAAATACCTATCAAACTGGGTCGGACATATTCTTAAAGAAAAAAGAAGAGCAAGGGCGGAAATAAAAACTTTGGTAACTACTTTGCATGTCTAGTCGGGACTGAACATAAAATAACTAAACAATAATTTATCAAACATCAATTAATTAAGTATTAGGTACCTATTTATGCATTGAAAATACCTATCTCGTAACATAACATACTTAATGAAGTAGGAGTAAGTATATAAGTAGGCCGGATAAATACATTTTGTAAGTAGGTAATATGTAATTACTTAGGTAAGTTATTTATGAGTGTAAGTACAGTCAACATCAAAAGAAGCTTGTTATTTGAAATGTCCAAAAGGATCACCATTGTTATAGGACGTACTTAAGTAGGTAATCAGTCACCAGACCGTACCTATCTAAAGTACATACCTATATCACTATACAAAATATTGTGTGATTATCAACTTTAGAGACCTTGTTGTCATACTATTATGAGGTGCTTAACAGTGTGCTTCTTTTGTACATTTCAGATAGGTATCAAGCGACTCATGATGTTGACTGTAAGTACCTATGTGGAGTAGATAGACAATATTATCAGTTTACTTACAAGGGATCACATTGTCAATGTTCTTTATCGAACTTCAAGTAAACGTTTTGCATAAACCAACAATACGATTTTTGTCTTTGGAGCTAAGTACCTATTTTGGATACTTACTTAGGTACATCAGTAGATTGATATGAAAATGCAAAATATTACATTACGTTTATATTTTAAAATAAGTAGGTATCAATTTTATAAATTTAAGTCATTATATTAATTATATCACTGATATAATATTGACGACACAACCAATAAATTTAACTATTATTAATAAAAGAAATAGTACTTAATAAAGTATAAAATCTGCAATAAAGTTAGTTAATTATCGGATGTCAAATAATCGAACGCCCAAAATTAATAATGTATAATAACGTATCTAAGATTAGAATCGATTTTGGATTGCTGCATATCGTTCAATCGATTTCCCACCCGCGTGAGTAATCGATTACTTATTGGCCGACTTCACCCAAACAGACAGACAGGCGGACAACAAAATGCTGCTGTAGGTAAGGGTTTCGTTTTTTTTATTTTAAGAAACGGAACCCTAAAATAGATTACCTACAATATTAATCTAAAAAAGCAAATATTGGATCAGGATTATTAATTTCAGGCGTAAACCGGACGTCATATTCTTACGGCCTGAGATTAGAAAGGCTAAGCCTCATTCTAAAAAAAATAACATTAAAAATACCATTAAAAAATTATCTAAATCACAGTATCAATTTCACTAAAGCATTGACTACATCCATAGTCGGTTCATTGACTAGAACGATGTCAAACTTGTTGAGGTAGTTCTGCAGGTTTCCCTGGACATTGTGGCCTAGGAAGCCTATTTTGACGACGGCGTCGCAGTGTTCCATGCCGTCGGCCATGCCCGCGTCGCCGATGTTGTCGCCCATCAGGATCACGTTGGAGCGCTGCTTCACCATCTCGTAGTACTCCGTGTTCTTGATGGCGGTCTCATTCTTGTTGTAAGTGTGGATCACCTCGCCTTTGATGCCCACTATGTCGTCGGTCTCAGTTATGGCGAGAAAGTTTGATACGACCTTGAAGGTAGGAAGGTATTTCAGTTGATCTCATGAATAGAAGAAAATTGTAGAAGTTATGGTACATACTATGACAGACAAGGGCTGACGGACGTCCGTTCGTCCGTCCGTCCGTCCGGACGGACGGACGGAAGGGCAAACGGAGAGACTGACGGAAGGATGGACGAACAGACGGATGAACGGACTGACGGACTAGATGATCTTATAAGGGTTCTTCGTAGGAACTAGTTCATAAATATATATTTTTAACGAAATGAGGCGAGAAATCAGACAGTAAAATACAGGGTGTTTTAAAAGTGAGAAATTAATATTAAGCGGATAATCGATCAGAACATGTGTGCTTGTTGGAATAAAAGGTTATATTTTAAATATGTTTTAGAAGGATAAATTTTGGATGTAATCCTTTATGGACATTGTTCTCCAAGTACTAGAAGCAACTTAAAATTGCAGTCCGGTCTTGCCCTTTGACGGTAAATTTTTCATCATGTCCAAAAAAAAAATGTCTCGTCTTTGCTCACGTATAAGTCGGAAACCAATGAGTTTACAAACACAAAAAAAATCAGGCCTAAACTACGTATATTCGTTAACAATTAGCACCGTGTTTGAATAATCTGAAGAATATAGAAGTTGAGAAAAAAAATAATCTAGTCAGGTTCCCTCAAATTCTCAAATGTTAGTCCGATCTTCCCTGAGCGCACCTTACCGAATTTTCCGCAGCAGAAACAAATATAGATGCTAGATGTTCCAGTACATACCTTTAGATGAGGTAGCAAAAAGTTTGCAGCTTTCAAAGCAGCCACGACTGATTCCCCGAGCCCTGCTGAGAACACCAACACTGGCACTTGTCGGTTTTGACACCACATTATTAAATCTCGTACACCATCCCTGAATTAACAAGTCATGGATAAGGATAAATATATATGTATAATGACATATGCATTAGAAGCATATATTATATATTATTAATAAGCATTAATAAGCCTTTTTTAATAGTTTTTAAGCTATGGTTATAACATGAAGTATTTATTACCTAAAGCATTCAACCATCTTTTGTGCTACAATCATTAGTTCATGTCTTGGAAACTTCACACCTCTGAAATAAAACATTTTACTTAGGTACTTATTTAAAAACAATAATAATTTAACTGACAGCCTTATGATTTTGGTTTTACAATTTAGGTGATACAGACTGTAGAACTCAAATTAATGACAATTACCAACATTTACATTAATTTACTTCAAAGCTTTGGGATCAATAATATTGATTAAACTCTAAACATGGTATGCGCTAATAAGAACGAGAATTATTAATCTACATAGAAAATGTCATTTATAAAGCTGCTGTAAAATATTCTAGTTTCGCAAAGATATAGAATAACAATATTTTGATGACCACTTGGTGCAGTGGTTCAAGCTTAGGCTGCTTGGCTCACTGAACATGGTGGTTGCGGGTTCGATTCCCACTGGGGCAAATTTCGGAAATGGTATTTTCGTAATTTTCCCTGGTCTGGGTATCATTGAGATAACCACCAGTCCCTTGTATGGTACCCGTAGCACAAGCTTTGCTTAGTTTGAGACCATACAGATGGTGTGTCAGCCTGGCAATATTTATTTTTTATTTAACTTACTTCAATAGATCATGAGCAGCAATGTACCAGTCCACCATATGTTTTGTCTTCTCATCAATGCTCATGTTGGGATCGCACTCAATGGGCTTGTAAATACCAGCCAACCTGTTGTCCTCGTCTTTGTAATGCTGAGGTACTGATGGACACTCTCTGAACATACCTACAACAAGGTAAAACTAGATTTATTCAGTCTCTATAAGGTATTTTTGGCATTGAGCTCTTTGAAGCTTATTGTTTTCTTATATTTACGCGAATACTACACATTGAAATTAAACTATTTTACGGAAAGTCGGGAACATAAAAAATAAACGCGATAGCATCCGTAAAATAGTTTCATTCCTTTGAAGTTTGTTTTGTTTACCCTTGGTTAACAAAGGACGAAATATTAAAAAAACCGTAATAAAATAGAGACAGCAATAATTATGTTTCGGTTCAATGCAAACCTCTGATTAGAACTAATCTAGACACGTCTTCGGCAGTATTGACTCCCTGATTTTACAGACCCCTGATATCTTATGAAGTTTTAAATTAAACACAAGCAAATGGCAACAATATGTAGAGGCCTTCAACTTCATCCAATATGATAAAATTTTATAGCAAGCTGTCATTATTATTGACCAATGTACAAGCACATTTAAAAAAGACCACATTATTAATGCAAAGGATATCATTTTCTTTTATTCTGTGCTCAGTTTGTCAAGAAGTGATAAGTAGATGACCATACATTTTGGGAATTCACCCGCAATAACGTTGACAATCTGCTGTGGTTATTTATACCATAATCCACCTGTTGTATATCTCTTCAGGACACTGGTGTTATGGGGATAACATAAGTGAATTGTAATGAATACCTGCTTAATTTAAAATATCAGTAACTTAGTGGTAAAAGAGCCTCTCCTCATAACTAAGAGGTTCTGGGTTCAAACCTGATGCTGGATTTAAAAAATTAGTTATATGATAACCTAACATTTAAATAAAAAATTAATATACATACCAAAACTAGTGAGCACAGATTTCCCACTGTCCATAGTGTGCCTAGTTAGCGTATGATCGAAATCGGTCACAATTTGTAGGTTGTTTTGTCCATCTTTGATGATTTTATTAATTTTTTCCAACAATTCCTTCTCATTCCTGAGGTGCACATTCTGTTTCTTTAACTCGGGCACTTCACTTACATCTGATAGTAGTTTCATAATGCTAAAACCATAATATTTACTTAGATTCTTTTAACTTAGTTGTAATGTTGTCATCATACCTACCTATTACGAAATGACGTTAGAAAGGAATTACAAAACTGACCTTCGTCCAAAATAGATAACGCACAGTGAATATGTTAGAAAATACAAGAATATTTTATAAAATATATCTTAAAAGAAACACGTCAAAAGTTGCCGACGCAGCTGTGTAGATTTTACAGAATTTTTGTATTGTTCCTCTTTATTTATTTAATTGTTTGCAAATTTCTCACGATATTTAGCGGATGGTGCAAAAGTAGAATAAATACCGCGCGACCTTCACAACACAGAAAGGAAACTGAAAACCAAACAGCTGACTGACTGACAATTGTTTTGTTATGACAGTGACAGACGTCTAAAGTCACGGTTGGCAATTATACGTTTCTTTTATGGTGTCCAAATAAGCAAATCCGTATAACGTTATGCCAGTGTTATTATAAAAAATATTTATGTAGGTACCGTGGACTTAGGATCAACTCTTCTCTGTCTACGATCTGTACCAATATGTACCTGTCTGTACTTTGACTGTCTGTATCAATCTACGGGTAGGTAGATACCTACCTAAGAAGTAACTTACTTGCCAATAGGTAAGTATGTAAAATATTTACCAAAATATAAACGGTTTCTTTAAATAAACTAGCTTGTCTTCTGAATTAATACTGATGCTTGTGGAAATGCCAACTACTCAGTTTCGTTATTTTATTAAACTATTGCCAGTGAAATAAAAAATAGAGATACTTACGTAATATAACACGACGTCGTCGGGTAAAATCGCTTGTTTTGCAAACAACTTTTGAGGGTAGGTTTAAAAAAGTAGGTCATTCTATCTGACTGCCTTTTATTATTCATTTGGTGGTGAACACTAAACTAACATGGTGTCAATATTAACATTTTATAGTCAACTGTGCTGACAGTTTAGTTGCCCCAATCTGTTTGCTGTTTAATCGGTCGCTATCAGAAGGGGTAGTTCCAAATATATGGAAATCCGCTTTCGTTACGCCAGTGTTCAAGAAGGGTGATAAATCTGATATCGCAAACTATCGTCCAATATCAAAGTTTGTGAATCCATTTTTTCATATAATTTTGTATTAGTCCGTAAGTCTTCTGCAAGAATAAATAAATAAATAAATAAATAAATAAATAAATAAATAAATAAATAAATAAATAAATAAATAAATAAATAAATAAATAAATAAATAAATAAATAAATAAATAAATAAATAAATAAATAAATAAATAAATAAATAAATAAATAAATAAATAAATAAATAAATAAATAAATAAATAAATAAATAAATAAATAAATAAATAAATAAATAAATAAATAAATAAATAAATAAATAAATAAATTTTCCAATTTTATTTTCCCTTTCTTGATCGTTAAATTTTAACTCTGATCGACAATAAGTGGTGGTGTTTTTCAATTGCTTGTGATTATTGTGTCTTTAACAGTGTTGAGTGTTATAATGGAAACTAGATATTTAACTTACAAGGTAGGTAACCAACGTAGGGTTTTATAAAGGGCATGGTTTAATAACAATTCACCTAGACATTTCCGAATCACATTTATTTAAAACTTCTTCAACATTGTGTCCATCGTTGCTTGATCGTTGCCCGTACAACGGTATGTTTATCTCGAATTGCTTTATAATAGGTATTTACTTACTTACAACTATATTTACACTTTAATTAAGTAGGTACCTACTAGAAACTGAGCTGCAGATTACTGTAAGTAAATTCCTCATCTTTACATGAGGAATAAGGAATAAGTGCTAGAACTGGATATAGCTTTGCTGAATGGAACAATCCCATACATAAGTAGGAACTTCTGCAAACTGAAATCAAACCTACCGCCACGCATACTAAGGTTGATTTTGGTTTCCAGAAATAAATAAGGGGTGGTTCCGCTCTAAAAAAACACATCCAACTTATAGCTCCACTTACTTAAATTATCTAGTATCTAACTTAGAAGGTGAGTACTACCTACCTACTTACTTACTTATTTAGGTACTATTTCTTTATATTTTTATCTTAACCAGAATCTTATATTTAGTCCACAAATTACATTAATTCGTCAGTCAATATTTGATATAATAAGTATTTACATGAAAAGGTAAACTTAATTAGATTACACGCAACTTTCTTGCTGGCTTGCTAACAATGGTGCTCTTGTAGTGACTATTTCCCGATGCCTCACAACGCCGTTGGTGTTTCTTCCGATGTCACCCTAAAACAAAATAACCCTTAAGTCCACTGTTTACAATTCAATAACATAATAGGCAGGTTTATATGACCAACTGGTATCTGTGTCATCCCTGAATACCTTTCTAGCATAGTATTCGGTTGGAGTGTAGCCTTACTTGGGGCGCTATGACTTGGGTTTAGGTTTAGGATAGGTTAGGTTAGAACAGTGAGCAAAACGCGCGAGCGAAGCGAGCGTTCCGCGGCAGCGGCTGGCGAAGCGCCAGAATCCGAATGTGTGATTAGGTTATGTTAGTTCCCAGTTAGGGGGGCTATGGAGCTAGGACTTAGACGAATTGTCGAGAAAAATTTTTTTTCGTGTTGATCACTGTTCTAAACTAACCTAACATAAACCTAAACCTAACATAACCTAAGTCATAGCGCCCCTAAGGCTACACACTGACCGATTCATTGACATGTTCAATACAAATATGGATCATTCCTTCTAATAGGTACATTAGAAGTCGGGGTCCCTTCCAAATATTTAGTAATATTGATCCACTTGTACTATCCACAGACCTACCTGAATGTTAAAGTTATGTTGAGTTGTGAATGGGGCATGAGACAATAGAGGTGTCACAGGTGTCTGAATTTGAGACAGACTGTGATTACTGTTTGAACTCTTCGGTTGAGCGGTTGCAACTATAGTTGAGTATAGTGGCGGATCTGGAGGACCTGTTGAAAAGCAAAAAAATATAATCAAAAATATTCTAATCCCTTATTTTATCCTAAAGAGTTTCCTTAAAGCGTACACCATGCGTAGAACCTATTGAATCTTTTGTGCCATCCTCTACCTTTTGCTCATTGAAATCAAAAATCGATGAATGCTCAAAGGAATACATACCTTTGCTTAAAGGTATTATATCTGGATTCTTTTCTTCAGAATTTTGCAAAGAGCTGCGCGTTTGTAATATCACTTTTTGACTTTTTAATGTTGGAATAGATACTGTAACAAGATAATTTTCAGATTAAGCCAAATCCTTAACGGAACTCAAAATTTTGTGTAAACTGGTACTTACCTCCAAAGTCACTGGGTTTATTACGTAATCGTGCAGCAAGTATAAGACACAGTATGAGGGAAACTGTCAATACTGCACCGATGAAAACCCCTATCGCCCAGTTGATTTCCCAAGTCTCTTGGATATCTAAAAGATAAGACGAAATGTGTGTAATTTTTTTTCACAAGAGTTCATAATACTAACTATCTATTTTGTTTTTATAATTTGTCGCATCACCAAAGACTTTGGTAATTTAAAATCACATTGGAAGTTTCAAAATAGCATCAATAACTCTAATGTATAATGTAGGTTGTATCAAACGAATTAGTTGAAATAAAATTGCAACTCATATGAAATATACTTACTTGTTCTTGATGATAGCTTCAAAGTATTCTCCACTATTAATATGACGTATTCTGATCTTCCTTTAGAGTTCACTGCGTATGCGACAAGCCGGAGATTTCTACTCGTTTCTATACTTCGAAGAGTCCACGTGGGATCTGCGTTGCTCACATTCTTCACAAGCTCTTCGTCTGCCCAAACTTCTACCACGTAAGTACATTTTAAAGTATCGTAACCTAAAATAGAAATTTGTGTTTTGCGATCATGTTTGAATATTATCTACGGTCTAATCTAGTGGACAGCTGCTTTTGAAGCGTTGCGTTTTTTTTTGTACCAAATATAAACACCCTTACCTTAACAGCAATTAAGGCGCAAGCTATTTCGGCTTACCTGATAGACATACCAAATCCAAAGTATCGTCTGTAAGATTATACACAGTACAGTTTCTAGGTGGATCTGGAAATCTAGCAGGTATCAGTGTGTATAGGCAAGGCGACGTTTGCTGTCCAGCTAAATTTGTGGCACGGCAAGATAGCGTGCCGTAATCGACGTCCAACAATGGAGTGTACGATAGGATTGATCTGCCCTCATTTGCTTGGATGGTAAAATGATCCTAGAAAATACCATGTTCAATTAACTTAGCAAATATTAAAAGAACATCTTATCAATTAATGTAATTACTCACAGCTCCTATTTGATTAGAACCGGCTGAATTGTTGAGGGTCCATTCGAAAGAAGAGGGTGTGGGAAATGCGTAAACCTCACAAATAATCGCCACAGACTCTTCTAGTGTTGCACCAAGTATCTTCATCTCCTCATTTTTACATAACGGTTTATCTGTATAGATTTAAATGAAGGTATGAATACAATCTGATATTTTCAATAGCCATGAAGTATTAAAGAAATCAACAATAACGTTTGAATCGTGATTACTTACACTAAAATAACTTGAATTTTTGAAATAGTCGTTCCTGTATCTCTCCATTTAATGGGACCACATCGTGAAATTAATGTAAACGTATTATCAACTATACCTACTTACAAACAACTTGCAGTAGTAAACTCGGCGAGCTGCCGTCCCCCTCGACGTTAGATGCAGTGCACGTATAATGACCCGCTTGAGCTCTCGATATGTTTCTGAGAGCGAGGTTCGTGTTCCCAGTTATTATGATTCCATTAGAAGGA
Source organism: Notodonta ziczac (assembly GCA_918843915.1). NCBI lineage: Eukaryota > Metazoa > Arthropoda > Insecta > Lepidoptera > Notodontidae > Notodonta > Notodonta ziczac. The sequence continues at coordinate 2,478,995 of OU974041.1, forward strand.
TTGTGTTGAAGCTGTACGCCCTGAAAGTTATGACATCCTAGTACCTCTTTGGAGCATTACTAATGCGCAAGGGTATCTCAAGATGTCGGATATACGAATGTTAATGCCAATCTATTCCCCAATGTGTAACCAAATTCGTTGAGGCGACTAATGAAATGCACTGTGCGGCACTAATGAAATTATGTATAAGCTAAGTTGCTGGGAAGTTATCTTTAATATTTGCCTCCTCGATATTTTAGATAAATCTGTCAAAGTGTTGTCGTAGTATCCGTACGAATGACTAGGAGATTCATATACATTTATTATGATAAGTAAATGACTTACATTATGTACCCACACAACTTTGTAGGCAGGCGGATTGGCATCTATTTTACAACCGAAGTAGACATCGTCACCCTCTTTAATGTCATTTGGGTTCATTTTAGCTCCAAGGTGAATTGTCGCTTCTGGTGTATCTGATAAATTAGGGACATAAATGTGGGTTGTATCGCAGCGTTTTTATTGTAGCCAATCAAATCAGTGTGACGACTGAGCACATAAACTCTTTCGCATAAAGTAATATAGGGAGTCTTATTTATGAGTTCAAAGTTCTAAACGTAAAATATTCAAATTATACGGTCTTTTCCACTTTTTACTCGTAGAAATACGTATATACTAGGTACTCACAAAACACGTTTAAACGAAGCTTGCTTTCAATACTGGAGTGGTTGAACTTTGGATGCTCCGCTCGGCAAGTGAGGGTCTGACCGTTATGCTCTTTCAATGGGATCCACTGCAGTAACGACTCCGTCGCGTTCTCGTCTGAGCTCTGGTGAAATATTTTTACTATTAGAATTTCTTATAGTTTTTCTAGCTTTTGAAGACATGTTATTACTGAACACCTTGCCTGGATAAATAAATATTTTTATCATAATCGTTTAACTACTGCTTATATACACATTTTTTTTAGATACCGACCTCAGTTCCTTCTGCCAATAAAAAAATAATATAATGTTACTAAAGGAAGTTTCAAAAATCACCGTTTCTGTTGTAACAGTGTCCATTTTGTTTCCCGCAAGCCACCAAATGACTATGGCAGCAGGTCTGGCTCCGATAGTTTTGCACAAAAGCTCTGATCTCCTATCTACTGATAAAGGCTGCTCTTTGGTCATTATTTCCACTGTTAGTGGTTTAACTGAAAATATAAAAGAAATGCAATTCAGAAAAAAAAACCGAAAATTGGATTTTGCTAGACCCAATCATTCGTGTGCAGTAGGTATATTTATTGATCATTCGAATAAGATCACTTAAGTCGTCAAATTTTAATAATTATTATAAACACAGATAATTATAAAATTCAGACCATTCTAGAGGCTTCATTGAAATTTTCTACTCACGGTACAATTCTATTCGCACATCAGTCTTTAGTCCCGGAGCCAGTACAGTGTTTTCAGCGGAACAACTATACGTTGCAAATAAATGCTCCCGAGTCGCATTCCTAATCACCAGCGTCAACGATCTCGATGGCTGATAGTCTTCAATAAACTGGTAATGCACAGCTTTCAACGTTTTCAATTCTTTGTCGCCTTGAAGCCACTGAATCCGGGGAGATGGATAACCTAAAATTAATATGAAATTGCTTCAAGCCCCATCTTTTGGAGGTATTAATTACATCAGATACTTGAGGCCAGCGTCACCTGTGTTTAACGATTCAAAGTTTTGTTTGCACGTGTCTGAAGTAGCCCGAACGTATATTTGATGTAGGTATTACCGTAACCCAGAGTGAAACTTGTTAATATTACACTTACCACCATTAACAGTGCAAATTAATTTAAACTCTTGTCCTTCAAGAAAAGGGCCTGCAGTGCCTACTACTTCTTTGCCATATTCGTCAAAAATTATTGGCTTACTAGGAAGCTCTGAAACAAATGACTGTTCTTAAAGTGCTATAGGTACAGAATTTATTGCATCATCATCATCTTGCCCTTATTCCACACTAGGTGGGGTCGGCGCAGCACGTTCTCATCTTCCATTCAAGCCTATCATCCGTCATCTCTGCACTCACTCCCTTTTCGCTCATACCCTCTTCGACGCAGTTCATCCACGTCTTTTTAGGACGTCCCCTACCCCGACTACCGCTCACTATCATACCCATCGTCCTTTTGACCGCATGATTTGAGGTACAGAATTTATTTCCATTTTGACAATAACAATTGCCACCTTATTACTCGTAACACTATGATTCGAGAACATAATTATGTTTAATCAAAACGAAACCATTGTAGCGCCAAACGTACAACTCGACTCTAAATTGTGAATAAACAAACCAGGAATGATGTTCAAACTCGACTGGAGAATGAAAATGAGAATTTCCGTTGCTTTCAAACAAAAGATTTTATAATACGTGTATTCAGAGGTTCTCGATTATAATGCGAATCTTTCATACCCATTGCAGCGCAGTATCGCTTACTAAGATACCCTCTACCACCTGTTCATTGTCTCGAGGTCCCGCATAAATGCGGACCGACTGAAATGAGAGTTTTCCTGCATTCAAATGGGGATAATATTTGCCAGAGCAGACATTTGATGTGAACATCAAATGCATTACACTGCATACTTTGGAATATTTATGATCAGTGTATGATCTTTGCAATTTCTTAGAGTGTTTACTTTATGAAATAGACTGACGAATAAAACAATGAATGATAGGTATACGTTTAACACGCCATTACGGATAAATAGATGGGGTGCAAGCCTGGTGTGAGACTGCGTCACATACAATCATTGGTCACATATATTCCATAACTAGCTGTGCCCACGGTCTTCGTCCGCGTAGTATTTAACGTAACAAAAATTTCGGGATTATCGGGATAAAAAGTATCCTATATGTTAATCCCGGTTATAAACTATCTGTGTTCCAAATTTCATCCAAATCCGTTCAGTAGTTTTTGCGTGAAGGAGTAACAAACATACATACATACATACATCCACACTCACAAACTTTCACATTTATAATATTAGTAGGATATATCTGGCCCCCTAGCCAAGTGGCTTCGTCTACAAGCGTTTCTACAAAACGCTACGCTTAAATGTATGGAGATGACATTACAAGTCGATAAGTAGATCACGTGACTTATGTCATTTCCATACATGAAGCGTAGCGATTTGTAGAAACGAATGTAGACGTAGACACTTGGCTAGAGGTGCTGTTTTGGAAACAATATTGTTCTAACTTACATCTACAGTTAAATTTACATGAAGGACGTGATCTGTGTCAAACAAGCAATGCCATGTTTCATTATAAATTTGTGTTGGGTAATTTATATTGTATTTGGTAGGTCATGGATTTTTATATATTTTTTATTATTATTAATATTACTTATATTCGCGTTAGCAGTGATCCCTCCTGTTCAGTATATATATAGCTTTCCGTGTTAGGTAGGTATACTTGCTATTACTAGTAAAGAGTTATCTATCTAGTGGACATCATAGATCATTATCTTTAATCGTCACAAGCTAGTTTCGTTCTTGTGATAGACCTTATTTTCATAAATCAAATCGATGTATTATTTGTATTTCTTCAAGTTTTTTAATAATGTAGCGGATGTAGATAATCAAAAAACTTATATTGTAGCGTCCGAACCGAACTATAAATTGTGGTTCAAAGTTGTCAACGTCCCACTTTATTGTTTCCAATAAAAAAGTTTGCACCCCCAACAAAAGCCTTTCCTCCCCGGCACTGATGTAACTTTTTTGTTGATGCCTAAAGGATAAAGGCGGAAATTTACGGGGCTCTTACAAACGTCTTTAGTTTCATCTGATATCTTTATACCCGGTATATTAAAGGCACGGATTAACATAATGGACCCTATTTATACTAGATGAAAAATTTTGTTAATTAAAGTGTTTATTATTCTTTTTGCCCGTTTACATAAACAAACGATTACTATTTCAACGATAACGAAGTAAATAAATTTACTTTGTTTATTTTGAAATAGGTACCAACTAAATTCATTTTGAATTGCAAGTTATTTATACAGGTCATTAGGGCTTTATTTAAATCGTATCTGCCTGGTGTATACCTACTAGATATCTCAACATTATTACAAAAATATCTATCGCAAAATCGTTTAAATTAAGTCTAATCGTACCCATCTCTATGAAAAAGATCCTCATAAAATTTAATTTCGACCCACATTTTTACTGTCAAGTCAACCCAAACGAACGTAAATCATCCGAGGTCGTAGGTATTGGGGCTTTTCTAAAACTTTCCGTGTTGATTCAACGGGGATAAGGGAGGGTCAAGTTTACGATCGCGCTAGTTTTTATCGAGATTGCCCGACGGTATACGTCTCATAGCTTTTGTTACCCCTCTTTTCAAGGTGAATTATTTTATTAAAACGCAAATGGGAAGATCTGATGCTATCGCGAGATTAAGCGAGCATTTAGAAGCGATTCGATTGTTTTCTTTCTTATTAAACGCCCTTTTGTATCATTATGAAATTGGTTTTGCCCTATGTTTTGGCCTAAAACTTTTGGGTATCTTATCCTGAAATCTTGATGAGTCTAGGTATTAGAATAATGGCAGTTTGATGAAATTGTTTTGTGTCACGTCACTCACATACTCCTATGATATGACTATAGAATCGGAATGACTTTGGCTTTGTAAACTAAGATAGTGTGATCTCGTTTATAAAAAAAAATATTAACAAACCTCCTTTTTTTGATTGGTTATAAAGTCACTTACCGACAACATCAAGAGCAACCCCGTAGTTCCTTGTCTGGGATACACGGAAGTCCACTCTGCAGTTGTATACGGCTCTGTCATGCGACTGTACATTGCGCAGTCGGAGCCCAGAGACGGGCGTGGTGTGCCAATGCACCCGGCCGATGTATGGGTTCTCAATCCAATGGGCGCCTGCGCCACTAAGGCGGGTATCGTAACTGTTGGGAAACAGGCTGTATTAGTCCTACTAATATTATAAATGCGAATGTTTGTGAGTGTGGATGTTTGTTTGTTACTCTTTCACGCAAAAACTACTGAACGGATTTGGATGAAATTTGGAACACCGATAGTTTATAACCGGGATTAACACATAGGATACTTTTTATCCGGATAATCCCGAAATTTTTGTTAAGTTAAATATTACGCGGACGAAGTCAGTGGGCACAGCTAGTATTAATACTACGTTTAAAATTTTAAATATGGTACCTACGGACTAATTTATTTGATTGACAATCCTATCCCATTTACCAATATTAAAGGTATGTGTATAGTGAATTGCATTCAGTTTGAAGTAAGCAAGTGATTTTGGTGAACAAATATGATTTTCTTTCAACGTAATTAATTTTGAAACATATCCATCGTTCGCAAAGGGATTCTTATTTTTTTTGTAATTTTATATTTATGAAGTCTACCTATATTAATAAAATTGTCTTATGTAAAAATAGGTCGTTATTATACCGACTGGAATCAGTATTTTTACTTATCAGAAAATTTAATTAAATCAGTTAATTTAAAATTTCTACAACACTTCACCAATAATATGGCCATTAATCGGTTTGCAATTTGGAAATCGTTAGCTTCGGACCGCATCGGACTGATGTTTGTCATAACTAGTCGACAAATTAAACCAACAGTTTTTAGCGAAGTATCCATTGGAATAACGTTTTCAATTTCAGAATGCATTAGCTGAATACATTTATTGCATTAAATTAGGACTTCAAACAAACAATGTATTTACTGAATAACAATCTAAAATGTTTGTATTAAAAGCATTCAAATTGTTTTCTTATATTTACGCGAATACTACACATTGAAATAAAAACTATTTTACGGATTTTATCGCGTTTATTAACTTTATGTTCCCGACGTTTCGGTTGCTTTACAGCAGCCATGGTCACGGGGGGACTGAGGTGTTAGACGTCCTGATGTCATAGTTAGTAACTGGGTACCCTCATGTGGTCCGATCCACGCAGAAAGTGCTCACAGTGTCTCGAGGTCTTGCAATGGTACACTTGGTTTTGGATTTAATTATATTAATTACTGGATCCCAAGTTGGTGGTAGCACCCAGCCATCTTCCCTATTGAAATTAGGATGTTTTTTAATTTCAATGGCCTCACGTATCATCCTTGGTCGGAATCGGTGTTCTTTAGCGAGGATCTGTGGTTTATCAAATCTGATATAATGGCGGGTGCGGTCCTGTACATGTTCACAGATTGCAGACTTCGTGGAGCGCCGGTGTTCCCGGACGTCTAACACCTCAGTCCCCCCGTGACCATGGCTGCTGTTAAGCAACCGAAACGTCGGGAACATAAAGTTAATAAACGCGATAAAATCCGTAAAATAGTTTTATTTCAATTAAAAGTATTCGTTGTGTTTAATGAGGAAGTTGCCGTATGATCAAACATTATTTACACCTTGTACAAACTCAGACGAAAGGGCTAACGTAGGCAAAGCTCTTAGAACTAATGACTGGTAATAGCAAAAGTAATACGAAAGAGCAAAGGTATTTAATTTTTTTTTAAACCTAATAATACCAAATACTTATATATTTTTATTTGATTTGATGTAAGTATTATAACGTAAAAAAATATTAAAACGCAATAGCTAATCTAAAAAAGAATCAGATTTTTATGCTTTTTGTTTTGCTGGCTTCACTCACTATTTTTACGCGCTCCATCGACGTTACTCTTTTAGTTCAAGATTACAAAGTGAACTTAACCATGTCCTTGATTAGCTAATAAATTAATAATATAACAACCGCTATGAATTACCATACTATAAAGCAACGCCTACCCAACGCACGCATATTTCGGTGAACATTATAATTAATCACGACGCCGGGATACGAGTAACGAAACTGAATACAAAACAGTAGATAGGTACCGTTTCGTTACACGAGTTACTTCAGGTGTCACGGTATGTAGCCATATTCATAACTTTGTAATAAAATTTACGCGCCCCGTCACTTCAGAGGAGTGCCAATTATGCAAACACTCTTCGCTAACTTGGACCCTTTGTGAGTTGGTAACTACCGCGATTTGAGAATTCACTAAGCACAAAATTTATGCATTTACCATTCGCCTAATCTTCTGTACACATTGATGCCAAAGAAAATCGTGCTTTATATTCTTAAGCACTCGGTTCATGTCTCCATAAGGGCGATGTAATATTTTCAACCTTCTTTATCTTTGCTTTCATTTGACGGTTTTCTTAAGTGTTTGCGTTTGCAATGGACTACCAAAAGCCTTGCATGTACACACTTAGAGACAAAGAGCGGGCAGGGCAGAGGATGCGTTGTAGAACATGTCTCTCGACGTGTTTATTAACATTCTCTTAGTTCACGCTGCAGTTGCCAGACTTAGATAACATGTGAAGACCTTTGTTGGTTGTAGTGTAGGTCTCATCATTCCGGGACAAATTGTCAATGTAGCTATAATACAAGATGCCCTGCATTAGGATTGATGACTAAAATTGAATTAAGTATATTTCTTCCTACTTTACTACTTCCTACTTTACTAACTTCCTACTTTAATACTTATTTTACTACTAGCAGCAACCGGTCTGTACAAAAGCATAACCGTCTGTACCCAAATTCTACTACATATGACTCTACTCTTGACTGAATAGAGTAGCATATCAATTGGCGACCTATGTCACCTACCTATTTGATCGTATCTAAATCCGTAGCTTGAAAATAAATACGTGGGAGAAAGGCCTGAGTAGTTAAAAATAATTTCCTATTACTAATCGTTCAGTAAGGCAACATGTTAGCTGGAATAGTAAAATATTTTTACGTGATTTTGGAAATCATTGGCAACAAACTTGAGCGAGTATTGTCTGCAAATTTAAGTTAAAATTTAAGCTTCTTAACCACTTTCTCAAAATCGTTCCGTTAAGCCTGAATAAACAGTAAAATAGAATGGAATTCCCTCCGCCGCCGCTTGTTTACGGTATCCGAGCAAAATCAAGGACCACATCAAGTTTGGGTTGGCGCTGGCATTCCCAATGAACAATTAGAGGTAGGATGAGTAAATAGGTTTTGTTTATGAACAGGTTTTTCAATTAGGTATGTTATTTTTACAAGGATTAAGTCCACTATACAAGCACCAGCAAACTTGTATAGCATGGCTCCTTAATTTACTCCAAAACTCACATAAAACGCCATAAAAAATGTTGAGCACGTTGGTTCTCTTCCATAAATTTTAACGTAGTTTCCTATTTTGTGGCAATCCGTCGGCCACGGTGAAGATTTACATCGGGCTAGTAAACGAGTGTACCACCACAGAATTATAAAATTCTGCTTTGCTTCTCAGAAGCTTGCTATATACCCAAAAAGGCGAAGTCATCAACGTTTAAACATTATCTAATATAAAACAAAGTTGCTTCCCGCTGTTTGTATGTCCCTATGTATGCTAGATCTAGAGCTGTAGATCTTTAAAACTACGCAACGGATTTTGATGCGGTTTTTTTAATAGATAGAGTGATTCAAGAGGATGGTTTATATGTATAATACATGCATAATATAGTAGAGAAACACTGATAAAAATACCCGTGCGAAGCCGGGGCGGGTCGCTAGTTAGCTTAATATGAAGATGATTAAAACCTAGATAATTCATTATTTGCATTATTTTCAGCCAAAAAATTAATGGGAACAGACAATCTTTAACAGAAACTAAGTAATTAAACATCATTCTACTATTAAAACGGATATTATTTGAAGACTGTTAAGTTTTAAAACGCTCCTCGGCTCATTTCGTGCAGTCAGCATAACTTGGGCAAGTTTGCAATATCAAATGGAAACTTCGGTTACAGCGTTCAATTCGGAATGCTCAACTGTGTGTTGTCACAATATTTGCAGGCTGTGCCGCATTGCGCCGCGTCGCCTCGCACGGAATATTTCGAGGCTTTATGTAAAATTTAGATACGCCGCGCATGTGCAAACTAGGTCAAAGGCAAACGCTGAAAATTTTTCGGAAGCATATTGTGGGAAGCAACATTGTTATAAAAAGTCGACGTCAGTTTTAAACGGTGATGAATGTTGAATGTTCTTGTGAATTTTTAATAATATTATCTTCATAAAACATGAATAATGTATTATTTATTTTTATTTATTCACGCTACGCCTTCACGTATTTTTATTTAAAGTTTTTTATCTTAGGATGTAATTAGTGGGTTAATGACAACCTGTACAGACTTCTGTAGTAGGTATCTACGTGTTGGGTTTTAACTAGGTAGATGTTTGAACAGAGATGTCGCTAGCTGACCAGCCAGCAATGTTTACATTGCAATCCTAACTCCACAGACGCTACTTTGATTGAACGTTAAGACCCAATAGTTTCTATCATTGTGAGAGCCAAACGACAAATAGCTGGTGGAATCCTGACTTTTGTTTTGTTTTATATTTAAGTTTGTAACTGCTGATGCTTCTGACGCCTTAAAATTTGTGTAACATACTGTAATTTTATTTATCTTGACTGTAATCCACAATATTGGACTGAGAAAGAAGGTCGCATATAAGGAACGATCAGTTTGCCAACATCCGGAAGAAACTGTTCGTTCTCAGTACATTAAATAAAATATGTGTGAATAGTGTACGTACAGCATTCAGGTCAGTTGAAAATACAGAGCAGAATGTTAAGGTGAAGGCGCCTGTCTAGCCAGCGAAATTCAAAATTTTCGAGTATTTTTATGGTTTATCCAAAATCTGAAAACATTTAAAACAAAATTTTGTGATTTGCGACAAACACAGTATGCAGTGCGTTTATTAATACATTTATTTTACTCATGTAATCTATTAAACGCATCATCCATCATTATCGACATATTTATTGATTCTACTGGAATAAAGTTTCCTAATAAAATTAGTAGTCCAAAGTCCAGTAAAATCAAAGTAGGTACTACAGTACCTATGTACTAAGATTTTTAATGTATAATATCACTTAATTTTGATTGAGTATCAACCTGTTTGGTTGAAACTATTAAACAATAAATATTAAATTTATTATAATACTAGCTGTGCCCACGGACTTCGTCCGCGTATTATTTAACGTAACAAAAATTTCGGGATTATCGGGATAAAAAGTATCCTATATGTTAATCCCGGTTATAAACTATCTGTGTTACAAATTTCATCCAAATCCGTTCAGTAGTTTTTGCGTGAAGGAGTAACAAACATACATACATACATCCACACTCACAAACTTTCACATTTATAATATTAGTAGGATAATTACGCACAAAAGTAGTCCATAAAAGTACGATCACGATGTTTATCTTGAAAGTTGCTAACTTATTCATTTATCTGGAGAACTCTTGAGAATTTCAGCGATTCCCTTTTATATTTTTATTTCATATTTAAAAGAATCTTTCGCGAAAAATATTTAAGTAAGATCAAAATATGCTCAGGCAACAATGCAAATTAATTTCTTGTGTAGGTATTTAAAAAGTTCAACAATATTTTCTTTATGCCTTGAAAAAAACTATAGCGACCATTAATATTGTTTTCAATTAACATTAAAATAAAGTAATGCCGTTTTATGAAATGGGGCAAAAGTAAACTAATTAATTAGTGAATTAATTTAATGAGAGCGGAGACTCGACTTTGCAAAGTTGTTGTCTCTTACGGGGAACATTTTAATCTCGCTAATTGCGCGCAACACAAAACTCGTTAAAAAGTAATAATTATATGTACGGAGTACTATTATAGGTATCTAGGTACGAGTTTCTATCAATATTTTTAATTAAAACCTATCGAAGGATTGCGTAGTCAATAACGGTGACAAGTATTGGTTATGAAGGGTAGATTTATCGCCGTCACTGAGCCAACGTGGTGGACTATGGCTTGAATCCTGAATATCCCATCTATTTATCATATCTTGAATGTGCCCAGTATTTTAAAGGAAAAATACTAGCAATGTGTGTTTATCACATTACTAGTATTGCCGCTAGCCCCTCATGCTAAGGTCATGCGTGTGTTAGTGGTGGGCTCACGTCAATATTTCAATGGCCAGGAAGGAGATCGAGCCCGAAATCTCTCAGTTATGAGTGCGACAGATTTTCAGGGATAAGTAATTAGTGGTTTTTTTAATATACCTTACATTATAGGTGGGATTTAACATAAAAAATTAATGTAACAATTTTAAACAAGAAACCTTTGTTGTATCGTGAATATAATAAAAGAGGTCATTATGAGATGGTATTAGGAACTTTATACCTCACCAATATTGAGCTCAGGGCAAAAGGGTCGGACCTTTCTGACGGGATTCATTATATTGCGTACATTTTTCGCTTTGCTTTCCTGTCTCAGCATAAAAGCGAACAATTTATTTGTGGGTATATTTTTAATAATTAAACTTTATGTGTAAAAAGTCATGAAAATGTACATTTTAATATGTATTTTTTTTGGGTCTTTTGCACAACTGGTGTAAGCCCCATAACAATGAGTCCTTTTAACTAAATGTGTGTAGCAGCGGGTAGAGGTTCTCGCAGAATCGACGGCTGTTAGGTCAGAACAACACGGCTACCATAACCCGAGTTAAGTCGTAGCGCTTTCACAATCAGTGATTACCAGTAGAGTATGAAGATCGTTGTCTCTGGACGTTATTCCTATTTGGGGTCAGACAATGGTATTCTTTATACGCTATTGTGGCAGTCATCTTGTTTTGGTGGGTTTTACATGAACAATCCGGCTCCCGATACTGGGAAAACGATTCTGTTGTTTTTCTCGCAATACCATCGATATTGCTATGATATCGATGCCTTCCGGCCAAAAAGGGATAAGCGACATTTTGGGCGAAATCGACTTATATATATGGTTGGAATCGGCTGATTTTTCTGCGTCGATTGGTCTGGGTTTCATGGCTCTACGACATACTTTTTGTCGCTTACGCAGTTCGTAAATTGAGGCCTTGAGGCTAATTTCTTGGACGTAAACGACGAATATTTTGATGATTTTTTTATGTTGGTGGATGGATAAAAATTGTTTTCCAGAACTGAGATTTATGTCATTTGGGCGTAATATAAATTTCTCCTGCCTGAACGTTAACCTTTTTGGGCTGGAAGTAATCTATGTAGAAAGATGCGTTAATCAAATTTTGCTTGCAATTTCACCATCAAGAATTCGTGTTAAGACGATAGGGCTGTTTTATGAAACAACATAATTTGAATGTATGACATTTAGGCCGGATTTTTAGACATGTATTTGGTAGCTTAGTGCTTTTTTCCCTGTCACTTTACCTATTTTCGAAGGAGCTTAACCCAAATTGCCCTAACGAATTCGGCCTCTAATTTTGTCGCTTGGCCTTTTTTTCCCTCCCGATGAATATAACGAGTGTGGTGGTTAGATAAGAAAATAAAACTATAAAGTGACCCATTTGTCGGTTACCCTGTGCAACAAAAACTAAAAAAGTGAGTTATCTCTTCCATTCGTTCGGAACAGAAGGGGTTAAGGTCACACAGGGTACATCCGATGCTTGGGCAATCGCGGCACAAACGCCACAAGTGCACGCAGGTTATTTCAGTGAGCCATTTTTTAGCTATAATCTACAAGTTACTACAGAAGGATAAGCTCTTGTTCGCAATATCAATGCTGCATCTGGAGAGGGTACGACTGGCGAATGATTTTGGTTTAATCGCTTTCGTAGTGGTAACTTAAACTCATGGAACCACGAGGAAGACTAGGCACTAATGAAATAAAAGTACTGGTGGATGCCGATTTCTAGCAATTAACGACATGGTTTGACATTAATATACCAACAATATGGACTCTTTTGCACTTAAAAAAGCCTGGTAAATGGATATCTTATGAATTAACTGATGAGAATATAGAAGCCACCGTTGAAGCATGCCTTGATTTAAAGAGAAGGTTCAGAAATAAACGGATTATAGACTGAATTGTTCTCTAAGATGACTGCAAGCGAGAAATTTAATGTTTCAAATACTAGAACAGTTTCCTAAGGCAACGCTAACCCTTAAAAAAGTTATGATATCTGTTTGGTGGTTACTTCATGATGTAATTCACTATAGCTTTTTGAGATATAGTGCATTAATAACAGCAGATATCTATTGTGAAGAACTTCGAACAATGATGACGGAAACTCAAATAGCATCTTCGCCATTATTGCTGCATGATAACGCAAGACCCAACTAGCCCAAGGACTCACGACAACCCATTTTAATATTAAAGACCTGCAGTTGGAAACAGCATCCTCCGTACTCGCCAAATATAGCCCCAACCAATTACCGATACTCCATAATGAAGAAATGTTCGTGTTTATGCCAGAAAATGCTCATGCGTATACCGCAGGACTGGCGATTAAAGTTTTCCAATCGTGTGACATAAATTACAAAATATAAAACATGCATGGGCACTAGTTGGGACCACTAAAAGAGAGAAATAAACACATTCAACACAGACACATAAGATAAGAAAGAACTACTTTCGAAGTTGTCGATGAATACATCAACCTGGGGGAAGAAATTCCAATTAGGCAAGTCGAATTTCAAAAGACAGGTCGATCATCGAATCTAACTCGGCAGGGCAGCATTTGGGATGCTTCAAAATGTATTTTCGACCGAATTACCTCCGTGCTTAATCACGAAAGTCTTTAACCATTATGTGCTACCGCTGATGAGTTATGCCACTGAGACTTGTTCGTTAACTATGGGCCTCATACGAAGGCTTGGATTATCACTACGAGATCGCATCAGTAATGAAGATATTCATAGACGAACAAAGGACACCGGTTTGAGTTTGAGTCCTACGGATTAGTAGGCTGAAGTGGCAGTGGGCGGGACACATAGTCCGAAGAACCGATAGCTGATAGGGCAGAAAGGTTCTCGTATGGCGACCACGCACTGGAAGGCAAGGCGTGTGAGGGCCACCAATAAGGTTAACTGCCGATCTAGTGAAGGTCGCCGGAAACCGCTGGATGCCAACAGAACATGACAGGTCGTTGTGGAAACCTTTGCGGGAGGCCTATATCCAGCAGTTGACGTCTCTGGGCTAAAACGATGATATTCAGCATGGCAAGGGGATGCAGTACCTTAACCAGTGGATCAAAAGGTCCTACTGATTATAGCATGGAAAACAACACACCAAAGCAATTATCTTGTTACCCACCTCTGTTTTATTAATAATTATTTTGCTTTTTAAACATTTAAATTGATGTAAAGTGTGAGTTGGTATGCACACCTCACTAAACTAGCTTTCCCATGTTATTTATATAACAGCTAAATCTGAGTAAAATTTGATCACTATTTCCTTATTAATGACAATGGTGTTGCCTGCTCACATTCTGTTACTATTCCTGAGAATGTACACCATCTTTTATTAATTTAAAGAGTAGCCATTGAGCTTCTTGCCGGATCATCTCAGTGGAAGCAGCATTCCAAATGGGTGGTGAGTCTCACTATACATAAATGCATTGTTGGCTTACTTAAATAAAAAAAAGAGTTTGTGTTTGAGAACATCGCCCACGCCCCAAAATGCGTTATAACTTTTTCTGCCTTTTTGTATTTATTATTTTCTTACGTCGACACTTTTTTTGTTATTTTTAGAATAATTTTAATAATATTGCTTGTAATAAAGCTTTTTTATTGAATATAAATTGAATTAGCAAGAAAAATGTATTCAATAATGTTGGCTAGGTAGCTACAACTAGTTAATTTGGCACCTCTTGTCAATAATGCTATACAGCTACTAGAATACCTATTTGATCATTTAATTTTGGAAGACTTAAATACAGCGTTTGATAGTTTTGCTATATCTTTCATTGATGTTTTGTTAACTTATTACAATTTCCTTGTCCGATTATCATAAACCAATAACCGGTTATATCATTATGGCCCCAATTTGAATTATCAAAACTCACCATTATGCCATTTTTCTTCGATTTAAATAAAACATAAGTTGCAGTTAAATCATTTAGGCTGGAAGTGAATCACTAGTGGTTTTCATTTAAGAGGTTTTTCCTGTTGGTAAAATTAGGGTCATTTGGGTGTAAGCGACAGAAAGTGGTGTTAGGAGGCTGATTTGTGTTTAATTAATGATGCCATTTTATAGATAAATAATTAAAAGCTATATGTGCAAAATTGCAAGCTTTCGGAACCTATAGAAAAATTTATATGATTTTTTTTCGTTTTTTTTCAACTTTAAACCTCTCTCCTGTAAAGTTTGCAAAGTGTCGGTTATCCCTTTTTGGCCGGAAGGCATCGATATGGTTATCCCTGCGATACTTGTGATTTTGTTGACGCTGTTATTTGCCATTTATTCCACATACATTAAGGTATATTTTTTTCACACAGTCCGATCAAATATGTAGGGATGGCTATCTTACTCTTTGTAAATCTTTTGCGTTTTTTTTACTATTGTAAACTCGACGTCTTCTGGCCACGATCTTAAGCCAACGCCGCTTATATCTTAACACGGGTTAACAGGTCATTCCCTCACCTTTTTTGTGACATTGTTAAGTAGTCGCCTGTTGGCCACTGTCTTAAACGAACACCGCTTATATCTTAACACGGGTTTACAGGTTATTTCCTCACTTTTTTTGTAATTGTTAAGTACTCGTCTTTTGGCCTCGATCTTAAACCAACGCCACTTATATTTTAGCACAGGATTACAGGTCATTTTCTCACCTGTACACTGGATTGTCGTCCCTGTACCACACCACAAGGAGCAGGCTGTCGTTGCGCACAGGCGGTCGCGTGTCGCACGGCATCTCCGCATCGCCGCCGACGAGGACCGGCACGTGTGTCAGGGTCAGTGACACCGGCGCTGTCGCTATACCTGTGATAGATGTGACACTTCAGTAATAGAATATTAGGGAGATAAACTGAGCACCTATAGTAGAGTGTCTCTCTCTCTTTACAAAAACCACACTATCTAGAAAGATAAATATTGCCTTTAGGTTACAAACTCAAATATCTATCGTAATTTTTGTTCTCTGGCGAAGTTCATTCTAGGTAAAGTTTTGAATAATAGTAAACTACTTTAAAAGTTTGATGTGGGTTTGAGGCGCTCTATTCTAAGGGACTAAATGTATGTCAATATTGAAAGACATTTAATTTGGTCAATAGAACAATATTCAAGGACAACCAATAATAAAATATCACACTTATTTGCACCAAATCTTTTTTTTTCAAAACTATTATTTAAATACGTTGTTGTTTAGTTCTGATAATGTTCACCAAAATACGTAAAATAAAGGGTATGTATGAACATTTGAAAAATTCACAAAATTCATCGACTTGTGTCGCTGACTGTACTGCCTTGTCGGTGACATCCTCGTAACTCAGATTGAACACAAAACACCTTCACAAAGGCGTGTTGTCCGAGATTCGCGATCGATGTCGCCATTATAGGGTTTGGGCAGCAAAAACTCTGGGTCCGTAATATCATCCCCTCCGAAAACCTGCAGAGTCCTGCGCTTATCAGCCTAAGCCTCGCACGAGATAGGTCGCGTTTTCATTACAGATAGCGGAGCGTGCGGCGAAGCATACTTTAATTTGAGCATTTATGAAGAACTAGCTCTTATATTATTATTCTCAAACTCTTGCCTCGTTATCTTATCATAAATTCTACACGCTGATTTAAGAACTGTGTCTATGCAAACAAAAGACGATCAATTTGATCATAAGTTGAATATAAGTAGTTCTGCTGAATGGAAATAACCCCTAGCGTAATTGTAGGTTGGTTTCGGTTCGTAGAAATATGTGCCGGATGGTTCCATTCCGTAAAACTACGTTCAATTCGTCTGGGCGTCTCCAAGTTATAGGAAATTTTTTTTATTTGTTTTTTTTTTCTTGCTTCATATACAACCTACGTACAGGATGAAACGGGACAGAGCTATACAAAAAAGTGAGACACAGTGTTAGCTTACTATAATTCATGTCGTTCCGTGCAATTGGAAGTCAGAGATCTAGCTTCTTTTTAAATAATGCGGTACATAAAGAGGTATACCCATAAATTTGCAAGGTAAGAATCATACATCTCGTGTATTCGCCCATAACACGCCGTGTGTATGGCCTATAAAAAGTGCGCACCCAGCGGAATGGCGGGTGTTATGTTTTTGCTGCCATTCCGCTAATACGTAGCGCAATCAAGCGTATTCCCACGCCGGAATAAATTGTAGTTGTTACGAAAATCGTGCATAATAAACGTTATGTATGTGAAGGCTGTAAACTGAATGGTAGCTCCTATATACCTGGCTTGTAACTGAAAGGACCTCGTTATACCGTGCCTGTCGCATCGCTTCACTAGCCCCGCTAGACCTAGTACATAAGACATACTAGATGTTTCAAATCCTAAAAAATAGTTTAGATACATATGATACGGTAGTTGATAATTGTATTGATGTAAAGTGTGCGTAGGTATGCACACCTCACTAATCTAGCTTTCTCATTTTATTTAAATTCCTAAATCTGATTCAGATTTTATTATTATTTACTTATTTAGTGACAATGATGTTGCCTGCTCACATTCTGTTGCTGTTCCTGAGAATGTACACCGTCTTTTATTAATTGAAAAGAGTAACCATTGAGTTTCTTACCAGATCTTCTTAGTGAAAGCAGCATTCCGATCACCGGTGGTACTCGTAAATTCTGACTATTCATAATTGTATTGTGTGTGGCTTACATGAATAAAACCAATTTTAAGTTTGAGTTGAGTTATGTAGATGCCATGAGAAGATAGACTAAACCTACGCTACCATCATATTTTCGGAGTATCCATTGAAGCTTTAGATATCTGTCCCAACTTTCAAACACATCCGAAAGCCTAGGAAACTATAAAAAATGTACGAGTACAGCCGGAAATAATAAAAAACAAGTTATTTTTTATAGGATTTGACTTATAACAATTTTAAATAATTGGCGTGTATATGAACAATGGGTTCGAATTTCGATAAAAAATGTATACCATTATCCTGTGATTATTTCGGACTCTTGAAACACCCCATATTTATTCTTAATTATAGTATATCGCATTACAGACTAAGACCGTTCACGTCGGCCTTATTACCATGGCAATTAGTCAATTCAATTAAAACCAGCCCACTCAACTTTTGCTGTGCTGAATTATTTATTTACGAGAAACTGGAGAACAGAGTTGAAGTCTAAGCCTTAATTGAATTGAGTTTATGTAATTTCGAGAGAGTCACTTCTGTTCGACTAAATGTACTACCTACTTGTTTACTTCCAACGGAAATTTGAAAATTGTTATGATTCGAGAAGTCATTGTGGATGTAACTACAACAAAAAGTAAGAATTAATGAAATTGTAGAGACGAAATCATATTTTTTAATGCTGTGGAAGTGATATAAATGCACTGAGAATATTTTATCTCGCTCCGCATATCCGTAATTGTTAAATTGAGAACGATTGCTTGATGTCAGTCTGAATACCTTGCGTAATATCCGGTGTGAGGTTTTCGTAACGTTTCCTTTGATTATATTGTGCTGTGAAAGTCCCCCGAAATGATTTTCTGTTCAAGATTAAGCTCTTGCTATCTCTTACGGGTGGGTATAACTACGCCTCACAAGATGTCATTCTTATTCTAAGGTCTAAAATGTACCTTCTACTCATTAAACTAGGTCGGCTACAACTACCTGAGAGTTTCTAGAACTTTGTTTTGGAGAATTTCAATTAACAAAAACTTGGGCTATATAGGGGAAGCTGTATACGCTTAGTTATTACATAGTGCGGTCGCTACCACCCGCTCCACGGGAACTGATGATCAATGAATGTGACAAACACCATAGCGCACGGCAAAACAAGTGGACATCGGTAAAACAAAAAAGAAACGGAAAAACTAGAAACTTTCGATGTTCACTTGTTTTACCTAAATTTATATGTAATTCCGTTTTCACTGAAAACATAAAATAATACTTTATACTTAGTTAACAAAAGGTTTAGATTATGTTGAATACTGTTATTTCAATGTGTTAAGTATCAATCATAAGGATGATGTTTTCTGAATCTTGAGCAAATGCTATTCAGCGAAGCAGTGCTTAGCCCCTACTTCTTTAAGAATTATATGGTGAAGTCGGTACATATTTATTTTAAATTACTTTCGGTAGTAAGTAGCAAACATACTAGATCTTTTACTTAGTTATTTGGTCCATGCCAGCGGAAAGCGTAAACACCCGCTATCCGCCGTGTCTGACGCGGACCAAAGATTTATACCGCCGTAATGTCCGCTAGACAATACGTTCGGTATATTTTTCGCAGCGCTTTCAGCGCACCTTTAACAAAAATAGTAATAAGGTAGGTTACCTACGCGGAATATAAGGTTGAACATATTTTTAACGATGAGCAAACATATTATGAAGTTTGCTGAGTCTTTTTATTCGCAATAATAAAAATAAAAATGATAATGGTAGAAATAGAGTAACTACCTAACTAAACAATATAAATTAAATAGAAAATTCCTCCGGACGCACAATTACTTTCTTGGTATCTACTACACATGGTAGGTATGTGGTTTTTTTAGATTGAATTTTGTAATCATCGGATCCGTTTGATTGTAAAAATATAGTCGAATACGCGATAGTGAAATGGAATTTGTCCTTTATTTTTATCTCTAATTTTATGAGGCTATATAAGGGCGCGTGGAATGAGCCTGGCCCTTATCTGTCTGCAATAGATTTATTTAGCATCCACCCTCTCAAGTTTTATAGTGTACGAAATTAGGAACTAAGGAAGTAGTGACGGAGTTTGTTTTGTATATTTTTGTCATAAGAGATGTCCATTGGTACGTTCCCTACCGGGTTTTCTACCCACGACTATCAAAACACAAGCCCGGGCCATTCCCACAGGGCTACCATGGCTCAATGAGGATATTAAAATATTCACTTCCAAGTCAAAAATAACACGTAAATTGAAATAAAAATACCATTATTATTCTGGGACTATTTACCGGACGTGAGATGAACTCGATAAAGTATGAAAATACGTTCTACCAATTTTATGCGGTTGAGGACTATTACACTATTCTAGCAGGAGGTGTTGTTACTATCTGATACTTTATGCTAGAGCATGCACCGTAGCAACAACCAAGGGTAAGTGTTTTTTAGTACGCAGCTAGCACACGTGAGCAAGGCAAGATCACGCGTCCAACGTTTAAATCCTAGTCCTTGTTGCAATGAGATAAAAGCAGCAGTTTTACATGTTAACTCTAGAAAAAAGTATTTTATCTATTTTAGTGAAATGCTCGACCCTACATACTTACGAAAATCTGCAGTAATTTACCAGAGGCTATAAAAACGCGGTCAAGCGGACTCAGGCCCATTAATAAGGCTTTCGCGAGTCCACATCTCATAATAATATCCCCATACGTTACTCGTCGCTAGTTATACCTATCCACGTATAAAATTCATTGCAATGCGGCACATATTTAACATGTCCTTTTCCTGAGTGGACCAATTTGTGCGGCTCAGCGAGGAATCTTGACACAATTCCTACGTGGCCAGTTCTAGAGACCACGGTTCTTATATTTTTGTTACCGTACATAGAAAAATGTTATTTATTTTACGAATATTGTGTGCATTTGTTTTAATGACGTACTAGTCTATTCTTTAAAACGAGTATGTATAATCTACGTCAGGCTGAGATGATTATATGAGAAATAAATGCCGATAAATGAAAACCGTGGCTGCATCGTCTATGATATTTTTAGGCAACAAACCAATTTCCCAGTTACATTATATCAACTTCATAAAGATAATAATATGTTTTGGACCCTAATGGACCGAAGCATCAATAAGTAAGGCAGTTATTAGTAAATCGAAAATAAATGGAAAATTTCCACTCAAGGGATTAAAAGCACAAAATAAAGTGATTAACTAATACAAGTTTAATTACCTGAAATAACTGTGTTTAGTGTCGCCGACGGCGAGCTGGTCACGACGAGCAGTATAAAAGCGACCAACGTCCTTTGTTTTTTCCAGACACTACACATTTTTTTGTAATTTTCGTCCTTATTTGTATAATGATAATGGCTTCTCTTTTGAAACTAGTAATTTTGAGTGATCCATCATTTTAATGACGATCGTTGATACTCGTAGCGTTTGCTGAAACAATAAATTATATTGTGTTAAAAGTGTTTAAAAATACTTAGTAGGAATTTTCCTATTTCTTTTTTGTTTGGCTTTCAACTGGTGGAGCTAATGTTTTGACTATGCTCCAACGCTCTATAGGGAGTTGTATGTGGGGGCTGGATTGCCTGGTTGTAAGAATTTTCCAGACTACCCGTGAGAGTACCACATCAAAGAGCAATCTGAAATCTAGACTAGTCTAACATTTTCCATTTCTGTACACGTATTCATTATATTATCAACTTTAAAACTTTATTACTTAAGTTTGAAACTCAAAATTAGTGAGTAAGAGATTCACAAAAGATGCGAGAACTTTGCCGTGAAACCGTCTCATGGCTCGACGACAGCAAAATTGCGTAACATGGTGGTATCACGTCGCGTGCGTGCCGGCGTTTTTATGAATTGATACTATTTGCTGAACCACGATAAACAACTCATGCTGATAATATTGGTGGTGATAAATTAGCATGCTACCGTACCTCGTCAGGGTTGGGCTGTTTCAGTTATTGATTTGTAGCAAAATCATGGACGTCTGTGATAGGTGTTAGTGGATATTGTTAGGGAGGTAGAGCCCGTTGACTACAGAAGAGCGTATATGCGCTATTAAGGTACACTAGTCGGCCGCACGAATTGACGGATACACTATTCGGCCGCACGAACTATTTGGTGGGCGGGGTTAAAATGCATGCTATTTCATCCGACATCACGCGCGAAAAGGATAGACGCTGTGATGAGCAGTAAGAAGCTAGTGCGCGTACACATACACCTTGTAGCGATCTGCACGATGACTTACAACGAAAACGAGCGCGCAAAATTTTATAAACAGACCTTTGGGAATCTGGATATCATGAAAAATCTATTGAACATATCTGTTCATAATAAAATTATTTGCATTTTTGAACAACTAATCTTTCCCGGTATGGTAACTATTTTGCAAGTTTCCTTCTTCTTATGGCATTTAATTCCACCCAAAGATGCGTTAAAATTAGTGTAAAAATATGGAAGTTTCGACGCTCATAACTTTCAAATGTGTGTTTTTTTACATTTTTGTTTCCATAAAGGGCTAGATAATGATGAAATGAATTAATATCATTTTTTATTTTGAACGTACACCATCAAACAGTGTAGTAATCGCTTGAATACGTTTGTATGGAATAATGACCGACTAGGGCACCCTTAATTAGCTATAATAGTACGTTACGTACGATTTGTAAGAGGGCCGGTAGCTAAACCCTTTCCGTTTCTCTCCCTCTTTCCCACTCCCGTTTAGGTCTCGGTCAACGTGCGAACAATGCCTTTGATATAACTTATTTGCTGAATCTGTAATTTTTTTTTTCCAAACGTAATTTTTCTTTCTATTGCAGTTTTCAAGATAATTTAATGTTATCTTTGTGTGAACTCGCTGAGTGCAATAACCTTCAAGGTGTTCATTACACCGGAAAAGAACATACAGAAGTGAGGGTTTGAAGGGGTCCAAGGCCTTGCTGGCTACTAAATAAGTAAAGTAAAATATGTTTTAGATACAAACTCTTTAGTCAATAAATTATGAGTATGAATTTTTATGGTTTATATTTGAGTTCTTACCAATTTGTATAATTATGACAGGATAAGACCACGAGGTTAAGACCATGAAGATATTATACTGCACTTTTGTCAGAAGCCATCTCGAATACGCATCACAGATCTGGAACCCTTGCTACAACAAATATATAGATCGAATTGAAAGTATACAAAAACGGTTTATCAAATACCTGTGCTATCGACAAAAAATGGCATATCACTCACTCAATTACTATGATCTCTGCAAGAAGTTCCATCTGCTACCCCTGAAAAATCGACGCGACATCGCTGACTTCCTATTCTTCCTAAAAATACTTAGTAACAAAATTGATTCCCCTGAGCTACTTAGTAAATTCGCTTTTAATGTACCCCTTAAATCTCCTAGATTCAATCCACCTATTCGTATTCCTTACGCATCTACAAACTATAGGCAAAACACTTACATTGTACGAGCAAGCAAGTATGTTAATGAGATATGCAAGCAATGCGATCTGGATCGCTTCACTTGTAGTGTTAACTCGGTTAAGCAGTGCCTAAGCCAACATTTTTTTTTACCTTCCTATAGGACTTAAGTGGTAACCTAACAACTAATGTAATTATTATTTTATTCCGACTCTTCCTGCAGAGCTTAGTTTGTTATATTTACTTAGATTAATATTTTTTTTTGTGGTTACCTTTGCTACTTCTTCAACTGCTATTCGTGAAGAACTATAATTGGCTTTTTGATTTTTTACTTAAATCTATAATTGTTATTTCTAGCTGTTGGTCATCCTATCAACAAATAAATAAATAATGTTTGATACAAAATCATGGGTAGAAACATTTAATAAAATTCACTCGCCCTAGACCGCCAACCAAATATCAATAATGGTAATAAGTGATTAAATCCCAAAATAGTTGCTACAATATGAAAATCACAATCCGGCCAGAAATCTAGGCCGCATAATAGTATATCTAACACTACGTCAATAATAAACCGTTATGCCAAATATTCTCATTAGTTAGCATATTCAAATGTGTAACGAATAAACTTTATAGAACAATAAGAGCTATAAATAAGAGTTATTATTTAAAATATTAATATAAAGTTAATATTATGAATAAACTGATATTTTCACAAGTAAATACCCAAAAATAAGCAATAATGCAAAGAATTTACTAGAAAATAGAATCCACCACTAGAATACTTATTTGTGATATGATCCTATTGGTCCTATTGGTTATTCTATTGCTTAATACATAATTGTTTATATTTCGGAAACGTCAGCATATTGTCGCGATCGGGTTACTGAAATCTCTGCCTATCTATATTATTATTAATTGATCGGCATAATAATGTCTGAATGTTAATTTGAAGCTCTACGTTAAAACTTAGTTTTTAATTTCGCTTTTTAAAGTTAATATTTCGTTATTAAAAAAGTACACTCTTAAGGCATTATACACCTTGAATTTAATATACTCGTATTTGAGGTATTGGGTATTATAAAATACTAAGACCCCTGCGAATATCTATTTTTACCTTCAGACTTTCGTGAGTGGTGGCCGTAAACGTTTCCACTGAGCGAATCGAAATTCGCGGATCAGTTAACATTGTCTATGGAAGTCGAATAGAAGGAGAGCCCTGTTTGAAGCTTTGTCGGTAGATACTTTAGATTTTCGATAAAAATATTGATACAAATTGACTGCCAGTTGCCTTATAAAGCTGGCTTTCAATGAGATAACTTTTTTATGATGTTCTGCAGGTAACCTGTTATCCTTCTTCTTTCAAAAAGCTTGCATTTAAACCTTTTTAGACATTTAAGGACTCTATAATAGGAAAATAATTACCTATTTCGGTAATCGGTAATTTGTTACAAAACTCGTACTAAGCCCCCAGATATAAATAGCAATAGGCAGAACAATAGGTAGATGTATGAACATGACAAGCTATTTTCCCCGATTCCATACATAAACTTTGAAGTGCCCGATGACCGAGATTCACGAGGCCTACATTTTACCCTATATGACACTTCAACAATTTCACCATCCCCTTTTCAAATGAAACAAGGTCGACATATGTTTGAAGTAGCCTGTATTTTTGCTTGCGTTATTTTATTTTAAAATTGTGGTATTTTTTACCGCGGTGGGAATTCTATGTATTTGGAATGTACGTATAACTTAAAAATAAAAGGTTGTCGTCTATAGCAACCATGAGAAGGCGTACTTAATAATTTAAAGCGACTTCTAAAAAACCTGGTTACACTAAAAGACTAGATTATTGAAATAAAACTATTTTACGGATTTTATCGCGTTTATTAACTTTATGTTCCCGACGTTTCTGCGTGGATCGGACCGCAAATAACAACTAAATATGAGGGTACCCAGTTACTAACTATGACATCAGGACGTCTAACACCTCAGTCCCCCCGTGACCATGGCTGCTGTAAAGCAACCGAAACGACGGGAACATAAAGTTAATAAACGCGATAAAATCCGTAAAATAGTTTTATTTCAATGTGTAGTATTCGCGTAAATAAAAGAAAACAATAGACTAGATTATAACATCGGATCTTATTATTACTTTAATTGTGCCATTATCTTTAAACGTAATTACGACTACCCCTTAGGTTAACGAAGAAGAACCTAGGTTACCTTAGGTCGCTACTTACATACTTGAATTGGCTTTGGATTTAACCCAGTTTTTTTTTAATAATATCCGGTAAATATCTGAGAATACCGATGTTGTGAGTAAACTTGTTTGACCTAGTCACTATCAAGGACTAAGATGAAAACTATTATCTATCTATTCTATGAAATAATTGTGACTTACAGTCAGAGTAGAAAAACTGCAATCAAAATTAGTGGAATGTCAAAATGAAATGACTACAGAACCCGTATAAAATTATTTAACTGATATTTTACTGGTTCCAAGCTTTTATATACTGTAATGTATATCATTTAGTTATATGTGCAATAAAAAATCCTTTGAAACTCACCCCAAAATTGCTTCATTAAAGCTTTCTATGTACGTCGAAGCCTTTTATCCCCGCCAACACGTTTATAAAGTAGGGAGGTGAATTCCACAAGGCAAGTCAACGGGCATTTAATTAAGATTAACGGATTAGGACCCGGGTAACCGGAGACTGACAGAGTTAAGGATAGACTAATAAGACAACATTCTGACAGCGTAGTGAAACTGACTTCTAAGCATTGTTTGCAGGGACTCATCTCTCACTATTTGTCTTACAATAGTTTTTAAATATAGAATATTTCACTGACACCATTATTTGTTTACATAATTATTTTTTAATAAATTTATTTTATACTTCAATGCGCTAATAAAGAAATTGGTAAACATGTACTTACAATTTCAAGCTCTCCTCAGTTTTAAAAGTCGTTATTTTTACTAACCATAACTACATTACACAACGCACACTTAACTAGTCAATCGCAAAAAGTATTTTTCATTACTCATACTCTGAAAGTAGGTCTGAAGTTGCCTGAGAAGCGGGTTGAAAGTAATACTTTTCAGGCCCGGGAGTTTCGCTTTCAACTGACAGCTGTCAAATTATAAAAAAAAAACTACGTCCATTTTCACATTTCTATGGAACCATGTTCAAACTTTTTCTACAGTCACTCAATTACAGCACGATGTAAAATTGAAATAGCATAAAGTTAAGTATTAATTCAAGAATATATTTTTTTTAAATGACATAATTATAATTTAGTTTCAACAATTTCTTTAAAATAACATAGATTTGGGCAAAATATTTAAAGATGAAAATGAAAAATAATGGCTAAATAATGAAGTTGGCCGGCCAACGAAAAAAAAACAAAATAGGCGGCAATCCGATTTTTTTTTTCGAGTTGTAGAGTATTGTTTATACTTCCTTGTAGTATTTCTTTAGCCAATTCCTGTTTTTATTTTTATTTTCCTTGTATTCGTAATGAAAAGCACAGTGTTTACCTCGGGTGAAAGATTTATTTTGTCCCTCGAACTATTAGCGCCCTCGCTACGCTCGGGCGCCAAACCCCGTCTCGGGACAAAATAAGTAACTTTCACCACTCATGTAACAATGTACTATTGCATCAGTTTTTCACGCACACAAAGTTCAGTAAAATTTCATTTGTTTTAATTATAGTTCGTTTAATCTCAAATCGTCACATTATTGTGACGTCAAAGCACTTTTACAAGCCGTCACGTTCGAACATAACAACATGTTTTTTGATGTATGGTAGCCGTATGTGCGGTCCGGGGACTGATCCTACACTGCATAAAGGGCGTAACTCGACGCTACGTTGTACGCATGCGCTGCGTAGAGCGACTTTGCTCCCTGACAGACTTATTCACCACTTAATTAATATATCAACTTTTGCGTCCCCCCTGTATTAACTGTCAGCTTTAATAAAACATTTTGACTTAAGTATTTTTACGCCGAAGATCCGTCAACTTTGAAAGGAAAATGGGAACCGAAAATAACCAATTACGGTGTAATATTCACCATTTTTTTCGTTTACTCGTGATGAAAGATATTTTATTAAATTATATGCTGTGAAAAAGTTAGGATTATCTTTTGCCGAACAGTGAAGGAAAATATCGTGAGGAACATTACAACGCTTTCCAAAAACGTGTGAAGCACGCCAACCGGGACCATAGTCTGAATCCCCCTTGCGTACAGGGGGAATGTGGCTATAATAGCAATAGGGTCGCTCCCTATTATATTGGGGCCAAAAACCACAATTGGCGAAATGTGAGTGCACTGTAGTGCACTTCTGTCTACTCTCTCGGGAAATACAGGCGTATTGTTGTAAGTACCTATTTAAAAGTTAGGATAATATTATTTAATATTCTGAAAAAATATCTGAGTAGTCATTACAATTAAATAAGTCTTTACAGTAATCATATTTAAACAATATCAAATGCTTAATTGAGATTCTAACAGTGTGATTTAAAGAAATGAATACGGTGTCGCTTAGAATGTTCTATCTATTTCTGGTGTCCCTATAAAAACTGTTGGAATTGGGATACTATGCTTTTCGGTAACCGACCGTAAGACCATCACTCGCAATTTAAGATATTAGATAGGGGTACAGTTATGTCTTTATCGCATGAATATTTAACGCTTATTTCATTACGTGTGGACACCGGCAGAAACAGAGACAGGGCTTTCAACTCAATTAACCGTGCTCCCCTTAGAATAAATAATGGGCATGAATTAATACAGTTCGGACACGTTACACAATTTTGTGGGCGTCGCATATATAATATGAAATGCCTAATTGCTGTCGGATGTACCTAATGGTAATGAAGTATAATTTCGGTAGCATTTTAATTTTCCCAATGTCGTATAGAGAGACGTACCTACTTATTTACATTAGCGTTTTAAATGAGCGTTTATTACCGATAAACATTATTTTCTTTTTTCTTTAATACGTAGGTTATGTGTCTAAAAGAGGAGAGTACTTACTGTAGGTCGTACTCAAAGTATAAACGTTTGAAGTATTTTGTTGGTAGAACTTTTCACTGACGAACATACACCGATTCATGAAGCTGTCCCTATTTTGTGTTGTCAAAAATAGAGACAACAATATAAATCAGTGTCAAATGTTGCGCCAGTGCAAACTCACGGTTATCTTATCTGAAAAATCTTACCATAGAGATTTTATGTAACAAGGTGATAGCTACAAAGGTATAGACGCCACCTGTTGGCAAGCTCATTTGAGAGTACTACCTTTTATTAACGTATATAATTATTAATGCATGTGCGTCACACAAAGTAAAATGCCTTATTAATTAAAATCTCTCAGATAATGAAAAATAATAAAGTCGATAGCGTTCATTAATCCTATGTCTATAATTATGTTAACAATGGAGATTCTTTAATAACCACTGATAAAAGTTTGGTACGGAATTAGAGTAACAACGACTTTAATGTTACCGAAATTGTCTCAAATGTATGTTACTTTGCCAATTAAAAAACTAACATACAAAACTTACACATAGGTACCATTTTTTACGCAAAAATTGCTGAACGGATTTTAATGAAATTGTCTTCAGAGGTTTATGCTCTTTAATATGTCAACGCAACTGTTAACCTACAAAATCTTTGCGTAAATGCTAGTTTTATAATATGTCTGGTTACTTCAAAAGCATTATATTTTTATGGTATTTGTACACGACTGCAGTTCTGAATTGGGTGAAGAAAAATAAGTTAAACTTTTAATATACAAAAAAATTTGGTTCTACTTTCTATCTATAATATTGATACCATTAATTTACCATTATAACCAATAGCCATCCAATCTCCTTATATCAAAATAAATAAACGTATAAGTACCCTACTGTAAATACCTATACGAATTAGTAGCTAATTAGCTAACTTACGATTTACAACTACACGCAAAAAAAAAAACAACCAATAAAACGTTTCCACAAAGTTAATTAGAAAAGTTGTGCAATTAGCTGCTTTGCTTCATCAGCGCAGTTCGGTATTCAAGTCAGATAAATTGAAATTGTTTAATTTACTTTTCTCCGAAGGAATCTTTGTGTCATTAGTCTTTTTATAGTGATGCAAAATCGTGTTTCAAATTAATGCACTGAGGAAAAAAATCGGTAAAATATCAATTTTATACTTCCTAGTATTACTAGTCTTCCTGGTTTTTTAGTATATAGCTAGCCATTTGCTTCAAACATGGGGTACTTTAAAAGGTATGTCTATAGATTGCTTAATGGTCGCCATTTGTCTGTTCCTCTCAAATTGCAGATGTCCTGCCAGCACTCACCCTTATCGTACAAAACACAGCTATAACAAGTAGCTACTTGACGCCGAATTTCTGTGAGTGGATGGTACTACCCCGATAGAGCCAGGCTGCATATAAGCAGTAGTTAGTTGGCTACAGCTTATCTCTGCGACTGTCAAGTTTATGATTCCAACTTAAAAAAAAAAATTCCCTTTTCACGTTCCACTCCTGGGCACGGGCCTCCCCTCAACACGAGGGTGATTCAGGCCATAATCCACCACGCTGGCCCAGTGCGGGTTGGCGGATTTCACATGTCTTTCGAAAATCGGTTAAATCTTCTAAGACATGCAGGTTTCCTCACGATGTTTTCCTTCACCGTAAGCAAGTGATAATCATATAGAAATTATGATTCGCACATAGATTTCGAAAAATCCAGAGGTTTGAGCTAGGGTTGGCCAGGCCAGGGTGAACCCGAGACCTGGTAGCCCGCAAGACGCGTGCTTAACCAATCGGCTGTCACTGCTTTTTTTCATGATTCCAACTTATTTTTGTGTAAAGGAAAAGTTCCAAATCTCCTTAGAATTTATTTGAAGTTCACGCTTTCATACGATACGAGTATCAAGATCTTGATTGATAGTCTAGCAGATAAGTACTAACTCTCTGTAAACAACAGATTATAAGCTTCTCATCCAAATTAATAGAGTTTCAACAAGTGTTATATTAACTTCTCAAGTAATTTAGCGTAACAAATGACTGGTTATCACCCAAGGAAAATTAAAAGGGTGTTACGAACGTTTTGAGCAATTTGCGCGGTCGCGTGATACGAACAAATGTGTGGAGTGTCTATTAAAGTTAGCGTAGCGGAGAGTCATTAAGTCTCGTAATTGCTTCCGCCATATCGCTCCCTGTAAATACCAATTGGTACTTAATAATGAGGTAACGGTTATATGGAAAGCGACTCTAAGGTTAATTATGTGTGTTATGGAAGGATATTTCACAAGTGTTTGCCTCATTGAATTAAATATCACAATTTACGGTGATTTCATGGAAACCACAAGCTTTTAATATGTATGGTTGAGAAGTTTTTTTTCCGTACCTAAATATTATAGCAAAGCGTCAGTTATCAAAGCCTAAAAACAATAGAGTAAATCAAGGAAACTGACAGGTTTTTTAATGGCTTTAATGTAGAAAATCGAAAAATATGGTATAAATCATATAAAATGGTAGTGGTAGTAAGAATAGTAGGTAATATTGGTAGAGTGATTTTCTGAGAGATATATTATCTCAGTAATAATATTTTTCGGTTACCATGAGCTGAATATCTTGTTTGAGCGCACTAAAACACGAGTTTTACGCCCCAACGAAGGGTGCTTAATTTACCTTTCAACTCTGTCTCTTATCATTGAGGTCATCTGACATAAAGTCAGTCTTTATTGCTTTGTTTGAGTGAGGGCCACACGAAAATACAATTAAATATTTTTAAGGACTATAAATTAACTGAAGGCACTGCAGATGAACTTAATAATATTAGTGTTTTTTTAGAAATATACGTCATATAAGTTCCGTCGTATCTAAAGGACGTAACTCGAGGGTGTTATTATTTGCCCTACTTTTCAAGTCGTACCTAATAGTGCGTGATAGATACGGACTTCGGTACTCGCCCTTAGGGGATAAAAACGTGCACGGCACGTGTGTAATAAAAACTTTTCAAATATTCGACGTGCTACTTGCTAGAATAGTTTTTGTTGAACCCTAAGGGCGTATCTACATTACTATCGAGTCTTGTATCGATTTTACTTAGAATAATCCAGTTAATTATGGTTATAACGTAATCGACTACTGTCGACTTCGTTAAATTGAAGTAAGACCATATTTGATGACCAATATGTCGACAAAAAAAAACTTGTGTGTGTATTTACAACAAATAATTATTACAATAGGTATATAAAATAATAAAAGTGAATTCAGTCAAGTAGTCATCGTTCCTTATTTCTACTGCGATGATATAATTTAAGCTTTGCCTGATGAGATTTTCTCTTACATTTGTGCCGTCTTCCTCCAAGATTAATCCACAAATTCTAAGAATACGCTTCCACAGTAACGAGTTTTGTACGTGAATGTACAGCGAAGGTGCTCGAATGTCCTCGGTCCCTACATCGCGTGATGTCTTTATGCAAATTAGGGCTGACGCTAAATTAATTTATCTCCATTTCGTAGTACGTGGCACGTTGTTTAGTTTCGTCTTATGACGTTGTTTTAAGGGGTGCGCGCCAGCCGGCGATTCCTTACTCTAATAATTCATTACATCTTCATTATATACGTTTCTTGCGAGGTTACTTAATAATGAAGAATAATATTGGACTATTACTTAACTTCACAGTAGGTAATAATAGGAAACTTAATATTACAAATAGACAATGTGTTTGACTCTACATTTTTTTTACCGGATAAACAAGGGCATGGCCCGCCTGACGTAAAGGAGTTACCGTGCTATAGTTACGTGCAGTACCAATTGTATGACTTGCACGTTACTCTCCTGAATGGAGTGGGAATTGAGATAAATGGAGGAGAAGGGGGATTAGGATTCAGGCGCTCTCTCTCATCGTATTATACATAGCTATTATAGCCACTTTACGCTGATCTTCTGTGAGATAACGGTTCTCTACACTGGTTGAACTAGCCCTTATATCAGCCGTAGTCAGTTGGGTAGAGCTCATACCACTGCTCTACCTCCGTAAATTATTTATAAAGAGTTAACAATAGGTTAATAAAAGTGTCAATAACTTATACAGAGCCCATAATGGAACTCCCTCTCCCTCTCACTTCCCTCCCCGCTTCCGTACGGTGCAGTAAGGCTTTGTTTCGCCGCCGTCAAAAAATTGCATTTTGTCCTTTTAAGGATAATTTTCGGCTCGCGAGTTGCTTTTCATCGTGTAATATCGTGTTTCGTGCGTGAATACGTGTGTTTGGATAAGTATCAATCGTGTCTATTGTTCATAATTGTGTATTTTATCAGCGCTTTGGTAAGTCAATATTTTTTCCAATTGCGGGTAGGACTTAGGAATAAACTTTTTACGTGTTAAATCGCTTATAGTTTGTGTAATTTTCTTAATATAATCCGATTATTCAATATTCTCCTTGATTTAAATTAATTAATAATGTCAACCAACAACAACGATCCGCCTGATCGGGGCGGAGGTGCGTTTAGCCAAAGCAAAATTACACCTAGGTCGCCACCCTCTACCGGTAACAATAGCAAACGTTTATTTTGCGAAACGTTATCTCCATCTTACGTCTCACCAGACGATAGGTCTAAACGTGTCCTGAGATGCGAATCCACGGATAGCAATCCGTCGCCGTCTAATGTTAGTGACGCCGGGCAAGCCGATTATTGCGATTTAGTCTCTCAGGCATCTGCATATTTGGCAAAAATCAACGAACTTGTGAACGACCAAGGCACTCGCATCAATATCGCGAATAAAACCGCGATAATGGACATGACCCAGCGTATTACCGGTATCGTATCCTTACTGGCAATAAAATCCTCCTGCAACGAAACTAAATTGGCAAATACGGAACGGGAATTAGATAAAATCAAAACCGATCCGGGCACCGAGAACCAAATAAGCAAAACATCGTACGCGGACACGTTAAAACTCATGCCGACGATAGCCCCGCTCGTTGAGGTCCGCGCGCCCCGCGCCCCTTGCGTTATCGCCTATCCGACCGCTGAGCGATCAGCTGAGTTTGAGTCATCGTCGGCGACCAAACAGGCGCTAATGAAAGCGATCAAACCCAGCGATGACGGCTTCCAAATTGTAGGCGTTAAAAAGACCGCGAAATCGGGTGTCGTATTGCGGGTTGCTAATGATAACCAAATCAAAAAACTTCAGTCCGTTGATGCCATTAAAACCGCCGGCTTGCGTTTGGAAAAACCGAAAGGTAGGAGACCACGCCTCATAGTCCACAATGTTCCCGAGTCCATTGGTGACGACGCGTTTTTACTATCTTTATACCGGCAAAATATTAAAGATGAAATGCCCATTAAAGAGGACGATTTCATTAAATCAACAAAAATAGTTCGTAGGCGTCCCACAAAAAATGGCCGCAAATGGATTGGCATCGAAATCGACCCCGAAATTCGTAAACACTTATTAGCCACAAAAGAATTCCTATACATTGATTGGTCCAGCTGCTGATTCTTTGACGATTTCGATATGGTACGTTGCGCTAACTGTCAACAATACGGGCATGTCCATAAGTATTGCACCGAAAAAACACCATCGTGTGGTCATTGCGCGGGTAATCATGAAACGAAGTCCTGCAAAAACAAGGATAAGCCTGATTTCAAACCTGTTTGCGCCTCTTGCAAGCGTTACAAGAAACCGTGTGATCACCTTTGCGGTACATCAGATTGTCCAACGTACAAATTTAAATTAGAACAGCTAGTCCTCTCTACAAACTTTTAAAATGGATAATATGGATAATTTTATTATAGGACAGTTAAATCTCCATAACGATAGGGTGGCGACGTCCGAGCTAGACCGTCTAACAATAGAATACAATTTGGACATAGTCCTTATTCAAGAACAATATCAAAGCGCTGGATTACGCAATAGGGTAGTGCAACTGGACAGCAAAGCACGAGCCGGAATTTATGTGTCGCGATCTAAGTACACCTCAGTCCAAAACCTTATGACGTCACACTGCGCTGTCGCGGAGGTCTCATCCACTTCCTGTAGGCTGTACGTCGTGAGCTGTTATTTTCAATACTCAGACCCTGTCACTCCTCACCTATATCACCTTCGCCACGTCCTGCGCTGTCTCGCAGGTCGTAAAATTATTATTGGCGCTGACGTAAACGCTTCATCTTCTCTTTGGTATGGCAAAGTTAGGTACACCGACGCCGAACGTCGGTGCGCGGTTGAGGATTTCATCGCGGAAATGAACTTGTCAATACACAACACACCCGATGCACCACCGACTTTTTGCAGCCCAGTGGGCGAGTCTTCTATTGACGTCACACTTTCTAGTGCCGACGTCCGCTTGAATAGGTGGCGCGTCCTCCCCGACGCGTCGTGTAGTGATCACCGCCTGATCGTGTACGAGTTTTCCCAGAGGTCAACACAAGGTCCATCCGTTTACAGTTGTGATTTTAGATATAAATGTAAAGGTGCAAACTGGAACTTTTTCGGCTCGCTTTTTGCGTCGTGTGTCAGAGACTTCACTCGTGATGGACTTTCCTGTGAAGAATGTGCTGAACTTATGTCGCACTCTCTAACGTACTGTGCCGATGTGGCAATCGGTCGAGGAGCTGTAACTAATCTTAGAAGATGTGACTGGTGGGGAAACAAATTGGTCGAACTTCGCAAATGTTTCCGCAGAGCACGTAGAAAACTCAATAAACTTAAAAAATCAAGTGTCACGGGAGTTCCTTTTGATGAGGCTTTATGTGCACTTAGAGTTGCCAGGTCCCACTACAGAGCTGCGGTCGAAAGATCTAAAAGTGTATTATTGAGCAAAGTAGTGGAAAAATTAGATAGGGAGGGTCCGTGGTCTCCTCTATACCACGAGTTCAAAGCAAATAGGTCAATAGATCTCGCTTATATCCGAAACATCAAAATAGATAATCAACACACAACCGGCATTGAGGAGACTGCGGATGTCCTACTAAATACTCTTATTCCCGACGATGTAACGGCAAGCGACAGCGAATACCACCGCCAGATTAGAGCGTGGGCCGCGGAGCCGCCGCTCGCCCCCGCATCCGATACTCCGTCCCGCGACGAATTTGAGAACATCGTGCGAGCCCTGCCTCTTAATAAAGCCTCCGGTGGGGACAAAATATCTAACAAAATGATTAAAGAAGCGTGCAAATCAGCCAGCGACTCTATGCTATATGTTTTTAATCGTTGCATCACAGAAGGTATTTTTCCACGAATATGGCGCCGTGGCTTTATTAGAATCATCCCGAAAAGTGGAGATAAGCCTCCCGACGATCCCAAGTCCTATCGTCCAATTACATTGCTACCATCGTTAGGTAAACTACTAGAACGACTGATTGTCCCGCGATTGCTCCCCGGTGGACCAAAATTTAATCAAAAACAGTTCGGTTTTACGCGTGGCAAATCAACAGTTGACGCGGCTTTATCGGTAAGAAAAACTGTAAATTCATCTACGTCTGAATACGTATTGGGAATTTTTCTTGATATTTCGGGCGCTTTTGACAACGCATGGTGGCCGATGCTACTTCTCAAGCTAAAAACGCGTGGTTGCTACAGGAACATCTACTCACTTATTTACACATATTTTGTACAAGGAACAACAACACTCAAACTTGGACATTATGCTGTGTCAAAGGCGCTGACATTAGGTTGTCCCCAGGGATCGGTACTTAGTCCATATTTGTGGAATTTAGGCTTCGATGACTTCCTCGAGCTACCACTCCCGTGTGGTTGTTCACTGACTGGATATGCGGATGACGGACTCCTGTTGATAGAATCAAATACTAGGGCCGGACTCGAGAACCTTGCGGAGTCATGTCTGCGCTTAATTTCTGAGTGGGGCGAGCGAAATCGTCTCACGTTCGCCCCCCAAAAAACCTACCAACTCCTCCTAAAAGGGAATTTAAAAGCGCCGCCACGTATTAAGTTTAACAACGCGACAATAAAGCGAAAACAATCGGTTTGCTACCTCGGATTAGTATTAGAAAGGAATTTCCCATTTATAGAGCATATTAAAACTGTTGGTGAAAAAGCGAAACGTAATTTTTATGCGTTGACGAGAATATCTACGGCAACTTGGGGACTTTCCTTTAATACGCTAAAGATTATATACGGGGCTACGTACTTAGGCTGCATGTGCTACGGCGCACCGGTGTGGGCCGACAGGGCCACGATAGGGGCGGCACGGCGTAAATTACTACAAAGCCAACGTTTGGCGTTAATATTTCTTTGTAAAGCATATCGCACGGTTAGTACCGAGGCCCTGCCAGTTCTCGCTGGTGTGCTCCCAGTAGACCTGGAGGTCCAAAGACGCGCGGCAATGTACTACTCTACTCGAGAGAGCATGAACACCGAGTTCCTTAAACCGCGAGACCGCTCTAAAATCGCTAGATTATTTAGTACGATATCTGTCGTTTACGAAGATCTTCTGACCGAATGGCAATCCAGATGGGATACAACATCTAAGGGCCGCCACCTCTACCAATTCTTTCCATGCGTTCGTGAACGTCTGGAGAGAGCGTGGTTGGAGGTGGACCACTGTGTGGCTCAATTTCTGACTGGGCATGGCAACTT
Source organism: Notodonta ziczac (assembly GCA_918843915.1). Lineage (NCBI taxonomy): Eukaryota > Metazoa > Arthropoda > Insecta > Lepidoptera > Notodontidae > Notodonta > Notodonta ziczac. The sequence continues at coordinate 2,515,652 of OU974041.1, forward strand.
TAGGAGCAAATTATTCTACTTCACGTTAGTTCCTTCACCTTTCTGTCAATGCTCGACGCCGCAAAACAATCATGAACAATCTGCACATCACATCCTGTGGGAGTGCAGTCTCTGGCACAACGAACGGACTACTATGCTAAATAGCCTGCAAGTGACATCTGGAGCAGTTTATTACACAGACCTTGTGGAAACCAGGGACAATTTCCGTGCGTTCAAGCGCTTCTGCCATACCTATTATTGGAATCAAGAATAATCAGCTCACGAGTTTAGGTCCAATTAGTCATATAACGATCCGTGGTGCCTTACAACTGGTCTTCAATCAGCTGTAACAGTCTTGTTTCTATGGCAATTAGCCCATACCAGCTACATATATTTTGTCTCCCGCTTTGCACCGGAGGGAAGTGGAAATATTTTTCTTCCAACTCCTCCTATTATTTCTTTCGATTAAATTCGTGCGGGTTCCAAGACAATTTAACTTTTCCCCGGGACTCGTCGAGGGTCAAACCTCGACGTCATTATTGGTCACCATTGTCGATCCTGGCTTACAGGAGTTACAGTGGTGGGAGTGTGTGGCGGGACTAGTCCCATTAAAAAAAAAAAAGCCCATAATGGAATAAAACCAACGTGTATAGGGTAGCCTATACAAAATGGAACAAAAGCCAACAATTATTATGAACGGAATAGGATTTTTGTATGTCTTTCTGAACCCGTGTGAACAACTCTACATATAGGTAATAACTAAAAAAAAACGTGTCATGGCTTATCCTTAATAGATTTTTCTCGAAAAAGGAAATAGCGAACAAAGTCACGGGCGCAGCTAGTAGTCCTTAGTACATAGCTAATAAAGCATCTAATCGTAATAGATTGGTTTTCTAGGACAAGCAAAGTAAATTAATATGAAAAGTGCCATCTACTTTTATTATGAATTGAAATGTATTTGTATTGGTATAATTCTTCAGAATAAATTCTATTATAATTAAGTAAATTAATATTCTTGTCAAAGATCTACTCAGTACCGATGATTAGAATTATGTTAAAAGTATAACTACTTTATAAAAACTCATTAACTGATTTCAATGAAAACGTTTATAATTACGAGCCAACTCTTTTAAGCATAAAATACTTAATTGACGGGATCCTATAGATTGGCTTCAGAATCGTTGCTGGGCCTGACAGTAAGGATTTGGTTTTTATTAGTTTGTTGTATTTATTAACCCCCGACGAAAAAAGAGGGGTGTTATAAGTTTAACATGTGTATCTGTGTATCTCTGTATCTGTGTATCTGTGTATCTGTGTGTCTGTCTGTGGCAACGTAGCCCCCAAGCTGATGAACCGATTTCAATTGTGTTTATTTTGTTAGATAGGTATTCTGATCGAGAGTGTTCTTAGCTATCTTTCATGATAATCGGTTCAGCCGTTTGAAGATCATCAGCTCTTTTGTAGGTTAAAAAGCCACATTTACGGTCAAAACCAACTTCCACGGCTCGAATCCAATCGAAATGTAAGATTATTGGATTTAGATTTACTATATTTTTAAATGATCGTAATAGTCTGAACTAGCTTTTTACGATATTATAAATATGAAAAGTTTCCCTGAATCTGGAAAAAAATTATATTTTATCAATTTTTATATGAGATTTGTGTATGAACTAAAGACGTTCCATAAGTCACGTGTCAAATGATGGATCCGCGCATGCGTTAAATTTTGTTTGTTTTGTTAATGGTCATGGAATATTCCGTTATAATAATTCTAGAGGGCGCTGCTCCGCCATTGAGAAAAATATAAAAAACAAATATAATTTAAAATAATTTTGCGTTATTGAAAATTCTTCCCCTGGGCTGCTCCCGTCCACCTCAACCAGAGTTATTACATGAAATTGAATCATAATTGATAATATTTTACTAGGAATTAAACCTCCGTGGCATCAATATTTAGATTCGTTGTCTATTCTAATGTCATAACAAAATAATGTCTCATACTTTTACACAGATTTTCTGTTGATTATTGTATAAATTTGATGAAAAGGTCGTCGCATCGGGGGTTTTTAAATTCAATTTAGAGTTATCACTTGCGTCTTCAATCGCTATATTATGTAATAATAGGCCCGAGACTTTTACTGAAAAAAAAATTACAGCAACAAATAATTTTGATAGTTCCTATTAAGGATATCTTTAAATATTGTTTACTAAAATATACGTAATTACAGCAAATAATTTATGAAAATGAAATGAATTTATGTAATTACAAAACGTAAATAGAGAATTATTTTAAAAATATCTGAGCTCGCGTCATTTTTTATAATATAATAATAAGTAGACTTTTATAATAATGTGTTGCGGATTTCGGTTGTGCAGATTTTGCTATTAAATTATTTCGTGGAAGACTCATGTGAGCTGATTAATAATAATATCATGCTCACATGATATTATTATTTTCTTGTCTAATGACGAGTGAACGAAATTTTACATATCAATAATAATAATAAATATCGTCAGACTGACACACTAACTGTATGGTTCCAAACTAAGCAACGCTTATACTATGGGCACCGTACAATGGACTAGGGGCTATGTCGGTGACACTCAGACCTGGGCAAGTTATGAAATCCGCCCCGGCAGGGAAACCCGCAACACTGCACGTCATGTGCAGTGAGCCGAGTAGCCTACGCTGGAACTACTGAGCCAAACGGTTGTCAAACGGTAATATGAGTGTTGATGCCTTAAATTCATACATTTTAATCTTGAAAAGATCAAAATACTTATTTGAGTCATGTGCAGTATGTATATCAACAGATTTAACACTATGAGGTGTGTTAAAAAACATAATAACATTAATTTGCATACTTTATGCTGGTAACATGCAATCATTTGAAACCTCATGGCGACCTAAATTAATTATAACAGTGGAAACATGAAACAATTCGCAGGGGCTTTCAAAAGTAATTTCTCTTTGCAAACATTAACTTCGCCGACATGGCTACGTACTCGGCAGCCGTCAGTGGGGACTCAATAAATTAGAATTTACGGTAATGGACGAAACAAGGTCACACTACACTCATGTTCGTTATAAAATGTTGGAAATAATAAACCCTCACCATATCACGCACATTCAGTCAGTAAGATTTTATGCAGCAATACGGTATAATTTTTGCGAAAAAAATAAACGAGCAGTGTCGGCCATGCCAAAAACAAATACTTACTAAGTATTCTAGTGCTAAAAATAGAACACCTCTAAAGTGATTTAAATTCATAAACTTATTTTGAATGTATGCCCAAAGGATCTGCTAGCAATATTAAGTAGGTATTGATGTAGGCCATTGTTATCATACTAATATTATAAAGAGGAAAACTTTGTTTGTTTGATTGTAATGAATTGGCTCCGAAACTACTGAACCGATTTGAAAAATTCTTTCACTGTTGGGAAGCTACACTATCCCCGGGTGACATAGGCTATAATATATTTTCAAAAAAATTAGGGATCCTTACTAAAACTCGAATAATGTAACCGCAATGTACCCGTGCGAATCCGGGGTGGGCCGCTAGTTACAATATAAATAAATATAAGCAAAAACATCATAAAAATAAAACAAAACGTGAATTAAAAATTATCTTTTCGCAACACTTTCACACAGATCTAAACTTGTATCATTAGAAATAACGACACCAAAGGTACAAATAAAAAGTAACAAAGAGAAAATTCTACGCTTTGCTCCATCAGATATCTCGGCGAGAAGTTTTGAATCGAGTTTCCTTTTATAAAGGCGGTGGCCAAAGGTCAAAGGAATACTTGTCTTATAAACTGCAACTGTTATAATACCGTTCACACAAATGCCAAGCGTTCGTGTTTGGCTATCGTTCACAATTAGAAATACAGAATTACTTATAAAAAAATCTTTTACATCATAATGCGTTATAGTTTACAATTTATTTATTCATACTTTTCACTAGCTTAAATTCTGATGCAGAAATCGGACAATCAGTTATTGATTACCTTTACTATATCTATTTTCTATATCTTTTCTGATATTCTTAGTGTGTGTGGAGTATAGTTAAACCTTATATACTGTGAGTTGTTGAACCTTATTTTCTACCGTGACAACCACAGATATAGATTTACATAGATAACGCAAATGCATGTACTTCGCGTGTCCGAAACCCCGACCAAGCGTCGAGGTTGGTCGCCGTTAACTTGCAGTTCACGCGACTACAGATATAAAAAATATGAGTATGAGCGAGATAATCACTCGAGAGAATCGTAGCGGGCGGAGGGGCACCGGCGGCATCGGTGTCTTTGAATCGGAACACTACGTCACAGTAGGTGTTAAAAATTCGGCACGCTTGGTTTCAATACACATCGTGATACTTGCGTTATCTATGTAAATCTATATCTATGGTGACAACCAAGCAGCACCCCATAACACTATATTAATTTATTGAATCGTCCGATTATTGGACCACAATAATCAATTACGTATGAGTTTAAGGTCTCTTTTTGATATTATCCAGCCTCAAAACTATTTGCAGAATATAAAAGTTATACAAAACGTTTAAACATCGGTTAAACGCATCCATTTGTACTTTATGACACAGCAAATTGAATCGGATTGAAATACAAAATGGCCGTCGAAATAGGTTGCGGTATTGATAATTTGGCGCTGGTTTTAATCAAGCCAGTGATAGGTAAAATACTAGCGTTTAAATAAATATAAAAACACTGTTTGCAATTTTGAACTCACGGCTCTTTGTGCGTGAATTCAAAATTGCAATGTATAGTTCAATACGTAACCCGAATTGTAGGTGTCCAATAATGCCCCTCCGTCTGATCTTTCAGGGAATACAGACGTAATTTTATTATTCATGAGACATAATTTTATTTCAATTTGACTGACAAAATAATTAATTTAAAAAATACATGCAGACGAACATAATAAATTCCTCCTTTTTGGAAGTCGGTTAAAAATTTACATCCTAAAGGTCAAATCCTTCATTTGTCTGGTAATTAAAAATGGAATGGGAAAGATTAATTGATGTGAAATATTAAAACAGTCGGGATTTAAACTAAGATGCTTGTTAAATTGGCGAGAATATCTCGTCATCTCAGAGAATTAGTCGAGTTCGACCTCTTCAAATAAGATTTTAGGTAAAATATCAAACTCAAAAATAAAGAAGATAGAGATACTTTAACTAGTTTATAATTTACAAAATTTGGCTCATTAAAAGGCCTTTTCATTAACATTATCTCGCTTTTAAAGGTTTGAAACGGGCTCAATTTAATATTCAAATCAGTTTTTGCGAGGTAGCGTCGCATTGGACCTTTGTTTTGTTAGCGTACTGCGGTGTGGCAAAAACGGGGAACGTCATCATCATTGTCAGGCAACGACTTGGAGACGCTTTGCAAAACCCTACCACACAATGGAGTCTCAAAACTTTGGTTGGGTTGTTTTTTTACTCTTAGGTAATGGTGCCGAGCTAGGCTTGCGTAATTTACGTCCCGCAATTTATTTTCACTAAATATTGGGCTCTTATCGCCTCAAAGTGTAGACAGACCACCAGACAACCAGCCCAATAAGGTAGGTAGTGAAAAAAGAGACGGCACTTTTAATGTTCCACTCTTAGACATAGCCCTCCTATGCGAGGCCTGTCAAGCCATAATCTACCACGCTGGCTCACTACAGGTCAGCGGATTTCACATAACTTTCGCAATTTTTTTTTTGATTTTATAAGCCATGCAAGATTCTTCACGATGTTTTATTTCACCGTAATCAAGTGATAGTTATATTCATATTATGATACAAAGTAGTCACGGGAAATCTTTACAAAAAATAAACATTAAGGAGTTATTAGGTACTCATCATCTTGCCCTTATCCCACACTAGGTGGGGTCGGCGCAGCACGTTCTCTTCTTCCATTCAAGCCTATCATCCGTCATCTCTGCACTCACTCCCTTTTCGCTAATACCCTCTTCCACGCAGTTCATCCACGTCTTTTTAGGACGTCCCCTACCCCGACTACCGCTCACTATCATACCCATCGTCCTTTTGACCGCATGATCATCCTCTCTTCGCATAACATGTCCATACCACGCTAACCTTCCGCTCTTTATTTTCTCTGTCACCGGCGCTACTTTCAGGCTTCCCCTTTTTACTCATTTCTAATTTTATCCATACTTGTTACACCACACATCCATCTCAACATTCGCATCTCTGCTACATGCACTCTTATTATTAGGTACTATTTATAAAAAAAAATAGATTTCAAGTTTTTCAGTGTAAGCTTTTAAAAATATAATTTATGAAAAACATTTAATTTTACAAAATATCATGACACGTCTGAGCAACGATATCCAGCTCAGGCCGTGGATTTTGTACTCAACTGAAATGCCACGTCACATGATAAACCCTTGAATATTCATAACGTTTACTTTATGTATCACATTGTACAGGTAGAATCATTAGTAGGTACCTACATTTTATGAGAAAAGTTACAGTTTTCACTGATTGTCTGAATAAACATGTAAATAAAGTTTATAGGAAAAGTTTTTGATTATGGAACCGTTATGATAACGAACATACTGACCGATATTTTGCCATCTCATATAGGGCGGTGCGTAATCCCTCTTTTATTGGAAATCTCAACACGTCGCCTCGTCCAATTATGATGAGAGCTTTGCAATTGTTCACAAGAAACAATAAATAAGAATTATCCACGACTTTCTAATTTTTCATTGACAATTTAATATTTTTTGTTTATCATTCAAACTTTTCTTCAGTTTATTTATTTTTAAAATTATCTTCGTCTTTAGCATGTTTATTACATAATATGCATAATAAAGTAGCAGTGATAGCCGATTGGTTAAGCACGCGTCTTGCGGGCTACCAGGTCTCGTGTTCAAACCCCGGCTCGAACCTCTGGATTTTTCGAAATCTATGTGCGAATCATAATTTCTATATGATTATCACTTGCTTACGGTGAAGGAAAACATCGTGATGAAACCTGCATATCTTAGAAGATTTAACCAATTTTCGAAAGACATGTGAAACCGCCAACCCGCACTGGGCCAGCGTGGTGGATTATGGCCTGAATCCCCCTTGTGTTGAGGGAAGGCCCGTGCCCAGGAGTGGGACGTTAAAAGGGCTAAAATTATTATTATTATTATTAATGCTAAATAAAAAAATAATAGGCAAGTTCATACATTATGAAATCCGCCAACCCGCACTGGGCCAGCGTGGTGAAGTACGGCCTGAATCCCCCTTCCCCCATCACAAAAGGGCTAAATTATATTATTATTACATAAATTAAATATACCACAGATTGAAGTAATATCACATAAACGAGCATTGTCATATAATATGCCGATATTAGGCAGACAATGTGAAAATGAAATCCCGCATATTAGTTTGTAAGGGATCCAATAACATCCCAAAGGTAACATCTGCGAAAAAGAAATTTATCACGCACCACTTCATACCCCGGCGTCACTCTTTCATTGTGAGAATATGTAAAACAAATATTTTTTTATTTTGTTTTGTACGGAAACTAAAAAAGTCAAACTTCAATAATATCCTCCATAAACACGTGCATTTTCAAAATTGATTCAAAACTAAAATTAAGTTATCAAAGTATTACATTAAACAAAAGAAGATAAATGCACATAAATTAACTGTGCATAATAATGAGAATTGTAAATTATTTTCTGCGTAGTCATACAAATTGACTCTCGATTGTATTAGTATATACCCGCAAAATTGAATTGATATGAGCATCTTATAACTATTACTTTCATAAAAAGTCCCTTACTCTAAATCTGTGCTCTAAATCGACTTATCTAAAAACATTGCTCCTAAGTTGAAACATTTAAGCGAGCTTTTAAGCCAGCTGTCGTAGAATGTTATAACAGTGATTTCGTACATAACGTTTGTTGTATAAATTAATGGTGATTTTGTTTTAAGTATGTATTTGCAAATAAACTTTGAACTATGCTACGAGGTTTGCTACGTATACATAGCGAACGTCGTAGTATGTGTGTAGCATATTACCGTAGCAAATGCGTAGTACATTTTCATAGACCATTTTAATGAGATATATTTTTAATTAGCACCGAAGGATTGGCGCACTACGAAAAACTTAATCTCACAATGAGCTGTTAAAAAGATTAATAGGAGGGTATATGAGAACATTGGTTCACGTTTAGGGCCCCCAAGGGTTGCATATAACATTCCTTTTGTCTGTTACGTTAACAGTTACGCACGATTTGGTATTGTGAAGGCCTAGTTAATGGTTGCGGCTAAGAATCTCTTAGGACTTTAAGTTAGACCTCCGTAACATTAATGTAGAGTGCGAGGCAAATTCTCCTAAGTCTATTGTCATCGGTTACAAACTGTACCCAATGACAATAGAGTTAGAGAGAGAATTATTATTGTGCCGTACAATAGTAATTATCTGGAATTTATGATAGATTTGTGGCATAACAGCGTTAGTTGGTTGTCAAATATACCTACTATTAACGTGAATAAATATCGCCAGACGAACCAACCAACTGTATGGTCCCAAACTAAGCAACGCTTGTACTATGGGTACCGTACAATCGACTGGGGCCGATCCCAGTGTCACCCGGACCACGGTATGTTACGAAAATACCATTTCCGAAATTTACCTGACGGGAATCGAACCCGCATCCATCCGGTGCAGTGAGCCGAGCGGCCTACGCTAGAACCGCTGCGCCAAACGATCGGCGAAATAAGATAATATAATTGACTCTCGCTATAACTTAATACTTGAAGGGCACCCACTGATTAAAGTCGCTCCTGCAACAATCCTACAAAGTTAATTTGTATCATGTGTTATCCTATAGGTGAGACGGAGAGCAGACAGACGTCATAATAAGACGTCAAATGTAGATAATTATTATTATTACTTATTAGGATTGGAGATAATACAAATTGGGTTCAAAACGTTAGAAACACAGAAAAAAACGATACAACAAATTTATTTTATACTTCTAGTATACTTTTTACTAAACTTTTTGTTTTGTAAAAAATAATTTACTCCCTTATTAATAAACCTGGATTATCTGGATGTATAGTTAAACCATGCTTCTTCTTTCGAATGTCAAACTATTAAATCATTTCACTCGTCACTTTACGTTCATTCATAAGGGGATTTTTTTTTCTTAGAATACATACGTATTGATTTTACTTTTGTTTATATAATAATATGTATTTATCTAACGTATAGTGGTATTCAAAGTCTTTTGTTTACCGATTCTGTATCTAATACTGGGTTTAAAAAATCTGTGATTTCAGCTTCGTGTATCTCTGCTTAGTCGTATGAGGAACACAGAACAACTTTCTTTTCAAAATCGAATAGCCTATTGAATTTTTAATAAGTCGAAGAAGTTATAATTCCAGTTAACGGTAGTTAACTTATAACACAGACTAGCTGAGCCCGCGACTTCGCCCGCGTGGAATTTAACTTAACAATAAAGCCCGGTCCCGCGTTCTGAGCCCGCGCCACATTACCCATTTTTTTAATTTTGTTTTTCTAAAATAAAAGTAGCCTCAGTTACTGCTTATAACATCAGCTATCTAACAGTGAAAGTCCCGTCAAAATCGGTCCAGCCGTTTCGGAGATACTCTTTGATTTCAAGTGTTTTTATTTTTTTACGCGGAACCCTAATTGTTTTTCTAAAATTAAAGTAGCCTAAGTTACCCGCTATAAGATCAGCTATCTGCCAGTGAAAGTCCCGTCGAAATCGGTCCAGCCGTTTCGGAGATTACCCGGAACAAACACACAGACAGACAGACAGACAGACAGACAGACAGACAAAAAATTTTTAATTCGCGTTTTTGCTATTGGTATCGTATGTACTTTCATATGCATTTAGTGAAAAGGTGTTATTTTGATATTACAAACAGACACTCCAATTTTATTTATTTGTATAGATAACACTGTTGCCCCGGAACTGGCTATTTACATACATAGTTCTGCCTGAACGTACCGGAAACAGTGCAGCGACGGGCGGTCATACTAATTGTATGGGGCGGTATTATCATATTTATTGGTTAACTCTTCGTGTGATTTGTTGTGGAGTAATTTCTGATATTGTGAAGGAATAATTAGCGGGAAATATAATGTCATCAAAAACATTACTTGTAAAAAAACCAAGTCTTGCAACTCAGTTCTTTTACCGTAAAAAGTTGTGAGATCCATGTAATACCAAGTCTATTTCATTTGAAAACATAAAAGGTTTGTAAAATTGATAATATGGTTACTATAATATGTTGTTTGGTTAGCTAATTACATTATGATAACTTAAGACATAAGGTCCCAACCATCTTAAGGTGAAGGCGCCTGTCTATCGCGCGAAATTCAAAATTTTCGAGTATTTTTATAGTTTATCCAAAATCTGAAAACATTTAAGACAACATTTTGTGATTTGCAACAAACACAGTATGCAGTGCGTTTATTAATACATTTATTTTACTCTAAATATTATCACGGTGGATATGATACTAGTAAATCACTAAATAAACAAAAATTGCCAGATGATCTGGATAGCTGTCGTTCTTGAAATGTTTTAGAGTAAGTTGGATATATTAATAAATGCACTGCACACGGTCTTTGTCGCGAATTACAAAATGTGCCTATTAATATTGCCAGATTTTGAAAAAAATCTAAAAAACCTCAAAAAATTTGAACTTCGCGGGCTAGATGGGCGCTTTAGCCTTAACACCGCGCGCTATTTATATCTTAGCGACATCTAGCGTTGGCCTTGTCAACTGTAATTATACATCATATTTTTATAATGGGAGTTTACGGGTTTCGTTGCAAGTATAAAATGTATTTGTACGTAACGAGGTACGTATTACAGGTTTTGTGGGGCTCCAAAGTGATTCGAATACGTACTGAAGTTCAAAGGTATTTTACAAGACCTGGTCTGTGATTACCTCAGATTACTTGTAATATTTATTTTATAAATAAATGTAATGGCATAGTATTCCGAAATCATAGTATATCGAAATCCTTTACATTCGAACTTACTTTTGAGATCAATAAGGATATCTTTATCCCAGATAATGAAAGGGTTCCAGTGAAATATATAACGAAAGTCAACCCAAACGAAGTCGCGGTCACATTAGTGACGGCCAAAAATAGATAAACTACGCTTACAAGATGGGTCGAGATAAGCTTTCGTCAATATGAAGTCTCATAAAACCCAATAGACGAAGGTAAATAATCCTCTTGGAACTTTCCCGATATTGGCTCTCGCGAGATTAATTCATCTCCTACCGTAAGTTACGTCCCTCACGTAACTTTTATCCGTATTGACATTTATGGTTTTTGTGAGAAAAGATTTTAACAACTTATTTCAGAAAGCTTATGGCAATATAATATTTTATGTTCAGTTTTACAATGACGTCAGCAATACGAGATATTGAATGCTCGAATATTGATTACACAGATTTATCGACTGTGTAAAGCCTCATTTTATACACCTATATTAAAAGCTGAAAGGGACGGCTATGATAACATTTATTTAAGTATATAGGTCTGCTGACATTGTATCGTCACACTGGCCTGTCGATTCCCTATTATAATTTGTAAGATTATTATTGTTTTTTCGGGCATATTCCATTAAGCATTGGAATTTGAAAGATATCTATAAAAACTAGCATCACTATCCCACTGAGAAAAAAAACGACAATAAATGTTTGTTTTGTACTTCCTTGTATTTTTTATTGTCATATTCACTAAACATTTTGTAATTACAGGAAAGGTGTAATGTAATGCCTCGTATTTGTAAATAAATTGCTGTAATATAATTAAATACAAGGAGCTACACATTCTTTTACAGTCGTATTTCTTTTCCCAGTGCAGTACTACATTCGTCCAAAGAAATTATAATAACTTTATATTACACTAGCTGTGCCCCCCGACTTCGTCCGCGTAGTATTTAACGTAACAAAAATTACGGGATTATCGGGATGAAAAGTATCCTATATGTTAATCCCGGTTATAAACTATCTGTGTTCCAAATCCGTTCAGTAGTTTTTGCGTGAAGAAGTAACAAACATACATACATACATCCACACTCACAAACTTTCACATTTATAATATTAGTAGGATTTCATTGCGGTCCACGCTCGGTAGCCATAATATATGATGTTTACGATTGATTTGATAAGATAACACTGAAATATTCTTATGCATATTAATACAAATAATGACATTTAAGTGTCTGTGTGTACTACCAAATAAAAGCTTTTTACTAAATGCATATGAAAGTATATACGGTACCTACTCTTGTCTGTATATCTGTTTATTCCGGCTAATCTCCGAAACAGCTGGATCCATTTTGATGATACTGACAGATAAGTGGTGTTATAAGGAATAAATTATACTACTTGTATTTTACCTAAGTACAACGCGGGCGGAGCCGCGTGCAACAGCTAAAACTACTACTAGTAAAACCACTTAACTCAGAGCTACTGCTACTAATACTAATATTACTAACCACTCTAGGATATTGGAAATTAGTATCGACTACCGGCATTCAATATGCTGATTACTTCAGCATACCTACTCAATTAAACATTATCGGGGCCCGCTTCCTGAATTTAATTATGGCTGCAATCGATTGGGTACACACTGTGTACTAATATGTTTAGCGGTACTGTTTGTGTAGATACTTACTTCCAGATGAGTTTGTAATGCAAATGGATAGTGAGGAAATCATCGGTATGAACAGTTTAGCAATAACTTTGGTCTTATAAATAAGTAGTAGCTCTCATAACGTAATAAACGCACAATGAAATAAACTTTTGATGAATCGTGTTCGATGAATTTAATGACAGCGTTTTGGGATTCGATATGGCATAGGCGATATTTATCAACTTATAGTAAGATACACTCTTGATACTACATCCGCATTTTATTGAAAAGGGAACGAGATACTCCTTGAGTTTTGTAAGCCGGAAATACACTTATGTGTCGTGTCGCTCTTGCGTGACACAACACGACATACTCGTATGTTTCCGGCTAAATACAATAGCACATAGTATAAATCGTATGTTGAATATTGACCAAATAATAAACTCTCGGCCCTGGTGACTACTCTGATAAGTATATTTACAGTATATGTACAGTAATATAACTATGCATAAGTATCTACACATAACGACCGCTTAATGGCCTTTTCGTAATTTGCCCTGGTCTGTGTGTCACTGGGATCGCCCCCAGTCCATTGTACGGTACCCATAGTACAAGCGTTGCTTAGTTTGGGACCATAGAGTTGGTATGTCAGTCTGGCGATATTGATTTATTATATTAATATTATAAAGAGGAAGACTATGTTTGTTTGATTGTAATGAATAGGCTCCGAAACTACTGAACCGATTTGAAAAATTTTTTCACTGTTGGGAAGCTACACTATCCCCGGGTGATATAGGCTATAATATATTTTCAAAAAAATTAGGGATCCTTACTAAAACTCGAATAATGTAACCGCAATGTACCCGTGCAAAGCCGGGGCGGCCCGCTAGTTATTTATAAAATCATGCGTACTAATTGACCATTCTGCAACGATCACCTGTGTCAGGTTTTATGTAACCTGTGGTTCATACGTTAAAGTTGATAACAATCAACCCGAATCAGGTCACGGCATCCCCTCGGCCGCCTAACATAATTAATTAATAATCATCCTCAAATATGGATCGATTTGCCGAAACTTCGTAATTGCTTCTTAACTTGTCGTTGATATTGCTTCCAATTTCTTGCCCATTTACCTACTTCTTAATACCAAGTTTGGTACTGTGATCTTGATGGTTAATCAGTGTTCTTTATTGAGGTAGCTCACGTGACACGTAGGAACTTACTTAAAAATAATCAGACGATATTTTTCTGGGAATGTAAAACTGAAATCATCCACTCATCATCCACTTGTTGTATTTTAGGTATCAATAAAAACAAAATGTTGTAAAACTAACAAAAAAAATTCAAGTCTTATAACCACTATAGTATTTTGTTAAAATTCATCCTACATAACACTAATTTCACTCTCATAACTGCGCATACGAGTCTGTCAGTATGCAGCAAAAACAACATAAAATTTACCATATACTTACCCACGCGCAAATAACTGGTATGCATAGTATTCGCGACCGAACACCTTGAACGTGGAGCCGGGGTTTACGTATTCAATACACAATTTAATAAAATTTTTGTTTGTTGAATCGCAAAATAAAGGAAACACCAAAAGCAATTCAATCTGTATGTTTGGCTCAAAAGTATACCTTTGCATGTCCGTCGATAGCATCGTCCGGATACCGTTCGATCCCGTTCTATCCGGTCTGTTTCGATTATCGTTACCGTGGCTCCACTACAATCTATATTCTATTCTCTTTTACATCGATCTCCTGTGAGGCTTTTAAAATGGCATATTCCTTTATTAAACCAGACAACGATACTTTGGTATATGTATGGTATATGGATGTGACACCTCAGTACCCAAAGTGAATTAATATAAATGTCCTAATTAAGACCGTTTAGCGGCAAGTGACATACACCCGAGTACTTTTATATTATAGCAATTTTTTAGGTTCCGTAGTCCCTATGAAGAACCCTTATATGATCATCCTGTCGACCCGTCCGTCTCAGTCTGTCAAAGCACCATTACTTCTACAGTTTTTGTCGGATGTTGACAAAATTTGGTACCGTTAAGATAAGAATAGATCTCACTTTCAAAAATATAAAATATCGCAATTAATTACTTTTTTACGTTCCTCTCCGAAAGAGGGGATACAATCGAATGGGGTATCGTTAAAAAGGTAGTAAAGGTAGGTCCAATGAAACAAACAACATTTTACTATCTTAAATTCCATTAGCGAGATTTTTTACTTTAAAAGAAGTAATCAAAATTTACGTAATTAATTCCGATATTTCTCACATTTTTATGATCGATCGATAAAACTAGTTACCTTAACATATCATTTTGTTATTGAAATGGCTACGGAACCCTACATTGTGCGTGGCACGACATGCACTTGACCAGATTTTAATTTTAGTTATCCATGGTAATAACATATCATTGATAACCATAACTATAAGCTTAGATTGGCACCGTACGATTAGTAGCGGTTATTTGACGATAATATCATTGAAGGTAACTTCAAAAAAGTGGCTTAATAGCAAGGCAATATGGTACCATGGTATAGCGACATGGTATCACTCGGTTGATTAACTTTTTCGTCGTTCAAACTTCAAAGGGAAGTCGGAGCTTTCCAAAGCCGTCAAAGGAACACGTTTCTCCTTTCACACTCTCGTTTGGTGACGTAATTTAACTAGTTGTTTCAAAAGAGTAGTTTGTCTTTTGGCAGGCATATAGGTACATAATATTGTCAGTAAACTATTATATAGGTACTTTCCTAATTACGTTGTTCTTAGCGCCTAGTTTTATTTGTCAATTCATTAAATTAATTTAGCTTTAAGTATCTACTATAAACACCACGTATCAGTCTTCACGCACTATCTATCTTTTACGCTTCTTACTGCGTTTTATAATACGCGGTGTGTTGAGCGAGGCGATTATTTAGAGATAACAAAAATATTTTGCGATTAAGGATTTATTATGTACTAGCTGTGCCCGCGACTTCGTCCGCGTGGAATTTAACTTAACAAAAATTTCATTTAACCAAAAATCTTCGTTCAATTAGCAGAGTTTACGAAAACTTAATAATTCTGTTAATAGATAATGTTTTACGGGGAACCGTATTTTATGTTTGACCAAAATAAAAGTAGCCTAAGTTACTGCTCATAACATATACAATATGTATAGATTTACTAGTCAACTATAACAACCAAAAAGTTTGGTCATCCCTACGGCACGATCGAAGGTCATTGTCGTTTTTCCGTCTGCCGTAGAAACAGACTGTATAGGGTTATTATCTTAGCTACTGCAGTTAAACATATAACTCACATCAATAGTGTACTTAATAAGGATGAATAAGCTAGCATTTTAGGCATAAACATAAACAAACACGCCTAACATTTGTTCATGAACACGCTCCACACAAAATCGAAACTGCGATAGTTAACGAACTGTGATTGCAGAACAATAACTGGGCATTGGGCGAAACAGTATGATATGTGTTCGGGCGAGTAACGCAATGTTGGCACAGCGGGGAGTATGTTTCACAAATCAACTGATTCCCGGCAATTCGAGCGTGGGATTCGAGTATGAATGAATACGTATTAACGCGTTTCGTTTGGAGTTTCAATGGGACGTCGCTTTTTTATTCGCATCAATCGTATAGCTACCTGTCTACTTGATCTATAAAGATATTAATATAACTTAAATTGTGGGAATAATCAAAGATGACTATTTGCGCCTTTGAACCTATTAAAACGGGTTTTTCTTTGAGAAAAAAGAAAGTTACGGCAACAAATTCGTTTAGTAGGTCCTAGTATTATGTTTAGTAATTATATTAAAGGTTTTTAAATAATTTAGCATAAATTATTTAGGGCAATTACTTGCAATTTACGTATGAAATATTTACTAAAAATATTTAATGGGATACTAGAACTTTGCTGTCTTAATTTTATTTCTCAAAACGATTAGATTAGATTTGATCTAATCTGTTCTATTACATATAGTTGTCTGAGTAAGTTAACTAAGCGGAGCGTCTATCAACACAATATATCGATAATTTCGTAACCAATAAGAACTGTGTTCAAATGTCTGACAACACAAACACAAATACCTAACCATGGTAGGTAATAAGAAACCTACCTGCCTAATAAGAAATCACAAACTAGTCAATTTTATTTCGCATATTAACATAAAATTCATTACATATATAAATATTATACATAGGGGTATTTTCCAGAAATGAAGGGGCTACATTATTTTTCAATTGAAACGGACCTTTTTGAGGCGACCTCAAATTAGGATGCAAATTGTCCGGGGACCCGTCACGGTTTAAAGATTTACGAGGCTCGCACCGGGCGTCCGTTTTGTTAAAACATGCCCACGTGCAACATGCAAAAGCACTCGACCCGAAAACTATTGGATATTGAAACTACTGAACACAACACCGTGTTCCCTGTTACCTAACATGTGTTACTTATTGTGTTTTAAAAACGTTGCACTGATTATTATAAATTGAATAAGATTAGAAATATATTTTTGGAATATAAATTCCTTCTCTTGTAATTTTTTTGCGACGGACTGCCATACATAATGGCACAGGAGGTGTTGTTTTTACCACCCGTAACTTTTTTACGCATTTTTTTAAATGTGTAAGCTAGGTACATGCGTTTCGAGATATTTTAACTATATTTTCCTTTCATTGCTGTACAGTAATTAAAATAAAATAAATTACTAGATAACCAAGCAGGCGCTTGACCCATGTATTCTGTACTTGTAAAACATTTAGAGTCCCGCTTTCCATAGTTAGAGTACAGTAGCGTCGTTGCTTTATAAGTCTTCGTTAAATCTGTTTACAGTGAAAATACAAACGCCAAGCAAGCAAGCCGCATAAATATCAGTTTGTTAAATAAATTTATAACTTGCCGCTTCCTTTCGGCGTAAAATTTCACTTTGACTCAACAAAATAATTACGCTGTGTCTCTGGGCGCGCAAATAATTAATAGCGCGAATAAATCTTACAACTTTTGTCGAGTTTGGTTACTTACCGTATTTTATTATTTTAAATTCGCCAAAGTTTTTTATCTGGCCCGGATGTCGCCATATATTTTTTAAGAACGAGGTGCACAAGGAAATTTCTACTTTATTTACATTTACAATAATGACGGAAATATTTATATTCATAAAAACCTACGCTTTTTGTAAAAGTAACCAGCGTGTAGGAATATGGAATGAACTTAGTATTCTGCCTAACCCTGACAGAATACAGGTGTAATAACATAGCGCCTTTTTCATTACACTCATGCTTGTACTTGATAAATAAGTTTCCCTTTTTAATAACACTTATACTCCCTTATTAATAAACATGGTTATAGCGGTTGTATAGTTAAACTATGTTTTAGTCTTCTTCTTTCGAATGTCAAATTACTGATGACAGAAATAGATAGTTCGGTGTGTAATTATAATAATAATAATAAATCTTTATTTCAGCCAAAAAAGCCATATCAATACAAAAGTACTAAAAATAAAATAAAATAAAATTAAGTATGTAGTTATAAGATACTCGGTACTTGCCACGAAGTAAGTGAGGTCAAATGTCACATTACTTTTGATTCTCGTGCATATGCCTGGCTATCTGTAGCCAGTATTTATATACATATAGGGTTATCTAAACCAGCACTGACCGCCTGTAGTATGCTGTTACTAGAGCAGCCTATCCGCTCCCAAAAACAAGCTATACGCGCCCTCATGACAGCATAAAAGTCGGGCACTCCCGCTTCAGCAAACATGCCTGACGCTCTATTAACTGCATGCCTGTAACTATTTGACCGCTAATCCTCGTCTTTTAATAAGGGAGTATAAGTGTGATTAAAAAGGGAAACTTATTTATCGATCCAAATTGCATGAATCTCTGAATTTATGCAAGCTTGCTCACAAGGATGATCTAAATTAAGAAACAATAATTGAACTTATAATTAAGATAAATAACACATAAATAAATACATGGTTGAGTGAAAATTTCAGAGAACCTACCTTTTTATGTGTTACCTAAATAAGTTACATAGGAAATCACAATCATATTAAGGACACTTCTCAAAACCTAACTTTTTATTCACTCTAAAACTTTTAACGAGAAAAGTTAGTTTAAGTTTTTGGACTTTTGCCGAGTTTATTTTTTATTGAAACAGAAGTTATGTTACCTACGTTATTAACATAAGATGTTGTTGTACAACAATGATTGTTTTCCCATTAGACTGAAAGAGTGTAAAGTTATTTAGGTACCTGAAATTGTTCAAAATACCTGTTGGTTGTAGATAAAACATAACACTTCCTTTTGGCTTTTCTGTAGTCGAGTAAAAAGTACCTATTTACACAGTCACAAAGTGTTGCAGTCAATTAGGTACCTAGTTCATGAAAAAATATGTCTGAAGTCTAACTTATGTCATTATTTTTTACCTTGCAAAATACATTATTTTATAAAGAACGCTTTTTCTTGCTTCTAAGCCAATTTAATGTAAAAAATACAGCTCCATTAAGAATAATTTGGTTTGTCGCGGGCTAAAATATCTGCTACAGTAATAATGGTAGGTACATAAGTAACACTAAACAAATTATAGGCTCAAATATTAAATTTCAAATAATAATAATAATAATAATAAAGCCATTTATTCCAAATCTCACTTCCTAATTTATATTACAATGTTTGTTAGTAAGTTGTTGCTTAAATTTAAGAAGGTTACTTATATTTACTGTTAGTATTATTTAGGAGATTTGGACCCCTGTTTGGGTAAAGGCCTCCTCCATCCTTTTCCATGACTCCCTGTCCTTGGCTGACTTTATCCAGTCGTTACCTCCGACGTGTGTTATGTCATCAGCCCACCGTCTTAATTGTCGGCCAACATTCCTTTTCCCCATTGGTCCTTTCCATCGTGTGGCTTCAATGGTCCATCTTCTGTCTGGGTATCGTGAGATGTGTCCGGCCCATCTCCACTTAAGTAAGAGTGCGTGCCTGAGAGCATCAGTGAGTTTAGTTTTTTGACGAATGTTTTCGCTCTTAATTTTTTGTATTCTTCTAATTTTTAACATGCTCCTTTCCATTGCTGTTTGACTGCATTTAATTTTTTGTTTTATTTTATTTGTAAATGTCCATGTTTGGCAACCATACGACAAGCAGGGTAATAGGCATGAGTCAAATATTGTCCTTTTCATGTGCATGTTGTAGTGCCCTTTTAGGATTTCCCTTAATGCCCAGAATTTCTTCCAAGTTGCGTTGGTTCTTCTTGTTACTTCTTCTTCGTTACTTGTTGTTTTGAATGAGATTTGCTTCCCCAAGTAGATGTATTCGCTGACGTACTCCATATTGTTGCCTTTTATCACTATCGGGCGTTCGTGATTGTTGGTTAGTATCTTAGTTTTATTTAAATTCATTTCTAGGCCAATTTTGGAGCTTTCGCAGTCCAGTGACCTCATCATTTCCTCTAGGTCTTTGGCAGTTTCAGCAATTACAACAATGTCATCAGCGAACCTCAGATGGTTTAAATAGTGTCCGTTTATGTACACTCCTCTGTTTATCCAGTCTAGTTTTTGAAAAACATTTTCAAGTACTGCTATAAACAGCTTCGGGGAAAGAGGGTCACCCTGTCTAACTCCTCGTTCTATGTTTATTTCGTCTCCTCTAGTTTCTAATTTAACTCTGCTCGTACTTTTTGCATATATATATTTCAAGATATTGATGTATTTGTGATTAATATTTGATTGTTGTAGTGCATTCCAGATTGAACAGTGGCTTATACTATCAAACGCTTTGCTGTAGTCGATGAAGGCCACATACAGAGGTCTATTGTATTCTCTGTATTTTTCTATGACCTGTTCTAATGTCTGTATGTGGTCCATTGTGCTAAAGCCTGATCTGAATCCTGCTTGTTCCTTTGGTTGATGCTTATCAATGTCGTCGGATATTCTTTTTAAAATTATAGATGAAAATAGTTTGTATATACTTGCCAGCAGGCTTATGGGTCTATAATTCCCTATATCCAAGGGGTTTCCTTTCTTGAAGAGCAGAATTATGTCTGATGTGCACCATTGTTTTGGTACTTTTTCTTCGTCCAGTATCATATTGAACAATTTCGTAAGATGGCGTATTAAAATAGGTGCTCCTATTTTAAGGGCCTCATTGCATATTCCATCTGGTCCAGGACTCTTCTCAGCCTTCAGCTTTTTTATATGTTCGTAAACTTCGGAGTCTTCAATTTGTCTGATGCAGTCAGTCGTGTTCATGTGAGTTGTTTGCGGTTTCATTTCAGTGTTATTTTGTTTCTTGTATAAGTTTTTGTAGAAGTTTGTTGCATGGTTTATTACATCCTTTCTAGATTTTGTTTCTAGTGAGTTTTGCTCAAGTTTTTGAATCCATGACCTATGTGTAGTTAATACTTTGTAGGCTTTTTTGGCACTTCTGAAATTCTCTATGTTTCTTGAAATAATTTCATATCTGTGGTTTTTGTAGTCCTTACGGATTGACCTGTTGGTCTCTTTGTATACTCTGCTGAGTTCTTCTTTCATATCTTTGGTTTTATTCTTTGTGTGTAGCAGTTCAGTGCGCCTTTTTATAAGTTGGATTGTGTCTTTGGATAAAATATTGTGCTGATAAGAGCGTGTATGGTTTTTGTATTTCAGGCTCTCTATTATGCCTCTTTCCAGGATATTGTAGTATGTTTGGATCTCAATACAGTCTGTTTCTATATTTTCTGTGTGTGCTCGTAGATTCTCGATGTAGTTTTTGATTTCTGTTTCAGTCTTGGGGATGTTAGATGGTGTACTGTAGGTTTTTCTGCTCTTTACTGGACGACTTAAAAGTAATGTTGCTCTCACTAATCTGTGATCGGAAGAGAAATTGAATTTGCTTAGTACCTCGGTGTTAGTTATAAGTTTATGGTGATTTATCATTATGAAGTCTATTTCATTATTAGTTTTTTGGTCGGGTGATAGCCATGTCCATCTGCGGTTCTCTTTCTTTTTGAAGAATGAGTTCATTATTGACAGTTTGTGTTGGTAAGCATAACTTAAGAGGCGTTCACCTCTTTCATTACACACTCCGTAGCCATGTTTTCCCATTACTGGATAATAGTTTGTTTTTGGGCAACCTATTTTTGCATTGAAATCTCCCATGACTATGACCCTGCCTTCTGTCTTTGTGTGAGCATATTCAATGTCTTTGTAAAATTTTTCAATTTCTTCTTCTGTTGATGATCTCTCCGTCGGTGAATATGCTTGAATTATTGATAAGGAGAAGCATTCAAATTTTACTTGTAGAAGTGCTACTCTTTCGGAGATTCCTATAAAGTTGGTGATGTTGTTTTTATATTTTTTCTTGATTACAAATCCCACTCCATATAATCCTTTAGTTTCGCCGATGTAGCAAAAGATAAGGTCGCTGTACTCTTCGATCCTACACCCCATCTTTCGGATTTCTGCGAGACCTACAATGTCCCAATTAATATTTTTTAGAGCATTAGTTAATTCTAAGAATCGTTCTGTTGATGCAAGTGTTCTTACATTATAAGTGCAAATTTTTAGGGTTTGTTTTATATGTTGATCTGTTTCTGTATTTGGTGGAGGGTTGCAGTCTAATTCCCCACGAGGACAAGTCGGGTTGGGGAATGTTTGGTTTCTGTTGTCTTTGAGTTCTTCTTCATTCAAAGTTTTGTTCCGGTGGCTGATGGCTGTATCCTATACATTCTGATCGGCTGGCAAATTGGCAGTAGGCAGAGAGTTACTTCTATTCCTCATTACGTCGAAAGCATTTAAACGATATGTTTTTGCTGACAATTGTTGTTTGCGAGGTTGCTCTTTTACATTAGGGGAGGTTGATGGTTTCCTTTTGCGTTTCTCATTTCCTGGTTTCCCCTGTTTGATTATTAGCTTGTCATATTTTATGAATGCATAATTGCCTTTCTTCCTTTCTTCTTCCAGTTTTGGCTGTAGTTTCTTTCTGGCGTCTAGGATTTCTTTCGGGTAGTCTTCAGATATATGCATATTTATCAATTTCTTTTTATTTGCCACTATCTCATTTTTCTTCCAGAGGTTAACGAATGTCAGGAGGATTGGCCTTTCCTTTCCATTTTCTGTGTTATTTTTGCCAATTCTGTAGATCGTGTTTACATCCCTATCTTCAAAATTAATATTTAAATCTTCTTTAAATTTCTTTTTAATAATTTCGATGAGGTTGGCTGTCGATTTTTCGGTTTCTTTTACACCATATAAAATTAAGTTGTTAAGCCTTTTATGTTTTTCAAGATTGTATATTTTTTCCTTTAATTTCTCATTTTCTGACCTTAATTCCTGCATTTCTAGTCTAAAGGGAACTAGTTTTTCATCAATTTGTGTCATAATGTCTTCGGTTTGTTTTGACATTTCTATTTTCATTTGGTCAAGAAAAGATTGTAGGTTATCCATTTTTCTGTCTCTTGCGTGAAATGGAACGTTGTTTGTGTAATTTATGAGGACTAATTGGAGTTGGTAGCACTGTATCTAAGTGTACCAAATGTAGTCTATGGTTGTGTTTTTCTCGGAGTGTTGGTATTCCGCTATCAACGTCAAAATGGTTTATTTTTCTAACCTGTTCGGCGGTTTAATTATCGAAGTGAATGTTGTTTATCTTGCTATTTGCTTGTCCACTATATATTCACCGTGTATATTCACCACTTTTCACTACCTCAATGTTGGTTTTCGGTTGTTTTTGTTGATTTTTGACATTTAATTAGAATTATTTCGCGGGAAGCAACAGCAACACGTCTTTACTTTTTTGACACCGGAAAATTTTAAATAGCGCCTACTTAATTTTAGCAGTTCGTAACAATTAATTTAATATTTCAGTTTCCAAGAACGATTATTTTACACTCCGCCATTAAAGTATTCAATTTTAAATTTAATCCATTCGCGAGAATGACAATGAAGTATTTTACAGTGGAGTAATAAAATTTGAGGATACGAATTTATGATGCCATTTCATTTTACACCTCATTAATATTCGCGTTGAGTTTATTTTAATACATTATTACACTACACTGTTGATTTATGGTGGATAATAATAAGCCCACTGTGTAGTAAATACATGCTTTTGACCAATACTCACATTTTTTATATATTATAACAAATTTGGTTAACAAGCGTAGGACCCGTCCGATGTTAAGCATTTTTTGCAGATGCTTTCAATACCGCATAACTCGCACGCTGGAGTGAGACAGGGGGAGAGGAAGGAAGCGGGGGTATTGGTATTCACTATTCCGGCTCTCTGACTCATCGCACAAAACACCTATAATACCTGAAAAACAATAGCTATTGTTTTCTTATATTTACGCGGATACTACACATTGAAATAAAATTGACAGTTCTACAAGCAAGTAGATGGTGTAGCGATGGGCTCCCCTGTTTCTTCCGTTGTCGTCGGGAACATAAAAAGTAAATAAACGCGATATAATTCGTAAAATAGTTTTATTTCAAAACAATAGCTACCATCCTTCCGATCTATCCATCCATCTTCTGTGAGAGAGTAGTACTACCCCGGTCAGGCCAGCCCTTTAAATGTTGAAACAGAAAGGGTGTACTTTTTTTCAAATTTTTACTTTGAAATTCTGAAACTCATCAGCTTTGGAGGAAACTTGAAAAGCAAAATGTGATATAGGGATATAACTGTTGATAGATTTCATAAGTATACGAAACCTTTAGTGCAAATGTCCCACAAAGCCTACAGTTTTAGATTTACAAAGTAAAGTTGCAAAAAATATAGTATATATACCCTTCCTTCACCTAGTATACTTAAGCGGTAATCCATTGGCTTCAGTTTGGCTCTGTCACAGTGGAATTTTCGAAAAGTTATTATCGGGAAAACCTCCCTCAATTCTTTATTTTTACCTTCCAAAGTCGACAGACTTGTTTAATAATTGGTCGTTTCCCATTTTCTCGTCTCACCAAATATTCCGCCAATCTTTACTCCAATCCTGCCGATAAAACGTCCATAACAATTATCCTCGAACTGGTAATATAGATCTATGCTATATTATAAAACGTATTCGTAAAACCACAATTTTCCCTAAATCTGTTGATGTTCGCTTATCATCACATTATATTCCAAATTAAAGTACGTAATAATACCTAATTTAAATAAGATTAGATAATTTGGAATTAAAAGGCAGGCCTCCGTTCCAAGCCCCATCGGGAGACTGAGCTTATCTTTGAGAACGTATAATTAGATATCGTTACTTATACCATGTCTGAGTGTCGTACCTTGCTTGTTATAGAATGTACCTACGAGTCAAATAAATTCAAGATTCAAGTAGCCTTATCAATTCCAAGTGCGTGTCAAACCACGAGTTGGTTCTCTTCATTAACTCAAATATCTTACGTATTGCTAATATATAAATAATTTACATAAGTGTTCCGGCCATGTGTCTGTGCGTTTGGTGCGATGAATGAGAGTTTATTTTCCTCCCTTTGTACCACTTTCCTTCAGGTTGACAACGTGCGTGCATTGCCTTTGATATTGCTTATCATCAGGCAGGAAGTACGCTTGCTAGATGACTTTGTTGCATAACAAAATTAGCCGTTGCAAATTGCATGTTTCTCGGTTGTATTAAGACAGTGGTAATGATTTGGTAAGTCATTAGTGGAGGCAAACATTATCGCAAAGGAATGTCCGCGTCTGAGACAACAAAAAAATGTTTTCAATAGAAGGAAGGTTGGATGTACTGCAAAAGCAACCTTTCGAGGAGGAATTAAATAATAGGGGCTATCGTTCAAACCTGTAAGATAATAAAAGGGCTAAATATATTTTTAAGTCTGCATCTATTCAGACAAAAGAAGTCAGTTCCATTTAACGTCATGACTTTTATTCAAGTCCTGATTTAGTGCGGGCCACTCGAGACTCATGTTAGGCAAATTAGTTTCAAATTCCTGTTAGCGCATTAAGTGTCTGTAAAAGTCTCGTTCAATTCGAGCTTCTAATTAGTTGTAATTTGCGGAACTGTCAATGGAAAATTACTTCCTGGTTTTAGGGAAACGTTCATTTAACAGGAATTAACCTTAGGTAGTGTTTATTTCTTTGTAATTACACTTAAAATAAAAGGTAGCTTATATGGAGGCTTAACTTGCCCTCCGAAGCACAAACGGAATTGGTTAGTTATAACGGACATAGATTTTTGGTGCGAAAATATCATTGGTGCACGTCCACTGTCGGGATTGGAACCTGTGACCCGTGGAACTCAATATCCCCGGCTATTCCCACTGGACTAACGCGACCCTATATAACAGTATAGGTACGGTACTATCTGTTCCGTATCATGCTTCTGAATGCACCGCCATGAAAAAATCTAATCAGTCAGAAACGAATGTAAGAAGTTATTTTTTTCTATTCGAATGTTTTTAAGTCCGCTTATGCGAAAGCTCTGCAACGGATCCGACCGAAACGATCGAGAGCAAGTCGTATTTTTTCACAAACGATTGGTTCAGGCTTTATTACTTTATTTCGGCGCCATTTTACGTTTATCGAGAACGTAACCCTCTAAATATCTTAAACAAATTTATTCAGGCTTAAGCTGGATGTTTTGTTTGTAGGACTTAATTACCGTTTATTGACGCTCTCTTTAGAAATTCAGGCGTATTTAGTGTAGTCATTCGAGATACTGTTTGGGGAATTAAGTTTAAATGTTTGGTTTTGCGGAACAGCTATTGTCGGTTTCGCGGTAGGAATCAAACTTAATGGAAGTACGGTTCTGGTTGGTATTTTAAATAGGCGTGTTCTAGGTATAGTTTATGTGGCTATTTGTATATAATTTGCGATTTCATTGTTACCAAATCTTCAATTTACAGCCCTTTTCACCAATTGCTGATTGTGATTCTATAAGAATAAAAATGTAGTTTGGATATTATTACGTATCTGCTAGGTTATTAGAATGCGTTGTACCTGGCTCCGATATTTTGTTAAATGTAGGTACACACGCAAATAAAGTATGTATATGAGAAGCAGACAAGAAAAAATATGAATGCAAGAAGGAAGTGACCCTAATGCAGTTATTTATTTCTATCACTGGCAAATTGTCTGTTATTTCACCTATTCATGTCATGCCAATGGGTTTTATCATAAGAAACTATTTACACAAAATTATCGTTAAGAACTTAATTAGTTAGCTCGATGTAACTACTCATTCTGTAAAAGTCCGTACACGTAGTGGAACTAAATCTTGTGTGACACAAAAGTGATTCAGCAACACAAAAAACCTAATTGACGGCGGTACGAGCGCGACTCCTGCGGCACGGCTAAGCCAGATTACAGACAGTAATCGGCTTAGCGGTCTACCACGTTTCACCCGAAGCTACCCTAACGTGACCTAAAAATAGAGTGCGACAGACATTCGGCTGATTATTGGAAAACCATAGTAATATTTATATATGGCTGAGTTGGGGAAAATTCAATCGTGTACGTACCAGGATAACATGAAGTTGACGTGTTTTAATCGTTGGCATGAGGATTTTTTAGATTATATCATACAGTGGTAGAACTAAGCATTTGCCAGTTGCCTTTTTTTATGGGACTGGTCCCGCCACACGTTCCCACCACTGTAACTACTGTAAGCCAGGATCGACAATGGTGACCAATAATGACGTCGAGGTTTGACCCTCGACGAGTCCCGGGGAATAATTAAATCGTCTTGGAACCCGCACGAATTTGCCAATTGACTACAAAGTATAAACGGGCTGGTTCGAGCAATGTCAAGTAGTTATTACCTATAGCTGTCTTTCGCACGATTAGTGAGAGAGTCCCACACGCCTCACTCCCTTCCGCTCCCTCTGTCCTAGTCTCCTTTAGGCCGGCGACGTGCAAGCAATGCCTCTGGAATTGCAAGCATTTATAGCCTACGTTAACAGCTTAACATCAGGTATACCATACACTTGTTTGCCAATTATGTTATACTAGCTGTGCCCCCCGACTTCGTCCGCGTAGTATTTAACGTAACAAAAATTTCGGGATTATCGGGATAAAAAGTATCCTATATGTTAATCCCGGTTATAAACTATCTGTGTTCCAAATTTCATCCAAATCCGTTCAGTAGTTTTTGCGTGAAGGAGTAACAAACAAACATACATACATCCACACTCACAAACTTTCACATTTATAATATTAGTAGGATATGGAGGAGTGGGAATTGGGATGGAGGGGGTTGGGCTTCCGATTCTCTCACTCGTCGTATGAAACGCAGCTACTATTACTAACTTCTTTGCGCTGGTCTTCTGTGAGAGGTTGGTACTACCTGATCTAATCATATATGAACTGTAGTCAATTCGCTATAGTTTGGCTCTACTACCTTCATATATCTGCAACAGTGGCTACGTATCATTGCAATTAGCTTTAATAAAACACTTCGGCCGATTTTCTTTCTCCTCCTTCTAAACGGAGATAAAAGATGTTCACAGGTGCGGCACTCATTCATATTCTTTGCGAAGCTGAAATTGGGCATTATAATGTCTCGTTTCACAATATGACAGTGAATTTGCACTTCATAAGCGTTAAATTGGTCATTAGGCCTCCCCGTCGTCAAAGAAGCGTCGCAATAAACTGCGAAATATTTATTATCACGCTTACATTCAGAAGGGAAGCATGTGTCATGTCTTTTTTTAACATTATTATCTTACATTTTTAGTGTGTTTTTTTATTATTTGTATTTCTTATGCGTGGTTCTGTTAGGGGCCCCCCTAAACTTGCTTTTCAAACATATATAAATTACTAGCTGTGCCCACCGACTTCGTCCGCGTAGTATTTAACTTAGCAAAAAATTCGGGATTATCGGGATAAAAAATATCCTATGTGTTAATCCCGGTTATAAACTATCTGTGTTACAAATTTCATCCAAATCCGTTCAGTAGTTTTTGCGTGGAAGAGTAACAAACATACATCCACACTCACAAACCTTCGCATTTATAATATTAGTAGGATGCCTTGTATGTAAGCCCTAGCGATCACCTGTCTAGTTTTAATGCAAGCATGTGTTTGGCCGTCCACACAGCATAGCTTCGCAGTAGTACCACCCTCTTACAGAAAATCGGCCAAAAGTGGCAGCTGCATTTCGCACTATGAGTGCCCCATCCCTTCTCCCTCCTCTATCCCACTCCCCTTTAGGTCGGCGACGTGCGATCAAAGCCATTGGTATTGCAAACATCTACGGGGTACGGTAACTGCTTAACATCACGCGGGTCCGGGTTGTAAGCTTGTTTGCAGACTTTGTTACATAAAAAATCGTGACTTGCATTAAAAATATTAAAAACTAGCTGATCCCGCGACGTCGTCCGCGTCGAATTTAACTTAACAAAAACGCCCGCACCCGCGTTCTGAGCACGCGCGGCAGGACCAATTACTTTAATTTTGTTTTTCTAAAATAAAAGTACTCTAAGTTACTCCTTATAACATCAGCTATCTGCCAGTGAAAGTGCCGTTAAAATCGGTCCGGCCGTTTCGGAGATTACCCGGAACAAACACATAGACAGACAAAAAATTTTAAATCGCGTTTTTGCTATAGGTGTCTTATGTACTTTCATAATATGTGTTTTTTTTTGAAGCGTCAATAGCCTAGTGGTTAGAGGGGCCGTCCTGGTAGCTGAGAGGTTCCGGGTTCGATCCCCATCCTGGCCATTAAACTATTGACGTGAGCCCACTCCTAGCACAAGCATTAGCTTAGTTGGAGGGGCTAAAGGGAATACTAGTAACGTGATAAACACACATTGCTAGTAATATTAAAAAAAAAAAAAACATTTTGTGAAAAGGTGTTATTTTGATATTACAAACAGATACTCCAATTTTATTTATTTGTACAGAAGAAATAAACAAAAATGCTTTATTGCAACAAGCACATGGAAGAAAAGAAAAACAAAACACAAATGAAATTCGTATAATAATAATACTATTTCTTTTTTTAATATGACTAGCAATATGTATTTCTCACATTCCTAGTATTCCCGTTAGCCCCTCCAGCTAAGCTAATGCTTGTGTTAGGAGTGGGCCTACGTCAATAATTTTGTGGCGAGGATGGGGATTGAACCCGGAACCTCTCAGCTACGAGGGCGGCCCCTCTAACCACTTGGCTATTGACGCCTTAATTTATGTTATGATTATTAAGTATAATTATATTACATGTGCCTATATTAAACCATGAACGTGTTACATGTGTCGTAACTTTCCCCATAGACTAATAATACCGAAGGGAAGCGAAACCATGGGGTCACTTGTAGGTTACTGTTTCAACTTTACTAATATAAGGTTAGACAGGTGTGTTGTGTAATGCTTGTATCATTAATTTTCTGAGCGTTGGAGTTCGTTAAAAGCACAGATAATTTAGGATAGATTTACATAGATAACGCAAGTATCACGATTTGTATTGAAACCAAGCGTGCCGATTTTTTTATGAATTTTTAACACCTACTGTGACGTCACAGCCGAAATTTAGTGACGGGAAATCCAAACCGATTCAAAGACACCGATGCCGCCGATGCCCCTCCGCCCGCTACGATTCTCTTGAGTGATTATCTCGCTCATACTCATATTTTTACACTCGCTCACATCGCTTACATCGCTCACAAGTTAGCGGGCGATCAACCTTGACGCTTGGTCGGGGTTCGGACACGCGAAGTACATGCATTTGCGGTATCTTTGTAAATCTATACCTGTGGTTAAAAGTCTGTTAAATACTGCTTCAAAGATTAAATAGGACTTTTTTCGATACGATTATATTAACTGCTTAACGATCCGTCTGATGTTAAGCAGTTACCGTAGCTCATAGGTGCATGCCTACCAAAGGCATTGCTCGCTCTTTGCCGAAGTGGGACTGAGGGGAGTGAAGGCAGGGTGGGGTTGGTCTTCCGCATTATATAAGTAGTAGGGCGTTTTAGTGTAGGCCGTTCGATTTATGGACCGAGTGGTTGCGGGTTTGATTCCCAACGCGGAACCCTGATTGTTTATCTAAAATTAAAATAGCCTATGTTACTCCTTAAAACATCGGCTATCTGCTAGTGAAAGTCCCGTCAAAATCGGTCCAGCCGTTTCGGAGATTACCCGGAACAAACACACAGACAGACAGAGAGACATTTTTTTTAAATCGCGTTTTTGTTATTTTTGTCGTAGTATGTACTTACTTTCATTTGCATTTAGTGAAAAGGTGTTATTTTGATATTACAAACAGACACTTCAATTTTATTTATTTGTTTAGATGTAACATTCCTACGGAAAAAGAAATACAAACCGGTAAAATGTAGAACCGTAGTATTTTTTGTAAATATGTGAAAGGGATTATTTTCAATCCAAATTACTCTTATTTCTAACGACCAACTTTATCTTTATAGATTTTAACTTAGCTTTTTCACGCAGCTTCGCTAGCGTAGATTATTTATTGGACGTTGACAACAGCACCACCTACCGGGTCCAGCTATTGCTAAGACTCATACAAGTGACCCCATTAGTACAAAACAAAAATCATCTTAATCGGTCAAGCCAAGAGAAGATTTACGAACACACACACACCGGTAATTTATATAATTAAAAAGATACCTACTCATAATACCTATAACAAAATCTAACAAAGGGAAACACAAAAAAGGATTTAATTACATCATTGTAAGGAACCCGGCAAGTTTGTAGTACGTGACGTGGAATTAAAGCAGGGTGTAGACTCGCAAGCCCGCACGTTCCTGCCAGCTGTTGCCATGACAACTACTCGAGCTACGAAGCACGTACAGTGTGTGCCCACCCTTACGCTTGTTGTCTTCCGTATAAGGAATATACCTCTGTGTTTGTTTATGTATACGGTACCTAATCTAGAGAGGGTGTCGATAATATAGCTATTTCAGTGATTTACCGCAGAACAAAATAGGGTTGTGACTATATGATTTGTCTCCATTTTCTTCTGTCCTGCGCCAGATCAATAGATCGTTGTAGAGTTTCTCCTGTTGCCTCTACAATACTTTTAACCCATCGTGTTGGAATTCGGCCCCCAGAGCTATGCAATTCACTATGACGCAAAATAAGTTATAATATTGCACTTATGAAATATTGTCTAGCTTACTGTTTAACTTATTTTGCACGGTGTAAAGATGATCGCTCATAGACCATACCCAAGTTGCATGCGTGCCACTACGCCATGTGGTCTGAAGTATTAATTTGCTTTGTTTCACGCAGTCAAGTTAGTGGGTTCATCCATTTTTATTCTTATAACTAGCTGAGCCCGCGACTTCGTCCGCGTGGAAATTAACTTAACAAAAAAGCCCGCTCCCGCGTCCTTAAACCGCGGTTTGACAGGACCAATTTTTTAAAATTTAGTTTTTTTTATAATAAAAGTGGCATAATTTACTGATTATAACAACAGCTATCTACCAGTGAAAGTCCAGCCGTTTCGGAGATACTCTTTCATTTCATGTGATTTTATTGTTTTACGCGGAACCCTAATTGTTTTTCTAAAATTAAAGTAGCCTAAGTTACTCCTTAAAACATCAGCTATCTGCCAGTGAAAGTCCCGTCAAAATCGGTCCAGCCGTTTCGGAGATTACCCGGAACAAACACATAGACAGACAGACAGATAGACAGACAGACAAAAATTGTTTAAACCGCGTTTTTGTTATAGGTGTCGTATGTACTTTCATATGCATTTAGTGAAAGGGTGTTATTTTGATATTACAAACAGACACTCCAATTTTATTTATATGTATGTATGTATTATTTGTATAGATAACAAAGTCGTCAAGCCAGCGTGCAACCCGCCTGATGTTAAGCATTTACTGTAGGTACCCTATAGATGCATGCCACAACAGGTACCGTTCGTACGTCGGCGACCAGAACGACAGAGGGCGGTGATGGAGGGTTTAGAGCCTCTGGATCTCTCATTCATCGTACAAAACGCAGTTAAAATATGTACTTTACGCTGATCTTTCATGAGAGGGTGGTACTATCTCGGTCCAGTCAAGCTGTATTTGGGCTGTAGTCAATTTGCATTAGCTTGTCTCTACCATTATTGCTTGTAATCCTACTAATATTATAAATGACGACTTTTGTTACGATGGGTATGATAGTGAGCGGTAGTCGGGGTTGGGGACGTCCTAAAAAGACGTGGATGAACTGCGTGGAAGAGGGTATGAGCGAAAAGGGAGTGAGTGCAGAGATGACGGATGATAGGCTTGAATGGAAGAAGAGAACGTGCTGCGCCGACCCCACCTAGTGTGGGATAAGGGCAAGGTGATGCTGATGCCTACTAATATTATAAATGCGAAAGTTTGTGAGTGGATGTTTGTTACTCTTTCAGGCAAAAACTACTGAACGGATTTGGATACAATTTGGAACACAAAACACAGAACAGTTTACAATCGGGATTAAAACATAGGACACATTTAATCCCGACAATCCCGAAATTTTTGATAAGTTAAAAACTACGCGGACGAAGTCGCTGGCACAGCTAGTTTAGTATATTTTTGTCACTCCCGGCTCGGTGTGTCCTCGGCTTGTTTATCACGATTATCCGGGACATTACTCGCGACGATCTCGTGTAACGTTCGTAAAAGAGAACGAGGTGATATCTCTCCTTACTCTTCGTTACGTGTCGTCTTAATATGTGGTCTCGGAATTTGTGTTTACTGACTGTAACTTTTTTCATGATTACGACTTTCTGTTAATTGGTTAATTAAAATGAGTAGGCAGGTAATTAACGAAGAGAACAACAAAAGTCTTTTCGCGACTGAATTGGTGCACACATAGAGTACTTTATAATATGGCACGGATACAAAACATTTTTGATATATTAATTTTAATGTCACGAAAGTGTTATCTTTATATAATTTGAGTTATATATTTATGATGCTTTATTATCGTTCTTTACTCATAGCATATTTGGAGAACTCTCTTTATTATCTTGCAATGTTATGTGTTAACCAAGAAAACATCAGCTCATTCATACGGAATACCGCGATGGCGACCGTTTAATAGATCTTGCTAACAAAATACGATAGAGAAAATATCTCAATACCGAACCCATCTGGCTATGTGAAGGGCGCGAACCGCGCAGTGATCTATCATTTTTATGAGCTGCCCATAAAAGCCTTCAGCTTCGAAAGCGTATGTAACTGTACAAAACCAAGCCACGGAGGAATACACCGAAGTTAACGTTTATTACTTATATACAGTTATTTGAAATTTCAGAGGTTGTGAGATAATTCTCATGCCATCAGTCGTATCGATTACTGAACGAACAACAGAACATTATCGTTCATTCAGACGATCTACAACGGCAAAAAGATAAAATTTTGAGTAGGATTCGACAATACGTATGTCACAATATATATCGATTATAGTTGCTAAGAGTAGCACCCCAGACTAGAAAAGTATTGGATGAATGACACCGCATAGCTCTTATACACACATGTGAATTGGTAATAATTTACTTCGGGCCATCTCTTGATTGAAAGCTCATTCCAAAATTGTAACAACTGTTGATGGATAATGTGAAACCGATAATTCTTTTTATAAAAAAGTTGGCAAACAAGTGTGGCACCCGCCTGTTTCCGTAACCTATAGATGCTTGCAATACGAATGGCTTGCTCGCACTGTTATAACCCTTATTTCTATGTACATAAAGCGTTTTTAGCACTGTAGCGTGTGACGCTGTTTTATGCTTGTTTTATTAACCCCCGACGAAAAACGAGGGGTGTTATAAGTTTAACATGTGTATCTGTGTATCTGTGTATCTGTGGATCTGTGTGTCTGTCTGTGGCAACGTAGCGCCCAAGCCGATGAACCGATTTCAATTGTGTTTCTTTTGTTAGATAGGTATTCTGATCGAGAGTGTTCTTAGCTATGTTTCTTGAAAATCGGTTCAGCCGTTTGAAGATCATCAGCTCTTTTGTAGGTTAAAAAAAGCCACATTCACGGCCAAAACCAATTCCCTCGGCTCGAATCCATTCGAAATTTGAGATGATTGGATTTAGATTTATTATATTTTAAAATGATCGTAATAGTCTGAACTGGCTTTTTACAATATTATAAATTTGAAAAGTTTCCCTGATTCTGAAAAAAAAAATATTTTATCAATTTTATTGAGATTTGTGTATGAACTAAAGACGTTCCATAAATCACGTTTCAAATGATGGATACGCGCATGCGTTAAATTTTGTTTGTTTTGTTAATGGTCATGGAATATTACGCTATAATAATTCTAGAGGGCGCTGCTCCGCCATTGACAAAGAATATAAAAAAAACTAATCTAATTTAAAATAATTTTAGCGTTATTGAAAATTCTTCCCCTAGGCTGCTCCCGTCTACCTCAACCAGAGTTATTACATCAAATTGAATCATAATTGATAATATTTTACTAGGAATAAAACCTCCGTGACATCAATATTTAGATTCGTTGTCTATTCTAATGTCAATTATTATAATGTCATAACAAAATAATGTCTCATACTTTTACACAGATTTTCTGTTGATTATTGTACATCTTAGATTATAAATGAGGAAGCCAAAACAAATGATTTAATGGTGCTTTCATAATCTGCCATCGAAACTAGTTGTACCAGATGAATTTGCGAGATGAGCTATGGATACTGAGCTACGGGAACTACGCAAATCGCGCTAACATCATTATTTGGAAGAACTAGGTAAATTATACATTTGATGAACAGGTCATCGCATCGGGGGTTTTTAAATTTTCAATTTAGAGTTATCCTATATGTAATTCAGAAATGTTTCCATTTTACCTTATTCCATTAAAAATTTAATGTTCAATAGTCAATTGTCAGTTGTCAGAATTTACATCTAGCGCAGTTCTGTACAGCCACACAAAAATCGCTACTACTAAACACAACACAACTTATCATTATGTAGTTTTCAAAGTTTGCCAATAACGTCGATCCAAAATAAACTCTGCGTTAAGTAATATTGCGAACACAATTGAATCACTGTCTAAGAATGTCCTAAAACTTTTTGAGCAGGTACTTTAGAAAGTCACGAGAGATGGATTATTTATTATGAATGCTGATATTATTGAGTTAGGTTCATATATAAGATTAATAGACGAATATGTTGCCAACTCACAAGAAATATTGTTTAAAATCGCGAAACCTAATTAGGACGACTACTTTGTCTAAGTAGTTTGAGCGTAGGCTGCTTCGCTCACAGTATAATATTTTTTTAATAATATTATTCATGACAAGATGTTGAAATCTAAATATGTATAACTCAAAGGTGACTGACTGACTGATTGGCTGACTGACTGACTGACTGACTGACTGACTGACTGACTGACTGACATAGTGATCTATCAACGCACAGCCCAAACCACTGGACGGATCGGGCTGAAATTTGGCATGCAGGTAGATGTTATGACGTAGGCATCCGCTAAGAAAGGATTTTGATTAATTCTACCCCCAAGGGGATAAAATAGGGGATGAATAATCCCGAAATTTTTGTCAACTAAATTACATGCGGACGAAGTCGCGGACACAGCTAGTTATTTATAAATTAGATGTGTAGCAAAGTTGGCACAGGAGCGTATAACCAGCGTGATGTCAAGCATTTGCAACATGTCAATGCTTGCAATACCAAAGGCATTGCTTGCACTTTGCCGACCGAAGGGGAGTGGGGCAGAGGGATAGGGAGGGAGGAGGGAGCGTGCGAGCCTGTGCTTCCGGCGCTCTCACTTATTGTACGAAACATAGCTATATGAGCTACCTCACGATAATCTTGTGTGAGAGGTCTGAGATTTTTATTATGGTAGCAACATTATCTTTAGCTTTTACTCAGATGCTATACGAAATTCGTGCATTATTAAAATAAAACCTTATAATATAGTACAGTGTATATAGTGGGCTGGCCATATCTCGCGAATAACCGATAACCGCTGGCGTAAACGTGTTCTTGAGTGGAGACCTCGACTCGGCAAGCGTAGTGTAGGACGCCCTCCGACCAGGTGAGATAACGATTTGCGAAAGACTGCAGGCAGATGCTGGATGCGGCGGATAACGATCTGCGGCAGATGCTGGATGCGGCAAGCTGAAAACAGGGCGCTATGGCGCTCATTAGGGGAGGCCTATGTCCAGCAGTGGACAAGTATAGGCTGATGATGATGATGATGAATATAGTACAGCAAAGTACAAAACAATATCCAAGTAACATTTATGGACTTCTTTAATGTCAACGGCTCGAAAGCACTTTGCGGATGACTGTACATTGTCACGTACCATTCGTACAAATAAGCGCAGAGCTGTTCCAATTTCTCTAGAGGGACAAAGGGACTCACGATCGCTCGCGTGACTGCATACCTATCGGATATTCCTTTACGAAACTTGCTACAGATATTCATGTTTGAAGAAGATTCTATTCATACACTGTTTTATGCATTGAACATGCAAAAATAAAATCAGAAACTGATCTGTAAAATAAAATAATACTTAATAACAAATTATAAATATAAAAAAATCCGAATAATTGATTAAACAAAACTACTATTTACACACGCACTGAAAAGTCATGTAGTTCATGCGTAAAACATCAAAAAGGCAGCGATGGGTACACAAAACTTACCATTTAAAAAGTGTTTTGTTGTCCGGACAGCAGTGATAGCCGATTGGTTAAGCACGCGTCTTGCGGGCTACCAGGTCTCGGGTTCAAACCCTGGCTCGAACCTCTGGATTTTTCTATATCTATGTCCGAATCATAATTTCTATATGATTATCACTTGCTTACGATGAAGGAAAACATCGTGATGAAACCTGCATGTCTTAGAAGATTTAACCAATTTTCGAAAGACATGTGAAATCCGCCAACCCGCACTGGGCCAGCGTGGTGGATTATGGCCTGAATCCCCCTCGTGTTGAGGGGAGGCCCGTGCCCAGGAGTGGGACGTCAAAAAGGGCTAAAATTATTATTATTATATGTTGTCCGGAAACTTTTTTCGAATGAAGTTACAAAGGTACAATGTTCCGTTCAGCCAAAACGGGATTAAGTAATATTTCGCTTGCCCGATAATCGTGTCAACGTGACACTCGTTATCGTCACGTAGAATATAGCGGGCGCGATGTTTATCCGAATGTTCTGCCACTAATGGCCCGTAGCCCTTGATTTATGGTACCTTTTTGTTGACGTTCTGTGCTGAAAATACTTCTGAGATCTTAGACATATGAACTGGAAATATTATGTTTGGAATATTTTTGTTTTGTTTTATCTCTTACTAGCTGAGCCCGCGACTTCGTCCGCGTGGAATTTAACTTAACAAAATCGCCCGCTCCCGCGTTCTGAACCTGCGCGGCAGGACCCATTTTTTTTTCTAAAATAAAAGTAGCCTAAGTTACTTCTTATAACATCAGTTATCTACCAGTGAAAGTCCCGTCAAAATCGGTCCAGCCGTTTCGGAGATTACCCGGAACAAACACACAGACAGACAGATAGACAAAAAAAATTAAATCGCGTTTTTGCTATAGGTGTCGTATGTACTTTCATATGCATTTATTGAAAAGGTGTTATTTTGATATTACAAACAGACACTCAAATTTTATTTATTTGTATAGATAACTACTAGAGTCACTGATTTGAATGTGACACCGTGCCCCGGGCGTTGTTTGTCGGTACAAGATTCGGGCATATTCATCTTTTCAGCACAAAAGCAAAACTGAAGTAGGCAAATGATTCATCTCTCATTTTGATCTTTCTGATATAAAAATAAGGATCAAGGTTTTTTTTTGTAACTACCAATAAGCAATTACCGTATGTTATTTTTTAGTTTGGTCGAAAGTGTTCGGTGTGTAACTGAAATAAAACACATACCTTTTACCTGAATGTCTGATCTCTGTAGCAAGGTTTTAGCGTTATGGGGCCATTACCCACAATACTATTCCTTTTGCGTTTCATACCCCAAAACATAAAATATCCCATGAATAATTCACGTGTCATGCATTGGTATAAGTACCTTAATATCACAGGATAAAAGTCCTAAATACCTACCTCTACGTAAGGTCAGTTTTGTAAAGTATAGCAAGACTAGGTTGGAAACATTCGTTTAAAAATGAAATTTATAACTTGTTTTTAAAATATTGAAAATATTGGTGCAGTAAATATTTAGACCATTAAAATCTCGAATGGAATGGAAATCGTATCCGTGCTTCATAGCCAATCGCAACGACAAATAAACAAGGACTCATTTGCCAACTGGTTAACTTTTAAAATAATGGTTCATGGCTTTCACGCCACATTTGGCTTACCCACGTAAGTTTTACGGCTGTGAATGCTGCGCTCAGCAACCAACTGTTCTGTGAACTTTATTAGTAAACTTCTGGCAAATAGTTTTTAAAGATCGCGCTTTTCGTTTTATTAAATTGCAAGAACTCGAAAGAGGAGTGGTAAATTTCTTTAACTAAAGAGAATGGATGCAAAGAATGTTTAAGTAAGCCAATATAAGTAATGTATAAACACGTAACTAACATTTAAAAATTGCTTTACTTTAGCGTCTATAATAATTTATCATTAGTGTTTTTAATTGAAGTATTCGGCCATTCAATCTATGTTTTTTCAGACTACAGAAAATCCAAAAGAAGCGCCTAAGCTACTCAACTGATTTTGAAGAATGAGGTGTGAATCGATTTGTCAGCATAGTTCGGATAATATAAGTTACATTTAAAAAAAGTGGCGGACTCCAATTTTTTTGGGCTGTCGTATCGAGTAGGATGTCTAATGTAAGAAGAGAACATTCTGAGTTTATAAATAATATAATAAATAAATATACTACGCCGACCCCAGTCAATGGGAAAAGGTAAGGCAGATGATGATAATATGAAATATACTAAGCGACAGAAAAAATATTTTATACTATTGCTAAGCTTTTATGAATACTACTAGCGCTATCTATCGGCAGTTCTGAATATAATTCGCGACGGTATCTCCGGTAGTCGGGTTACAGTTTTTTGAACGTTTTATTAATTGCCTACTAATCTGCCGGGCGAATGTGAAGTTCATGTTAACAAATG
The DNA here is from genome assembly GCA_918843915.1 of Notodonta ziczac. Lineage (NCBI taxonomy): Eukaryota > Metazoa > Arthropoda > Insecta > Lepidoptera > Notodontidae > Notodonta > Notodonta ziczac. The sequence continues at coordinate 2,555,328 of OU974041.1, forward strand.
ATTATGCTTCACAGCAATCGCAACAGTTTTTATTCCGTATAATATTTTAACCTTATTCGGAAGTCGAATATGCTACTCAAACTCAGTGGATCCTGAAAATTGGTCCCATTCACGCTCAGTGTAGAGTAGCTAGTTGCATAAACAAAAGCGAATGCTTTCTCTTTCCTCTTATTCGGATTTGAGCGTCGGAGGTGATAAATTCACGGGAGCAAGCTGTGTGAAGTGACCCGACCACTGCGCCGCCAGCCTGCCCACACCAGAACGCTGCGGCGTGAACTAGTTACGAACGGTGTGGTCGCAAAATTCTATTAAAGCGTACGTAAATATACTAGGTACAGTTGTTCTGTGTCGTGTGGAGTAATATGGTGTCTTTGTCAAGTAATGATTTGGAGAAACAATTGGTTGTTTATCGGCTATCTTGATTTGAGCTTTATGAAGTATCTTGCCAATATGATCGTTTTGGTAACTTACAATTTTTTTAAGTGCCGCTTTTGCATAGTATTTTATGATATAAATCGGCGAGTTATCGCAATGTAAGGCATAAGTACCAAAAGTCTATGTGTATATTTCATTATAATTTGGAATATAGTCATAAGTTAGATTAAGTATGTACAAGGTCAACTTTTTTTTTTTAATCTTTTTAATTTTACCTACAAGTCCTCCAGCGGTCTGAAAATTCAGACATTAGCGGTGACCACTAACTTATGACTGTAAGGGTTTCATAGATTGACAACGTAACCCTGGTTGTCTTGTGATTCATGTTGAGATTCACAAGAAACAATTTTGCTTGCCTACATTGTCAACAAAACCGCGACTCAGAAATTTTGCTTCAAAACTTGTGATATTCTTGAAAGTTCCACTGTCAAATAACGCCAACGTAGCTAAAGCTTTTATATAACCTTTATTCCAATGTTTAGTTTCCACTCTGTCTCAGTATACTCGCGAACTCGTAAAGTTCTGCTTCTATGCCTCAGTTGGAAATGTTATAAATTTTTCGGAGGTACGAAAAAAGGTATTTTTAATTGCTGCAGTAACAGACGTTTTCTGTTGTCCATTTTCTACTGTAACTGAACTGCTGAACTCAATGTAATGCGGTTAATTTTGGAACCGGCAAAATAGTAGACATTCACTTTATTGTATATCAGATACGAAGGTCCAAATGATATGTCCATGGAACGTAATTTAGCATGTTTCTGTTTTGGTACCAACATGAAAAAACTATTTAAAAACTTCGGTTGTTACAAAATACATACTTAACGAAATACTATAGCAATATTTTACCACAATCCGAGGTATACGTACTGTGGTTTTTTTTATAGTGTAGCTATATAATAATAATCTGAATAAATCCATTCAACTCGTGATTGAGTGAGCAGAAATGCGACGCGTCCACGCGTCCACACAAAAGTGTCATATACGAGTAACTACCAGATATTTAATTTCAAAGAATATCATAATATACTATAAGGCCTGCATTCATAAATAAATATATCTCAAGTCTGAGATCGATAGGTATTGGATTGTCTGTTGTCCTGAATCAAATATAATAATCTAATAATAAAAAAATAAATAACAATTTAGCCCCTTTGAAATCTCACTCCTCAGCACGGACGTCCCCTCACTACAAGGGGGATTCAAGCAAAGGATTCAGGCCATAATCCATCACGCTTGGCCAGTGCGGGTTGACGGATTTCACATGTCTTTCGAAAATTGGTTAGATTTTCTTAGACATGCAGGGCGAATTTCGAAAATCCCAGAAGTGCGAGCCGGGGTTTGAACCCTGGAACTTACCCGCAAGACGCGTGCTGTCCTAAATCTATACAAATAAATAAAATTGGAGTGTCTGTTTGTAATATCAAAAGAACACCTTTTCACTAAATGCATATGAAAGTACATACGACACCTATAACAAAAACGCGATTTAATTTTTTTTTGTCTGTGGTCTGTCCGTCTGTCTGTCTGTCTGTGTGTTTGTTCCGGGTAATGTCCGAAACGGCTGGACCGATTGTGACGGGACTTTCACTGGCAGATAGCTGATATTATAGGGAGTATCTTAGGCTAATTTAATATTAGAAAAACAATTAGGGTTCCGCGTAAAAAAATAAAAACACATGAAATCAAAGAGTATCTCCGAAACGGCTGGACCGATTTTGACGGAACTTTCACTGGTAGATAGCTGATGCTATAAACAGTAACTTAGACTACTTTTATTTTAGAATAACAAAATATTAAAAATGTGTCCTGCCGAGCGACGGAGCGTAATTATTTTGTTTGAACATTTCCCAACGAGCTGGGCAACTGGATAGAATGTACGTAATTTGTATTCTAGTGAATTTGAGAAAATACATATTTTCTGCTAAGAATTCTTTGCTTACATGCAAATAAGTTACAGTTAATTTAGGATTTTCCCACGTCAAATCTTTAGTTGATCCTGTATTTACGGTGATTTTATTTTACCGTCTCTATATAGTTTTATTTATGCAAAGAGAGAATATAAGATATGACATTCTTTATCTTGGTATCTATCGTTTACCTGACCGTTTTGGCGTGGTAACTGTCTCTACCACTTTGTATATTCCTGATACCCACATCCTTTATCATTTAACATAGCGTTTACGCTATTAATCTTGTAAAGGTAATGAATATTCCTAAAAATGAAATGTAAAAAGTTCAACCCAAATGAATTTCCGTCCCAAAAATGACGAAAAAAAAACAAATCTGGCTCAGAAACGGTACCTGTTCATCACCAGGCAACTTTCTCAAAGGACTGTGCAAAATGACACCGTAGAGTGTTAATAGCTGATGCATATCTGCATTTTCGTGTGCCCTACCGCCTGTGTGCCTATGTGCCTGTGAGCATATTTGCCTTTTGTTAACTGCTAAAGCTTTTTGACGGTGTGAGCTTTAAAAGTTTTTAGGTGAAATTCTCTAGTGACATCGCTCGTTCGATACTTATATGAATATACTGAGTATTTCAAGAGTATATTATTTAGATATATTGCTTTTATATATTTTATATAAAATAAGGACAATTGATACGGATTTTGTTAAAAAAAACTCAACTATATTTTTATTCATGTAAGCCTACAAAGCATTTATGAACAGTCAAAACCTACCACCGATTCGGAATGCTGCCTCCACTGAGAAAATCCGGCAAGAATCTCAATGGGTTTTCTTTTCAATGAATAGCAGATGTTGTAAATTCTCAGGAACAGCAACATAGTGTGAGCAGGCAACCATTATCACTAAATAAGTAAATGGTAATCAAATCTCACTCAGATTTAGGTATTTAAATTAGAAAGCTAGTTTAGTGTGTATGTCCAGCGGTTGACGTACGAGTATTTCGGAGATGATGATGATGATGATGAAATACTGTCACGCCCCCTTCCAAGAAGCCGTCCTTAGGGTCACCGCCCTTAATTTTCGAACTTGCAATATTCCGAGAAACGAGGTTAGACTGAGAACCACTATTTACTTGGGACATTAAGTAAACACAAACTGCGAAGCTAAGCCAATTTGAATATTGACTTAATAATATAGATAGGAATGATAAATACACAATTCTAAAATAGATTGTTTATTAATTTTACCTTCTATCTACAGGTATATATTATACTCTGTGCGTTTATTTTTCTTCTTTATATGTATACCTACTTAATATAATTCTGGTGTGAGTGCGTTCGTTATTCTTTATCACCTATACGGTTCTTAACTAAAGTTGGACCATGTTTGTGGCTCTGTTGTCGACACCCAGAAATAAAATAAAATATCATGTTTTCTTTTAATATTGGTACCTATTTTATATGCAAACAAATTACAATCTTTTAATTCGATTGATGAGAGATCATTTTCATTTAACAAAATTCTAGTACACTAAGTTAGATAACTCTAAATTGAAAATTTAAAAACCCCCGATGCGATGACCTGTTCATCAAATGTAAAATTTACCTAGTTCTTCCAAATAATGATGTTAGCGCGATTTGCGTAGCTCCCGTAGCTCAGTATCCATAGCTCATCTCGCAAATTCATCTGGTACGACTAGTTTCGATGCCAGATTATGAAAGCACCATTAAATCATTTGTTTTGTCTTCCTCATTTATAATCTAAGATGTACAAAAATCAACAGAAAATCTGTGTAAAAGTATGAGACATTATTTTGTTATGACATTATAATAATTGACATTAGAATAGACAACGAATCTAAATATTGATGTCACGGAGGTTTTATTCCTAGTAAAATATTATCAATTATGATTCAATTTGATGTAATAACTCTGGTTGAGGTAGACGGGAGCAGCCTAGGGGAAGAATTTTCAATAACGCTAAAATTATTTTAAATTAGATTAGTTTTTTTATATTGTTTGTCAATGGCGGAGCAACGCCCTCTAGAATTATTATAGCGTAATACTCCATGACCATTAACAAACCAAACAAAATTTAACGCATGCGCGTATCCATCATTTGAAACGTGACTTATGGAACGTCTTTAGTTCATACACAAATCTCAATAAAATTGATAAAATATTCATTTTTATCAGAATCAGGGAAACTTTTCAAATTTATAATATTGTAAAAAGCCAGTTCAGACTATTGCGATCATTTAAAAATATAATAAATCTAAATCCAATCATCTCAAATTTCGACTGGATTCGAGCCGAGGGAATTGGTTTTGGCCATGAATGTGGCTTTTTTAACCTACAAAAGAGCTGATGATCTTCAAACGGCTGAACCGATTTTCATGAAACATAGCTAAGAACACTCTCGATCAGAATACCTATCTAACAAAAGAAACAACATTGAAATCGGTTCATCAGCTTGGGCGCTACGTTGCCACAGACAGACACACAGATCCACAGATACACAGATACACAGATACACAGATACACAGATACACAGATACACAGATACACAGATACACATGTTAAACTTATAACACCCCTCGTTTTTCGTCGGGGGTTAAAAATACAGCAGCAGAAAATACTCGGAACAATGCATTATTCCGGTGCACTTCTTTTAATAAAAGTGGTCCAGAGAGTTGATTTATACATGTTTTGTCCGCTCGGAACAAGATGGCGTTTGCAATATCTGGACAGATCGGGTTAAATCCGGTTCGGGACCGCAATTTTTCAGCTGTAAAGAATAATTTTATTAAACTTCTTTGCGTTGACTTTGTTGCGATATTTACTAACAAAGTGTTGTTTTTCAGGAATCCTAGGTCAGGTGACGTCATTATTTCATCAGTAATTATTAAATGATGTAAGTACTAATTAATTTTGAAAACCAAATAAGTATAAATGGTAATGAAAGCTCCCCATATTTGTTTATTGGTTATTTCGTATCGTATAATAATCGTTTTATTTTGTCATTACATTTAAAATGGAACTATATCTTTGCCTTAAGACTTAATCTACCAAACTTATTCTCCCGGCCCCCTCGCAGTGTGGGTTGTCCCAATAAAGCTGAACTTTTCAATACCGTGTCGCTACATACTTTAGTGGAAGACGTTAACTTGCCGAACTTATCTTATGGTGTAAGTAGTGCTGTGCTTTAATAAGGGTATCGATATTATTATTTATAACGAAAATATGAAGTTGTTCCAAACTTAAAATAACGTGGAATATTGAATAAAGTTACAAAATTTCGATTATTATTATATTTTTACGTTCTTGAACGTCTCTAGGTTTTGACATCACAAAATAGAGACAAGATAAATTAGATGTACATGGTTCGTCAAAGTAAACGGGGGTGTACGAATTCGTAACTCTAGGTTTTAACATTCACTGCGCTGGGAATTTAGAAATGGTATTTTCGTAATTTACCCTAGTCTGGGTGACACTGGGATCACCCCCAGTCCATTGCACGGTACCCATAGCGTTGCTTAGTTTGGGACCATAGAGTTGGTGTGCCAGTCTGGTGATATTGATTTATTGAAATAAAACTATTTTTCGGATTTTATCGCGTTTATTTAATTTATCCGAAAAATAGTTTTATTTCAATGTGTAGTATTCGCGTAAATATAAGAAAACGATATTGATTTATTTATTTATTACACCTATGTACAATATAGTATTGATGTATTAGTACTCACAATGCATGATGTATACCAATATCGATACTTATCATCCCCACACTAACCCGTACCTATGTAGGTATCCACCCATTTAGTTTCAACGTACTGAAGTTCAGTCGTTCCTCGCCGAAATCTTTGGAAATAAACTCCACTTATCCCGTGAGTAGGTACTCACGACCAAAATTTATGTGAAAATCTTCAGACCTTTTTCAATCTCAGCAACCAGCCCTCTATATTGATGCTCATCTATTCATATTGACCCTTCTGTTGACCCGTGGTACGGTCAGTAGATAGATATGCTGAAATCAGTCCCGGTTGTGACTTGTGAGGTTCGCTGATAAAATCAGATTTGCTCACTCGTAGACTTAGGAAGCTAGTTTAGGTTATAAAAATATATATTCAAATTGAAATGGTATATTATATTGATATTGCAAGAAGTTTTTATTGATCTCGCATCTTATGCTCTTATAATTTTTATGTTCAAAATGTGCACTGTTAATAGTAATACAATTTGTAACAGTCACTTGAATGAAACCTCAATGATAAACAAAGGAAATGGGCCCACGAGCAACCGGATATGAAATAAAAGCTCGCAAAGACGGTACCTACTTGCACCTAAAATAAATTTTCTTGCACGTTGTTTGAAACAAGGGTTATCCGCAAATTACACCATAATTTGTCGAACATTTAATATTCCTTTGTTTCGACAGCCTTTCGTTTCGCGGCTTGGTACTGCTAACGAGAATATATAACATATTGAGAAATAAAAATTATTAATTATCATCATTAAACATTTATAGTATTTTAATGTAACGGGAAATAATGCTTGAATGTTTTTTAATAATTAAAATGGGAGTAAGGCCTGGAGCAGTATTATTGGACTCATTACTAAACGTTCCGTTTAAATAAAAATACGCATCTGAAAATAGTATGTGATACAATTTTTAAATTAAAAATAAAGATTTTAACACCCATTGCCAGCTCCGATTATCAAAAATATGCGTTTATATATTGTCGGCTCCCATTCTGGTTGGGTTGGGTTACATCACTTATACTTGGGGTGCTAGGCCGGACAACCTCCTCGTGGTGCACCCTGGGCACCGCCGACCACCTCTTCAGTTTCCCTGTTGAGGTGGTCGACGGTGGCGAATAGTCTGGCAGAGGGAGTCGCTCGCGCCGTGCTTGGTACCTCTCTGTTATCAGAGAGGACCGTAGCGTGGCGTGGGGCGACTACGGGTGTGAGGGCGGCGACGCCATTTTGGGGGTGGCGATATTGCCCGTGGTAGGCTGCTGTTGGCGGAGGGCCTTAACCCGAGCCCCCTTCCCCCGGAGGGGGCTCGCAGCAGTGTCGGGGTTGACGCCTTTTGGCATCCCCTGACTTTCCCGCCTGGGCCTGGTCGCCCAGCCTGATGGCTGAGCGGGAATGCGGGTCGAGCACCGCGTGAGGCAGCGGAGCTCCCCGCGGAGCCTCTGGTGGCAGGCACGGGGGTGTCTGCCATTACAGCATGGGCTCGAGAGGGGGCGCTGTGTTACGTGTGTCAACACAGCGCCTGAGGTCGGAGTGGCGCGTCCCTTGGACGCGCCCCCAGTGAGGGGGCCTTACCAGGCCGAGTCGCGCCGGGTTGGGGTTGCTTATAGCATTCCCGGGACCCGGCACATGCGACTAAGAGGATACCCGTTGGTTTTTAGTGGGTATACCATGCGCCTTCGTGGTGCGGGGACTCCCACATACCCCTCTCGACTCCCCCGAGTCGGAAGGGGACCCATAAAGGGTTTTCCAACGTAAAAAAAAAACATCACTTATACATTTTTAGGTATACATTTTTTTTGCAACTTTACTTTGTAAATCTATAACTATCGGCTTTGTGGTACAGTTGAAGTACCTACTAAAGGTTTTGTAGACATATGAAATCTGTCAACAATGTATTCCTGTAACACGTTTTGTTTTTCAAAATTCCTCCAAAGCTGATAGAATTAAGCTGATAGTTGTAGAATTACAACGATAAGTTTTGAAAAAAAAAAGGTATACCCTTTCTGTTTCAACCTGTATACAACAATTTTAGTGATAAAATTACGCCTTCTTGAAGTTTGTACACCTTCGATTACCGGAAACACTGTGTATGGAATTGGAAGTCTAAGCATGCTTTGCAAAACATACTGCAGCCAAATGAGGTATCACCTAGAGAAGGTTCAGTACTCGAAGTGAAAATTGAAATACCGTTGATAGCTAAAGATTATCTGGCTCCAATTTATTTCATCCACTTTGACGTGCTACTCACGCAAATAACTGTAATCTCTATTTTTATATTCGTTAGACTGACACACCATCTGTATGGTCCCAAACTAAGCAATGCTTGTACTATCGATACCGTACAATGGACTGGCGGCAATCCCAGTGACACTCAGACCAGGGCAGACGAAAAAGCCATTTCCGAAATTTCCCACGGCGGGAATCGAACCCGCAACCACCATGTACAGTACACTCGAACCACTGTACCAACTGTACCAAGCGGTCGTCTATAAATAGAATCCGTAAATTTTACCGTATCCAAATGACAAACGGTTTTGGCTTCTTCGTGTGAATGAACTCTAACTTCCTTATTGCTTATTTAATCCATTCATCCCATTTATCTGTTCCCTTACATAATGTGATACGAGTAATTAAGACATTTTCCTCCAGCGATTATTATCATAGTACGAAGTATGTTACAATCTTTATAAGCTTAAGTCGGCTTAGTTGTTGCGTCATAAAGCAGGGATTATGTCGCAAGAATTAAGCTGAGTCTTAGTATGTATGGTACTGAGTTACTCCCGAGATATTTCGTCAGCGGGTGGATTAAAACTATGTAATTGATGCAAAACATTGTAGTAAGTCATACAATGTTATGAGAACGTAAAAATGTGTCCAGTCACTAGCGAACTTCAATTACAAACTTTTATACCCTATCCCCCCGCTTATAGGGTGTATTTTGGAAACTTATATTTTAGGTACCTACATATATAGAAAGTTGTTATTTAGATGCCGTGTTATAAGAAAGTACACGTAACTATCTTATTTTCTGAGTAACGGGCCTTTGAACATTTATCACAACTCGTGTCAGGGCTTTAGAACACGTCCAATAGACTAGTAAATACTGTAACCTGCATTTAAAAGTAATAATAATAATAATAAGAAAGCTTTATTTGATTCCACAATAATTAGATTAGATTACATAATTCATTTCAATTCAATTCAATTTAATTATATTAACTTAATTTAATTTATTTAATTTAATTTCATATTTAATAATTATATTAATACTCATGCAATTTCATCTCCTTTTAATGTGGACCCCCTCAGGGTAAAAGCCGCATTTACAAGTAGCAGTTATCAATATACAAGAAACAAGTAGCAAATTTGAAACTCATGATAAATCTACAGATATACCTACTCCAATTTATACAAAATTAAACTGCGAATATAGCAGCTCCATCTGGCGCAGGGTTGTGCAAAACTACATCCTCTAGATTACTCAACAACCTACGTGCACGCTACTATTCTACCAACCTACTCGTACTTAATACGGAACCTTTCGAGGAGAGACAAACGCACTATTGATTTTCACAGTTCAGTGACATCTAGCAACGGGACCGGGAACTAATCTGTTTTATAGGGGCGGTAAAATACTCTTAATCTGCAGCGATGGAGGACGATGTACGTAGCAGTGCGAAGTTGTAATAACAGAGGTCCATTTACTAACGAAAAGCTATGAATGATATTTTATATACTCGTATTTTTTATTTATAAACTTCGTAGTATACATTTTATTTGTTTCGGTTTTTACAAAGTTTAAATACGATGGGGCCTATTTATAAGAGCGACATCTGTGTCGGGTATTCAAACGCAAATAGTGCTTAAACCTGCATTTAATTTATAGAGCTGAACCCACCCCTTTAATATTATTTATTAAGGTATTTAGTTACTAGCTTATGCCAAGAGATGTCGCTCTCTAAAGATTTATTTTTTTATTTTGTTTGACACTAAATTTAATAACTTTGATCTGCAATGTAATCCTTATACCTACAATTTTTTCTAACGTATAGCAAGACAAACTTTTACAAGTTGCTGCAACACTGAAATGATAGTTATAACATGTAAGTAACCTTACATTTTTAAAGAAATTATACAAAATACAAAGAAGCACCATAACTTAGCGTCACCTTATTGCTACTGCAGTGTATGAAATATGCAAAGGGTCCGTAAACAACCCAAAATTTCAGCGTGGCAGGACAATTCAAACGGGGCCGACAGGAAATGAAACCGCGCGGTTCAGTGCCAAACTTTGCACCCGCTTGGATGCGTATCAAGTGCTGACGTATTGAGCCAGCGATACGACCGAATGGATCGCGTGTTTCAATTTATGATGTCCTGTGCGAAAACAGGCCATTTGGCAGCATTAGCTCATTGTAGACATTCTTCTTTTGTTTTCATTAAATATGGCTTCGCTAACCGTTTCCCGGGAAAACAATTGGCCAAGTGCCTGTTGTGCCACGCGTAATGTAGGGTTCCGTAGCCATTTCTATAACGAAATGATATTTTTGGCTCAATAGTGTTGAGGATTATCATAAAAATGTTAGAAGTGTCTGATTTGATTACGTAAATTATGATTAAACTACTAACATAAACTGTAGAATTGATGGTAATGTGAAAAACTGGGAAAGACGGACGGACTGACTGGATGATCTTGTAAGGGATCCTCGTAGGGATGACGGAACCCTAATAAAAATTAAATCAAAAACATTTTATTCAAGCAGTTATGCATAGTCAGTCATACTCAGGGTATCAGTATAATACTGAAAGCGAAAAATGTAGCTATATTATCCTTCTAAAAGTTCAAAACCGTTAGTTTGTTTCATTCCACATCAATTTACAATGAGCTGATTGGTTGAGCGATGGTATTCCATTAACAGTATAATTGGATTGAGGTCAATAATTCAACATCGAATTCAAGGGAAGTTTAACAACAAACTCTCCAATTCGGCCCTTAATCAATGATTTTACTGTGTAATTTATAATTTAAATAGGGGATGATCCCATTTTGTGAAATCTCCGTGGCCATTATCACGTTCATTTGTAAACAAATTTCAATAAAATCTGAATCACTAACAATACCAAGCTTCTTCATGTCACATCTACCAACCTAAAAAATTCCCACTTATTTCCCGCCCCCGATCCATCGAGCCACTGCCTCATTTACCCCACCCCGGTGACACCCTTGTAAACGAATATTTTCTTACGTTACATAAGTGGCTCATCCCTCGCGCAAGTTACGATACAATCTAACCTTCAAACTCCCGGAAAGGCGGGCGGTCCGAAATGACACCGTCTCCACGTCGCGTTCACAAATTGAAACGGAAGATGTTCAATAAATTCCACGGCCCTACGCCAGAAATTCGGCCAAACAAAGAGCTTGAGAGTGTGAATATTTTATCAGACTATAGTTTATGCCTGGGGCTTTGTTCGGGTAAATTTCAGGTCAAGCACTTTTTTGAAATATCTCTGTATTCAGCTATGTTTTAGGGAATGCTTAAAGGGAATGATGTATTGTCGGGGAGTGGGGTTTTGCCCAATAATGAGATGCTAAAGTCAAACATACGTCATACATTTTGCTCTTTTGGGCAATTTTATAAATCTCTATTATTATTGGATTCAAAATGACAGCTGTTGCGGTTTTTAAACGTTTACAGGTTCATAAAACAATTTATCAATCAAAAAATTTAATTGAAAAGGAACACTGAACTTTTGCAACCTCTCTCTAAAATTAAATTCGATTGCAAATAATATCAAATTCGTATAACTGCAATGGTGAACATGCGGTCTAAACCGGCTTGCGGCGGATTTGAACTAATATATTTAGTGCTGTCCAACCACGACACAGTAAACACATTGTTCAATGTCGTTCTGCTGCGTATGTGGATTGCAAACAATTCATGCTTCAACTCTACCGTAGAGCAATGCCTATGAATTCTGATTCAGAGGGGAATATGCGTGGACACACGGTGCATTGCATTTTAACATGTTACGCATTTTGGTTCTCTACTATATGATAAATGTCTCTGACACTGGTTGCAGGAGTATCTCTGGTTTCAGAAGTCCGTGACAACCGAGACCAACATATAGTGACCCCTTGAGGGTAGTTAAACGTACTGCCAAACGCCGGGCTTACTACTGTAATGTATTTATAAAAAGCAAATTAACGCCAGTAGCTGGAGGCACTATAAGTATATCTTAATGGAATTATTCTATGCATATAAAGCAGTATTTATTAAACCTTTGAAGTAAAAACATACTTTTGATTCTCATCTCAAAGACATGTCACGAGCCCTTGATAAAGTTAACTGAAAGTCACGTAGCTAAGGCACATACATCACCAGCTAGAGCTCTACAAAGTCTATAAGTTACCGTGTGGGACAGAAAGGCACTCTCCGTAATATTTCTTGATTATCCTATCCCGTGACTCAACACTGTTGGGGCGCAATTACTGCTAGTGCTGAGTGCAGGCCACCGCTGCTTTATAAGCTCTTAGTGAAATATCGCCAGTGGATAAAAGGTATACATTAACGGTGTTTTAAAATGGAATCTCTATTTTGTTGCACGGTGTAGAGTCGATCGATACACACTGAATTCTTTCAGTAATACTGTTCTACCCATCAATATAATAAATTAATAAAGGTAATAGGTGTCTGAAGTGATAAATAGTATTTTTATTTTAGGTCATGTCTTAAACTTTGAAGACCGCTTGGCGCAGTAGTTCGAGCGTAGGCCGCTCGGCTCACTGCACATGATGGTTCCGATTCCACCAGGGCAACTTTCAGAAATGGCCTTTACGTAATTTTCCCAGGTCTGGGTGTCACTGGGATCGCCCCCAGTCCATTGTACGGTCCCATAGAACAAGCGTTGCTTAGTTTGGGGACCATACAGTTGGTGAATTCGTCTGGCGATATTTATTATTATTATTTATTTAAACTGTAACTAGTTTGGGGTTTGAGATTGACACTTTTGAAATACATGTTTGTTAATTTCGCAAACCCTCAATAAACCAGCGTGGTGGACTTTAACCCGAATCTCTCTATCATTATAGGTCCGCCCTCTTTACGTGGGACTAAAATATAATTAGTGCGAAAATATGCACTACAGTGTAACTCTGCCTACCCGTTCGGGGGTCACAGGCGTTATGTTTGTTTTATGCTGATATCGTTATTAGTCCATTGTATGGTAGGCTACCTACCTATAATACCTATTACATGTGGCATAATGTGAGTATTTGTCTGGCGAATCTTTGAAAATTTTAAAATTATAACATCTTTTCATACGTCGTACAATATTCGGTTGTTTCAGAATATTTTTATAAAGGAATGTTGCCTTTTTATTTTACCAAAAAATATTATGACCATTCCAACCAAAAGATTTTAAACAGTCGTAAACAGACGAACTCATTTGACGCAAAGTAACATACAAAACAGTTGCATTAGGCGTACCGCAAAAACCCGTGGTCTACCCCCCATAGTACATGGGACAAAGCTGGAACAAACACAAACTGAGCCGGCTTTGAACGAGTATTATACGAGTTGGTTATGGAGGGAGCTTGCTGGTAAAAAAATCTAGTATTAGTCTATTTTGTAGGCTGACTTTAATAACGCAGCAATGGAAGCGTTGCTTTAGAGGTGGGAGTGAAATACGTAGTTAAAATTAGTGATCAGTGAAGATTTTTATTAATGGATGCCTGAAGAGGGACATCATCAACCATACCTATGTTCTCTTTAGGACCATAGTTTGTATTTACCTATGCACAATTGTCCCGATTTTTTAATGAATATTCCATAGACAAAATGGTGGTTTTGGCAACAGGACCTTTTTCATGGACATTCACATCATATACATGATGTAAGTATGAGTGGGTATGACCACCACACTAAACTAGCTTTCTCATTTTATCTACATACCTAAATCTGAGGGAGATTTGATTTGATTATTATTTACTATTAGTTATTTAGTGATAATGGTGTTGCCTGCTCATGTTATTATTTTATGCTGTTCCTGAGAATGTACACCATCTGTAATTCATTGAAAAGAGTAACCATTGAGTTTCTTGCCGGATCTTCTCAGTGGAAGCAGCATTCCGAACCGGTGGTAGATTTTGACTATTCATAAATGCTTTGTTGGCTTACATGAATAAAAACAATTTTGAGTTTGAGTTTGAGTTTATACGAGATTAAATATACCTAAGTGGTAATGTTCGCCGTTATATCCAAACGAATGTTTCCAAAGTTGTATCAAGCGCAGGTGGTCCGTAGTTCGAATGATACCGCAATAACACTAAAATAAAAGTAAGCTATTGCATTCCCAACAGTGACACTGATTCCCTCGGCTGGCCTATACAGCCTTTGAAATAAGAGCTTTTATTGTACATCCGCTGCGGAATAGACCTAGTGTGCGGTTTTTTTTGTAGTGTTCGCAATTTTGTCGCCATTCCGTTTTCAATTTGAATATTTTTTTTTGTGACAAGGTTTTCTTCGATCGTCTAAGGGTGTTGTGAATTTCTTTTCGTATCGCATATATACGGTAAAATTTTAATAATGCACGATATTTTGCATGGAACTTTGGTGAATGATAAAGAGCATGTACCTAATGCAAAAAATAATAACCTGATGGTATAAAACTTTTCTATTTGGTATAGCTGATTATTAGCGAGTGATTGAATCAAAATTAAGTTTTATTTTTCACTTTGAAACATTGTGTTTATAGAAAAGCTTATTCTTTCACATTTTTATGGTTTTAATAATAATAATTTTAGCCCTTTTTGACGTCCCACTCCTGGGCACGGGCCTGGGAACTTTATGGTTTTGCTTTAGGAAATTATATTTTAGTCTTGGTGTTTCTGGAACCGCTCCCAGACTTATAATTAATATTATAATTAATATTATATTGCTTAGTTTAGGACCATATAGTTGGAATAGTGATATGTATTTATTTATTTTTATACTCATAATTGTTATGAACTGCTTAGCTGTATTGATAGACTAAAGAGGAAGAGAATGAAAGACATGCTTGGGTAAAAATAGCCACACACTTTCGCAACACAAAGGGTGAGGCCCACATCCAGCTTTGGTGTAGGCTACAAGGCTTTGTGATACTGTGCCAAAGCGAAACGTTTGATAGAGTCGCGTCTAAGGTAATGAGGTGACGTAGTATCAAGAATATTTTGTTACTGCAACAGTAATGTCTTTTTGCCTGATTAATTAAATTTATATTTAGAATCGTTATTCTACTATATCAGGTTCACGTTTGTTACTAAAGTACACAATATAGATTAATAGGTGAGTCTTTGGTATGAAAATTATAATATTTTGTGTGTATAAGAGGCGAAATTGTTGGTTAATCTGTTTCATACTAGAGTATGGATGGCTAATTTTGCTCGCCTTGTGCGAATCTTATAGACTCTACATTATTTCTACGACTATGAGACGTCTGTCAGATCATGACATTGATGAGTTCGGTCGTATGTAGTAGTAAATAATGATTATCACCTGTTAAACGCCAATAGCCATTACATTAATACTTGCATGATTGAGAAAGCATTCCACAAACAAGCAGTTACTTTTAATCAGCTGCAATAATGTCCCGCCTGGTGTTAAGCAGCTACCGTTAGCTACTGATACTTGCAATACCAAAGGCACTGCTTGCACGTTGCCGAACTGAAGACGAGTGGCTCTTTCACTCATCGTACGAAAAGTAGCTTTAATACCTACCTACTTTACACCGATCCTACTAATATTATAAATGCGAAAGTTTGTGAGTGTGGATGTTTGTTACTCTTTCAGGCAAAAACTACTGAACGGATTTGGATGAAATTTGAAACACAGATAGTTTATAACCGGGATTAACACATATGATACCTTTGATCCCGATAATCCCGAAATTTTTGCTAAGTTAAATACTACTCGGACGAAGTCGCGGGACAGCTAGTCTTCTATTATATGAACAAATAATCTAGCTATAAAATAAATGCCGCGAAAAGGGAAAAGAAAAACCAATCAATAAAATAAGGTCACGGTTGTCGACATTATCTTTCGATAGAACGGGTCTGTTATCGAGTCCAATAAATGCCCTCCTTTTATTATACAGGACTAAAAAAAAGAAAATTACAGAGGACGGCCAAAATTCTCATTAAAATTCCATTACGGTGCCGCCGACTCCAATATGGTTATATTATTTTGACGGCGGAATTACTTTATAAAAACTGCGATGAGGGGTAAACGTCTATTTTGTTTGACGAAACATTTCAGTTTTAGTATATCCAGAAATAATGTGTTCCTACTCAATCTTTTGAAATATGCGATGGTACCTAGTGCCAATTTTGTCATCGTTAAATCATGATTAAACTTAATTTGACATAACTTTTAGCTAAGAACACGCTAAGATATGAGCAGGCTGAATAAGAGCAGTATGTACCATCTTCTCAGAAATCGGCATTAAGTATTAAGCTACGTTTCGCACGATGAGAAAAAGAACCGGAAGTCCAACTCCCCTTCAGGTTGACAACGTGCAAGCAATTATATGCTACGGTAACTGCTTAACATGAGGTAGGTTAAGCTTTTTTGTTATATATAAAAAAAAAAATAAAAAAAAAATGGCAATCTTACGGTTTTTTACGTAGGTAAGTTGGTGTAACCACAGAATCAACACCAATGTATCTTCATTCAAAAGATATCCTTGTTCAAACAATATCCACAAATTGTATCCCAAACTTAGTATAGAAGCGAAAATAAAACTACAATACATTGTGGATATTTTGATATGACGCAACAAAGAAATACAATCCAAAGTGGATTGTACATCATCCAAACGCAAAAAGAGGATCAAATAGTCAAAGGAAAATGCGAACATACACCGAAACTAATAAGACCTCTTCTTTATTGTGAACTATTGATGTCCCCCGGGTTTGCTCTGTCCTTTTTAAACCCCCGTCGAAAGAGGGCTGGTATAAGTTTTTAAGTTTAAAATCTGTGTGTCTGTCTGTGGCCTCGTAGCGCTCAAGCGGGTGAAACGATTTTAATTTTTTTTTTTTTTGTTTGAAAGCTATATTGTTCGAGAGTGATCTTAGCTATGTTTCATGAAAATCGGTTTGGCCGTTTGAAGATCATCAGCTTTTTTGTAGTTTATAAAGGTAAATGAGCAACTTCCTCGGGTCTGATCGCGCTAACTGAATTTTGTTTCCCTACGAACATTTTGTCTGATTATTAGGAAGAAATAGATAAAGTATAAATTTGATCAAAGGGACGGCGCATCGGCGGTTTCTAAAATTTTCAATTTAGAGTTACACATTAATATTACGGATTCCGACAAAGAATGAAGAATGGTTTTTTTTAAATGACCGCTCGTATGTTGGCGGTCCCGGAGATGACTGAGTTGAACTCTAACATTATACATGTCATATCGCCTCGTATTGGTCGTGATATAGCCATGTTTTTTTATTAGCCTGTCCCAGTCCTGGGCAAAGACTTCTCCTGTTCTCTTCCATGCTCCTTTGGCAATTTCCAGCCACATTTTTCTCAGAAACAGATCGAAGTGTTTTTGTCCTAGTCTTTCAGGGTGACCATTCGGCCCAATATAAAGCGGCCATATGGTTCTACGTTAGCGATATAAATTATTATCAAAGCTGATAAATTTAGAAATTATCGC
Source organism: Notodonta ziczac (assembly GCA_918843915.1). Lineage (NCBI taxonomy): Eukaryota > Metazoa > Arthropoda > Insecta > Lepidoptera > Notodontidae > Notodonta > Notodonta ziczac. Next base: position 2,573,120 of record OU974041.1, read on the forward strand.
TGCAATCCGAAATGTAGCCATCGTAATCCATCCGATGAGTTATTTTGATAGATTTTGCGCCACAGACAGACAGTTCAATGTTGTACCGGCAACACACCGACGTATTCCAAACAAAATCTATTCAAATACAGGGGCCTTGGAAGTTGGTCCCCTGTAATCAGGGTTCCGATCGAGCTTTGATTGACCTTTATGCAAATTTTAATTTAGCTCAGGAGTAGGCAGGTTGTTTAATTGAATAATCAATCTGTCTGCATTCAATTACAATTGCAAATTAATTTTATGGCATTATAATTAGATTTTTATAATTAATTACGACGATAGAGCCAAGTTATAGCCAGTTGGCTAGCTCATATATGGGCTGGCGGATGGACAACATTTCCAATTGCTTTATTTGACCTGTTATAATTTGTACTAGATTCGGTTTTTTCTCCATAAGAATACTATTTGAAATACGCGACAAAAAACATTCAGTGTCTGATTAATAATTAAAATCAAAATATATACACACTGCGCTGTTAGGTTCGTTATTTTATTTAACATTCAGGTATCTTTAATCTGATGAAAAATATTTTTCATTGAAATAAAACTCCTGATGTCATAGTTAGTAACTGGGACGTCTAACACCTCAGCCCCCCCGTGACCATGGCTGCTGTAAAGCAACCGAAACGTCGGGAACATAAAGTTAATAAACGCGATAAAATCCGTAAAATAGTTTTATTTCAATGTGTAGTATTCGCGTAAATATAAGAAAACAATAATATTTTTCATGATAACTGTTTTTGATCTTTGCGTCGCGACTTTGCTAAGTAACAAACTGTGCATCGTTTTATGGAGACCAGTAACAGCCTTTGATAATTTAGTTAACAAAAAACAGTTTCATCCTCTTTACAAATATGTAGTTATTGGTGTTTTTTCCATAAAACATAAATAAAAACGGCGTTTTAATTAGAGGCTTGATATCAAAGAGGGTAGCCCATTGTCTGAATGGCTGAAATCTCAGTCTGGATCTCGGCATAACTGCCTACTCTAAGGTGTAAAAGCGAATCAGAGCGTTTGATGTCTTGGAGTCGCGAGGGGAGTGCTGTTGACTCCGCCAGACGCACTTGTCGAGAGCCACTCAAAAACATCAAACGTTTTCAGACTCGCAAAGATAGTCTTTGGCGATTTTTTTCTAGTTTGGCGACGCGGCTGGCCGTATTATATATTTCGTGAGTCTTATCGTCATGGTATTTTAAAAGAGATGTTTACTTGTCTATTCAGTCTGAAGTGCGACTTTGCTTGGGTAAACCTAACGTAAACCACAGTGTTTATCGAAACAGAATATAATATCGATGGCAGAGAGTTGGCGTAGTAATTAATACTCGTATAGGTGGTAGCTGTAGCCAGTTGGCTTGTTCAAGGTATCCACTCATAGAAGATTGATGTAAAGTAGATATTACATCAGCGTTTAGTACAATGAGTGAGAGAGCCAGAAGGTGGACTTCTGGCTCTCTCACAGGAGTGAGAGAGCCAGAAGTGAAGAGGACTTCAGACGGGCAGCGTGCGAATTCGGATTTATGTATCCTCCTATAACTGCTTAACACCAGGCAGATCGAAAGCTTAGTTGCTTACTTTGTTGTATAAAAATGTGATTAAAATACACGTTACTATTTCATTTATAGTATTCGGTAAAGAAGTCTTGAATCGCTTCCCATATAAAGTCGTACTGCAATCTCGCCTTAATTAAAATAAGGATCATTTGGATTAAGAATCTGTTCTATTCCATTATCCTGGTTCAGTGTTGGATGTGTGTAATCCATTCTTTGTGCTACCCTCGCCGAACAAATCCCGCTGCCTTTATGAATATGGCGGCTATTCTAACGCGGGTAGAGATTTTTATTTGAATGAAAGAGGATTTTTGGGAATTTGATTCGAAATTTGAACCTGCAAATACTCGGAGTAAAAGTCAAAGTCAAATGTTAAATCGTTTATTGTATTTAGGCCTGCGGGTGCATTTACAAATTGTTATTAATACATATTTTCTTAAGTCTACAACCGGACCTCGAGTGAGAAGATCTGGGAAGGAACTCAGCAGGCTTGCCTTTTGACTTTTTTTAATAACATGTACCTAATCAGGTAACATATAATTCCCCAAGGCAGAGGTTCTGTAATGCTATGGACTGTATTTCGTCAATTATATTTTGGTCCCAATGAAATGGAAAGCGAGCTTTGCTATTAGGGTGATCGTCCACATGGCTGTACTCTGAAGCGGGGAAGGCACAGCCAACTGGACGGTCAGCCTCATTCAGGCTATTGTCCACCACGCCGGGTTAGTGCGGGTTGGCGTCCTTCACATGTCTTTTTGAAAGCAGGAGTTTAATAAGTGGGTACTCCTTTGATGTGCCGAGCCCATTGATTTAAATCCTCATCTCTTTGAGCGAGTCATAAAGGTAGCGATACATTGTCCAGATCAATAATGTTCAAACGAACCCCATATAAATCACCCAGACAGGGTTAAATTAAAATAGGCCCATAATTAGGCCATTTAGTAAACTACCGGAAAATTGGCTGCGATTCAAATTGACTTAACGTACTAATATAATTGAGGTCGTAAATTATTTCGTTCTTGGCTTGAAACTGACCAAGTCTAATGTGGGGTGGAAAATTGTTAGAAGAAAAAGCTTCTAAGCTACGGATGCATATTGCCGTTATAAGTTACGTGCAAGTTAGCCTGTTTTGCAGCTTGATGTTTGCGTGTGTCTTGTTTTGTGATGAATATGGTTGTAATTTGCTCAATCTGTCTCTAGACAGCATTTTAATTGAAAAATAATTTGAGTATACCAGGAGCTAGTAAAATAATAATGAGCTATTAAAGTAATATTATTAATTAAAATTAATACTACATGACACAAAAAAATATTATAAGTGTTGTTCTCAGTGCTCACAAGGCCTTAGCTTATCTAACCATCAAGGGGACTGTCCACTTGGTTTTGCTGTAAAGCGGTCCTTCCTGTCAACTTGAGCTACGCCGCGTCAAGTTGAAGAAATGAAGCGATCCTATTGGTCAAATTCGGCGGGCCCACTTCATAACTCATTACAGGACAGTGACAGTCAACCTTATGCCCATATCAGATATACCTTCTTAGTGTTTTTTTTCTCTGATCAAAGGTGTCGTATGAGATCTATCGTTATATGAAAATAAAATTGTCTGCTTCTAAAAAGTACCCTGGTATTGGTCCGTATATCATCCGGCGTTCACGGATTCCCATTTTCCATATTTGATTTGCAAAGTGACAGCATGAATAATGAGGACGTTGACATATTGCGCGTATAAAGGGAAAAGTACTTTTTGAATTGCTTACACGTAAGAGATTTCAGCTGAATTTGTAAGAAAATTGAAAACTTCTGTTGATGTACTGTTCATTTGTAGGAACATTTAAAAGTATATTACTGTAGGCTATGGTGTGTGTTCTTATAGTGTATTATTAATAAATAAACATAATCAGACGAACACACCAACTGTATGGTCCCAAACTAAGCAACGCTTGTACTATGGGTACGGTTCAATGGACTGGGGGCGATCCCAGTGACACCCAGACCAGAGCAAATTACGAAAGGCAATTTCCGTAATTTACCCAGACGGGAATCGAACCCGCAACCACCCAGTGTAGTGAGCCGAGCGGCCTACGCGCGAACCACTGTGTCAAGCGGTCGTCCGTCGTATGTGGGTGTTTGACATGTTCTTACTAATCTGGACGACCACGTGGTCTTATGTAGGCCGCCTGGGTAACTCACTGTAACGGATGATGGTTCGATTACCACCAGCGAACATTTTGGACAGGAGTAACAGTGGTAGTAGGTAGGAGGATATAAGAAAAAAAATAAGTAAATTGGCAATTTGTAAGTGCCCCCGTAGGCCTAATCAAAATAAACGATTTTAATTGAATTGAATTGAATTAGAGTGTGTGGCGGGACTAGTCCCACAGTCCATTGTACGGTAACCATAGTTCAAGCGTGGTTTACTTTGGGATGATACAGCCCCTCTAGCCAAGTTGCATCGTCTGCATTCGTTTCTACAAATCGCTACGCTTCATGTATGGAAATGACATAAGCCACGTGATCTACTTATCGACTTGTAATGTCATTTCCATACATTTAAGCGTAGCGTTTTGTAGAAACGCTTATAGACGAAGCCACTTGGCTAGGGGGCAGGTGTATTATTATAGCGATAATTAATATTGTTATTTATCATTCGCCCTTGACTGGGTGTAACTGGGATCGCTCCTAGTCCATAATTTGCTAGCAGTCGACCAATCAGTGGTAATAAATAGCTCTCCAATAATTAAACAACCGCGTTGAAATAGTTTCCGAAGCTATGATGATACAGATAAGTAAGGCGGAAATCTAGTCCAACTATAAATAGCACCTCTACTTAAGTTGAAAATGAAAATTAAAAATAATTTATTTCCAAAGTGCACATGGTGTTACAAAGATAAAAAGTAATAATAAAAAAGTTGTTCTAAGTGGTAGTGTTACAATTAATCCATTGTTTGTGGATCTCACACTAGGCCTAGCCTGTATCGTGGGGTCCGAAGAAAAGGTTTACCAGCAGTTTTAGCGGTCGGCAGAAAAGTAAGAACTTAATGATTAGGTACAAAATAATAATTTGGCAATAAACAAAAGTTACAATTTTTAAGAAACAATAATAGGCTCAAAATAACACAAAATAAATATAATAATATGCCTGCGAATCTTTGTCTGAGTGGATGTGTGTGGGGTTGTGTGTTAGTGTATGATTGAGTAGGGGTGTATGTGTGTGTGGGTGTAGGGGTGTGTGTGTGTAGGGGAGTGTGTGTGTTGGGGTGTGTTTGGATGTGTAGTATGATGCATATATGGTTCGGGATTAGATTATAGTATAAACAATTTTTGGCATAAATAACATTTATTATATTCAGTAAGTTTTCTGTCTCATTATAAGTTTGTTGCGATAACCATTTCTTTAATTGTATTCTAGCTTCTTTCATTTTAGATTTTTTTATGTTACATTTGGATACTGATTCGTTGAGCGAAGGAAGACTTTTCACTAAGAACAGGGACTCTGAAAACTCGTCTATTTGTCAAAAGTTCATTATCAACAATACCTACTTATAATTTTTTTGTGGTTTGAGAGGACTATTTTAAGGAAGTAAAGCTGTCTCACTGTCAGAACTTGAGCCTCCGAATAAAGAGCGTGGGAACGGTATCTTCGATGTTTTTTTAGTAGTACCTTTAAGACTGATATCTGTGCTCTTTCAATTTCAATCATAGATGTTTTACCGACAACGCCCCAGACGGTGATACAGTAGGAAATAACTGATTCACAAAGTGACGAGTATATTATTTTCAGGTTGTGTAGGTCTACGACATCGCGAATTCTGTGAAAATATGTGTTCATTTACGAATTCTGGAAGCTAATACAAATATATGCTCTTTAAAACAAAGTTATTCATCTATCACGCGTCGAAAAAATAGCCAACTTTCTTTTCACCACAACCAAATCACAGAGAAGAGGAAAATTAGATAGAAAAGTTTATAATAAGTATAGCCATATTTTTCAAGGCGTATTTATGTCTCATCTAATAAAAAAAAGTTAATACTTCGTGACAGTTTTCCACTTGCATCTTAATCACTGTTGTCATTCGCACCTGTCCCGCTACTGGCCAAGACCCTCCAAAGCCATATTAGGAGACAGTTTTTACAAAAGATTGACAATATGTTATTGCATTTGTTTAACAATACTTTACCGTAAGCAACAATATTTTATCTACAACGAGATTATTTCTTATGAAGGCAGCGGTAGGTTGTATTTTTTTATTAATTACCACCAATGCTCTACTAATGCATACTGTATCACAATTCCTCGTGCTCAGTTATGAGGACAGCCCTCTACCCACCAAAGTGTTAATGGTGTAATTTATCCAGACTTTTTAGTATTATATACATGCACATATCAATAACTGACGAGTGACGACGAAAGCACAAGTATCGTGATATGATGACTGCTTGGCGTAGTGTTTTGAACTTAGGCCGCTTAGCAACCTGCACATGGTAGTTGCGAGATCGATTCCCGCCACGGCAAATTTTGGAAATGAATTTTCGTAATTTGCCCTGGTCTGGGTGTCATTGGGATCGCCCCCCGTCCATTGGTACGGTACCCATAGTACAAGCATTGCTTAGTTTGGGACCATACAGTTGATGTGTCCGTCTGGCGATATTTAATTATTTATTTATCGGTCATATGATCATTACCACAAGCCGCGATAAAAAAAAAAAATACAACATTATCAATTTTAACGTACTTATTAACTGAGGCACAAAGAAATCGCGAACAAAAAACGTCAGAGCACAATACAAAGAATCCGCGGTGAGTAAAAAATGGGAACTCTTCACCTACTTTACCGTCGGCGATAGGCGAAGCTGTGTGACGTCGAGCCGGCAGATATCGCATTGTGCGCTAAGAGACACCATTCAAGTGGCTTTTTAACATCAAAGCCGGTGTTTGCTTTGAGTCAGGGGTATTTGTTTGTCAGGAAGGCACCACTAGACTTTATATGGGCTTTTTATGAAAAACAGTAGAGTTCGCTCGACGTATACAAAATAAGTCAACCTACATTTCATTAATGTGAACCCACACACAGGTAAAACCATTGGGTGATCTATAGGAGAGCTTTAGGAAAGTACAGTTTGATGACAGTTCATCTTATTTCATCGCATAGCGCTGTCTCTTATCAAAACAAGCAGTCTGCAACGGGAGCACGTAACCAAGAAAAAGTAAATACAAAACCAATCACAACCTCCAAGAGTGAGTACCTATCGGAAAACCATTATATTTTTTTATCTGCGCTCTAGTATTCCCAATATTTCCATGACTCTTGAATTGGAGAAGCGAATCTGTAATCTATCAATTACAAATTCAAGTCCCATCCGTTCCAATTAAGTTACATATTGATCGGGGAGTGCCGCGGCCCGATCACTTTTATTGCTGCCAATTTAATAAAAATGTCAAGTGGACCCGCTTCGAAGGATTGGCATTACGAATCTGTTTATTCGTCGACATCACCTCCGGAAAATAAATATTGGAACGAAGCTGTAATCGTAGTAACGGATGTAATTGATCTGTAATGTAAAGTATACTTAACTACGAGTATAATTCCGAGTCTACCCACGCAATGTCGAAATTTAGCTCGCCGAATCGCGATTCGTCGAAGTACTGTTGTCCGATTATACTTTTTGAAGAATGAACTCTTTATCAAATCACGTTTTGTTGAAGCACTGTTCTGATCAATAATATTTTTTGAAGAATTTACGCTTGGCCGAATCATGTTTCGTCGATGAACTGTGGATACGACACACCAACCTGACCTACGATTATCTGAATAGGCTATCGTAGGTCAGGTTAGTTAGGACTAATAAATTTCTGAACTTAGTTTTTGTGTGTTAAGTTTAATTAAATTGCTTGAAATAAATAAGACCATGATGAGATTATTGCAAAAACCCAAAAAATCTAATAAAAGTGCAGAAGTTCGTAAAAATATTATTGTGCTAAAAAGGAGGGTCCAATGTTCGGGGGAGACAGACGAATGTCTTATTTTTAGAAGGATCCCAATACAGCAAAGGGATGCTGTACAAAAGCAACTCCAATCTAACATAAAATATATTCTTGCATAAAACCAAAGTCTCCCGAGTTCATTTCAAATTTCAAGTCTGATCCAAAACCTGAGTAATTGAACGAAAACATTCTATTCCACTCTTGTAGGTACATAATGTAACGTACCATCTCACTGTCTACCGATAGCCCCTTTTAGATTCCTAACACGTGTCTGGTAATGTTCAGAGACGGGTTATTTGTACTTACTATCGATTTTGTTCCCTCAGCTTTCTTTAACTTCTGTTAGATTCGTGTTCAATCTTGTAATTAAATTGGGCATGTTTACCAGTGTCTCATTTCGTTCTTATATCTATATAAAGTTGATGTAACTATGTATGTAGGTTCAGTGCCATTTCCTGTGTCATCATTTGAAGAAATAAAAAACCAAATTTGTAATGTTCCTACCATAAAAAAATACACATTGTTTTGCAAAACGTGTTCAAACCTCGTTTAAATTTTTATTGATTTTTTTTGTTTATTTATCTTCATTATACTGCTTATTTATAAGGGTACTACATATCTTAAAAGAAAAGATCAAATACTGAAACCGTCTCATGTAAAGGCTTTATTTTTCCTTGTGCATAATATAAATCTCGTGGAATATACCGGCTCGTTGCATAGATTGCTCTGAGGTCCTACTTAGTAGATGCAAGACGGATAATCGGTGTCTACATTCATCTTAGGATTCGTTTGTACTGTTCTGTGTTATCTCCATAGGGTAGCAGGATTTAACTCCTAAACAAATCACCTCCCACAGTAAATTTGTGACCTAGGTCAAATCTGCGTTGCTATTTAAGATTACTATGAGGGTGCCCATCCACTTGAGCTGTACAGGTTAGCTGTGCTAGCTTTCGACCAATACGATTGCTTCATTTTAATGAGCTGTGAAAAAGGAAACGATCCTATTGGTCCAAAGATAGCGCAGCCAGTTCACCCAGCTCATGTGGACGGGCTTAGGTATATACTAAATATATTATTATATTCTGGTCTTCATAAATGTATATGTATTCTGTTTATAAGTAGGTACCGATGGTCTTCAGCAATCTGACTAATTAATTTATTACGGTAATTGGTGACTGATAATACTTTGTCAATACAATACAATACAATACAATAACTTTTATTTGCGAATATAGGTAGGTATACATAGATGTTACAGATTATAAAAGTGCTTATGCTATATTCCACCAATTGGCATGCAAAATTCAAATTAATTAAATGGGTCAATTCAATTAAATTAAAATTATTATCATTATTATATTATACATTCATTGATATTTATTCAATACTAAACAATTATAATAATAATCTAGTTTTCCTTTAAAAATTCGTCAACAGTATAATAGGCCTTATCTATTAGGAAATTATTTAACACCCTATATATCTGTTACCTCCTCTTTCCGCCAGGAAACTGCTTGATCAGTCCATCTCTGTAATTATACAGTATAGTCACAATCATTTGCATTTAAGTCATATGAAAACACGTCTTTATACTTAAATAAATACCATTACTCATACCCAGTTATTCAAAATCGGCTTTAGGTAGGTACCATATTTGGAAAACGTTCATGGCAGATAACGAAGACGATAAACTTCGTGTTGCAAAGAGCTGGGATGATCCCCGCACCCGTAGTCTGATACTCTTGGAGTTTGTACCTCGGCGCATGGAGGATTACCTCCGAGGAAATATGTTTAAGTATTTATTCCAGGGAGGTTATAGTTTAAATGATGGTTCGTGTATCATTAATTAGTGAGATTTATAATTTAAATAATTATGAGAAGTGCCTAAATAATTGATAGTTTATTTAGAGGGAGAATGCTATGAGTATCGTAGAGAGAGTTCCGTGTAAATGCTTTCATAGAATAGGAGCCTATCAACTATAGTCAATTTCGCATACTAAAATTTTTCGTACACGTCTCAAGGCCGGACGGGAATATGATTATTTAGAGTGTCTTGTTGTACAAAGCAAAAATATGGCGTTAGGCCACGCGGAAGATAGCCCGTGCGAAGGACTGACAAGGGCCCTAACAACGCTAGCTACTTAAATCATAATAGAAAAGCAAACGCTCGCGATTACGTTTCAAACGCTCCGCTTTTGACGTTTTGCTGACACGAGCTTCACGATTTCTACTGACATTGATATGGTATGGATAAACGTAATCGCGAGCGTTTGCTTTTCTATTAAGATTTGAGTAGCTAGCGTGGTTAGGGCTCAGATCAAATCTTGTGTGAGATCGAAGAAGAAAATCAAAAGAAGAACACAAACAAATGGCCAGACCAATTACGGCTACTGAGTCGGACTGACTCCTGTAAATGAATTTTTGTGTGTGTGGAGAGGTGTGCAGTAATTGGTCACTGTATAAAATCACTGTTTTTAGGGACAACACGTATATTTATTGTACACAGCTCAATATAATTTTATTATTAATTAAACACACGAAATATTGACCCGTTCGTAAGCCAGCTGCAGTGGAAGAGAGAAAACAACTCAAAACTCAAACCCAAAATTGTTTTTATTCATGTAAGCCAACAAAGCATTTATGAATAGTCAGAATCTACCACCGGTTCGGAATGCTGCTTCCACTGAGAAGAGCCGGCAAGAAACTCAATGGTTACTCTTTTCAATGAATGAAAGATGGTGTACATTCTCAGGAACAGCATAAAAAATAATATAAATAATAATCAAATCTCACTGAGATTTAGGTATGTAAATAAAATGAGAAACCTAGTTTAGTGTGATGTGCATACCTACTCATATGACTTATGACGTTAGGGTTGCCAACACAAATTAGTACCATGTTGTTGCCAACAGCAACGACCGCTCTCCGTAGAGCGTACCGACAAAGAAGGAGATATTTAAGTACCCAGTTCGAAAATTTTAAATTTATGTAAGAGTTACCTAATAGGGGGACTTATTGCCAATTTAGTTATATTTATACTCAGTGTTCAACCAATAGAATATTTGCTCAACTGTCTACGGAGAGTAATAAAAAACATAAACAAATAAAATAGAATAGACGTTGACTTCCTGCTAGCAACATTGTGGAAGGGAAAAAAATAGATACATTTTCCTTTTTATTACATTTCGTTTTGTGCGCTACCCTTCGCGTTCATTGTTCCAAGTGATTTATGAAGATACCCGGTAATGTAACCAAAATATTTAACATGGATAAATAGGATAAAAAAGATAGACGTATTCGGATTTTTTGAAAATTAACTTTTTTAAGAAAATCTATAAATATTGTTAATTTTCATCGATATCATCTCCCACTATACATACGAGCGTACGGCATGCGTGATGTTAAGCAGTATCCGTAGCCTATAGAAGGTTTCAATCCCAGAGGATCTGCTAACACTTTGCGGACCTGATAGGGATTGGGACGAAGGGAAGAGAAGGGAGGGGGGCTACGCAGCTTTAATACTGGCCTTACGCCGACCTTTTGTGAGAAGGTGGTACTACCCGGCGGTCAGCGCAGTACCTATGTATTTTTTTACATTCATCCCATTTTCCTGTTACACTATATTTATCAAAAAAAAAAAAAAAAAATTATCCCTTTTGACGTCCCACTCCTGGGCACGGGCCTCCCCTCAACACGAAAAAAATCTTCAAAGACATGCAGGTTTCCTCACGATGTTTTTCTTCACCGTAAGCAAGTGATAATCATATAGAAATTATGATTCGCACATATAAATAATTAAATAATAATTTTAGCCCTTTTTGACGTCCCACTCCTGGGCACGGGCCTCCCCACGAGGGGGATTCAGGCCATAACCCACCACGCTGGCCCAGTGCGGGTTGGCGGATTTCACATATCTTTCAAAAATTAGTTAAATCTTCTAAGACATGCAGGTTTCCTCACGATGTTTTCCTTCACCGTAAGCAAGTGATAATCATATAGAAATTATGATTCGCACATAGATTTCGAAAAATCCAGAGGTTCGAGCCGGGGTTTGAACCCGAGACTTGGTAGCCCGCAAGACGCGTGCTTAACCAATCGGCTATCACTGCTATCGATCGGCTATCACTGCTATCAATCGGCTATCACTGCTATCCACATAGTCATAATTGTGTTTTTTTATTGTCAATAATATGATTCGTTTAAACTTAAAATGAGTTGTAAAAATGCAGTACTAAACAATCTCAGTTATTCTCCCTGTTTGTTTGATGACATAGAGTCTCCTTTAGGGGACGAGGTGCAATGAGGAATTGGGGAAGTTATTCCAACAATTTTATGAACCGTATCTTTTTATTTATTTCATTACAGCGATTTGACTTTTGTCAAGGAACCCTATTAGCTATTCCCCTAGCAGTTTGGTAACATTACCCTGTTGCTTTATTGCCTCAATCGGCATTCGTGAAGGTGATTTTGTTGTTATTATAAAACTGAATATAATTATTATTATTATTATTGAGCTAGTTATTATTTTTATGTTTCTAATAAAAATACAACACAAGTAGTTATCAATTACCGAGAGAAAATAAACAGTTAACCACAGAAATTATATTTCAAACTAGCTGTGCCCGCGACTTCGTCCCCGTAGTATTTAACTTAACAAAAAAATCGGGATTATCGGGATAAAAAGTATCCTATGTGTTAATCCCGGTTATAAACTATATGTGTTCCAAATTTCATTCAAATCCGTTCAGTAGTTTTTGCCTGAAAGAGTAACAAACATCCACACTCACAAACTTTCGCATTTATAATATTAGCAGGATCTGAAATATACAAAATATTTTTTTATTTAACAAGTCGGCAAATAAGCCCACGGTCCGCCTGATGTTAAACAGTTGTCGTGGCCTATAGAAGGATGCTTTCAATAACTAGTACTGCTGGCTCCTTCCAATCTACAAGGATTGGGACCCACGGACGGGAAGGAAGTGAGGTATTAGCATTCCCTCATCGAACGAAGCGCAGATATAGTAGCTACTTCGCGCCTATCTTCTGTAAGAAGGTCTACAATCCTGGTCTAGCCAACCTGTATAATATAATATACATTGACTTTGACATTGACATATTATGTCAATGTCAAAGTCAATGTCAAAGTGAAGGCTCTATCACCGGCAAAATTAAAAAAAACAAAACGTCAAATGCGTCTAAATTGACAAATAAGTCTAACAACAAAATAAATGAGACCATTAACTTTGTGAAATCTAATCAGTGTGTAAAATTAAGGAATTCCGATAACTAATCCCTAGGAAAGCTCGCTCATTTGGTACACTGTTCCAATTTGTGTTTCATGAATATTAATAAAGCCTCACGGTCAACGACGCGGGGTTGTCTGGACTTGTGAATTTTCTATCGTATTTTTTTTAACAAAGCACTTTCAAATTACCTTTGTTATCACGCCTTAACAATAAGGACTTGATGTTAGTACAAGATATAATTACACTAATATTATAAATGCGAAAGCTTGTTTGTTACTGACGATCACGCAATAGAACTGGACATGTTTCAATGGAATTTGACACAGAGGTAGATTATATCTAGGTATAACAATAATACATTTTATCCGCGAAGTCCGTTTAGGCTAACGTGATCTGAACCGCAGGTAATTTTAAAAATAGCATGATCCTGAATTATCTTGAATGACTAATTATTTTTACATTTGGTTTTTACCATATAAAGTGTAAGATAAAAAAACGCAAAGGTAATGTGCTAAGATATTTTTTTATCTTTCCAATATTCGTGAACGGAGTCGTAGGCATCTGTTAGTTATATTGCTAAAAGGTCGAATTTTCATAGTCCAATTTCAACTTTGATCATTTATTAATTGACCTGGAGGTCCCTCGCCGCCTCAGGGGTAAATAAACAACTTTTTGTTAGTTTTGCCTATTCACACTAGGGATTAAGGGCCGTGCTCTATATTGAAGATAATATTTTCAGTATCACATCAGCTCCTGCCCAGGATCTCGCAGTATTTTAAGACCGCTGTAGCAATGTAGTGGTATTACATTATACTGTTGGAACTTAAGTTCAAAAAAGAGGTTTCCTTCTAACTTCGCCAACTTCATATTGATGACCTCTTGAAACCTCTTTAGACAATGTCTAATATTAGCGGTCATTCACACGGTTAACCCGGCACCGATAAATTCTAGTCATTTTACTGTATCCACATGTCAAATACGGCCATCATCTATAAAAAAGGTACTTATAGACAGAACGGTGTTGCCCTCTTCGTGTGAGGCGGTCGCTTTGGATAAACCATAACTTAAGCTTTACAATAACATGAGTAAAAACTTTTGTTTCAAGTACTTTTCAATTTTTAAATCACCGTCTTATTATAGCGTCGTAAAGATGAAATTTCATTTCATCCCTCAAGGGTGAAAATAACTCGTACTGAAACTTTTTTATTTCAAAGAGAACGTTATTATTTTATTGATATTGCAGAAGTTGCTGAAATAAAATAATAATGATACTTGAGTGCAGATCTCAAATGTACTATTCGACATATAGTGTACAGCTACCTATTTTGTAATGGTGATGCAATAAAACCTCATTTTTTACATAAAATTTACAAGTTACTCGAATTTAATTTGATTAATACCTACCACCAAGCCAATTTTTATATTTTAAACAATGCGACGTAATTAAGGATACTTTTTATCTTTCGATGCAAACGCAATATGTTTAGAGTTACCTCTGACAAAGTAATCTTGTTAGAGTTACGTCAAAATATTAAAGTATGTGGAAAATATAAAGCTTGAATTTTATTATAACAAGTAAAAAAAAAACCTGTTCAGAAAGGCAAATTCCATGCAAAAATATAACATATATTTTTTTTAAAGTAACGAAATGTTCCAATTTTTCCGACAGACAATGAGTTGTAACACACAATTCTGTTAATTAAGACATTGCCTGAGGCATCGAATTACCTGCCCACTAAAGAGGACAAAACATCAATGTAAATTGTTCAAAGTAGGTACACATTAAGGTCCGGACCTTTTAAAAATGTGTAATTATGTTTATTAAAGTACTGTGACATAATCTTTTTAACAATGCCTTTGATGTAACAAAAGGTTTGACGTGAATTTTGGGTACGAGGGTACTTGTCAACAGACTTGGGGCTCAGAAAATAATAATAATAATAATTTGAGCCCTTTTGACGTCCCACTCATGGGCACAGGTCTCCCCTCAACACGAGGGGGATTGATTCAGGCCATAATCCACCACGCTGGCCCAGTGTGGGTTGGCGGATATCACACGTCTTTCGAAAATTGGTCAAGTGATAATCATATAGAAATTATGATTCGCACATAGATTTCGAAAAATCCAGAGGTGCGAGCCGGGGTTTGAACGCAAGACCTGGTGCCCGCAAGACGCGTGCTTTAACCAATCGGCTATCACTGCTTTTTATAGACTGCTTAGAAAATATGTATATTAAACTCTAGCCTTTTCCCGCAGCTTTGCTAACGTATTTTTCTACATGTTGACAACAGTGCTGCCCACTGAGTCCAACTACAGCTAAGATCTATCCAGGCGACCCCATGATTAAAAAGTAAACATTGAAATCGGTTAAGCCGATTAGGAGAAGAAGAATCACGCACGTACCCAATCTGAAATTGTATTTATAAAGTCTAGTGGCGCCTAAAACTTCCATCATGTGGCCTTTCAATTTTCATTCCATTTAGGATTTCCTTTCGACCATGTCAAATTTCATATGATCTACTTAGTACCTTCTGTGATATCTGCTCAGACAGACAAACAGAAAAAAATATTGTTTGAGCTGCAGTGTGGACATAATTTACAACGCGCTCTATTCGAAAAAAAATGATCATAATATACTTAAATACTTACACGATTTTTGTCCATGTAAGATTGAGTTGTCGTTTGAAAGCCTTTGAACTAAGCAAGGGTCGAAAAGTTATCTAAATTTGAAACTATTCAAATCTAGATACAACTAATTAATTTATTGTAGTTTTGTGAAGTTAGGCACTGTCTGTCTGCGAGCCAGAGATTGGCTTCAATAAGTTTTTAAAGTTCTCTGATCCTATATTAGTAGGTAAATTAGATTTTGGTACACCTACCAAAATTGTTGACTCATTGAAAATTCTGATTGAGTCTAAAAAAGATCCAAGACATAAAAAATAACACATTTTCTATAAGAATCTAAAGCTACGTATGTTAGACGGATGCTGTTTATCTTGAATAGTCCCATTCTCAAAAGCCAACGACCGAGAAGAGCGCAATAAAGCATCAATAGACGACACAGGGGGTGGGGCGGACCGTGAATAGTGCTTTTGGACCCTCAAGCTTACGACATCGAGCCAACTTATGTGAACAAAACCGACTAAGTGCGTGGACAAAGCACAGTGTAAGCATAATAATGTACAAAACTTTATAGGTGGGTTAAAACATTTTATAAGATTGGATTATAGGGTTTCTGTTCCTCAATCGACCTATTATATTGTACTAGCTGGGCCCGCGACTTCTTGCATGCCAAATTTCAGCCCGATCCGTCCAGTGGTTTGGGCTGTGCGTTGATAGATCACTATGTCAGTCAGTCAGTCACCTTTGAGTTATATATATTTAGATAGTTATCAGAACTACATAAGTGTTTTCAAAAAATAAACTTCGCTATGGCCCGTTTTAATAAATCTATCTCAAGTCTGAGAGCGATCTTAAGCATGCTTTTGACAGTCACAGACTCATTTTGTACTGCGCATGACATAAGAATTACATTTTCAATATCGGTCTCAGACTTGAGATCGATTTAAGCACAGGCCTAACTGGTTTAAAATTGACCTGCCAGATTTAACATAAAGATAATTTAAAAAACATATAAGTTCATATATATTATTAGATATCTATGTTTTACCACTTTTGTCTTCAAAACTTTTTCTCTCAATGAATGTAATTGATTGATTGACTTGGGAAATATAATTGATACTTTAGTCTTCTAATATCAACAATTAATTGTAATGTTTTTCGTCCGATTACCTTAGCTTACCATTTTTACCTCCAACAACTCTAACAGTTGACGATCTGACCTTCAGATGTCCATCCGCCTTGTCCGGTGGAATCGCGGCCTTATTTGTTCAGTCGACCGTCGTTTAACGACATTAGACGTGACAGCATAACGTGCTCTATGAGGAACAAAGGAGGTCACATGTCCCGTGTTATAAATCGGTCACCCACCCAGCTAGCGGGGCATCGCCGGACGATGCCAATGGGATATTATTTTTCTTTTTATATAACTAGCTGTGCCTGCGACTTCGTCCGCGTGTAATTTAACCTAACAAAATTTTCGGAATTATTCATCCCCTATTTTATCCCCTTGGGGGTAAAATTAATCAAAATTCTTTTTTAGCGGATGCCTTCGTCATAACATCTATCTGCATGCAAAATTTCAGCCCGATCCGTCCAGTGGTTTGGGCTGTGCGTTGATAGATCACTATGTCAGTCAGAGTTATATATGTATATTTTGATAACAAAGTTGTAGGCAAAGAAGCTTAAGATCCGCCAGATTAAGCAGTCATCGTAGCCTATGTTTACCGGGAGTGAGGGACAGAGGGAGGGGAAGGGAGGAGATATTAGCTTCCGGCTCTCTCACTCATCGTACTAAACTCGGCTATAATACCTACTTTACCGCCGATTTTCTGTGAGAGGGTGATACTGCCCTGGTCAGCCCATATAGGAGCAGTTGTAAAATATGAATATATTTATTCGCTTTGATCAAAGCGAATAAAATTTTGCACTGGGATACTCATGTATCTGCCCTGGAATATTCTGGGTATAGTTCGGAGTGCTTCTGTTCCAATGGGGTAGTCAACAAATAGCAGCGAGATAGTCTAAAAAAGTAGCCATCTCTACGTAAAAAAACACATGAAATTCAAATTCATGAACATCAAACTGATGTCCATATCCCGGAAATGTTGGCGCCATTCTTTTCGTTATTGAAAGAAATAACTCTACCGTGTAAATGTCATAAAACGGGGCAATTCGTATTTGTATGTGACGTCATATGGCTTTCCCACTTCCTTATCTCAAACTACCTACTCAAAAAACTATATAAGCACGGAAACTGGAGCTGAAACGTCCAAACCACTCTGCAATACGTTCTCGATGAGTGATGACGTATTGTAGTCCGAGCGTATGATCGCGCATAAAATGATATTTGCCAATTTTGTTATTTTCACTTTGCCCGATGCCGCGCGTGGAATAGGAATAGGAAAATATGTATATAGGTAGGTGCTGTATGAAAATTTAAGATGTTCTCCCGTCGCGAAACTCCCTGCGGATATGACCGAGCCACGTGACGAATGTTACGCCGTAAGTCAACAAGGAATTAAATAGTTTGGAAGGGACTACACTGAGAAAAAAGACGTATTGTTTTTTCGTATTTTGACTAAACGTTTAGTAATTACGTCAAATTAATTAATTAATTAAATGTTTTACCCACTGTATTTTATTTTAAACACTTGCTGATAAATGTGAGGGTTTTGATACGTGCAAACTCAGCCTTCGTATGACGTGGGAAGTCACATCAAGCCCATCTATTTGTCTTTGAATAGAATCGTCTTGTCATAAAGGTGGATAATTATATTTTCGTTTAAATCGTAAATAATTGTCGTATCTAGCTATTAGATACATCAATGTTAAACAATATCGATATCAAATACATTGCTAGCGATATTTACGATCGTTTTTTATTTTTGTGTTTATGTGTGAATACATGGCACGCGTAAACTCTTATTTATTTTGAAATAATGATGTAGATACACAGTATTTTGATTTGACAAAATGAAAACGTATTTCTGTAAATCGTAATATCGATATTGTAGGTTCTCTTGTATTTATATTTAGTGAATTGATAACAAACAACTATATAACTTACTTAAAGGCAGGTGGGTTATCCCTTATCAATGAAAATAAATAAGGTAGGTACATATCTATGTATAATTCTTCTATGTATAATCCTTTTGATATATCACTCTATCTTCATTTTTTTTACTATATCACCAGATGTTTATTTCATGATTTTATTATCTTATTGGTATAGGATAGTTTGAACCTAAATGTTTTTTTCCGAAAACACTTTAGCATTATATTTTAGTCCAATTTTATTAACACCACCCGCCGTTATATTTGGTGTACGTCGTGTAAAATTCACAGCGGGCGTATATAATTTACACGAGAAAGGCTTGAAGATTAGGCTCTTAATGGGGTCCATACATTACCCTCCTGGAAGCCATTCCCGCGTGTGGTTCCCGCGTCCGGGCTTGCGTCACACCCTGTGTGTAGATACCACAGTTACTTTGGTATTGTTTTCTCTGTGGATTACTGGAGTATAGAAAGTGAAGCTCAAGCCTTAGGCTAAGTTTTCATGTTAATTACGATTTCAGAAAGCAAATATTGGTCGTCCCAGCGATGTCTTGTCGTTACATCTAAATATATAAAACTCAAAGGTGACTGACTGACTGACTAAGAAAGGATTTTGATTAATTTTACCCCCAAGGGCATAAAATAGGGGATGAAAGTTTGTATGAAACTTTGTCAATTAAATTCCACGCGGACGAAGTCGCGGGCACAGCTAGTTATTTTATATTAGGGCCTACCTTCGATGTATTTAGCGGACGTTTTTATGGAGTGACTGGAGTCTGCCCTGAGACTTTAGTAGTATAGTAGTTACAGTTTAGATTAAACTAGAAGGCTGAGCAAGTCAACACGTCAACATTCAAAAATAAATTAATTATCAAATCGTTTATTTAGTCCAGCCTGAAAGGACTACAACCGAATCGGAAAGCGATATTCTCTCATAAATACAGACACACTGGGGCACTCTTTCTCACTTTCTTGATTCACGAGAGAAGGAGACAAAGTCGATATTTTTACCTAGTCGTAGTCGACGTAATAGATCGGCAATTGTAAGAATTTTTCAGGTTTATGAATGGCATGATATCTCTTACGAGGCTGCAAGTTTAACGTGCTACCCTTAGCATTGCAAACAACGTTGCACTTAATTTTAAAAGAACTACATTAATTATAATTGTACAGCTCAAAATTAATAAGTCTGTGAACCCGGAATGTATAAAACATTGCTAGACGTTGACATGTGGTCGGAAAAAGTTAAGTAAAAGAAGGAAACACTATACATCAGTCAATGTCTTAGTACTTACTTCTCGATAAAAAATCCATCGATGTATCTTTGAAAAAAGTGGCCTTATTTGGCGGGCGGTCCCAGAGGTAATATTGGTTTACGTGACAAATGCGATTTGACGAGCCATGAAAATATACTACGCATTTGATATATCGATAGCCCGGCCCTGCAGAGCCCGTGCGGAATATTTTTGAATTGTTTTATGGAATAAATATGTATACATCTGTGGTATACATGTACAATAAGTGTTGCATATGGTACATACCATTATTGTGTCACATAGATGATGCGAAAGTTGAGATGGATGTGTGGAGTGACGCGAATTGATAAGGTGAAGAATGTGTATATAAGGGGCAGTGTCAGGATAGCGCCAATAATAGATAAAGTAAGAGGTAGGAAGCTGGAATGGTTTGGACACGTGATGAGAAGGGATGAGAAGCATATGACTAAAAGAGTGATGAATATGAATGTGGATGTATACAGTGCGAGAGGAAGGCCCAAGAAAAGATGGATGGATTGTTTCAAGAGTGATATGAACGAGGTTGGAGTGGATGTGAATATGACGGGAAAGCGCGATGAATGGAAGGAAAAGACATACTGCGCCGACCCCAGATAAAGGGATAATGGTAAGGCAGATGATGATAGATAAAATACTCTTCACTTGTCACATTGAATGTAATGTCAATATCTAGGTCAATATAGAAGTTAGCGGGTTTGTTGTAGGTGGTAGTCACAGATATAGATTAACATGGATAACGCAAGTATCACGATTTGTATTGAAACCAAGCGTGCCAAATTTTTAACACCTACTGTGACATCAAAGATGGCGGGAAATCCAAACCGATTCAAAGACACCGATGCCGCCGATGCCCCTCCGCCCGCTACGATTCTCTCGAGTGATTATCTCACTCATACTCATATTTTTATATCTGTAGTCGCGAGGACTGTAAGTTAACGGCGACCAACCTTGACGCTTGGGTTTTCGGACACGCTAAGTACATACATTTGCGTTATCTATGTAAATCTATATCCGTAGGGGTAGTCATTTGACTACCTGCTCATTTACGAATTGGCTCGACTGGGGTAGTACCACCCTCTCACAGAGTATCGACGTAAAGTAGCTGTTATGTTATATTGTAAATAATTATAATTACAAAACGTTTAGTAAAAACACTAAAAGGGATACCTACTAGAACCCCCAATTTTAACCTCAACCTTATTTTTTCAGTATATTGTCTCTACAAACTTGAACCAGATTGAACTCAGGACCTGTGTACTTACGTATATCAAAGAATACGGAAAAATTAACGTTCAGACTGCAAAATGAATTGCCTAGGTTTTTCTATATATTATAATAAATGAAACGACCCTGTATTCGTTATAAGTAGTATATACTCCGAGTGTTATATATGTAGGTGTTAAACTATTATCAACATCGATCGTTAGCAACATCGATCGTAACCGACCTACTTCAGTGAACTTTCCACCTCAGAAAACTTTCAAGAGTGGAGTAAAATAATATCAGCTTAATTACGAGAACTAAGAATGTCTTAATTAAAAATCAGCATAACTCAGCGAGTCGGCACAATGCAATTCTTATTTTACACAGAAGAAGCTTGGGTGCTATAGGTTTTTTCACTGAATTAAATGAACACTGCACCGTCGGCCCTTGGCTGTAAATTAGGACTGAACTTATAAAAGAACTGGGTAGCTTTTTCTCTGAACCTCACGAGCGTAGATTTAGAATTTTATTAATGTTGACAACAGCGCCATGTATCGGGTCCAACTCTAGCTGAGAATCATTCAGCTGGCTATAAGTAAAAAAAAACATCAAATTCGGTCAAGCCGTTTAAGAGGAAAAGTATTACGAAGACACGTACACTGGAACTTTATACATAAAGAGATACTACTAGGTGGGTATCCTAATTACTTACGAATTAATACTTTAATTGTTGAATATTAATCTCAAAACATGCCTCGGTTTTCCTTTAAACACCATTTTTGACGACCGCTTGGTGCAGTGGCTCGAGCATAGGCCGCTCGGCTCACTACACCGGGTGGTTGCGGGTTCGATTCCCGTCAGGGTAAATTTCAGAAATGGCCTTTCCGTAATTTTCCCTGGTCATGGTGTCACTGGGATCGCTCCCAGTCCATTGTACGGTACCCATAGCACAAGCGTTGCTTAGTTTGGGACCATACAGTTGGTGTGTTCGTCTGGCGATATTTATTATTTATTTATTTAGTACACGATAAAGGAACGTTACCAGGCAGTATATCAACTTTTGCATTAACGTAACTCACAGCGGAACTATTCGATTAAATTACGTTCATTCATCACCCCATAGTTTCGGCAACATTAGCGGCAGTAGCTCGCTGTTTATCATCATGGGTCACAAGGCCATGTGCGTTTGACAAGCCTCACGGAATCCTACTAATATTATAAATGCGAAAGTTGTGAGTGTGGATGTATGTTTGTTACTCTTTCACGCAAAAACTACTGAACGGATTTAGATGAATATTTGGAACACAGATAGTTTATAACCCGGATTAACACATAGAATACTTTACTTAAGTCGTCGCGGGCAGCAACTAGTATGATAATATTTTAATTTCAGCCTATTGTTTCAGAAAGGGATGTGCACCCTTTCGGTGGTAGAGTCAAGCTGTAGCTAATTGAATATAGCGCATATGTCGCCGCCAACTAGCTTAATTCGCCGTTAAATTAACAGCCTAGGCACTTAACTAAACGGCGCCATTCAACTAACGGCCTAAATGATATTCAGCCGTATCGTCTATTACAACATTTAATAAACTGGCTGGCTAATGCTTAGGCAACTGGTTGACATTTAAGTACACACAAAACTTTTTCAAAATACTACCCAAGCAGAACGACCTGGATGGGTTTAGGTTAGGGTTATTTTTTTATGACCCCACAGAAACCCAACCCGGCAAATAGATTCGGTGGATCTAAAAAAAAACGTAAAAAACCAAAGTACCTAATAAAATTATTCCATCAAAGTTGTTTTTTTCCGACGCCATATTGACGAAAGAGAATATAGAATATAGAGATATTGACAGTTTGGTGAGTTTCTGCGCTAGGTGGCAGAAAGAAGAACTAAATTGAAATGAACAGGCTAGGCAGGTAATTAAACGGCTAGGCAAGTAGTTAAACGTCATCGATCCAAGTCATTTGCCTAGCTGTTTAATCAAATGGCTGAATATCATTCAGGCCACTAGTTGAACGGCGCCGTTTAGTTAAGTGCCTAGGCTGTTAATTGAACGGTGAAATAAGCTAGTTGGCGGCGACACATACATGAGCTGGCTTGACCGATCGTAGTGCGTTTCGAACGATGATCGAGAGAGCCGAAAGTATTCCCATCCCTGTCCCCTCCACTTGAAGTCAGCAGCGTGCGAGCGATGCCTTGGTATTACAAGCATCTAACGGCAACGTTAACTGCTTAACATCAGGCAGGTAGTATGCTTTTTAGGTACATAATGTGATTTTATTTCATAGTAAATTATAATGAAGCACGTCTCTGCACAGTTACCACCTGTCTATATAGCTTATATTTTTAGTAACATGAGGATAACGTAGTGGGTTGCACTTTTACTCATATATTATCATTTCCTACTATTTGTTACAATGTACTGTGCAACTGTTTGTTATCCCTATATATCAATCTACACAAATAAATAAAATTGGAGTGTCTGTTTATAATATCAAAATAACACCTTTTCACTAAATGCATATGAAAGTACATACGACACCTATAGCAGCAACCCGATTTAAAAATTTTTTGTCTGTCTGTCTGTATGTTTGTTCCGGCTAATCTCCAAAACGGCTGGACCGATTTTGACGGGACTTTCACTGGCAGATAGCTGATGTTATAAGGAGTAACTTAGAATACTTTAATTTTAGAAAAAACAATTAGGGTTCCGCGTAAAAAAATAAAAACACATGACATCAAAGAGTATCTCCGTAACGGCTGGATCGATTTTGACGGAAATTTCGCTGACAGATAGCTGATGTAATAAGCAGTAACTAAGGCCACTTTTATGTTAGAAAAACAAGAACGCGAGAGCGGGTGCCTTTAAGTTAAATTCCACGCGGACGAAGTCGCGGGCTCAGCTAGTAAATAAATAATCCGAGAGAGACTTGTTATTGTATTACCCCACGGTCAACCAGAAGCGATATGAGCATGATTAGATTATATTGTTATCGAATTGCCAATTTATTTTATTACAACTTTCCGGTTTCTGGAACAGTATTAACCAGGAATTCATAAAATTACCGCCCAATGTTTGACGACCGCTTGGCGCTGTGGTTCAAACGTAGGTCGCTTGGCTCACTACACATCATGGTGGTTGCGGGTTCGATTACCGCCAGGGCAAATTTTGAAAATGGCCTTTTCTTAATTTGCCATAGTGTAGGTGTCACTGGGATCGCCCCTAGTCCATGGTACGGTACCCATAGTACAAGGGTTGCTTAGTTTGGGACCATACAGTTGATTTGTCAATCTGGCGATATTATTATTATTAATAATGTTTGCGAGTCTGGTGACCGACTCGAACTTAAACTTTTTTACTATTTCGTATTGCTTCTCGTTAGCCGTGGTAGAGTTACAATCATATTTATTCATACTGAGTATTTCACGTTATCTATGGTGTTATCTCTCGAAATTCACACAAACGTAAGGGACAAGATTGTACAAATAAGCGGAATAACGTCTCCGCCACGGCTGCGCCCCGTGCTCCATTTTCAGCACAAAACATGAAAGATATCCTACAAAACACTCGTTTACTGTACCCATATAGTGCCTTTTCATGTCAAGTTCTGAAGGCAAACTCGTAATAAATCCTCTAGATCATACAAAAGAGTCGCCTAATACAGTTTATTAGCTGATGCTTCGTGCTTTCATCTCATTAATATCGGAGTGTACAGGGTGTATCGCAAATCCGTTTCGTTATTCTATATTAACGGAACAATTTTTTTTATACATTTTCATAGGTATTGGGTACGAAAGCATAGTATGTAGGTAAAAGAAAATGATACGTTGGTAAGTAAAATAAATAAAAAAAAAACTATTTTCTAAAGTCCTATGCTGTATAATATGTAGGTACCTACTCATGCAAATGTAAAACTAGTATTTCGCCCTGCATAAACGAAGTGTTTTAGACACTCCTATTATAACACATGCAGTTTAATTAATATTCAATCAGGCGGAGTGTGAAATAGGGAGAAATTAATTTGACAATATCAATTTGGCACTTTCGTGGAATGTGTAACACGGCGTGTTGCATTAAATAATAGGTTGGTGCGGCAAATTGATCGTTAAACCGATTGGTGAAGGTTCAATTCAGTGATTCTACACCATGTTGCACTATTCTCGGCTCAAAACGAGGGAGGATCAGGCTCTAGTTCATTACGTTGTCCTAGGTGTGTTAGCGGTGGGTGAGGACTCAAAGCCAACTTATTTAAATATTATAATATTTATTATTTTCTACATGGTGATGGACTATGCTAACTTGGTAGTGCATATACCAGAGTGTTACTCTCATAGCAAATATTTTCATTGGCCCAATTGATTGCGATCCGCACGAGCTCAGTTTAAAAGCTGGCATTTTCAGTTAAATCGCGTTTAATGGTCCGATGAAATAAATCAACGATCCCGCACAGATAAGGTATTTTATAGGCATGCTATTTATTTGAGTCATCAGATCCCATCTGTTGATATTCGGTGTTTAACTACCTACATGATTATATATTCAAATTCAAATTCAAAGCGGTTATTTTGTTTAGGCCTACGGGGCCACTTACAAATTGTCGATGTTATTTTTTTTAATATATCTACAACCAGATCGGAACGCGACCTCGTTTGAGAAGATCCGGCAAGAAACTCAGCGGACTATTCTTATTATATTTCGGTGCAGACTAAATTCACTCTTCGTCCACTTAAAGATATAAATTTTAAATTGGTTCATCGATTCCATATAGATATTCACTCTGAAAAAAACACCGGAGGAATATTTTTTTACAAAATTCAAATCTCTATATTTAAAACAAAATTTCAGGCGAACATTTAATGAAGCATAATTAATTTTAATTGATGCTTGACTTTTAAAGAAACTCATCAAGAACATTAATAAAGCGCAAAGTAAATTTTACACAAAGTTATGGGGCAACACTTTTACACTTAAAAAGTAGGTAACATTATAACATCTACTACCTGCCTGTTAGCTTGTTGTTATATTTCACGCGGAAAAGTGTGGCGTAAAAAAGGATTAAAGAGGTATACACTTGCAACAAGTGTTGCCCACATGTTGGACAACTTATCGCACGACTACCAAATACAATATTTATGAGGAAAAAGCAATCTTGGAGTTTTTAATAGAATAAAATATCACGCAGTGTTCATAAATAGGTGGTAAAATTCCACAAGATATAAGCAATACGTGTGTGGAAATTGTATAATACCCACGAATTCTGAGTTTAGATGTATAAGCCTTCCAGTATTCAAACCGTAGATCAAAGTTTACTGAAGCATAAACAATATTTTAATGTCCCCTTGGTCTGCACTGACGAAATCTATATATATAAAAGAAAGTCGTGTTAGTTACACTATTTATATCTCGAGAACGGCTCAACCGATTTGGCTGAAAATTGGTGGGGAGATAGCTTAGAACCAGGAGAAGGTTATAGGATACTTTTTATCCAGTTCCAGTGGAACTTGACATAAAACGTGAAGACGTGGTATGACAGCAAAAAAAAAAAAATAATGAATCAAAAATAAGTCTAGCCGTTGACTATTTAAAAATAGTATAAAAAAAGGGAACTGACAGCTAAAATGTCGTCTATAGTTAAATATGGTTGAATATTTGAAATTTTGAAGTTAACAGTTGTTCTGTCAGTTTCGAATTTCTATTATTATAATAGCTTATTGTGCGGATATTATCATTAGCAATACGATGCCGCGTCTAAGACCGTAATGTAACTAGGATTCGAAACATTGCGAATGACAGTTCTGAAGAAGAACAAGAAATTGGAAGTGAAGAGCGCCGCGATACTATGGCTCGAATTCGTGCTTCTCAATCACAAGAGCAAAGAGAGGCAGCCCGTGAAACGGCTCGGTTGGAAATGAGGAATCGTCGAGCAAACCTCAGAGATCAAGAAATAGATAATTTTCGACGAACAAGAAGAAATTTATCAAGTACTGATTGTGGCATGTTCACGGGTTGGAAGACCATCAGCGTTATTTGTTCTTACGCCTGATAATAAAAAGAAAAATGTCGTCTATCACAAGGTGCTTCAATGAAGAGTACAAACGAAGCACCAAAATACATGGCAAAGACATTGTTACATAAAATACACAAGCCATCACAATAGTATCAAAGAAGCTAGAGGAGAACAACATGCCAGAGGAATATGCTGAACTCTTAAGACATTGCCTCACATCCGGGTATCTGTTGTGAAAGTATCGTTACAACAAAAACAGATTACGTTTATATTTTTTGTTATCATATAAGAGAGAGACATCGACATGTTGTAGTTTAATGCTCAGTGTAAACTAGGTTACAACACCTTTTTTTTTGTTTGAAAGTCCTTCATAGATTCCCTCGGAGAAGGCGGGAGGGGTAAGTGGGAGTCCCCGCACCACGTATGCTCACTAAAAACCAAGGATGTTTCTTCCTCCATGAACGGGGTGCCACGGGAACATGTTAGCATGCTTCCCGACTCAGGCGCAGGGTTACAAATACCTGTGTTGACCAACTTGTTGCCCAACATAAGTTGCCCGTTGACTCCGCAGCCTAAAACTCTGTCTCGCAGCATGGTTCATTAAAATCCTCTCTCGTATAGAAAATTAAACCACGACGTTAAAATTTTAATGAAGCATTATTTCCTTGCGGAGAACTTAATAGCGCGCTGTGATAAACTTGATTTTAAGCGCAAAGTTTACGCTGTGTTATTACATAAACAGACACTTGAAATTGCTGTAACAGTAAATATGTGCTGAAATAATTGTTTGGAAACCATAATTATCATGTTTCATAGTATAAATACTCTTGCTTGGAACAACACTTCATATTAAACATTAAAATATGGTTAGAAACATGATATTGATTCTTTTTCAAAATAAACAATTTAAATTATTACCGTTATAAAGCGGCCATGGTTTGGTTGTTGACTTTTGAACGCTATCATTTTTCTTCAACGCCTCGTCGTTGCACTTGCGGCCTACCCTAAGTTAAAGGAGATTACCGTTTCTGTACCCACAACATCGATAAAATAGTAGAACATCTCTACCAAACTCATCAGTCCTTGGCTGATTGTGAGCTGATGCCTCAGAATCGCATAATAGGATTCAGGAATTACCAAGAGCTATAACAAGAGCTGTGTATATTCTTACCTGCCACATTTTAACGCTGTGTCTAATTAAACACAGATTTTGAGGGTAAAAAGTAAACTGCCATTGTCCTTACCATAAGTACTGTTTCATATACTTATTGAATTTAAGTAGGAGCTTATATTTACGCGAATACTACACATTGAAATAAAACTATTTTTACGGATTATATCGCGTTAATTAAACGTCGGGAACATAAAAAGTAAAAATAAACGCGATATAATCCGTAAAAATAGTTTTATTTCAATTAAGTAGGAGCATTAAAAAGATGACTGTAAAACAGCATTTCCAAAAATAGACAATAATCAAAATTAGTCTAAGGGTGACAGTCGACGTGACTGTGCTGCGAAGCGAGCCTGCCCGCGTGGACCAATAAGATCGCTTCATTTCTTCAGCTTCACCTAGTTTAGCTCAAGTAGACAACGAATATTAATTAAGTTCTCCTCAACTAAATGAATATTCATTTGTTTTTATCGCGATTCGTCTCCTGTCTGTCTCCATCTATACAAATAGATAAAATTGGAGTGTCTGTTTGTAATATCAAAATAACACCTTTTCACTAAATGCACATGAAAGTACATACAACACCTAAAGCAAAAATGCGTTTTAAAAAAAAAATGTCTGTCTGTATATTTGCTCCGGGTAATCTCCGAAACGGCTGGACCGATTTCGACGGGACTTTCACTGGCAGATAGCTGATGTTATAAGGAGTAACTTCGGCTACTTTAATTTTAGAAAAAATATTTATCGTACCGCGTAAAAAAATAAAAACACATGACATCAAAGAGTATCTCCTTAACGGCTGGATCGATTTTGACGGGACTTTGACTGGCAGATAGCTGATGGTATAAGCAGTAACTTTTATTTTAGAAAAACAAAAAAAAACAAATGGGTCCTGTCGCACCGGTTCAGAACGCGGGAGCGGTTAAGTTAAATTCCACGCGGACGGAGTCGCAGGCTCAGCTAGTTGTAAAATAAAAGATTGTCAATCTATCTCGACTAGTGATCGCCCGTGGTCGAAATTCAACAATAATTCATTTAAATTTTAATTTTAAACGTCATTAAGGTATTGTCAAAGACAATTTTGATACTGGCACGCAGAATGCACAATGGAAGTGAAACCCGCTGCAAAGAACCCAAAATAAAATTATTAAAACATTATTCCATCTCCACCATCTAACTCCAACGAAACAAGTTTATGAAAAAACTAAATTATTAAACATAAGACAACTCTATATTTACAACACATGCATAATAATTAAAAACATAACCCACGACTACATTCAAACTAACATGCAAATACACAAAAAAGCAAGCTCACATCATCTAAGAAACAAAAACCAACTACAACTTATAAAAATACGACCTAATTATGGTAAAAAAACGATACTGTTTGAGGGAGTACAGCTGTACAACAAGCTACCTAATGAAATTAAAGATAGTGATAACATGAATGTATTTAAATGTAAACTAAAGGCTTATGTTACTTCTTTGTAACTCTTATCGCACTGGAGGCGAACCTAATACCTACCTGTTATATTATTTATTACTGTATCTCATTTTAAGTGGAGTGTAAGTTCTTATGAGAAATAAATTTCTTTCTGTCACTGTCACCGTTTGTCAGTCAGACAGTCAGTCAGTTACCAAGTGGAAGTTACAAATGTGTGTGTGTCAAACGCATGGTAGTGCATGTAATGTTTTATTTAATGTATTTTTATGCATCATTTAAAAAAAATAGCATTCTGTACTCCTTCTCTATATAAACTATAAGTGTGCCTAATTTCATACTCCTCCGTCCGCGCAGTTTACGTAAAAAGCGTTACAAAGTTTTCGCTTCACGTATTAATAAATACCTGCTTTCATCAATACGGCGAAGAATATGTTTCCAATATGTGTTCCAAGGCACCGCTGCAGCTCGCCACATGCATCATAGTATTAGCATAAGGTGGGCAGTTGTGGGCGAATAACTGAGCCGTCGCAGTGCGGTACGGAGATCTGATATTCATATTATTGTTGCCAACGAACTCGCTTGACGATTTTATTCACAAATATGTTAAGAATGCAGAAGGCGAATTTGTTGACTTCTGACGCTCTGTGGTTTGACTTGCGACTAAGTATCTCACCGTCAAAACTCAGTTTAAGGCTCGTATTAATAAATCGATCTCAAGTTTGAGACCATCATATCACAAGGATGAAACGCTGGAAAATATTAAAATTAGATCAGAGAGACTAAAAATCACTCTTTTGAAGAAAGAGAGAGTATTCAATGGAACACCTCTCAAAAAAAGATCTTTATCTCAACATACAATCTGATTACGGCTAGAAGAGCCGATTGGAGATTAAAAAAAAAAAAGTTTGGGACCGGTCTTGAGTATGCTTTTGACATGTCTTTTTATACAGACTTGAGATCGATTTTTAATACGGGCCTAACTATGAAATCTACATGTTAATAGTCTACTTACTTTCGCTTGGTTGAACTATTGTCATGTTAAGCTTGACTTTGCAGAAAAAAACAGCAACTGCTTCATTTATGAAACTCCAGTATTACCTAATCACCTTGAAAATATACCAATCTGCAACGAATACTTTACTGCACCATAAATATGACGTCAGCAAGATGTTGTTCCCCGCATTAATTAGGTGCAGTAGTTATATAGTACATTGTTACATGAGTGGTGAAAGTTATTATTTATACGAAGAGTATTATTTATACTTCCTTGTATTATTTCTTTAGCCAATTCCTGTTTTTATTTTTATTTTCCTTGTATTCGTAATGAAAAGCACAGTGTTTACCTCGGGTGAAAGACTTATTTTGTCCCGAGACGGGGTTTGGCGCCCGAGCGTAGCGAGGGCGCTAATAGTTCGAGGGATTGAAAAAACAGGAATTGGCTAAAGAAATAATACAAGGAAGTATAAACAATACTCTACAACGCGAAAAAAAAATCGGATTGCCGCCTATTTTGTTTTTTTTTTCGTTGGCCGGCCAACTTCATTATTTAGCCATTATTTTTCATTTTCATCTTTAAATATTTTGCCCAAATCTATGTTATTTTAAAGAAATTGTTGAAACTAAATTATAACTAAGTCATTTAAAGAAATATATTCTTGAATTAATACTTAACTTTATGTTATTTCAATTTTACATAGTGCTGTGATTTAGTGACTGTAGAAAAAGTTTGAACATGGTTCCATAGAAATGTGAAAATGGAACTAGTTTTTTTTTATAATTTGACAGCTGTCAGTTGAAAGCGAAACTCCCGGGCCTGAAAAGTATTACTTTCAACCCGCTTCTCAGGCAACTTCAGATCTACTTTCAGAGTATGAGTAATGAAAAATAAATAAATTTATATCACCTGTCTGACACACCAACTGTATGGTTCCAAACTAAGCAATGCTTGTACTACGGGGAACCGTACAATGGACTGAGGGTAATTCCAGTGACACCCAGACCAGGGCAAATTACGAAAAGGCCATTTCCCGAAACCGAACCTGCAACCACCATGTGCAGTGAGCCGAGCGGCCTACGCTCGAACCACTGCGCCAAGCGGTCTTTATAATGGAATAACTCTCAAAATGTAACATAATTGATGTACTTTACCACAAACAAATGATTACACATCTGTGATTCATAGCGAAAGCCACAAAATTGTAGATGGTACCGATGTTTTAAACGCACTAAGTACATACTATCAAAGAGTTTATAAAAGGAATAAAATATGACTTCCGGGTGCAGAACCACTGAAACTATTACTTTGGTCTTGTTTCGTTGAATATTTACGAGTTCTGAAACGTCTCGGTTTCAGTCCCCGTGTGCGGGGTTCATTTGCTCACTGTAGGAAAATAGTGTCTTTTAAGAACAATAATAAACTTTTTTAGGTTTTATCTGGTAATATTTAATGTTTAAAAACGTTTTTTTTAATATAGTGACTGTTGTTCGTATATGCAGTGTTCTGTGTTTTTAGGCCATTTTATTTATATGAATGTCGCAACATGAAAGTTGTGACCAATATTCAAAGGCTTGTTGTAACTCTTTAAATATAATAATTTCGTATAAAAATCTGACTTAACTAGGCATCTACATATCAACTGCAGTATTTGCACCTTGTTTATGATGACGGACTTTTAAAACAGCCCGTATAATTGTTTCAGTCCATTATCTAAGCAGAGCCTCATTAAAATACAACCATGTTTACAACTTCAGCACTCTTAAGTAAAAATACTTGTTTTTAGAAAATATAAAACGTTCAATTTTGTTGTACCGAAAATGTCCATCAGATAAAAGCGAGGTTCCGTGTTCAATTTTTATCAATAAAATCTGTACCTAAAATATTTGTACGTAGGTAGGTAAACCTAACTCAAGTAGATAAATAAAAACTTTCCTGTTAATAGTCTTGATTAAAATAAGTAGTATGATCAACTTACACATTTTAATATATTATTATGACATCTTACGTTAATAATTTTAAAATATACCAGTAGGTACCTACACCAGCACTTAAACAAAAAAATGGGTTTCTATAGCTGACCTTTGATATAATTACTCGCTACCAACCAACAGAAAATATTTATACCATTCGATTTTGTCTTTAGCATCTTAATTAATAGAAGAACCATATATTTGTATTGCTATTCATAGTCATTACGGAAATTGCAAACCGGCTTTACTTCACATAAATAAGATAATAATAATTAAGACAATTGCCATCACTGAAACACTTAACAAGGACGGTAAATAATGGTGACAATGTTTCGACTTCGCAACAATTCGCCGTGTGCCAGAATAGTTTTAATATTTTCCAAGTGAACTGAAGGAAATGCGGCATTCTTCGCTTCAACAATACTCCGGGTTCAACTGAATGGGCATTTTGTTCGTGCCAAAAAACTTTATGCTTTACTGCGTATCCTCATCGGTTTCTTGGCTGAAGCGAGCTGGGTACTTAAGTAATTGAGTGAGATTGCTTGGGTTTGGCTTTTATGGACTCCGTGCTTTTTATTTGATTTGAAAATTATCTCGGTAACTTTATAGATTTTTCTGAAATATTCTCGTTCGTTCTACGTCGTTTTTTTTTAAGTTGATCAGTTTTTAACCCCCGACGAAAAACGAGGGGTGTTATAAGTTTAACATGTGTATCTGTGTATCTGTGTATCTGTGGATCTGTGTGTCTGTCTGTGGCAACGTAGCGCCCAAGCTGATGAACCGATTTCAATTTTGTTTCTTTTGTTAGATAGGTATTCTGATCGAGAGTGTTCTTAGCTATGTTTCATGAAAATCGGTTCAGCCGTTTGAAGATCATCAGCTCTTTTGTAGGTTTAAAAAGCCACATTCACGGCCAAAACCAATTCCCTCGGCTCGAATCCAGTCGAAATTTGAGATGATTGGATTTAGATTTATTATATTTTTAAATGATCGTAATAGTCTGAACTGGCTTTTTACAATATTATAAATTTGAAAAGTTTCCCTGATTCTGAAAAAAAATGAATATTTTATTATTTTTTTTGAGATTTGTGTATGAACTAAAGACGTTCCATAAGTCACGTTTCAAATGATGGATACGCGCATGCGTTAAATTTTGTTTGGTTTGTTAATGGTCATGGAATATTACGCTATAATAATTCTAGAGGGCGTTGTTCCGCCATTGACAAAGAATATAAAAAAAACTAATCTAATTTTAAATAATTTTAGCGTTATTGAAAATTTTTCCCCTAGGCTGCTCCCGTCTACCTCAACCAGAGTTATTACATCAAATTGAACCATAATTGATAATATTTTACTAGGAATAAAACCTCCGTGACATCAATATTTAGATTCGTTGTCTATTCTAATGTCAATTATTATAATGTCATAACAAAATAATGTCTCATACTTTTACACAGATTTTCTGTTGATTATTGTACATCTTAGATTATAAATGAGGAAGCTAAAACAAATGATTTAATGGTGCTTTCATAATCTGGCATCGAAACTAGTTTTACCACATGAATTTGCGAGATGAGCTATGGATACTGAGCTACGGGAGCTACGCAAATCGCGCTAACATCATTATTTGGAAGAACTAGGTAAATTATACATTTGATGAACAGGTCATCGCATCGGGGGTTTTTAAATTTTCAATTTAGAGTTATTTCTTCTCATTTATGAGAGTTGCGTTATACACCAGCCGATGACTTGATTTTACTAAAACAACCATCAAACCCCTATTCCCAAATACCATGTATAACTTATATTTTAGTATGAATAGCAACAAACACCTTTCCTCAGGTGATACAAATATTCCTCGGTCCCTTTTGTCGAAAGAATCTAAATAAGTAAGTGCTACCTAAGTCACGAATTCAATCACAACGAGAACCTGCTTTTAGAATTAAACAAACGAGCGGCATCTGGGAATTAGTTAAACTCCAATCCGGTAATTGTTTTTCTTCGCTAACATTTCAAAAGTTTCCAAAACTTTATTAACTCTTTTCTCTCAGTTTAGAAAGTTTCTTAGGTACCGAATGCCATTCCCAGAAAATTGATGGCGAATTTTTCCTGCTTTTAACGCCCATTTTTCAAGCGTTGGTTTTTTCATTATTTTATGTTAGCATTGGCCTTTTGGCATGAATCTCTTTAATTTAATTTTTTATTTTAAAACTTTCAGATTTTTTTGATTCCATTTTCTTTTATTTACTTTTTAATACATACTCGTACCATGTTTCAAGGGTATAATTATTTATACAATTTTTGATGAGATTGCTTAACAAAAGTAGCGGTTAGAGTTTATGTTGGGCTTGTTCCAAAAACAAGATTATGTAAGTATTATCATCGATATTATTTCAACATAAATATATATCTTCGTTTATTTCATAGTCCATATATCAACATTTAATGATGTGGAAATATAAATATAATATGGTTGTCATTCAGCATAGTTCTCTTAGTTATATAAGTATTAGTTGTTTTGTATGAATGTCGTTTTAGACTTATTTCGGTTTACTTATATTGTAAATTGTTTAGTATATTTTTTCTTATTGAGTGCTTCTGTTTGAGAGTGGCTATTGAATTTTTACCAACAAAACGTAGATAAACAATGTGTCGTACAAAAATGTCTATATATTTTTTCTGCGTATTGTATCACATAATTTTATAAAATACATCAATTGCTCGAACGAATCAAATATCGGAGAAAATAAATATAACATTTTACCACTTGACTTTAACACAGTAGGTACATAAAACAGAACACATTTTCACGGATCTTTATGAGTCCCACATCCTTCGGCTGAAAATATGCCACGTAGACATTCATTCTCTCGAAATGGCTTTCCAACCCATGGATTATTTTTCCCCAAAGACGACGGCCTGATGTTATTTTGTATGATGCTATGTATTTGGCAAGAATAAAATATTACCAAAATAAAATATAATTATAATTCTTCTTTAACAAATGACTAGAATGAAAGATCCGATGCCGAAACTCCGAAATCCTTCCGTGGATTGTGAAAACCCTATTTTGAAACAATCTGCCCTGGAGGCTATTATGTTTTTAGTCAATAGGGCCTCTAAAGATCACTACGGCAGAAATACCATCGATGTAATGTGAGTGCCCTGCAAGTGCATTTCTGCCTGCCCCTTTCGAGAATCAAGCTTGTTAGTATGTTTTGGCAACGTGTCCTCATCTCTTCTCTCATCTTCCTCCTGAAAATCACCACTACTTATTGCGTACCTCTGTTTACCCGGCTACGGCGAAACCAAAGTAAAGGTTATGTTTTAAGCAGTCTATGTATGCATGTAACATTTTCCGTAGCGCTTGAACTACCCATCCGATTATGATGAGTTAGGTGTCACTCGATTTGATATTATAATCCGGGTGACGTAGGCTAGATTTTATACGTTCAAAATCACTATGACATTCAAAAAAGTTGGGGTCCCTGATGTATTTTGTATCGTTTCGAGGGGAATCTATACAAATAAATAAAATTGGAGTGTCTGTTTTTAATATCAAAGTAACACCTTTTCACTAAGTGCATATGAAAGTACATACGACACCTATAGCAAAAACGCGATTTAATTATTTTTTTGTCTGTCTGTATGTCTGTCTGACTGTGTGTTTGTTCCGGGTAATCTCCGAAACGGCTGGACCAATTTTGACGGGTATTTAACTGGCAGATAGTTGATGTCATAAGGAGTAACTTAGGCCACCTTAATTTTAAAAAAACAATTAGGGTTCCGCGTAAAAAAATAAAAACTAATGAAATCAAAGAGTATCTCCGAAACGGGTGGACCGATTTTGACAGGACTTTCACTGATAGATAGCTGATGTTATAGGCAGTAACTTAAGCTACTTTTATTTTAGAAAAACAAAATTTTAAATAATGGGTCCTGTCGCGCGGACTCAGAACGCGGGAGCGGGCTTTTTTGTTAAGTTAAATTCCACGCGGACGAAGTCGCGGGCTCAGCTAGTGTATGATAAAAGAAGAACAAATTCTGAGTTCATAAATATAAATAAGTATATTTCAATGATGATGATGATGATGATGTGATCCGACCTTTTCGGTCATGGCGACAACTTCAACTCCTTTGCAAGATTTGTCGGTCGTGCGCTCGCATGTGGCTAATGTAGCCAATCTTCTTTAAGAAGGTTCTTGCACTTTGCGGGCATGTGAGCACATCGTTCACATAATTAATATGAATTACCGCAGGTCTGATATTTCAATATAAAATATAAGTACCAAGCGTCAGAAAAACTATTTTATATTTCAGAGTTTATGAATACTACAGTACTATCTATCGGCTGATCTGAATATAAGTCATGTAATTACGTAGTCGGGTTCATAGTTTTCAAAAGGTTTTCGTTATTATTTACGTTTGCGCATACTTAAATAACAGAACCCTATCAAGTCTAAAGGTACAATGATATTGCTGTCTGTATCGACGTGGATTAGGTACAACAGCATAAAAGCCGGCTATGCTGCGGGCTTACCCGAAGTAGAGAAGCAATATCGGGTATTGCACTCTGAACTAACGAGTATCGACTAACCATCGACCTGCCGCCGGTGTAACGGTCGTGTGGACTCTATAGGTAAAACTGACATGGACACTGTTATTGGAATCTTCATTTTAGTGCAGGTATCAGAACTAAATGAAAGAGTACTCTTGAAAATCGAAAGTGGTCAATTTTATTTTTAATTTAAGACATGTCTACGAATGAATGTATCACCAAATTGTAGAGGTGCCATTAGCCTAGTGGCTACATGGGTCGGCTTCGTAGCCAAGAGGTCCTGGGGTCGATAGCCATCCTGGCCACTAAACTTTTGACGTGAGCACAAGCACACCTCCAAACACAAGAATTTGCTTAGCTGAACGTTTACATACAGTAGCGTTCCGATATTGTCGTAGAAAAGTGTCAATTTTTAAGTGCCCCCGGAGGTCTAAACAAAATTAACGATTTGAGTTTGAATTTTGATACTTAAAGTTATATTATGAAAGAGAGACATCGGACATTATAAATAAGAGTATTCCCGAAGATATGAAATGTAACAGAGCTCTGGCACAAACGAATGACAGACATTTTAAGCTCGAGGTCTGTTTCTAAAATTGGAGTGCAACGGAGCTGAGAATCGCATTAGCTCAAAGCTGGATTTGTTTAGTGGTGCACACGAACTGAACAAATGGAGCAAATGTGCAACATAGTTTGGTTAACGACAGGCGCTTCTAACCTATAAATAAGTTTACCGAGTAGAAAATGATAAGTAAGTACAATGTTAATCAATATATAAGTTTTATGTTTTGGGAAGAGTTGCAATTTCTTTTCCATACATTTTGACTATACTACCGACTCTACCAAATACATACAGGGTGAAATATTAATGCAATGTCAACTTTTATACAGGAGGTTCAGTTATTACAACACAATCATATAAAATGTCAGACATTTTTTTTTAAATTAACTTACCTACTGTGTTTTTCTTTGGAAATCGTGCACGGCGTTTTATTAGACCTACTTGTAGATAGATACTCACTTCAATTATTATGTAATTTTGTTATTTATAATAACGGTAAGCTATAATGACACAACGTCTAGTAAAACATATTTAAAATAATTCCAGCCAGGAATTAGGAAAATTATTTGCGTTCGTATTTTTTTTCTCAGAGAAAGTTCGTCACAAAATTCCTTAGTACAAGTTTGCCGAATTATCCAGGACGTAACGCTCGGGTTGAATGTAATTTATCTGCACTCATGAAGATCTCATTTGAGACGATTTACGCCCTTGTACTCGACGCACCCACTCTAACGGGTGACTTTGTACACTGTTCACATTATTTTGTTGAATAGATAGCCACGTATAATTTTCCTTAATTCATCAGTGCTATTTTGATGAATCGTTGAAATTTACCTTTTGTTTTTATAAATGTATTTGTATACTAGGTGAAACAAAAAGGGTATACTATTTATTTCAAAACTTAACTTTGTAATTCTGAAACTATCAGCTTTGGAGAAAACTTGAAAAACAAAAGGTGTAATAGGAATACAGCTGTTGACATATTTCACAAGTCTACAAAACCTTTAGTACTTCAACTGTCCCACAAAGCCCATAGTTTTATATTTACAAAGTAAAGTTGCAAAAAAATTTGTATACCTACCCTTTTTGTTTCACCTTGTATGTAAATGTACCTACTTCACTATCATAAAGAGGTAAGTAAGTTGATATATTTACTCAACATTAACAACACATTTACAAACATAACCAACATTATTTAGAAGAAGCAATGTTTGAATACAAACAACCTATTACCAGCGATAAAAAATAATGAATACCAACAAGTAATATTTCCCCGCATCTATGAAATATACAACGAAACTACATTACCGACGGGCACGTTAGAGAAAATATTCTCTTTCACAATAAGAAACAGAAATAGGAGCTTAAAGAGTCGACAATTTTCCGTCACACACAAATAAGCTAAGGGCCTGTTACACACGGGCCGCATTTAAACATCCGTTCCGAGTGAACTATGAGATAAATATTATTTCGGCTTTTTAGATGCTTCAGAACTTCATTTCACTGTTTTTGAATTTGGAATAACCGAATGTTTTGTAATATCAAAATAACACCTTTTCGCTAAATGCATATGAAAGTACATACGACACCTATAGCAAAAACGCGATTTAATTTTTTTTTGTCTGTCTGTCTGTATGTTTGTTCCGGGTAATCTCCTAAACGGCTGGACCGATTTTGACGGGACTTTCACTGGTAGATAGCTGATGTTATAAGCAGTAACTTAGGCTACTTTAATTTTAGAAAAACAAAAATGGGTCCTGACACGTGGGCTCAGCACGCGGGAGCGGGCTTTTTGGTTAAGTTAAATTCCACGCGGACGAAGTCGCGGGCTCAGCTAGTCTTCCATATAATATTTGATGTAATAATTGCGTAGGTCACAATATCCTATGTCTTTCTAGCTTTATTGTTTGGAACAGGGTCCAGCTTCCTTTCTTATTCGAATTCAGTGGTATAGCCGAAATATCTCAAGCTTCTACCTACCCCTATTTAGTGTTTCAGTACTCGGACTGTGTCTGTAAATTAATCCATGACACTGTTTCTTTACATTTTGTTTTGAATTGTGAACTATAATACGAGCAATGTGAGTTTATCACATTACTACTACCTATTCCCATTAGCACCTTCAGCTAAGCTCATGCTTGTGTTGGGAACCGGCTCACATCAATAGTTTGAAGGCCAGAATGGGGATCGAACTCGGAAGCTTTCAGTTACGAGAGTGGCCCCTCTAACCACTAGGCTATTGACGTCTCTTATGGCACACACTGTACGTATACAGAACCCGAAATGTATGAAGTATTATTTTTTATACCGTGTGAGCCGCCGTAGTAAGTACACAATTATAATTTCGTATGCGGCACGCCGCCGTAACGCAATAATTTAAGCTTACGAATACAATTTGTACGTCAAGGGGAACGAATGAAGTGAACCGAGTGAATAATTTTGTGTACAAGCGCTGTCGTTGTGTCGTTGACTTGCCTCTGCCGCGTCGTAAATAAACCTTCAATTACGCGCTCAACATTTTAACATATTATTGTTTTATATTTGGAAGTGATGGTAGGTGAGTCGAAAAGTGAATAAATTATAACCAAAATACAATTACACCTCTTTTTTTATATAGGCAAGTATTTGGCCACCATCTCCCCTGATGGTAAGTGCCGATATGGTCTATGGTGGTGCATACTTGCCTCGAAGGTACCTGTTCACTCTCGACTTGAAAACATCCAGGTCATAGTCAACCGGGAACAAAGACGCCGGCAAGGTGTTCCATTCCTTGGCAGTTCGCACAATAAAAGTGGAAGCGAAACGCTTGGTACGAACTGAAGGAATGTCGGAAGAAATGTTTTTACTGAAGGTACCCATAGTACCATACCATACTAGATTGTACGGTAGACTCACTACCTGGGTCTTGGAGGGCAGATGAAAATCACCCCGGTCTAGGTATAATTGGATTAGTCCAACCCATTTTACTGAACTCATAGGTAATATGAGCGTTTCTTAGTTTGGAGCTACAGTTGATGTATTAGGTAGTTAGGGAGATATTGATTGACTTTACGCGTAAGTTTTAGTAATTAAGGAAAACTTGTGATCTCGCCTGAAGCGTATTTCAGAGGTTTAGGTACATAACATGAGTCTCAACATCATTTATAAATAACCTTTGATCTATCAGGTCTGACATGTCTGTTATAATATACTGGTAAGCATTATAATGTCTGCCACAATATTTGTCAGTAATAAAACAAATTGTTCGTGCATAAACATTTGGTAAGGAGTCGTTATCGTTTGTCTATCCATTCGTTAGTTCAACTCTGCTCTATATTTGTTTTTGGAACAAATTTCTCAAAAGGATAGTTTAAAATATATCGATTGGTATATAATCGAAGTCATGGTCCGGACAAAGATGGCTTTATAATTTGGTCACCGAAAAATACTTTTTCGGAAACAGTACCTACAGGAACGATGATTGTTAAGAATTCAAGAAGAGGCCTTTGCTCAAGGGAGGGAAGAAGTAAGTTATCTATCTCAAGTCTGGGAGTGGGTACGCGTTTGACATGTAATTTTGTACTGGGATTGACGTTAGGATGACATTTCCAAGATCGCTCGCAGACTTGACATCGATTTATTTATACGGGCTTAGGTATTTTGAATGTAGCAACCCGGTATTAGTATGCTCAGCTAAAGTAAAACGCAATTTAAAATTAATTTATATTATTAGAATTTCGACTACTCAGAAATTAAATACAAACCACTGCTTACCGTTGCGTCTTTTGAATTTCACGAAGTTATTCATCATTCGTATAACTCGTTTCAAGGATTAATTTTGGCTTTAATTAAACCAGAAATAATGTGTAACGCCGAGAAGTTACGTTTCGCGTCAAAAGTTAGACAGGCCGACAGAAATCTGATTAATTTTTCAGACGGAAAAACATCTAACCTTGGATAATCGGATAAAGGCCTGACTAATGATTTTTTGTTGTTCAGCGTACACTTCACTATGGCTGAGAAAAAAAGCCAAGGCACAATTAAATTATTTTTTAAAAAGCGACTTTTAATTATCGATTCTTTCGTTATATTTCATCGAGGCATCATCTGCATATTCAGTAAGTTATACTTCGATTCAACAAGAAAGACTACGTTCATATGACAAAGACACTAACTTTTTTCCATAAAATGTTGTCCGTTTTGTCCCTTTTTTACACCTATTGGCATGTCAATGACGCCTTAGATTGCTTAATTAAACAATTCCATTGAGTCTTTCTCCATAAGTCACAGCTATGATATGCACTGCAGCCATTCATCTTTGATATGCACTATGTCTAACGCTAGCTCGCTCTCTATTTAGCCGTATACCCAGCGCATATACGTATGCAAAAGCTTTTATTTCTATGCCGCAGTAGTGGTCAGAGTTAGAGCATCAATTAATAATTTAGCCGAGCAATTTGACGGAGAGCAAGGCTAAGCGTATACTGATTTGTCAGGGCAGTTATGTTGAAGCAGACGTAGGTCACAAGCGTATGCTGCAAAGAAAACTAAATGACACAGATATCTCCCGATTTTGCTTAAGACACAAAAGTCAGTCACTTTTAAATAAAAAACATGTCTTCACGCACCCGTTGCGCAGGGTCTTTACTGTCACTCTAACGAGCTGCAGAGCAGGACAGACACATGGCCGTGCGTGCGTCACAGAATATGCAGCTCTGTGTTTTACATATAATAAAAATAAATAATAATAAATTACCCCTTTTAACGTCTCACTTTTGGGTACGGGCCTACCCTCAATTCCGGGAGATTCAGGCTATATACCACCGTGCTGGCACAATAGGGGTTAGCGGATTTCACATGTCTTTCGAAAATTGGGTAGATTTTTTTAAGTCACGCCGGTTTCCCTCACGCTGTTTTCCTTCAGCGATAATAATTTTCGTACTCGTACGTTATGCGCGTGCGTGCACGTGCGTGCACTGCATCGCCTGCGTCTCAGCATACGCTCACACTAAGTCTGGCGTGCATATTTTATTTATTAATTAACGGAAACTTTGAAACTCACTGAGTGTTCTAGTTTAGATATCGGGGGCACAGTACTTCATATGTCATGGAAGTTGAAAATTAAAATCCGAGACAATCCTGTGAAGTCTAATATCCCATGACATTATCTATTAGGTATGATAAATGTTGGCACTTACTACCTATCGCTCACCGTAATTGTCTTCGTTTACTTTTCAACTGAACAGCAGGATAATCTATCCTGTCCATGATTAAAATTGATTGATTGATTTGTCGCGATCAATCATCATAAATTGATACAACAGACTACGAAGCCTGGCATTGCGGGGGTTGCGGTAGAATATACCCTATCGTATTGTCTATGTATTTGTCTTTGTGTGGATAAATGCAAAATGACTACGAATTTACATGTAAATTCGTAGTCATTTTGCATTTTTTGCGGGCCCTGGCCCGAGTTTGACAGGACCCTCAGTTTGAATCAAACCAAAATCTAGGTGTTTGACCATTTCCGTTTAATGTAAGTAAATATGTTAAAGTTTTTATTAGTATAGATAATACCCAGGGCCATTTATTTCTACGCACGCGGTCAGGCTGTGTGCGCTCAATAATTGAGTCGAGAAATTCATCCGAGAGTGAGTCAGGGTATTCATTTATTAACAGAATTTCAAACTTGGTTGAGCTTAGGTACAAGGGATTACTTATTTATAAATTACTTATACTTGCCAATGATGTACAGACCACTAGTTTTATAAGTTTCGACGGCAACAAAACTACAAATACACAATGATTTATTTATTTATTTCCAAAAATTTTACAATAAAAGTCTTGACTGGATCTTATCCATAAACCACAATATGCACAGCAAATATTATAACTAAATCGTTATTATTCTAATTAAATTACAATTATTGTATTGATATTTACAATGCTCATTTAATTTACATATTAAATAAATGTATTATTATCCTAACAACATGGAGTATTATTTATTCATGCGGTAATAATCTGATGCCTATCTAATTTCGCTTTACAGAACAGAACAACAA
Organism: Notodonta ziczac; assembly: GCA_918843915.1. Lineage (NCBI taxonomy): Eukaryota > Metazoa > Arthropoda > Insecta > Lepidoptera > Notodontidae > Notodonta > Notodonta ziczac. The sequence goes on from OU974041.1 coordinate 2,616,869, forward strand.
TATTATTGTAAGCAAGTCTGGCCTAACAAGAAAATCTAATACAGAAGACCATTTTCTTTTGTAGTTTCGCAATCTATTAGAAACGAATAGATCAATATTGTCTTTAATCTTGAATTTATCATAACGCCTAACCAAACTTAGATAAAGAGTTTATTTGACGATGTTTAGTTAAAATGACGGGTGCAAAACAAATTAAATGATTTGATACCCTGTTTAAGAAGGTATAGCCTTCTATATTATTATAATTCAAAACAACGTTACTTAATATAAAATAAATAACATCAATGGCATGAGAACCTAGCCTACTGAGACCAAAAATATGGCATGTCATCGTCACTAATCTTTCATACGGTCCAGGACTGTGAGTCTTTTGGTTTTTACTTTGGTTAAATTACATTTATCTAGTAAAAGCGCTTACAGCGTACTGGCCAAGTGTAGGCAAGGAAACACTTGAGCGATAAGCGAGGAGGTCGATACAAGCTGTGCGTTAGCCACTTATCTTGCCGGCTTGCTCGCTCATATACTAGGTGAAACAAAAAGGGTATACAATTTTTTTTGCAACTTAACTTTGTAAATCTCAAACTATCGGCTTTGTGGGACAGTTGATGTACTAAAAGTTTTGTAGACTTGTGAAATCGGTCAACAGCTGTATTCCTATAACACCTTTTGTTGTTCAAGTTTCCTCCAAAGCTGATGGTTTTAGAATTAAAAGTTCTTCTTCTTCTTAGTCGGGCACTCTTGTCAGAGTGGTCGTGGTTGCGCTGACGAGGTATATGGTGGAAGGTTTGCCTTAGCATTTCCGAGGGTGGCTCTCCAGGCGATGTGCTTCCATTTCTGACGATTAGAGGCGTCGCGAGTACACTGGACCATGGTAGACTCGGTAGCCTTTGTCATTACATCTATCCAGCGGGTTGGTACTCGACCGCGTGCTCTCTTGCCTTCCACCTGGCCCTGAACTACCAGTCTCTCCATCGAGTTCTCATTTCTAGAGATGTGACCAAAGAACTTTAGTATTCGTAGCTGCACAGTAGATGATAGTCTGACTTTAATACAAAGCTCTTTGAGGATGGATACATTGGTGCGAAATGCCGTCCACGGGATCTTTAGGAGGCGTCTCCAGCACCACATCTCTAATGCGTCGATTTTGCGGCGATCCTGCAGTCTCAGGGACCAAGTTTCGGCCCCATAGAGAAAGATTGGAAACACAAGGCATTTCATCAATCTGACTTTGGTCTTCTTGGTAATTCTCCTGTCCTTCCAAATCTTTCCCAGCCGTTCTACTGCAGATCTGGTGATGGCGCACCGTCGTCTGATCTCGTCGCCACATCCTCCAGTGCTTGATATAGTAGAGCCGAGGTAAATGTAGTTCTGTACCACTTCGCAGTTAGCTATTTTGTGTACGTTGGTTCCACTTTGTTCAGCTCGGTCTACTATCATCATCTTCGTCTTGTCTCGGTTGATAGCAAGTCCGAATTGGAGGCTGGTACTTTCTAGACGGGTCAGAAGATGTTCCATGTCTTCTCTTGTCTGTGCGAGAAGGGTAGTGTCGTCAGCGTATCTGAGGTTATTTATCACGCGTCCCCCAACTGATATTCCTCTATCACAGTCTTCTAAGACAATACGCATAATGTATTCTGTGTAGGTATTAAAAGTTAATTTTTTTTAAAAAGTATACTCTTTATATTTCACCTTGTATAGGCTGCCTCGACCGGGTAGTACCACGCTCTCACAGAAGATCGGTGTAAAGTACCTACTATAGGTATGTTTCGTGCAATGTGTGAGAGAACGATAGCCCAACCGCCACTCCCTACTAATCCATTTACCCCACCGTTGGTATTACAAGCATCTATAGGTTACGGTAACTGCTTAACGTGAGGTGGGTCGTTGCCGACTTTGTTAGGTAGTTATATTTTTTTTTTTTTTTTATAATCTCGACTCGACCTACCAAGTACGTACGCCCTTACCTACCCGATCAAGCATTCCGTAAATGCTACGTCTCTGTAATCTCGCATACGGAACCTTGTCATATTTTCATAGTGAGCCTTGTGTCCATTCTGTGGCACATATATTTTTGATATTTGGCCCGTTATCGATATGCGTGGCCGTCCATTTCGCTGTGCTATAAAGCGGCCCCGCCTGCTTCGCTTTATTTCCTCAGCTTTACTCGGCTTGGCTCTAGTTGTTTGGCTCGCTTCATGGCACAGCCAAGTGGACGGTCACCCTAAGTGTGTGCTCGTGAAATTGGCATTTGTAGATACTTTATATTCCCTACCAGTGTACCTAAATTAATATAATCCACATAATTTTATATTTTAATTTTTACACAAAAATAGATTTAAATTATTTTTTACAAACCCTTCCAACCACTCGACGTATTTAAGTGGCCAAATTTTATAGTCCTCAACATTTGAATACGCTGGCCTATGACCACACACTAATCGCTCTCTGTACATTTTCTTTCCAAGAAATTTATTTACATCATTACATACTTATGGACTATTACTTATTTAAAATATACAATGTTTTGCTTTTCAACACGCATCCTTATATAAAGCATATTTATTTTCATCGACATTAATGATAAAGATGTTGCTAAATTGTCCCTTGAATTAAACCTACTTGTTTTGGTATCGTGATGATTTCTTTGGTTATGACTAGAACATACGGAATGTGGAAAGCACTATGCAGATTCAGCAACTTTGAAATCAGTAGACAATAAGTACTAACTTATTATGAAATTCAAATTTCAAATTCAAATTCAAATCATTTATTTTGTTTAGGCCTACGGGGGCACTTACAAATTGTCAATTTACATATTTTTTTCCTTATATCTACAACCGGATCGGAAATAAGTACCTATGCCCTAAAACAAAACAAAAAACAGTTAAAATAAGAAGTTTAAGCCTTTGATTATTTTGTCGAGTTGAACAATACACTCTTTTAACGCGTGTTTAACTTTATTTAAATAGTGTCTTGTCTTGGAATTTGACATCTGAACTTCAAAACTAAGTTTGTGTAAGTAAATAAATTTCGATACGGAAATACTAAATACTTATATAACAAAATTTTCCATATTTCGTCAATAGCCACATTTAATATCTGCACAGCGATTAAATATTTATTAGTATTCATGATTATAATGACAAAGAATAACTATTTCAGTTTTATTAACTGTCACTTAACACAGCAATCGTAACTAGACATGACTGAGTTGAACGGTTCCAAAGGACTTTATACCTAATTACAAACACTATGAGATAAGAAGTCGACTAAACACCAAAATCGTCGTGCTGATGGTCGTATAAATACAGGGTTCTGAAATAAAATCAACGCAAAATTAAAGGTTCAGTTAGTAAAAACAATGGAAGGTATATTCAAGAATATTTTAAGGTGAAGGCGCCTGTCTAGCCCGCGAAATTCAAAATTTTCGAGTATTTTTATAGTTTATCCAAAATGTCAAAACATTTAAGACATTATTTTGTGATTTGCGACAAACACAGTATGCAGTGCGTTTATTAACACATTTATTTTGCTTTAAATATTATCACGGTGGATATGAGACTAGTAAATCACTAAATATACAAAAATTGCCAGATTACCTATCTGGATAGCTGTCGTTCTTGAAATGTTTTAGAGTAAGTTGGATATATTAATAAATGCACTGCACACGGTCTTTGTCGCGAATTACAAAATGTGCCTTTATTATTGTCAGATTTTGAAAAATTTCTAAAAAACCTCAAAAAAATTGAACTTCGCGGGCTAGATGGGCGCTTTAGCCTTAAGAGCATTTTTTTGAGATGGAAGTAGTTTTTTCTTTCTATTATCTAGCTTTTCTTAGCAAGGCTTCTACGTTAACGGTTTAGAGTCTAACTTTAGCCAATTGAGTACAACTCGAATACGAGTCGGCTTAAGGTAGTACCACCCTCTTACAGAAGATCGACGATTACAGCCGCGTTTCGTCGATGACTTTCGTATGAAGCCGAAGCCCGACACTTCCCCTTACTCTATCCCACTTACTTTCATGCTAACAACGTGGGAGCAATACCGTTGGTATTGCAACCACCTTTAGGCTACGCGGGTCATAGGTATGTTTGTCGACATTGTCGTAATACAAATAAAAACAAACGAACTAAGCAACGCTTGTACTGTAGGTACCGTACAATGGACTGGGGACGATCCCAGTGATACCCAGACCTGGGGAAATTACGAAAAGGCCATTTCCGAAATTTGCCTCGGCGGGAATCGAACCCGCAACCACCATGTGCAGTGAGTCGAGCGGCCTACGCTCGAACCACTGCGCCAAGCGGTCGTCAGATAAGAGCTACTTTTACGCACACTGTTTTGAATGCATCCGATAGTAGAGTTTATCAATTCCTGCCTTACTCTACCCCTAGAACAGTTAAGTCGACTTATCTACCACCATAATCTGGGTCGAGTTCGATCAATAGTCAGTGACTGGTTCACCTTCTCATATGCGAACAAAATCGTAGTTAGAGTCATAAGTACCTACATGAAATAAGAATAAATAATAATAATAAACAACATTATTACCTCTCACATTAGCGGTGGCTGCTAGTTGCATGTCAGCCGCTGTTGGCATCTCAGGTGTGGTGCTTATTGGACCTGGTGACCAAATTAAAAATTAATAACAATAAATAAATATCGCCAGACTGACACAATAACTGTATGGTCCCAAACTAAGCAACGCTTGTACTATGGTTACCGTAGAATGGACTGGGGGCAATCCGAGTGGCACCCAGACTAAGGCAAATTTCTAAAAAGCCATTTCCGAAATTTACCCCGGCGGGAATCGAACCCGCAAACACCATGTGCAGTGAGTCAAGCGGACTACGCTCGAACCACTGCGCCAAGAGATCGTCACAATAGCCACTAATCAGATGTGTTATAGAGTTCAACTTTGTAAGTACTAACCTAAAGTTGATAATAAATTGATAATCAATTTAATATTACGTGGTTTACGAATTATTTATAAAAATATTTGACTTCTTTGTTTAAAATATGTACCTAATGTATTTTTTAATAATGCACAAAATTTTGCATGTCGTCTCAGTAAATGCTAAAGATTTCCTCGACATAAAAAAATAACAAGTCTTGTTGACTTTTTGTTACGGCTTGCGATAAGTAGGCAAGCGGCCACCGATATTCTATTAAACGAGATTACCCACCACAATGGAGTTAACGAAGCATACAATTATTCAGGGCGACTGCAGGCAACGCTCCTACGAAGCTGTGTACACAAACTCCCCACTGATAAAAAGCTTAAGTGGTACTCTTGAGAATTATTATGCGAAATTGTTATTTTCGCCGTTGCGGCTTCCATAGCCGCTCCTTGTTCTTTCCGCTTTTAGTGTCTTACGAATTTATGTTTTAGAGATAAAAAATAATTTTGAAGTGAAAAATAAATAAAAGGAAAGTAGGTAATTATTTTTTCGGCATCAGATCACACAAAGGAATGATCCAACAGTATTATGAAAAAAAATACCTATGTATTTTTAATATTATGGCTAGTCCTAATGTTTGGGTATTATGTCTGATTAAAAAGCAGTTACCTGGATAATAGATGGCTTCTTTTCTAACGACGTACTTCGCCTGTGGTATCCTCAGTGTGCAGATGAACTCGGCCGGTGTAGGCAAGTCTGCGTCGTTCAACGTGACTGATGCGACTACTGAGTACCTCCCGTTTACCATTGATACCCTGTGATCCACGCCTTGCAGGTGCCTAGTTCAGAAAAATAAAGGTTCGATTACACCTACATGTGAGCGCTAAAATTTGTTTTTTATAAGTTTTACTAGCTGTACCCTGCGCGCGTTGCTACGCGGCTTTGCTGAAGATCATGACATGATCAATGCATAGTTTACGATTCTATAAAGGACATACAGATAAATATTCATTTATATATAGTATATATAGATTTAGGGCGAAACCTCAATTTATGTGCAGCGTATTCAATTTTTTTGCTACTTAGCAGAGTCAAAAATAGGATAGAAAATTTCGGAAATTTTAAAATTAATTGTAAAGATACAGGATTTCGAAGTTTTTTTTTCTTAATTATTAATTTAGTATGCACCATAACATTTTGTTTCTATCTATACCAATAATATATTAGCAGTTACTAAGAGCTTAACCAGGTCTTACCGGACCTACTATTTTTCATAATTATTCAAATCATTTTCAAGGGTTTGAGTAATATTCAATGACTTAGTAAAACCCGTCTAGAAATAATATTTATTACGACGTAGTGGCAACTAAAACGAAAGCACTCAACTTTCTAATTTAACTTTGTGTAACCAACATTACAAGCGACGACCACATATTTGCACTGAACAATGAAGTTTTGCTTTCCCGAGAGAAATATGTCTTAAAACAACAAACAAAATTTAATCAAAAGAAAATGCTTTATAACTCAGAAACTGCACTTTGAATTATTCCCAGCTATTTGGTGGGCATTCCCTTATGGATGTCTCGAAACTCATTTATGTTTTGATTTTTGAGTGATGCTTTTTCATGAAATTACAAATTGACTACAACTACTTATCCTAACATTAGGATAACATTTTTTTATATATTTAACATAGTAAATCCATAAATGCCTAGATTTACATATCTTCATACATAGGTACTTATCCTATCTTCCTAATTACTTTACTTATATATCAAATAAATAGTAATAAAAGTATGTATGATATAAATGTGATATCCGCTGAAATAATTCTGAAATATGAAAGTAATTCCATGAATAAATATCGCATAATATCGACAGCGGTATGACAATAATTGCATTTGATTTGAATACCATTATGATGTCGTGTGCTCAGTATGTTAAACCAGTAAATCATATTATTATATACTTATTGTATAGGTACAGAATATTTTTTTCTTTGAGGGGATGAATTGTAAAATGCATAGGTATTAGAAATGCTTTTCTCGAGTCATTACACATAAACATTTCGTTCACAAAGTTCGTTCTTATTTATCGTTAATTAAAATTTATGTCTAATGAAAAAAGGCACGAACCGCACTTCCTTAAAATACACTACTTACGCTCACAGCGATAAACAATAGGTTAAGTAGGTAATAGTTATACTTACATCTATTATAGGTACCTAGGTAAGTATATTTTATTTTTAGGTTAACGCTGGGAGCGTGGGGAATTGTGGGGCATCGCATTTGTTTAAAAGCAACTCAAATTACTTACTTCTCTGGCGTGGCAATAGTGAGGTTCGGAGCTGGGTACGCGCCGTCCGCCGCGCATATCACGTTGACGGTATCATCATTAGTCTTGTTCTGGATCAGGCGGAAGCTGGCCTCGGGCGCTGTGACATTTAAAACACAATTTTGGCCACAGGGAACACAAAGCAAAGTGATAGTGATGGACGAGTGGATTCGATTCGACGTCATCCCGTTAGTGGGCAAAGGTCTTCCTTCCCATCCTACACTACTATGGTGAGTCAATCCTTAATTTTGAAGCCTAAATCATTCCGCCATCTCTTTCGGGATGCGCCGCGATGCCGTTAAGATAGGTTGCCCGTGGAAAATAATGAGGCGAAAAGTCTCAAGCCTTCTCGTTAGCCTTTTGTCTTCGTCAGCGAGATAATCTTCAGATCTATGTTTGGTAAAAGGTATTATAAAGGACATCCACAGGTTGCAGCTTAACGACTGTGATAGAAGTCAGTGCCATTGCGGTGCTAGGACCCCACCCATTGGCTAAGATACTGCAAGCAAGTGGCAGATCATCGGTAAACGGTTATCGGTACTTACCGTAGCTTATAAGATGATCTAGTCTTTTTTGTACGTGCCACGACACAGCAAAATAGGTGATATACCTACCCATGATTGCTCGTGAAATTTCCACAGCATTTTTCTATAGCTACGTGGATGATTCACTATTTTTAACTGGCCTTTAAACACACTCGGGACGACAAATTAGATTAGTGCCAGGTTACTCGCTACCTCGTAGCACGCCGCGGATCACTCAATGGATAAATATTACATGAACTAACCACACACACTACATTCGCTGTGGTCTAGCGGTTTTCAGCTGCAGGATATGTACTGAATGTACGAATAGAACCATTCATATTTAGTTTGTTAGAGAATTATCCAGATGCCATGTACTCCAGTAATTATAGTGTGTGTATATTATACCTACTTGCATATTTTTAATTGTAAACTACGTTGGTAGTTCCAAAGTACCTAGGTATGCGTTGGCATACCTAGGAACTTTGGAAGATCTAGTTATTAGCTAGCTAGAGTATATTCATGGTATAGAATTGTCATATGTTAATCGTTTTTGAAATGTATCATAAGAAAAAGTATCGTTAAATAACTTACCAAAAACAGTCATGTTCTTGCTCTTGTAGTCTTCGTCAATAAAACTTGAAACTACACAAATGTATTCACCCGACAAGTCCGTATCTAACTTAACTATACGTATCGCTCTGTACATTTTCATGGGGTCGTCCGAGGCCCTGTAGGTGAGGTCGACGCGGCCGCGCAGCGCGCCCACGTCCTGCGGCTTCTGGGACATGATCCACTGGTACACGAGGTTCGCTTTGCTCTTGAAGAACCATTTCACCATGAACCCGGGAGTCCGCTCACCGTACGTGTAGTCACAGTCTAATATTACCGAGTCCTGCACACCGTATTGTATTATTTCGGGCACTGTTATTTTCACTATTTTTATTGAATGTAAACCTGAAACAAGGGAAAACATGTTTTATATTTATTTGAAGAAAGGTTATAATATTTTATAATTATGCACACGTACTTATACTCAAAATTATTACGAATATCTGCACTGAAAGTGGAGAAAATTTTGGATAACTTTCTTAGTACGTAAAGTAAATATTGAAAGCATTCATAAAATTAAATAGCCTATCAATATCTGTGAAATGTGTACACTAAACGTGCAATATATTTATCCGAGGAAGACTGGTATGCTGATGAAATAATAAAATCCAAACTCCTGAACTGAATATTTTTATTCAACTATAAAAGAGGCGGCATTTTCCTAAGTGACTCTTCGACAGATTTGAAAGGTCTCTAAAACTGAAATCTGAAAATAACTGGATGTTTCTTTAGTCATTAGAGCATGGCTTGATTTCATGCACTTTGAATGGAACAAACTCTAATCAATTTTTTAATGTACGATAAACTTTTTAATTTTAGCGACTTTTTAATGTATTGTGGGGTCTCTACGGAGGGATTTATTGAAACTCTTCTTCGGTTTTTAATGGACTGTATTTTCTTTAACAATTCTTCGTGTTTACATTTCAGGTTTTGCTACGGGGCTTGCTGGGGGCTTGCATCCAGGTCGTCTTCCCGCCTTCCTGTCTTCGTGTTCGTGTTCGTGCAGCGAGCCTTCAGTCTTCCCTAATTTCTTCCAATGTTAAGCTTCGTAAAAATTCAGATGCGTTGGTGCGTTCAGTACCGGCGATGATATGATCGCCACTCTAGATACGTTTTGAGGGTGGGTACTCGCGCTTGACTATTAAGCCCCGGTCGGTCTCCTACCCTATTGCGTCCATCGTGTGACCGGTAGGCCCGTGTTTGTAGACAGGGACGCAGCATCCCTGCGCCACTCGCCACCCATCTACCCTCGTCGACCGGGGACCCACCCTCGACTTAAATTGTATCTTATGAGGTTTTTCAGCCAAACAAATCTGCCTGAATGCTTGCCTGAAGGGCTATTCGTTCACCCCTGAAGGATTATCTACTTGTCCTGAAGGGTTATTTGTGTACCTGAAGGGTTATTTGTGTGTGCCTATCTGATTAAATAAATTAAAACATTATTTGTTTTATTTACTACATACAGCTGATTAGGTACATTTTTATAACTTTAATTATTTGGCGGCTGTGTCCTCAACAGTCTCCCCCCGGCGTAGCTTGCGCAGCCTCTTCTCTGCCGGGGAGGACCACCAGTCGCCTCACGGGTCGCCGAAATATTCCGCCGCGCGTCCGCACGTCCGCACTCCGGACCACTCCGTCTGGTCCGGTGTACACCTCTTCGACCCGTCCCTTGGGCCAGATGTTGCGCGGTAGTAGTCCGTCTGCGATTACTACGACGTCGCCGCGACGCAGGTTCTCCTGCTTGCCACGATGATCGCCGCGCGGGTTAAGCGTGGGCAGATACTCGCTTACCCATCGCCTCCAGAATATGTCTGCCAAGGCCTGTGCCGCCCGCCACTGTTGTCGGTCGGCCACGTCGCACTCACCGACGTAAGGCGCTCCTGTGGGCGTTCCCAGCAGGAAGTGGTTGGGGGTGAGCGCCTCGGGGTCGTCAGCAGTCACTGGCACGTGAGTCAGAGGACGTCCATTCAACGTGTTTTCCACCTCTGCCATCAGTGTTCGCAACGCCTCTTCCTTGGGCGCGCGTTCATTTAGTGTCACCGCGAGCGATAGCTTGACGCTTTTGATTAGGCGCTCCCACGCCCCGCCTTGGTTCGGCGCGCCGGGGTCCGTGAACCGCCATTCGGTTCGTTTCATAACTGCGTATTCGCGTAGCTGAGGGAGCCACGCCGCATACGCTTCCTGTAGTTCGGTGTCCGCTCCGCGAAAGTTGGTCCCGTTGTCGGAGATGATTACTTCAGGCCATCCCCGCCGCGCGGCCATTCGCCGCATCGCCATTATCGCGGAGTCCGTACTCAGGCTTGATAGCAGCTCAATATGAACCGCCCGTACTACGAGACATGTAAACAACATGCCCCATCTCTTCTCCCGTCGCCTCCCGATGGTTACCCACATGGGGCCGAAACAGTCGACTCCGCAGCGCGAAAATGGCCGTGTGAACGCACTTATTCTTTCCGCGGGCAGGTCTCCCTTCACCGGGGTGTTTGGGCGTCCTCGCCGCGCCTTGCACCACGTACAATTCCATAGTACTTTGCGTACGTTAGGCCGCACGCGTAATATCCAATATCTCTGTCTCAAGTTATTGACTATCATTTCCCTTCCGCCGTGATTACGGTTTTGGTGCTCATACTTTATGAGTAGGCGCGCGAGTTCGTGTCCTCCGTCCAGTATCGGTGGTTCCTTCATCGATACTGGCACTGTAGCAGCGTTGATTCGCCCGTTCAAGCGCAGCAACCGGTCTCCGTTCGAGTCGAACTTCGGGTCTAGCCTATAAAGGCGGCTCGTACGGTCCACGCCTTGCCCCCTCTCCAGCCGCTGGATCTCGGCGGGGAAGCTTTCGCCTTGCGCTTGGCGAATCAATGTTGCCTCTGCTCGCTTTATATGCGCCGCTCCGAGCTCTCGGGCGCGCTTTCTACATTTATCCGTGAACAAGTGCACGTGCGCGACCGCGCGCAACAATCGTTCGTACTTTGAGAAACGCGCTATGTCAATCAAGCTCTTTCTCTCGTCCGTGTGTACTACGATCACTTGCTCACTTTCCTCGTCCGCGTCGTGCGGGTTTGTTTCCGCGGGCCAGTCCTCTTCTGGCGCGCGGAGGAAGTCCGGACCTCTAATCCATCTTGCGTTTTGTTTCATACGCGTCGATCCTGGTCGTGTCGCGTCGTCGGCCACGTTGTGGGCGGTCGGTACCCAGCGCCACTGTTCGGCGCGGGTGCGCTCGGCTAACTCGCCCAGCCGGTGCGCCACAAACGGTGTGTATTTCGCGGAGTCATTCCGGATCCAATGGAGCGCCGTCCTTGAGTCGCTCCAATATACCACGTCGCCCGCCCATGTATGCTCTTCCGTGATGGCGGCGGCCAACCGCGCGCCCATCAGGCATGCTTGGAGTTCCATTCGGGGTATACTCTGCGCTTTCAATGGCGATACCTTTGCTTTCCCTGCGACCAACGCGAGCTCGACTTTTCCTTCGCTGTTGGTCACTCGCCAATACGCGACAGCAGCGTACGCCTGCCCGCTGGCGTCAGTGAAGACATGCAGTGTGCGCTCGTCGACCTCCTCCCTCGCGTAGCACCGCGGCACTCTCAATGCGGCCACGGACGCGAGGTCGCCGAGCCACTCGTCAAAGACGATACCTTCCTCGATTGGCAGTGGCTCGTCCCAGCCGGTTTTCTTCCGCCACAGCTCTTGTAACGCGATCTTTGCCGTAATAGTGTACGGACTTACTATACCGAGCGGGTCGAATATTGACATCACCGCACTGAGCATTTCCCTCTTGGTCGGGGTCCTTGTCCGGGCGCGCACCTCCTCTGGTACGCGACTCATGTTTGTGTTAAATGCCAGTTCATCTGTCCCTGACATCCACACGAGGCCTAGGATCTTCTCATACGGTAGCGCGCCCGCGCCCAACTCCCTCGGCGAGTCGCCGCAGGCCTCGCGCTCGGTGCCTTCGAGCAGCTCGGGTTTGTTTGTGCACCATCCTGCTAACTTGAAGCTGGCACGTGCGTGCACGTGCCGCACCTGGTTGATTGTCTCGCAAGCGCTTCGTTCGTCAACGAAGCTCTCCAGCCAATCGTCCATATAATGATTCCTTGTGATGGAAATCAACGCGAGCGGATGCGTGGTTGCGCACTCCTCCGCGTTTTTGTTACGCACGCTGTGTGCTAGGAACGGTGAGCTTCTCGCCCCGAATATCATTGATCGCATCTCGTATTTTCGCGGGGGCTGCCTTCGGTCGTCGCCGCGCCATACGAATCGCTGCGCCACTCGGTCCTCTGGCCGTATTCTTATGCGCAAAAACATCTCTCTGATATCCGCAGTGACCGCCACGGGTCTCTCTCTGAACCGGAATAGCACACCATGCAGTGTACGTAACATGTCGGGTCCCGTTAGCAGCTCGTCGTTGAGACATCGCCCGCTCGCTCGCGCCGCGGCGTCGAACACGAGCCTTATCTTGCCTGGTTTGTTCGGATTGGTTACGGCGAAATGCGGTAAGTACCACTCGTTCGGAGGGCTCGGGTCGTTGTCGTCGCTTTCCACCGGCGCAGCGTATCCTTTGTCGAACATATTGTCCATCTGCGCGGTGTATGCTTTCTTGAACTCGACCGACTTGTCCATCTTTCGTTCCATTGTTCGTAACCTCTTCACGGCCATGTCATAACTGGGTGGCAGACACGGTTCGTTCGTGCGCCACGGCAGTCCCACCTCGTAGTGTCCGTCGATACGTCGTACTGATCGTTCGAACATTTCAATGGCTCGTTCATCCTCCTTTACCGGCTTGATCCTTTGCGATATCCCGAGCGCGTCGATCGCGAAGTGCGAGGTGATAAGCTCGTCCAGCCTCTCGCTCTCCGGTCGCTCCCGACATTTGTTCGATCCGATGTGCAGGACGGTTCCGTCGTCCTCACATTCCACGATCGTGTTGGTGGTGCGTGGTCTCATACCGTGCACCACCCATCCCAGCCGCGTGAGTGACGCGGCCGGTTGGTTCTTGTGCCCGGCCAACAGCCGGCGAGACACAATTAAATGCCAATTATCCGCCCCGATCAATATCCTCGGGTTGGCGTCCTCGTAGCAGACGTCCCGCAGCTCTAGTCCTTCCAGATGACCGTGCTTCAGGAGGTCCGCCGTTATTGTCTGGCTCGTGATGTCCAGATTCTTGACAGTACGCGCTTCAATCGTGTGGTAATCGGTTCGCGACCCACGTATCTTGATTTCTACACGCCTACTGTCCGGTTCGTGTTGCGCCGTTGTTACTCCGTGGATTCGTAACGGCCGCTTCGGGCCGTGCGCGCCAACTGCTGTAGCCAATCCCTCGTCCACGAGCGTGATCGTCGATCCCTCGTCGAGCAACGCGTGGGTGTGTACTTCCAGTCCGTGCGGTCCTCGGACCACTACCGGGCAGACTTTCAGTAGCACCATATCCCCCTGCGACGCGTCGTTTGCCACAGCGGTCACTACCGCTTCCTCGTCCCGTGACCCGTCAATCCTGTCGGGTCCTTGGGGTTCCACGTGTAACAGCGCGTGATGCGCCTGGCGACATTCACCTTTGCCACATTTCTTGGCCTTACAATCCAGCCGTCGGTGACGACTGTCCATACATTTGAAGCATGTTCCCGTTTCCTTCACCCACGCCCACCTTTGAGGGACCGTCATGGCTTCTACGCGCTTACACTGCGGGGCGGCATGTTCCCCGCCACAGCATAGACACGCCTTCTTGGCCTGGTCTCTCTTTGCTTTCGCATCGGTGGCTTTCGCATCGGTGGTTTTCGCATCGGTGGCGACGTAGACGGCGGCGCTTTTTTTGGCTCCTCCGTGCCTAGTCGGCGGTGTCGTCTTGCTTGCTGTCGCTGGTGACGTCACGGCCGCTGCTGTGTACGCATATCTTACGGCGCGGTCCGCCTCTCGCATGAGGAATCGCGACAACAACACGATCTCGGCTTCACTCCGACCGTCATGCTCCTCAGCGTAATCACACCACCGTGCTCTCAGGTGTGGGCTTAGCTTCTCCGTTACCTGCCGTGCCAGCATCGGGTTGTGCAGGTAACCCTTGTTGTCTACGCACGACAACACACTCACCACGTTTTGGAGTTTTATCGCGAACGTGTTTAACTCGCCCGCGCCCGCTCCTGGGCGTGGTAGCTTCCTTATGTCACTCAATGTTTTGTCGATAATAATCTCCGGTCGACCGTAACATTGTTCCAGTGTGCGCATTATCACTTCGGGCTCGGTCGCGGTGTATAATAACGCAGTCACTGATTCGCGGGCTTCTCCGCGCAAACACGTCCGTAGACGCGCTAAGTTCTCCCCCGAGAATCCGTGTAGCTCAGTCGAGTCCCTCATGGCGGCCTTAAACGGTAACCACTCTCCGGCGGCACCGCTAAATATCGGTAGATCCTGCGTCTGCCTAGGCGGGACTCTGCGGCGTGCCATACGTTCCAAGGTGTCCGCTAATCTGTCGACTCCACGGTCTCCTGTACGGGTCGGCGTCGGTGACCTCGCTCGTTGCGTCTCCTCAGCGACGCAGTTTCGGCTCGTGAGCGGGTCCTGTTCGAAGTAGGCTCTCAGTTGTACGGGACGGCGCTCCGCGCGCTCCCCCCGTACATTGGCACGCTCTAGCCAATCATTGATGCGCACCTCGACGTCGGTAGTCTCCTGGACTCCGTTGCTTTCTTGATCCGTCTCCTCCCGCAGGGTAGCAATGTCTGCGGCGAGCTTCTTTCGCACTAGATCCGCTTGCAGCTGTAGCTCGTGTCGTCTAATCTCCGCCAACTGTTCCTCTGCTCGTAGTTCGGCCTGTCTAATCCGTGCAGCCACACTCATGGTCGATCGTTCGGATCGCACCGACGGGGCGTGCGGCCTTCCTTCCCTTGTCGCGGCGGCGGTGGCGGCGGCGGCAATGGTCCGGTCCGTAGCTGTAGGCGGCACTGGTTCTGTCGCGGTTCGTTCAACTGCAACTGTTGTCGGTTTCCCTGTGCTGACGGGGTTCATCCGTGCTGCGGCGGCCTCGGCGGTAGCGGCGGCGGCGGCAGCGGCGGCGGCGGCCCGGGCAGATCTTGTTGGTCTTGCTGTGATTGTAGACGTAGGTGCTGACGCGGATGCTTGTGCGGACGGCGACGCTGGCGGTTCTTCATGTACTCGCGGCGTCCTCTCCTCGGCTCCTTGGCGCTTCGCTGGTGTCCTCGTAGCTGGCATCTTCGGCACTTGCACGCCTCCCTACCTCCCTAGCCGGCCCTAGCAATCCTTCGGGAGAGCCCAGATGAGCCGGGATGTGCTCCCTCAGGGATGGATTCGTGCGGGATCGGAAGGGGGGGTCCTGAGCTGGCAGAGGCTTACCAGCACAGACGTGCAACTTCAGTCCGCGCGCTTGTGCGCTTCTTGATGGACTGGCGATGCCGCACGAGGCACCACACCGCCGTGAGGCGTTAACCCGAGGTTGCCTACCGTTTGGCACCGTTAGGTGGCAGGCAAACAAGGGCCGCGGTAAACCGCGTATTGGCTGTAAACTTGGTTGCAACGCTGTGAAGACTCGAAGCCGTTGCACGATGACGTAGCACGAAGACTGGCACGAAGGCTGGCACGATGAGCGACCCGTAGAAGTGAAGACTCGCTGCACGAAGACTCGTACCACCGTAGACTCGAAGACGGCGGTCGGCGGCGGTCGGCGGCGCCTCCCAGCGGCCCGACGACACGTTCACCCGTCGACCCGACGATCTTCGATACGGACGATCTTCTGTAATGAATCTTCTTTCTTCTGTAAGGGTTCTTCAACTGTTCGTGGTCTTGCCTTCTTGTTTCTTGCTTCTTGCTGGCTTCCGATCCGGCTCCGTAGGACCAATTTGTGGGGTCTCTACGGAGGGATTTATTGAAACTCTTCTTCGGTTTTTAATGGACTGTATTTTCTTTAACAATTCTTCGTGTTTACATTTCAGGTTTTGCTACGGGGCTTGCTGGGGGCTTGCATCCAGGTCGTCTTCCCGCCTTCCTGTCTTCGTGTTCGTGTTCGTGCAGCGAGCCTTCAGTCTTCCCTAATTTCTTCCAATGTTAAGCTTCGTAAAAATTCAGATGCGTTGGTGCGTTCAGTACCGGCGATGATATGATCGCCACTCTAGATACGTTTTGAGGGTGGGTACTCGCGCTTGACTATTAAGCCCCGGTCGGTCTCCTACCCTATTGCGTCCATCGTGTGACCGGTAGGCCCGTGTTTGTAGACAGGGACGCAGCATCCCTGCGCCACTCGCCACCCATCTACCCTCGTCGACCGGGGACCCACCCTCGACTTAAATTGTATCTTATGAGGTTTTTCAGCCAAACAAATCTGCCTGAATGCTTGCCTGAAGGGCTATTCGTTCACCCCTGAAGGATTATCTACTTGTCCTGAAGGGTTATTTGTGTACCTGAAGGGTTATTTGTGTGTGCCTATCTGATTAAATAAATTAACACATTATTTGTTTTATTTACTACATACAGCTGATTAGGTACATTTTTATAACTTTAATTATTTGGCGGCTGTGTCCTCAACATGTATGATAAATTTTTTGTTTAGTTTTTAGTTAATATACGCCATCCGAAGACAACTTAACGTGTCCTCCAAAGTACGATCGGAAGCGCTCAGTTCTAAATACCACTAGCGAGTAGCGGTAACCTATTCAGATGGTTACCGCCTCAAGCTCTTCTATTTGGGAAACCTGTTATGCGCACATAGATCAGTTCATTAGAATCGGTCCATTAGTGGTTTTCCGTTACCGGGATTTGAACCAACGACTTTGTGAAATACAAGCCGAAGGGTATAGTTTATACTATTGTCGCTTTCTTCATTAATACCGTATTACTAACCTATAAACGTAAGAACTTAAAATTATCTCATAAAAATCTAATTATGTATATCATGATTAATATTCTCAAGACTACAAACAATTCGTCGCAAACACGTCGGAGCTCTTGTCACTTAAGAAAACTCCAGCTAATCCATATCAGTCTGGCCTGGCCCACGATCCATTAATATTTATGCAATTCCGAGTCAGCGCCGTTGAAAGCAAATTTAAATTCATCCTTGGTCCTACTTAAAAGTAGGTACGATCTAAAAATTTGATTCGGACGCACTTAAATTTTCATCGGATACTCCCAGAGTATATAAACGCGGGTGTAAAATAACAAATTCATAAAGACTGAGAGCACTTAAGGTGAGCGGGAGACGGATTTTGGGATGTTTTGTTCACTTTCAGGGTGTTATTGGGGTGGAAACAATCTAGCTTATAACTTTGCAACTGATACACAGAAAAATCCTACTAATATTATAAATGCGAAAGTTTGTGAGTGTGGATGTTTGTTACTCTTTCAGGCAAAAACTACTGAAGGGATTTGGATGAAATTTGGAACACAGATAGTTTATAACCGGGATTAACACATAGGATACTTTTTATCCCGATAATCCCGAAATTTTTATTAAGTTAAATACTACGCCGATGAAGTCGCGGGCATGAACTAGTAATTAAATATATGAAAGATTGAAACCTATTTTTAATTTTAACTTTATTTTGTAGAGTTCTCGATAAGAAAAGAAACAGCAAAATAACGACGAGAATGTAACTTTCAAGTAGGGAAAACATCGTGATGATACCTACGAAGGGACCGGACTTGAATAATCAGGAACTATCGGCTTACTGTTTCTACGCGTTGTTGGGCAATGGGCTCAACAGTGGGTTCCTCTGATAGGTTTTGAGCCAGCTAATGATAAAGATGTTGAGATATGGAAAAAGATTATTGCAAAAAATACGTAACACAGGCTCACCGCCACTGAGCTGCCAGAGAGAGAAACATATTTTTTTTAATACCTTTAGTTTTACAACATCCTCTTCATTCATGGATAGGATTGTTCCAAATTACTAACGTCCAGTCTCTGAACAACTTTATTATCAAAACCTAATACAAAACACTAACTAATAGATAAACCAGAAAGTTCTTCGGAAAGTGGGAATAAGACAAGAAATGTTTAAGATTAGAACCAACATTCTAAAAGAAGACGGCTGAAAATGTTAGACAAAAAAACATAATCGATAAGGATGAATTATTTACTAATGGGTTAACTATAATAAATATCTCATCACGGTACCAAAGGGGCAACTCAAATCCCAAAAAATATAAATGTACTGGGTTTTACGGCCAAACTCTAAACAACGATATATTTATATTTATTTTACCTTTTTCCTTTTTTTTGTTATTCGCACTAAATATTAATAATACTTCGCCATAATCTCCCTCAAAGTTCAAAATTCATAGATCACTGTTTGCAACCGATTGTTCAGAAATGATAAACATAACTTTTAATCCCTAAAAATAAATGATAGCTGGTTTACAGATTTAACGACATATTTTTGATTAAGCCTTCACGAACCACACATAGGATTTCTTTCTCGACCCTTGGATTTTGGGATATTTTAGCCGTCAAGTGTACTTTAAAAGTGCACAATATTCTTTTCATCGTTGTTAGAAAAGCCGGATCTTGTCACGACGCTCAAGCACACTTGCGGTTACTATGAAACTTCAAAATGCACACTAACGAGACGCCTATTTGTCCCATTCGGATGAAGTCGGCGTCGGGTCAGCTGAATAGAACTAGACTGGCGGTGAGACATTCAAGTGACCATTGTTGCCGATGTGAAATATTGCACCAGTAAATTTAAATGCCAATGCTGATATAAAAGTTTTATTGATTAAAATCTGTGCAAGACTGTTTTATAAGTAATAAAGCTTTTTTTACGGGCATGAAAGTACTTACCTTATAGGAAAAAAGCAGTGATAGCCGATTGGTTAAGCGCGCGTCTTATGGGCACCGGGTTTTGCGTTCTAACCATAACTCACACCTCTGGTTTTTATCGAAAAAATATTAATTTTTGTGTGATTATCACTTGCTTACGGTGAAAGAAAACATCGTGAGGAAACCTGCATGTCTTAGAAAATCTAACCCATTTTCGAAAGACATGTGAAATCCGCCTACCCACACTGGGCCAGCTTGGTGAATTACGGCCTGTATCCCCCTGGTAGTGAGGGGAGGCCAGTGCCCTGGAATGGGACGACAAAAGGGCTAAATTATAAATTTTTATAATTAATAGGAAACACGGATTTATCTCACCCCCTCAGGACCCCATTCCTAAAATAAGCAACGCTTGGATGGTTAAAACGTAACACTTTTATTACCTAGATCGAAAAATAAGAATAGACCATTCAAAACATATTTTTAGAAAACTCATCGCTTTGTCGGTACCTACTTAGGTATGCAAGTGGAATCTCAGCCGTCTGAACAACTATTAGAAACAGGTTGAAGCAAAAAATCTTTAACATCGTTTCTATCTTATACCGATGAAATAATAATATTGGCGAATACCCATTGAGGGGTTTTATTATTTTTTAATTCCATTGCGCGGCACTATCCGACCCTCGGATGTTATTTATATTTAATTTCATCCTGAATACCGGAGGCACCCGATTTGTATCGTCTAAAATTGGATTCGGGTATCGAAATGGGAGGAACGAACTTTATCAATTTTCAATATTAGCGGCGGTTCAATGAGAAAAATCGAATAATACTTACGTATAATGTTTTGAATATTACATTTCTCGTTACTGATATTATTAAGAATTAGAGGAATATAGTTTTCTCTCATGTTCTGTGCCCGAAGTATGTAATCTCACCGTCATCAAGTATGCATGCTCTCTTTGGTATTCTTATTTATTAAATTTGGGTACGGAACGTAACTACGTCAACAGTAGAGAGACCGGGACAACAATCTCTGACGTTAACGTAACATAACGTAAAATTACTATACTAGCAGCGCATAAATAGAGTACTAACCTAACGAATGTGTGGTAGAGTATAAAAAATACCTACGAGCTTTTCAAAAAATGCAAAGAGAACTCAATGCCCGTTAATTAATTTAATTAATTAAATTTCAAAGTGCTTATACAAAGTGAGCTGCCACCGCATGAAATTGTTGCTTCTGTTAGTTGAAAATGAGCCTGGAATGTAGGTCAGGCTGTCATATAACTCCCGAAGATATAAAACTGTCGTTTAAGCGGAAAGCGACAAGCGTAATTGGGCGAAATGCGGTATTTGAATGGCGAATTTCAAGATAAGTCTTTCGCACCCTTTGGCAATTTACTTTTGCATAAAACCAAATCTGGGCTATGCTATGTTATCTTATAATTACTTATTACTTTCGGGATTAAACTAAACTAAAGTTCTAATATTAGTACATCATCTGTTTTCTCAAAATTTCATCTTCAACATTAAAGCGAAAGAGATAATACCTTATCATTATTGTCGAGATTTCTTAGAGTGTAAGCGTTGTGATACAATTTCAATTCATATTCCGTATCTGATCAATTAAATAAAATATAACATTGCTATGCATATTTATAATACACATCGGATTAAACAGCGATCATGCAAATTACTTTCCGTGTCGATTGCAAATTGACGGAATCGCATTAACGGACAAATCGAATTAATAAAATTGTCTGACGCTGACCTACGTAGGTACTTACATATAAATTGATATAGGTACATAATTGATACAGGCAGGTATTAGGTATGTACCATTTTTTTTAAACTGTTCACAAAATGCGTAAGCTGTCCGTTTGTTCCGGCTAATATCCGAAACGGCTGGTCCAATATTGATGGGACTTTCACTGGCAGATAGCTGATGTGATAAGAAGTAACTTAGACTACTTTTATTATACAGAAATACCACGCCAAGAAGCCACCGGCAACAGTTAGTACTGTAAGGAGGTCCATGTCGGCGCGCTAGCCACTGGCAATAAGTGTTCCTGGCCGATAAGAATATATTTAAGAAAAGTATAAGTTATGAAATTGAAAGCTCGGCGGTGCGCTGGCAGGGACAACCGAGAGACCACTAAGATAGGAACTATATTTCAATAAATATGAGAATCTCTATTCAATATAATATGAGAATAGAGCTAATGGAGTACTCTGAATAAGCGCGCTGGAACTGCCACTCGTTATAACTACCGCCAACCAAGATCATCAGCCATGATGGACACGATCGAGAAGAAGAAGGTGAATGAACTTTAGAACATGACCCATTATATAAAATGTACAAACCAATCTATCATTAAAGGTCAACTCAATCTTTATCAGCCTGACCTTCCGGGGGCCAGACATGTCTGCGGTTATGAGGTTATCAGCGTTTGTTTATCAATTTTTTTATTGCAATGAGGCAACATATGACCTCTCCCCTCAGTTATTAAGTACTTAAGTTTGTTACCACTAAATAAAAATGGGAACTTACTTATCTAATCTTTGTTGTTTACAAGAGTGATTGTTAGGGTCATGTGACAAATGTTGCTATCGCTAGGTGATAACGTGTTGCTTCGAACCACTGTTTAACGAGTGTTCAAGTGGAAATATTATGTAAATATTTGAACGAGTTAACTACTAGCAAGTGTAGAGTAGTAAATTAGAAGGCAGGCGAGTTTTAGTGCGCCAGTTGCCAAATTTACATTAAGAACCGAGAAAAATAGCAAATTCCAGTGAAAACAAACGAAATAGACGGTACAAAGGAAACATCGTATTTTATGGTGTGTAGGGAGTATCTACTCATACTTAATTTTGTCAAATTTAATGGAACCTGAAACAATCATAGTAAGATTGTTGCAGTTTCATCTATAAAAATAAATAGATAAAGTGACACATATTATATTTGGAACCGCTTTTTGCGGTGGTAGAGCTAACCTATATCCAATTGACTAAGCTCATATATAAACTCTCTCGACCTGAGTAGTACCACTCACACACATAAGATTGGCCTAAAGCTTCGTACGATGAGTGACAGTCGGAAGCCCAAAATTCCACTACCTCTATGCCTTTCAGTCAACAAAGTGCAAGTGCCATTGTTTTTGTAAGCATCTTTTGGCTACGATAACTACTTAACATCAGTTGGGAAAAAACTTTTATTTAGAACAGAAAATTAGAATTCAACCTTTTAAAACATAATAAAGTTCGTTCATTTCTCACGTCTCCATTTGAAAGTTTTAATGGGTTTCGTGAGGTGCGCGAGACGCCACGAACTTACAGATTGTTCTTAACATATGCATGATTTATTTTTTATCTTCTTATCATCAAGGAGAGTACCCCTTTATATTCTATATCTTTCAAACATTGGCGACACTTTTTCACGCTAGTTAATGTTTTTTTTAATAGAGTTCATCAATCTACAGGTTTACTAAAGTTTACAAAAGATTACAATAGTTGCATTAACACAACAAAAACGTCAATAATTTGTAAATAATATCTCGTTCAATTTTAGCCCTTAATTATGGTGCCTGGGTGCCATTAATGCCTGGAAAAATAACTGTCTTAAATTAATGCCACGTAGGTGCATACTTATTTGTAATATTCTCAGCAAAAAAATTCAGTCGTCATAGACAATGCGCAACCAAAACCAATATCGTGTTCTGAAGCAGCTAGTTTCGAAATATAAACCTTAACAACATAAGGAATAGTGTCAAAATATCAGCATTTATAAAAGATGTTTCCAGCTTCCGCGCCGGGGGCCAGTTTGCCTTAAGCTGGCCGTATCTTGTTCGCGCTGAGAGTTTGATACCATCGGATGACCGGGGTTTGTTGAACTAAGCCCACAGGTAGGGCTTTGTAAAAATATTTATGTATCGTTGTTTCAGGAATATAATATTTACCGATATATTATTGGTTACATAAATGGAGAAGAGGTCGTGATTGGGGCAAGTGTTTCTGATGGTAGTTACCTACATACATAGGTACCAACTGTCTAATAGCTAAATACTTAAGGTGAAGGCGCCTGTCTAGCCCGCAAAATTCAAAATTTTCGAGTATTTTTATAGTTTATCCGAAATCTGAAAACATTTAAGACAACATTTTGTGATTTGCGACAAACACAGTATGCAGTGCGTTTATTAATACATTTATTTTACTCTAAATATTATCACGGTGGATATGATACTAGTTAATCACTAAATATACAAAAATTGCCAGATTATCTGGATAGCTGTCGTTGTTGAAATGTTTTAGAGTAAGTTGGATATATTAATAAATGCACTGCACACGGTCTTTGTCGCGAATTACAAAATGTGCCTTTTATTATTGTCAGATTTTGAAAAAATTCTAAAAAATCTAAAAAAAATTTAACGTCGCTGGCTAGATGGGCGCTTTAGCCTTAAACGTTTAAGTTCATCTTTATTGTTTGAGACCTCGTTAATAGTTGTCAGTATAGCCTACGTTTCAAATTTAACGCCTCCAAAAGTTTGCGTCTGATTAATCAGCAATATATTACCGATACTTAATAAACAGGCCCGTATTAATAAATCGATCTCAAGTCTGAGAGCGATCTTGGAAATGTCATTCTGACGTCATCCCAGTATAAAATGACATGTCAAAAGCTTACTTAAGCAGGGTCGCTGAGCACGAAGAATTTCGTACAATGACCTGTTATTACCTGTCTCTGTCACTCCCGCGTAAATCTAATACCTCTCGCTCACACAGTTGCCGTGAACTGCGTGTGACCGGCAACTGTGTGAGCGAGACGTATTAGATTTACGCGGGTGTGACAGAGACAGGTAAAGCAGGTCATTGTACGAAATTCTTCGTGCTCAGCGACCCTGCTTTACTTCTACTTATTAATACAGGCCTTAGACTCGATTTATGTTTATCAACAAACCATGCTTAGGATTTTCATTTTTGTTACTTAATATTTTAGTTATCACCATTTACTGACACGACAATTTTTTTCAGCTTTTTCTGGAACTTACTTACTTTAAACCACCAAACATGTTTCGCACGAATAAATACCTAATTAATATCTGATCATCCGCTTGGACGCTAAGATGCCACAGACAGACACACAGATACACATGTTAAACTTATAACACCTCTATTTTTTCGTCGGGGTTTAAAAACAAAACAAGGATTGTTGACAAACATGCAATATCGAGTCTGGCTTTAATATACATACCTAGATTACTTCAAATATAGAATAGGTATGCATCATACGATTGGATAAAAACTATATAGTGCTAAATAGGAGCCTGTTTCCGTGTGATCTACTTTCGGAATAAATATTTTTTTACTATTAGCTACTATCTACAAAAATTGGGCGCAGTTTTAATCTGCCGTGGAAAATGAACTCGAGCTAGGTACATGTTGATTGGCTTAAAAAGATTTTTCGTAACCCGTAGAGACGAACAGCAACTTTTTTCGGAATGGTACCGAAATTCACTGTTTCTGAAATAACGAGGTTAATTTGTCTGCAATATTAAGCTTTTTAATGAATGTAAAATATGAAGTCACCTATGTATAATTATTTCGATAATTGCCTATACCTATATTTAATTAAGTTACCTTTTCAACAAAAAATTATCTAGGTATAATAAAGTTCCCGCTTTCAACTATTTCGATAAGGATACAAGTATGTCAAAAAAAGAAGAGTTGACGAGATTTAGGTTTGATACTATTTTAATATGTATTTTTTTACAGCATAGGAAACATTGTCAACAAAAGTCAACGTACCCTTACCAACTATTACAAATTTCCATGTCTACCGCATGCTATGGCTGACTCCGTAAATTTTGCGACACGCCTTGAAGATTTACGACTAGCACTGTTATTCTGATGAGAAAGCGAGAGGTAGAGTTAAAGTTAGTTTCAGTCTAATAATATATTAACCTTATTAAACAATCTACCTATCCATATGCAGTATATATGAATAATCAAAAATGGAACAAAATGGTTTATTTTAAGACTCTACTCCACGGGAATAGAAATAAACTTATCGATGGTTACTTGGGCATTTTAACAAGGAAGAATACAAAAGCTGCGAACACCACAAAACCAACACAAAAACTACTCCATACGTCAGTACTCAGCACTTACATTACAAACGACTCCACTTAAATCCCTTACCGTCAACGCGGACGCGCGTTAGCTGAAATGACAAGGCATGACGGTGCTCAACTCTCTAAGTAATTACATACACATCATATGCTAACATGAAACATATTCTGCGCTCTAGCAGGGTGACCATGCCGCGTGCTGTCAGAATTATTCCACCAATGATTTGCTTTTGATGCTTATAATAATAAAAATGCTATCAGTGATGACTTAAAAAGTTAGTGAAATCTTCAAAATATTTATTTATTCACATTGTCTCATTCAAATAGTTGTACTAATTTTACAGGAATGTTGATGATAACATGATATCATGATGTTATCCTTAAACCACGACGTAGCAAGCTGTTTCTAAAATCTCAAGCACTGAAAATCACGTAATCCCTATAAATTTTAAATAAACGATATTTTAATCGAAGTTGAAACTTAGAAGGTATCAGTTAACAAAACAATACGCGTACGTTTGTAACGTAAGCTACCTTAACTGAACATTTACGTCAGTGCAAAACTCATTGTCCTTAAAGGTCGGTATGTAGATAAAGCGGATATACATTAGTGGAAGGATTCCCCGAAAGTCAAATTTTAAAACGATTTAAATTTAGTCAACTTAACTTTTAAGGTTAAACCTAAGTCGAACTTCTTTGACATTTGACATTCTCTGCCATCATCAGTTGCTTGCAATGTCCTAGCACATTACTTGGTATGGTAACCCTACAATATTTCACACATTATTCAAGGGCTGTGAAAGCGAGAAGCTGACTTTTAAATTAATAATGTAATGAAAAGCGCTCTACGCAACTGCCAGATTAATAATAAAATTGTGAGATTACTCGGAACTGCGGGGTCATCGGAAACATCGAATTTTAACTACGTTGAATTAGGGTGAGAGCGGGTAAAGCCAACCACTCATTCACGAGAGCACTTTGACATAACGAACGTAGATTTTACTAAATATTAAACAAATGTGTGCTTAGTTATGCCTTTATAGCTCATTAACCACAACCACATTGCTATTCTGATTGTTTATTTTTGCATGGTGGTGAAATAATATTGGTTTAAAACCACGCAGTGACTTTTTTTAGCGAAATAAGAACATTTTTCTTACAATATTTTAATAACTGTTGGTAATATCTTAAGTATTGTATCAATATTAAACTGAATTAAACATTGTTTTTTTTTACTTTATTTAATTGACTTGTGCCAAGTATAATTAGGCTCTAATGCTTCCAATGGAAGTTCAGCGCCTGTTTTCATCAACCTACATGCTGAATTGGGACCGTTTGCGACGAGCTCAGTCTTTGTGTTTCGTTGTTTTATTTTTGGTCGTACGCTCGTTGCGAGCTTTTAGTTAATTATTTTATCTTTATAATAATACCCATCTGTTGAAGTTAAGTCGTTGTCTATGTCTCATGATTTGCGGCGCTTAACCCCAACCGGTGCCTTACATGACACAATTAAAGGCCTCTACATGTTGGACCCATTCAAGCCTTCCAAAGGACCGGACATAGCTCACAAGAGACACAATAACGATAATATTATGCACAATTTTAAAACAGATTTAAAACATAATGATCGCAATAAACGTGTCATATATTAATCGAGAATCGATGAGCAGGGACGCATTTTGTGTAATTTATCAGTATGTGACACATCGGCCCTGTGTTTGGTGATCAACCCCTAATGGTGATGCTCGAATATACATACAGCTACGTGCCGTCATTATTGTTCAGTCATGTGTTTTTATGGTGTTGGTTAATCGATATATAAAAAAAATTGTGTTATACATTATTTTTGGTGTGACACGAAACATAATAAAGTGTCTAAGCGGTTACACGGTAAACCCGGCTCGGGTAATTTCTATACATTTTACTGTATCCAGTTGTCAAATACAGCCATTAACTATCAAAAATGTATATACAAAACGGTGTCTTCTACGTGTGAATAACCGCTAATTGTGTCTCTTATCTTATAAATATTGTTACAAAATAATGAGACTATTTAAAGGTTCACCTAAAAGTTCAATTATAATCAAATGTAGGAGAGAGAATAGAAAAAATAATGATAATTAGCACTCCAATAATAGTATCGAGTATCTTTAATGCGAGGTACTAAAATCTCTGGGCAATTTTCTTTTATAAGAATGAAAACGGAATCACAAGAAACTTTGTTATAAAACTTTAATCGAATATAACAGTGTATCGATAGGTGAAAACAACACCCGTTTAACGTTGTTTAAAAGCTCCACAATCATAAAATATTACTCGCGTTATCGCCGCCGTGCCCAGTTTGAAACTCGTCAAAATATGTGGCGAGCGTTGAGTTATTAATTGTTTAAATGTTTATAATCATTGTTTACTTACGATTAATTTATAGGGTTGTGTTTGGTGATAACAAAAAATGTTATAAATAGTTACTTAAACACGGTTTTTTATCACTGCGATTATTTTATAAATTGGCATCTTTACAGTACGACATTTTTATTATTCATCAATTGACCATTTCAAATCTTGTTCGTTTGTGACCTTAGACGACTATTTCCAATATAAGTATAATTTATTAATCCTTTTATCTTCGCAACTAAAATTGTGGTACATTTTTCCTTGTTTATAAAGAAACATTCAAATTGTTCAAAAAATGGTTACCTACGTTCATAAACTCTCTCGAGCGTCAGGGTCATCGCGAAACATTTATTGGGTCTAACACAGCGTCGAAAAAAAATCTAAAATAAAAAAATAACAGTAGCACATAAAACCGGGCAGAGGCCGGAACAGTACCGGACCGGGGCCACCGAGGCGTTAACGCCGGCCCAACATGCCGGATGCGAGTGTATCCGCCGCGGCATTAAAAACGGCGGGTGCGTTATCTTTACTACTTTTTTTGGACACAAATATAAAATAGATAGTTCCGTTTCGCATGTTGCTGTTTTGTGAGGGAGAGGCTTTAAGGCTCGGTATTCAAAATCACCCGCGTATGGTAAAAGTACCCGAACTAGAGTGGTTTGCAAACGGACGCGATGGTATTTACGTGGTATCTGACTAGACAGAGCCGTGGGCCCTCGAGTTACAAAAATATATATTTCACAAACACAAAGTTACAGTTTCAAAACTTTTTCTTTTCAGGTGTTTTTTTTTAATTTCAGTATTAAAACATTGGTAAAAACATGAGTTTTATAAACTTTGTTTTATTTTCTCATGCCAACACTGCGCGTGACACTTTGAAGTAAGTTTTTTAACGGGAAGGTAATCTTTGAAATCGAAAGATGTCCAGTTCTCTAATGGAAGAGTCCTAGGGATGTGGATTTATTCCCCATACCAGACCCATACTTGGAGAGTTTCGTTTATGCGAACGTTTTGCGATGTCGCTAATAACTTTTTCACAACTTTAACGCTTTCCTTACGTTAACTATGTGACAACATTAGAGTGTCCATGGAAACGGATAGAAAAGCTAAATTCTGTTTACTAATATAAGAGTTAATGATGTTTAACGAACAATTTTAGTTAATGGTTGCCGTAATTTAATATTTGTCGTTTGATCACTACACGACATTAAGTCAAATTGAAAAATGTTCTAACAATAATGCCAACTATATTGAGGTCAATTTGGATATCGTTTTATATTCATAGTTTTATCGATTGGGACTATGCTTCGACTCGAGCCATTATTTTGTGATTAGGGTTCCGTAACTCCCACAAAAAATCTCTATAATAATTTCCAGTCCATCTGGGAGGAAATTGCTAAGAAAATCGTTTTGGTGTCTGTAATAAAGATTTTGAGGGTGTTACCATACCAATTGATCAACCGTCGATACACTATCGATAATCAATCAAGTTGATCGATAATCAATCGAATTGATCGAAACTGTTATTCGGCGTTGGCTGCACTCATTCTACAATCCATTGAAGAATGGATGGTTTGGTATCACCTTTAGTTTGGTAGAGAAGACTACTATATACAGTCATTGCGGAACCCGACAATCTGCAGACTTCGACCCGCACTTGGCGAATATTTTTAATATGGTTTATGGATTATGTATCCATTGCGTCTGTGACTCAGCTTTATATGATAAAGGACCGTTTTATTATTCAGCTGAAGGCTGTTAGCCGCAGATGTCTGCGACATATAAAAAGTCACGTGTCATTGCAGAATGTGTTCAATTTTAAATGTACGGAGCGTCCTTTGAAAATATTCATTCAAACGAGTCTCGGATCTTGATCTTTATATATTCAATAGCAGATTCATATTGATTTCAATGCATATGAAGGATTTTATCTTACAATATTATGTACTAGCTGTGCCCGCCGACTTCGTCCACGTAGAATTTGACTTAACAAAAATTTCGAAATTATCGGGATAAAAAGTATCCTATATGTTAATCCCGGTTATAAACTATCTGTGTTCCAAATTTCATCCAAACCCGTTCAGTAGTTTTTGCGTGAAAGAGTAACAAACATACATCCACACTCACAAACTTTCGCATTTATAATATTAGTAGGATAGCTCAGGATAGGAACAAAACAATCGGTAGAAAAAGGATAAAATAGTTGGTACATAGGTCCGGTAGACATTAAATTATAATATTGAGCTTGATTTTATAATCCTACTATATATAATATATTATCCTACTAATATTATAAATGTGAAAGATTGTGAGTGTAATGTATGTTTGTTACTCCTTCACGCAAAAACTACTGAACGGATTTGGATGAAATTTGGAACACAGATAGTTTATAACCGGGATTAACATATAGGATACTTTTTATCCCGATAATCCCGAAATTTTTGTTACGTTAAATACTACGCGGACGAAGTCGGGGGGCACAGCTAGTAATAAATATAGTTGCACATTTTAATGTTATCTCCTTACTTTACCTTCTCAGTCATGGTTTTTTTGATGGTCGTAGAATCAAGCTGCTCATGTGTGAGCTGGGTAGTACCACCCTCTCACAGAAGATAGACGTAAAATAGATAGATAGCTGCTTTTCGTACGATGAGTGAGAGACCCGGAATCCCAACCGCCCTCCCCTCCCTGTGGCCCACCCCCGTTTAGGTCGGCAGCGTGCGAACAATTCCTTTGATATTCTATAAGCTATGGTAACTGCTTAACATCAGGCGGATCGTACGCTTGTTTGCCAACTTTGTTACAGAGATAAACGCATTTTAATTGTATCTAAGATAAATTACCTTATTGTAACATCTGGAAATAAACTTACTTTAGCATTGGTATTAATTGATTATTTATTGCTATTTATATAAAAAAGATAGCTGTCAGAATGATTGCATTTAATTAGGAAGCAAGCTCTATGAATGTGAAGTGAGGTCAAACATTCTGAAATCCATAATACCAAGACAATGGCCCCTTCAAAGCCTCACATCATTACAGATGACTAAACTGAACATAATTCAAGCTGAATTTTCAAAGGGCCGCCGCCGCCCAAAAATAGCTAAATTATGATTCCCTCATTTACTGTAATGTCTTTGAACCCAAAATACCTATAGCCAAACGAGTATGTAAAGTGACCGCGGCTGATAAAAGTGGCCTTTGCAAGGCATTATAATAACATATTTCGTGGACCAGCCATCTTGGCTCTGACGTTAATGGCCGTGCCGGTGAAATATTACGCTTTTCAGTTCTGACGCAGTGTTTTAGTGAAAAAAATGCATTTATAAGTATGTAGGTGTGTACAAATATACTTTTTAACCTATAACGCACTCTGCGTCGAGTTTTAAGGTGATAAGTATGATAATCCTGGGCCTGTATTATATTATCTCCAAGATGGATATACTGACGTGATAGTAGAGCCAAATATATTTTAAGCGAAGCTGTGAAAGTGCTATCACACCTATCATATTATATTATTTAAGTCTTTATATTGCAGGTTTGTGTAGAAAAAAATCAGTGTAATTAGAAATCTTTGTAAAAAATGTCGTGGATTTCGTTTTGGCTTAGGATCAACTATAATAGCCGAGTTTTAAACTACACTTAAGTAGATCATAAGACATGTATGTTCTCAAGAAAAAAGCTGTTAAAATTCCTTATAAATAAATAAATAAATAAATAAAAAAAATTATGGCATAATACTTCAATGTAGACATTTAAAAAATATTCTTGTACCATTTCTTTTTTTTTATATTAATGGCCTCTTACAATTGGGTAAGCCCAATACGATTCTGTCAATGTCGAGTAACGAATAGCAATAACAAACACAATTAATAACAATACAATACAAAAATGTGACCGTCCATTTTGGAAAACCAAAAATTGTTAATTATAATTATTTGAAATATCACATTGATATTCTCTGTCATGCACACTAGAAGCCGACGCCGTTTCGTGTATACATTTTTGACAGATAATGTCCGTAATTGACATCTGGATACAATAAAATCTATAATAATTTCCGGGTTAGCGATGTGAATGACCGCTCTCTTTTCAAAAAGCCATATTTATTGATTAAAACCTGGTCATAGTTTGGTTGAATTTTGATATAATTTTTTCTGATATACCTACAGGTAATTCGATGCATGAGTCCTTGTTGTGAACCGTGTTAGATTGTGGTTCATAAACCAACTGCTAGATTAAATAACTACGTGACATGAGTTATCATGCTCAGAATTTAGCCAATAAATTCTGAGCATTCTTACGTAATAGAGTGTTTACCTGTAGCTCTACCATGTGTTTCACGCTCGCAACTCACACGACGTCTACGTACTAAAAAAATATTGCAAATCACTATTTGCTTTGACCGCTACTCAATAATGTTTTCATATATTGTCCGAATTATTTGTGTAATTCTTGGTAATATCAAAAGGCAACACACTGGAGCTATTATCATATTTATCTACTACCCTTTGTAATTAGTGATTATATGCAACTGGTGATAAAATAAATTACATGTAAAAAGACAAGCTCGCTGAGTTTCTTGCCGGATCTTTTCAGTCGGGGTTGCGTTCCGATCCGGTTGTAGATATAAGAACAATTAACAATTTGACAATTTGTAAGTGCCCCCGTAGGCCTAAACAAAATAAATGATTTGAATTTGAATTATTTAAATATATTAATGACTAGCGTTTTATGCACAAAGAGAATTAAACAGAAACTATTTAAAATAAAATTGTTTAATTATTTCGTATAGTCCACAAAAAGAGACTTTATTCATTAATTGATTGAATATAGGTTCTTTTTCACATACTAGTATATTAATACATTTAAACATAAAATCAAACGTCAAAATATGATGTTTTTTTAAAGGGACTGTTCTCGAATGTTACTCCTGTAAACGAGGATCGACAATGGTGACCAATAATGACGTCGAGGTGTGACCCTCGACGAGTCCCGGGGAAAAATTAAATTGTCTTAGAACCCGCACGAATTAAATGAAAGAAATGATAAGAGGAGTTGTAAGAAAAAGAATCACTTCCCTGTGATGATCATTCTATCATAACAATATCCATTAAATCATATTTGAAGTTTATAGTATCTATACAAATAAATAAAATTGAAGTGTCTGTTTGTAATATCAAAAGAACGTTTTCACTAAATGCATATGAAAGTAAATACGAAACCTATAACAAAAACACGATTTAAATTATTTTGTCTGTCTGTCTGTGTGTTTGTTCCGGGTAATCTCCGAAACGGCTGGACCGATTTGACGGGGCTTTCACTGGCAGATAGCTGATGTTTTAAGGAGTAACTTAGGAAACTTTAATTTTAGAAAAACAAAATAAAAAATTGGTTCCTGTCGTACAGGCTCAGAACGCCGGAGCGGGCTTTTTTGGTAAGTTAAATTCCACGCGGACGAAGTCGCGGGCTTAGCGAATAGTGTAATAGAAACGTATGGGTAACTTTATTGTCAAACACCACAACTGGCCAATGGATAATCTCCATAGAACTGGGTACCAAAGCTACACCTTGAACCCGCATCACCACCAAGGCGTAGACCGACTTTATGGTATATTGATGGGTAAACATAAGATGTGGTACATCAGACAATGTTTGGACTTGATGCCGGTTTGATCGTTAGGACCTTACGTCTGAGATGTTAAGGGCACCCTCAAAATACTTGATGAGCAAAACCTTGATAATGGAATTCTGTTATATAGAAGGTAACCCTAATTTCTCAATTCAATATAAAAAAATATAACAAAAAAAAGAATTAAAAAATAAATTTTAATTAACGGATACATTTATAAAATGTTAGTTCCATTGATCAGTATTGGTGCTACCTGTTCTATGTTTCGTCGTAGTGATTTAACCGTTCCGTATTCTGCGGTACATTATAGATGAGATGTGATTTCTTTGATCGATGGGACCCGATTTCGGCTGCGGTCGTTTAGATCCCTGCTCGACTAATATTTTATTCACAAAATGGTTACATTGTACATACCTACCGCTTCCAAGTTTATGGGTCTGTCGATAATTTAAGATTCGTTATTTTGACCGTTAGGATGTATGCTGAATTTGGTTCACTTTGTTAGCCTCATTCTTGTTTGCACTGAAGAAGCACCTCGAAGTTGTTAATAGAGAATACTAAAAATACAGTTGACTATATAAGTCAAAAAAGTAGAAAAGCGAGATTTTTTTTAATTAATTGGTAAGTTGGTTATTAAAAAAAGTTCGTATATTTATGATATTAGAATTAATTCCTCTACTGTACTTACTATACACAATACTTATTACCAAATCAGAAAATTTCTCAGACTCTACCATCGTTAAATAATCTGTCGCGTAAACTGGCTCTTATCATACACGAAGTACCAACCAATTAACAATAAGGAAAAACTTATCAGCGTTTGTGCGACCCGAGTAAGCCACCAATATCTTAGTACGCCAACGTAATCTTAAAAAGCAATCTTATCTTGGTTGATTCCTGGGGACAGATCGCAAGCCCTGACCGCAGTTTCGACCTTTGAAATCATTTGTGGATACCCTTAACCTTGCTCTCATTCTTCCGGGCCATCAAATACAATGTACGAAGTCAACGACAGGAAAAGGGAAAACTATTTTCCGATGGTAGCTAGTGGGTTGCGATAGTGTAGACCCAAATGAAAGCAAGCTTACCCCCGGTATAAGGCGAGGTGTTAATCTCGACCCTGCGATTGAACTTGATTGCGCCCTTGAGATGACTTTTTGTAATAAAACGATATTGTAATGACATTTTTAAGTATGCTCTCAAAGTTAAAGTTTATTTAATAAAACCAGCCTAAGACTACTTGACGACCGCTTGGCGCAGTGGTTCGAGCGTAGGCCGCTCGGCTCACTTCATCGGGTGGTTGCGGGTTCGATTCCCGTCAGGGTAAATTTCGGAAATGGCCTTTTCGTGATTTTCCCTGGTCTGAGTGTCACTGGGATCGCCCCCAGTCCATTGTACGGTACCCATAGTACAAGCGTTGCTTAGTTTGGGACCATACAGTTGGTGTGTTCGTCTGGCGATATTTATTATTATTATTATTATTTATTAAGACATACGTCCATATTAATAAATCGATTTTAAGTCTGAGACCCATCTTGGAAATGTGATACCAGTACAAAATTACTGTCAAAAGCGAACTTAAGATCGCTCGCAGACTTAAGATACATTTATTAATACGGGCCAAAGACAGACCCTGCAAGCCTGCCACAGAAACATATTCAAATCACCCTGTTCAATATTCTGAACTCTTATCTCTGCAGAATTATTATTTTAGAAAATTAACTAGTGGTAATTGAAAACGTATATTTTATTATTAGCAATCATAATGTGGAGGCGTTCATTTACCATAATAAGTAATTAAAGCAAGAGTTTTCGGCTATTACTGAAAATGCAGTGCGCGCAGCGAGGCAAGTAAATTTCAATTTACCAACAAAGAACAAGAAGCGTGTGCTTTCGCATGATGTTTATAAATACGACAAGTATACTGAAACTTTCAATTCAAAACCGTTCGTGAGTGCGAATACGGTACATTTTCACAGCTACAATATACTTATCCGTAACAGAATTCGGGTTAGCCCAAGTCAATGGTGCGTGATATCTGAACAGTCTAATCTTTATCGAAAGGCCGGGCTCGTCTTAGCATAAAGTCCGTTCGATTAACTAAATCTAATGCGAGTATGCGTATAATATGTTCGATGAAGATGGGCTATTATCAGCACATATATCACTATGATATGATTAAGGGATACCCCATAATAATAGGAATAATAATGACAGAGTGCTTACAGCAATTTCCATTTAATTTTTTAAAACGGATTTTTTGTTTCTCAACCTTTTTTGGGATCAAGTTTTGATTACCAATATTTACACGGATCAAATGCAATTAATCTGCCTTTTGAGTCCCAAATAGTAAGACTAACAAATACTTAAGGTTTAAACCAGCAGATCTTCCAGGCTTCTCATTGCCTGTAACGATTATCATAAAATGACTACAGAAACCACCAGCTTAGAGTCCCTTCCAAAGCATGGAAGAGATCAGATGTAATTCGACACCCGATCTAAGTCTAATCTAAGTCCGATCTAAGTCCGATCTTGAAACGTTGCTTTACCGGGCTAATATTCCCAAGTTTATCTAGAAATTGAATGCCTATTACTACATACGATGTCATCAACATTATAGTAAAAATAAACAGACAAGGTCAAAAGTGTATAACGGTCGTGACCACCGAACCGCATCGAATTAGTTAACAACCCCTTGCTATGCAGTTTGACCCTTATAACACAAAACTTACCGTTGAAACAGGTGATCAACCACAAAAAAGTTGTACATAACCGCATGTTGGTACCGCACTGGTATCACTGAACGATAAAACGTATTATATCACCCTCTAAAGTACACTTATCATCTGCTATCACGATTCCACCCTGAGGGTATGCGTGTGACGTAATAGAAAGTTCCGTGCCGGCTCGAGCTTCGTACGAGGCGACCACCCGGCCCGGAGCATCCCGTGCGACTGAACTCGACACGACATTAAAGCCATCAAGCGTGGTGGGAGGGTGAGGGCCGATTTCAATGTTTTGTATCCTCACACAGCTATTTTCCACCAATACACTACTTTGGACTCACTTTGGACTCGCGACCGCTCAACAGTACAGTTGGTATCTCTAATGTGTATAATTTATTATTAGTGGTTGTGTTCCCTTGTCTTTAATTTCCTTTTTTTTCCAAATAAAAAGTGAAATGTTTCGTTTTACACGAAGTCACTTGTTTGGAATAACAAAAGAAGAATTTTCCAAACCGTTGTTTTTAAAATGCAGTTATAAGTGTTGTCCAAAATTGGTCGAACCTGGAAGTCTTGGTTTTATTCTTGCATTCTACCTAAACCAAGATATTCCCCGCATGATTTGAGCAAGAACAAGACTGATTTTGCTAAACCGTTGAGTTAGTGTCTTATAATAATAATAATAATAATATAGCCTTTATTACTAGGAAACCTTAAAGTTATAACAGTGTGTAAGTATTGCTAAGTAAGAAAGTATTCATATATTATCTTGTTTTATGTATGTATGTAGGTATTTATTATTATCATTCTCCCTCGGTATCCTCAGTATGTCTCTCGACATAGGCCTCTTCCAGAGCCTTCCACAATTCTCTATTATTTGCTGTTTGCTTCCACTTTATTCCGGCTATTCTCTTAAAGTCATCTTCCCATCAAATTTTTTGTTTTCCTCTCTTCTGAGAGTTAGTGTCTTAGTCTTGCTATAATTCGGTGGTATGGGTCTGAGAAGACCGATTTTAGACAACACCTGCTGGTAGGTAGTACTAATTAATCATATTTTAAAGCTACCATCCCTAACATCGCATAATATCTAAATGTCAAAGGGGATCGTTGCGATCGTTCCACTCCAGTAACGTAAGCCCACTTATAGTTATAGGTGCTAACGTCTGTATTAACACTTGAGAATGCTCTTGAAAATAATGTAGAGACCGAACTCACATTAGCCAACACTCTACTTTAATCTACTTATCTTCATAAAACTAGTCAAGTAGAGACGTAGTATAGAGACAGCTTACGAACGTTTACAAGCCAGTTATTGTAAAGTGGGTCATAAGAAAAATACATCGTCACTTTAATAACGACGGAACCGTGAATACAACGAAACTCGTATTAAAGTCGTTTACGAGGGGCGAAGTTTTCTCGGTTCCATGCAGAGCCGCACGATATACCTACAGAGTTTCGAAGCCTGGCGGCTGCGTCGACTTGGGATACTTACTTGATTTGAGAACACGTTCGTACATCTATCAACTGCAAAGCGATTTGTTCGACATCGATTATCTTAAATTGTTACACCTCTAGCTCTACGCTCTATTAATTAAGTTACTTATTTCATTATTTTTAGAGCTATTACTAGCAATGTAAGTTTATAAATTTACCAGGAAATTCCCGAAGGGAGCTTTCGTTAATAGTTTAATGGTTATTCCTTCTAACTACTGGGCTATTGACGCTTATATAATAATATCGCCAGACTGACCCACCAACTGTGTGGTCCCAAACTAAGCAACGCTTGTACTATGGGTACCGTACAATGGACTGGAGGCTATCCCAGTGACACCCAGACCTGGGAAAATTACGAAAAGGCCTTTACCGAAATTTGCCCCGGCGGGAATCGAACCCGCAACCACCATGTGTGACTTACGCTCGAAACATTGCGCCAAGCGGTCGTCAAATATAGGTATTATAAATCTTCTCTTTATTATTACGTGCTATGAAATATAGAGTACCAGCATTTTCCGGCAGCTTCGCTAGCGCATTTTCTAGGCGTCGACAAGAGCGCTACCTACCGGGTCTAACTATAGCTAAGAACCCTGGTGATCCCATAAGTACAAAAAAGTATTTTATCAAATTCGGTCAAGCCGTTTACGAGGAGAAGAAGTATGATCACACACACACTGGATATTTTTATTTATAAAAAAGATATCCCATTCACTGTGTTATAAAAATGCGAAATTGAATTTTACTGCAATCATAATAAATTCTTATGGATTGCATCGTGCAATTGTCTATGTTATACTTTAATATTCAAATGGCGCATGTGCGCTCAAAATAGCTTTTTAACTAAATATACTATTATTTAAGTGCCACATAAATTTATTATAGTGGCAATATAAACATTCGTTGAGAGGTGGTTTTTCTATGCAACACAATTTCAGTTTTATTACCATATTGATAGGTAATAATATTCAATTGCGCTTATAGTGGCATTAAAATGGGAATTAATAGAATGTCATCAAGTACCTAATTTTTTATCTACACAACCATTCTCCCTTAGACGCTCGACATTATTCGTCAGGCACAACATTTTAAATGTAGAATCTACATTTAAAATGTACAGCCACATCGTGGATAGATATGAGGGACTCTGAAACAAAAAAAAAATAGTTACCAAAATTGTACTTACTACCTTAATTCTTGAATAACTCAAGGGGCCTAATTCCGTTTACCGCTTAAATCTCGCTCGACTTGCTATCCACTCGTAATACGTCAGTTATGACAATTGCCTGTAGTCCGCTAACCAGCTGCCCACCCGTACTGACCGATTTCTAGTAGAAAGCGGTTGGTAGTTGTTAGTGGACTTCGGAAAACTGAAAAAACTGACGTACTGTGAGTCGAGTTCAGTCAAGCAAGATTCGAATGGTTAACAGACTTAGCGCCTAGATCAATCGTTAAGCCCGTTTACGCACGAGGACACTTATAAATGCAATCACGCGAATAAACTCCACATGATTAAAGCGCGCTTTGAAAGTACCTACAATCACCGCAACCCGGCTTCGTAGCTTTCGTCAACAAAAGTTTTTTTGCGAAACCGGTATACGGTTTTATCATGGAAAAGTTAATACCTATTAGAAAGGACACTCTAGCTTCAATAAATTATGGACAGGAAAACATTTACCGTGTCTGGTATGATTGACATAATTATTGAAGAAGGCTGCAGCTTTTTATCCACATGCAATAATAAAAAAGGGCTGACAAGGCCGGTGCGATGCCCAGTCTTTCATAAATATTTAAGTAATATTAAAAAATACTTTTTATTTTTTTTTGCTTTCATGGAGTCAAGAAGTAGCATTAACAATTTTATTTAAGAAAAGATAACCTTATCCGTTGCTTTGAGTGATCTCGGTGTGTAAGGAACTAGATTTCTCTAGCCGGCATTATCGGCAGTCACTTGTACTTGAAAATCTTTTCTACAAAGTATTCATTATTAGCATGGTTTAACATATGTTTTATTCTTTATTACAGGACCCCCCGAAGTAACTGGTAGGGATGGACATTTATGGATTAGAATAAAATATGTTGGACCGCCCATTATGTAATAGGACCATAAAATGTTTCCGCGTAATATCACTGATATATTTCCTAGGGTGAGCTTTTTCGATTATTGCCGTCGGAGTTCTGTTACCGTTTGTAAGATTTTTTGCTAACTTTGTTATGTACAAAAAAACTTACTAAAGATATTATCGCAATTGGTCAATAATTTTCAAAATACTACACAAATATTGGTCAATTGTTTTTAAAATAATCAATTTATTGAAAATAAAGTAAAATTTGTCTTTTAAAAATCTCTAACCGCTAACTGTCAAATCTCGGAGACCTGATTTGGTTACTTACAAACAGATAACATTATGTTGGTATAACACCACGTACAATTTCCATGAAAATTTACTAACAAAAGGAAGGCTTGCTTACTCAAGTGACCACTGTGGGGCTCCCTCGCCGTGGACGTTGTAGAACCCATCTGCGACCACTAGCCATTTTGTTTCAGAAGTAATATTGGTAGTCACGATTCAGGACGTTCATATCGATTTTAAGGCAACATTTGTGAAATGGTACGGAGGGAATTCAACAAAATTCGTGCGGGATTCAATCGTTTTTAA
Source organism: Notodonta ziczac (assembly GCA_918843915.1). Classification (NCBI taxonomy): domain Eukaryota; kingdom Metazoa; phylum Arthropoda; class Insecta; order Lepidoptera; family Notodontidae; genus Notodonta; species Notodonta ziczac. The sequence goes on from OU974041.1 coordinate 2,657,018, forward strand.
AATTGGCACTTGTTTTCAATATTGTTCAGCTAATATTCTTGAAATAAGTTAAAAATAAATTATAATACAAAACCTACTCTGTTAGATACAAACTTGAACTAAATTAGCTTTGATACAACTAAAAATGTTGTTGACTTCTTCAATATAACTGCGTTTCCTACGATGTCTCCTTCGTCCCTCCCTCTCTCTTCCCTCTATCCTACTCCCCGTCAAGTTGGCAAATAGCGAACAGGAGCATTGGTAATGAAAGCATGTATATGCCACGGTAACTGCTTAACTTAAGGCTCGTCGTACACTTGTTGGATGTCTTTGTTACAAAAAAAAAAGGTTATGTATAAGACAGCGACACCGTTAGTTCAGACAATTTTAGTTTATTTACCAACAAAACTAGCACGCTTATTTAATAGTATTTTTTCTATTTGTTGTATCAACAATAAGTGTATACATTTCTGCCAGTAGTTACCTTGTTGTAAATAACAATTCGAGTGAAACGATTCATTTTGGAGGCAATGTAATGGAACAGGAACGTCATCCTTCTAAAAACATTGCATTAATAGAGTCCTCCATAAAAGGAAGAGAGTACATTGTAAGGAGAGGACTGCAATTTATACGACCGTCGGAACGGCAACAGGGAGAGTCGTTTTAAAGATATATTAACTGAGAAAATGCAAGAGAATATAGAACCACATTCTGCATCATGATTTAGAACTTTTTATTACAGCAGGAATTAATGGAGCACTGAATTCGCTGTCGACACAACTATTTTCATGAACGTAATAGATTCGGAGTGTCCTAGAAACTTCGGTGAGCCCAGTGGGAATGTTTCAGAGGCCGAAGCAAATAAATTAAATTGGGGTGGAATTTGCAAGTTACGCCGCAAATTCTTCTCTTCAAACATGTACAAATTTATCTGGGCACGGTGACATTGCTGGAAAAAACCTATTGGAAACAAGCCAGGTCACTCCGGATAGGCAATAACGCCGATAGTCCGCGTGTTATTTGTCCGAGTTACATGTTGCTAAATGTGTAGAACCTTTACAATATGGATTCAACTACCTTTGACTACTTTAGCCATAGCTATTTTTCCAACTCCTCCTATTATTTATTTCGATTCAGTTCGTGCGGGTTCCAAGACAATTTAACTTTTCACATCACCATTGTTGATCCTGGTTTACAGGTGTAAGTGGTGGGAGGGTGTGGCGGGACCAGTCGCAAAGAAAAAAAAACCTATTGTTGCAATCAAGTATAGTCTGCTCACGAATTTAGGTCTTCAATTTGCTGTAACAATGTTTCTTCTGTTCCAATCAGCCTAAACAGTTATTTATGTCATCCCCGCTTAGCAATGATCTAGTCTTTCTTTTCATTAAATTCGTTTGGGTTCCAAGACTATTAAATTTATCCCCGGGACTTGTTGAGGATCATTCCTCGGCATCATCGTTGATCGCCACGTCGATCCTGGCGTACAGAAGCAACAGTGGTAGTAGTGGTTCATGGGACTAGTTCATATTTATTACCATTGAATATACATTCAAGATATCAACAAAAATTGAGATAGCACTCGCTAAGTGAAGCATTATTTTGACACGTTCACGTTGCTCTATAAATTATGCCGAAAGAAAAGATTATACTCCAGTGTTGTTGAGACTACGAATAAAAAATGCTGAATGGCAAAGTGTGTGCCTATCAGATATTTTATGCCAAGTCACGCGCTGAGTAAAATTCGACTGAGTTTATTTAAATATGCGAAGATGAAGATGCTGTTTGTTTCTCATTTTATGTCATTATTCATTTTAGCCATATATTACTTACTTTTCGGTCTTTAAGCACAAAATTTAAAATAGGTCATCGAGTAAGCATGCTATTACTGTCATTTTCATTTATGACATCTGTCGTGTGAATGGAATGGAACACGTTTATGAAAATTTATTTTATTTTGGTTCGCAGTATTTGGTTATTTTCTTAAATGCACAGTAAACATTTTTTTTTCTAAATGCAACATAGGTACATTGTATTTATCATGAAACTAAAAAAAATCTGAATGGAAATTTAGGTACTTACCACAAAAAAGCTTTTTCAAAAGTAACAAAGCGACCACAAACTCGCATGTCGTATGTTGGGTCACGACCTCGGTAAATCCGGCGGATGTGTGGAAAGGCCACGACCGTGACTGATATCTCGGCGAAATGTGCGGAGGATTTGAAGTTTGAGGTCCGATGGCATTTTGCGGGTGTTACGACTTTGATGCCCCGCTCCGATGGTCTGATCGATTCAAATAGTTCACCAATAATTGTATTCGGTTTGGAACTGAGTTTTCGAAACGAATTCAACGAATAGTTTTATATTAAGTACTTACTTACCATGATGTTACACAAATAACGACTGCTTCACATTTATTTCTAGTTAAATTTATCTATTCAACCATCTAGAAATTTTAGTATTTTCAGGATAGCAACTGACATAACATTGTGTTTCTACTGTCGTAGCAAACATTCCTCCGTTTTAAGGAAATAAGTTCAAAGCACTTATCTTGTTGTCCACCTGCCTACTACAAATTCCGCAAGCCACAAGCACGAACGACGCTGTCTACCTAACGGGTGTTTCGAACACTCAAAGTTCGCGGACCAGTTTGTCACTTGGAGTCAAAAGTTTGACCCCCGACTTGAAACGGTTCGACTGGGATCCAGAACAAAAGTTTCCCGTCACTACGCCTTTTTATTTTATGACGGGTGTCAATTACTGGATATCTTTTGTTCTTTTCTTCGAGTTCTTCAAGTTTTGTTAATAAACTTTCGGCCCGCGCTAGCTGTTTTTATTTCCGTATTTGATATCATAATAAAGGGAGGGATCAAGTTTTTTCGTTCGGTATCCGAAGCGAAAGCGAGTTTCGGGAGGACAGAAACCGTATTTTTTTCTTAAAGAGGAAAACAATATTGGGTGGAACGAAAAAAACTTGAAACACGAAAAACTTTCGCGTTGATAGCGGCGGTATTTGCCTGCGATTTGCGTCGATGACTTCCGGTTGGATAAAAGGACTTTGTCCTTCAGAATCATCAAAACCGACCACTATCTTTATTGTGTCTTCTTTTATAGATGTTATATCAAATCATTCTACACTCTTGACTTGAGTAATAATGATAATTCAGAAGTTTATAAATCTCTACCGAAAAAGAGTTCACATTTTTTTGTACAATACACCTACGAAATCGGATACTTGCCGGATTAATAATAAATCCGATACAATCTCTCTTTGCAATCATTAAGTCGGCGCACAACGCGGCTCGGCCAAATGCATTACGATGGCTAAAAACACGCGGTTCTAGGTCGCCTCCGAATAATCCTCGCTAAGCCGCAGTAACTCCCACTTTATTGTACATTTCCCAGCAAAGTGCCTTGAAAGGCTGAAAGCCGAGCGAACATTAATTTGCATAAAATGCTACAATATAATTTTGCTTTTAACTCGTCACAGCAACAGCCTATTTTGTTTGAGGCTACAATGGGATTTTTGGACACAGTTGATTGATGGTGAAGAGGATGCGGGGTCAATGGACCCCAATTACTATTTTTATATTCGATTATTTTTAACCCCCGACGAAAAAAGAAGGGTTATAAATTTAAAATGTGTATCTGTTTGTCTATCGGTGGCATCTTAGTGCCCAAGCGGATGAACCGATTTTAATTGTGTTAGAAAGATATTTGGATGGAGAGTGTTCTTAGCTATGTTTCATGAGAATCGGTTCAGCTGTTTGAAAATTATCAGGTATTTTGTAGTTTAAAAAGTAGTCGCGTCGGGGTTTTTTTAGCCAAATATTCTTGCGGTGTCCAAACTCATTGTTATATTTTAGGATGTCAATTTAAGTTCTGACTGTAGCATACTCATTGGCCATGGAATAAGACTTCAAAATAATTCCCCGAGCATTTTTCCAGAGCACACCTTCCTCGCTATTATTATCTAGCATGTTGTACAGTAAATTGCAAATACAAATACAAACAAACACGGCCACTGTTGTGCAAACTGTGTTACTTTGAATTAGGGGCCGGACAAACAAACAGACGAGGTCGGCGCAATTTGCCGCTGGTCTTATTTATTGCCAGACCCTGAAATAATTCGGTGGGAATGACTGTCTATTATCTTTTATCAAGACAATTTGGTTGAACTCTTTGAAACTTCCATAAAGGAATTCAGGCAAAGTTCCAAATTGTTTTTAAGTATTATAGTTATTCTAGTAGTAAGTACAGTTTCAGAAGATACGGCAAAGAAGCGTACGTCTCGCTTGATGTTAAGCAGTTACCGTATCATATCTACAACGATGCTTGCCAAAGGCATTGCTCGCACATTGCCGACCTGATGGGGAATGGGAAAGAGGGAGGGGAAGACGGGTTGGGCTTTGGCTTTGGGTGTCACACATCGTACGAAAGGCAGCTATAGTACTACTACTACTTAACGCCATTATTCAGTAAGAGGGTGGTATATTACATTTTTATGTTATTAGATCTATACCGAACTTTGGTGTACAATAAAGAGTTATTATATTCTATTACTAGCTGAGCCCGCGACTTCGTCCGCGTGGAATTTAACTAAACCGCTCCCGCTCCCGTGTTCTTGTTTTTCTTTAGTAAAAGTAGCCTAAGTTACTGCTTATAACATCAGCTATCTGTCAGCGAAAGTCCCGTCAAAATAGATCCAGCCGTTACGGAGATACTCTTTGATGTCATGTGTTTTTATTTTTTTTCCGCGGAACCCCTCATTGTTTTTCTAAAATTAAAGTATCCTAAGTTACTCCTTATAACATCAGCTATCTGCCAGTGTAAGTCCCGTCAAAATCGGTCCAGCCTTTTCGGAGATTCGGTGTCGTATGTACTTTCATATGCATTTTGTGAAAAGGTGTTATTTTGATATTACAAACAGACACTATTTTATTTATTTGTATAGATATATTGGTATATATACGTTGGGTACTATTTTGTTGTAAAAAAATAAGTATCCAAGCTCTTGCCTCCCTCTCAATGTCTTTACCAAAAGAAAAAGAGGGTGTACTATGTTTTTATTATTTCTTGTTCCTGTTATTATATTCCGCAGTCGTCGACTCACTTTATGCTTCATAAAAATTTAGTAGGTTCTTATATTTCTGCTTACTAGTTATATAAGCATTGTGGTGATGTTTGTCTATTTGTTTATTATACAAGCTTTTACCCGTGCTCCGAAATTGGCAGAAAAAAAATAAAAGCACGTCATTTTTACTTTGGGAAGCCAATTCTCTTTTTTTATTTATCATAACTAACACTAACTGTATAGTCCTAAACTAAGCAACGCTTTACTATGGGTAGGTTACCTTACAATGGACTAGCGGCGATCCCAGTGATAACCGGGGAAAATTAAAAAAGGCAATTTTTGCATTTTTCCCCGGCGGGAATTGAAGCTGTAGTCACCCAGTGCAGTGAGCCGCGCAGCCTACAGTCGAACCACTATCATATGCCAAGTTTACGTATACCTAAACAAGGAATTATCGTTAAGCTAGTGGAATGTAACTTTTGAAAGATTCCGCCGAACGTCAGCCGTAACTGAATAAGCCGTGACTAAATTTGGTTCGAAGCTGGTTCGTTGCTCATTAGGATAATTAAACAACGGTTAAGAACAGTCGTTAAGGTCGGAATCGTGAGAAAATTACATTGGTGCACGTCCCCTACCGGGATTTAAACCGACGACTTTATAGGAACACAAGTCGGACCTACGCTCACACAACAAGACTCAAGGGTGGTCAATATCTTAAAACATGTCTAGACATACTATACATTGGCTGGTCAAAAGGACTCCGTATAAAATTGACGAAAATTTGCTATTTGCATAATCTTTTTCAGCAAATCTCTCAAGCGTATTTCGTCCAAATTGGGAGCATACCGCTACACCCCCTGTGTTACAAACAAACATTTTTATTATTACGTGGGTGTCATTTAATTTTCTCCTCCCGTGCCGGGATGTTTTAAGCGCTATAGCGGCTTTTTTGCAAAGGCCGCAATGGACATCGGGGCACCATTAACTTTTATTTTATGTGAGTATTTTGATGATCCCGTGAAGCGGTCTTGTGTGGGCAGTTTCGCAATGGCATGGAAAGTCAATTGCTCTAAGGTTAAGTAATAGATGTGATTGCATAATATGTGAGATTTTGACATTGGATTAATAACAAAAGCAAATATTGTTCCACGACTGTGAAAAGGGATGCGAACTTTGATTCAGTTTAGTTTTTTGTCCATACATTTTTTCTCCTTCCATTTTATTCCATCTCCTTTATTATTATCATCGAATCAGATCCCTAATTTGAACAAAATTTAACATTTTACATTTGTAATCATCTAGGTTAGTATGTGAGCTATGCTAAGATGCACAATTTAGTAAAGTAGGTCAGCTACACGTGGCCCATATCACAGTGACGTCACACAGACAAAGGGTGAGACACGGATATGTGTTCAGCCCTAGGGAAGATGCAGAAAAAATATCACACTGAGAAGATTAGTGTTGCAAAAATGTTGCATACGAAATTTAACAAACCTTTTAGAAGTCAATTTTTGAAATGTAATAATGCAATGGTTTCTTTTTTACTCGATTACGGCATGGGCTAAAGGAAAGATTATGTTTTTAGCAGTCTATGTATGTATGTACGTATGTATGCTTGTATCATTTAAATTATTAACATTGAAGTAATATTTAGGCAATAGTCTAAACACATCCGATTTTGATGAATGAGGTGTCAATTGTTTATGGTCCAATTGACAATAAGTTACATTTTATACGACCAAAATGAATATGACGGATGTGAAATAAAACAACATTGTTTATTTTTATATATCGTACCGAGCTGAGTTTCAAAGGAAAGATAATAAATAAAACATACCATGAATATGTATAAATAAAATATACCAAGCGACATTTTTTTTTTTGCTTATAATTTTTTAATAGCTTTTACTTTTTATTTATCACCAATTATAAAATTAAACCTTAAAACATTATTTTATTGTTACAATTTTTATTCCATTATGTTTTTGTTTTATTTACACGAAGTAACAGTGAGAATTATAACTAAATAAAAGAAATATTAATAAGATGTAAAATCCTAATGAACAAAAAGGTCAACAGAATGGAACTGCGCCAAAATACTCACACAATAATGGTGTCAGTAGATAATACAAAAGCATCATCCTATCATACTAATGTACTCTATAAGCCACATACATGGTTGGTAAAAGGGACCCAATGGCATTACCGGACTGGACAAACAAACCAATAAACGTAATATTTTATCAGCGCGTATGTCAGCTCACTCCTCATAGCTGACTAACAGATTCTTTATTACATCAAAGAAATCTGGGACACATTTTGTACCTCTATTTGCGATTCGATGAAATATTATCACGAGGCCATATCAATATCTAGTAACGCCTTAGGCTTTTTTCATTTGCTGACCAAACGTGACTTGGTCATATTTTATTCCAGATTTTTTGGTAGTGCCTTTTTTCACGTAGTCCAAAGGGTTCTGCTGCGATGGTGAAATTTATTTACTTATTTATTTAAAGGCTTACCAACTGAACACCTACAAAACATTCCAATCAAATTAATTGATTCGTGATTTATGTACGCATGTTTTTAAATTATAGGTAAGCACACACGCATGTCCACGTCGGATCGATGCGATGCTCTATTGACGCGAATCTATATTTTTCATAAGTAGAGGGAATAGGCCCGCCGTTTACTCCCACCACTATTAATCCTGTAAGCCAGTATCGACAATTGTGTTGTGTCCAAAGTTGGCGCCATGGTTTGATCCTCAACGAGTCCCGGGATATAGGTAAAATGTCTTGGACTTGTTGTACTATCCAGTCACCCGAATAACTCACTTACTACGCTATCTAGTTGATTTTGAGATAATTTTATCATGGTGGATATTACAAAATTACTTATAACACATTTCAAACGCGACGATTTCGGTCATGTAACTCTTACCGCAAGCCGCATAAAGGAACTTCGTTCGATTAAAGTTACAGGGATATACAGGTGGTGTGTCAGTTCGATGATACTTATTTATTAACTTCACTGTTAAAGTTTTATTAGTTAAATATACAAAAGTGCTTACGTCACCCATCTGTCCGACCAGTTCCCCAATATTCGTGTGAACCTCGGAGAAGGTCAGGGAGGTGTCACAGTTACGGGATAATCCGATCGATTCACACCGGCTCCCTCCCAATTATGGCTTCCGTATCGAGTTTCAATGGTTCCCGGCTAATTTAATAGTTGTGTAGTTTAGTTTTGTTTAAGTTGTTCGTAGAATAGATACGTATGAAATATTTGGATGAAGACAAAATAGGATTGCATTATTTCTTTACGCGATTATGAGTAGCTGAAGTCTAATAATAAATCATTGTCAATAGTAGTCGCTGAAAGAGCTAAGACGTATTGTTTTCTTATATTTACGCGAATACTACACATTGAAATCAAACTATTTAATAAACGCGATAAAATCCGAAAAATAGTTTGATTTCAATGAGCTAAGACGTCTTACGAGAACTGGTGAAATTATCTCAAACATTAAAGTTTCCACACTGTGCTTCCCTTCATGGAATAGATTTTTATGTAAGGATATCCAAAAATCTACAAATTTACCAAGACTAAGGAAATTTACTAAGGCACCACATCCACAGTAGAAATTGATTTACATAAGATTCGGAGGCGCATAGCATCAGAGCAAATTACGTAAAGTGTACGGCGTTAGAATCCTTTATTTTTCAATTTAGTTGTGTTACTGAACCGGATGGTACAATAAATTTTAAAATGATAATACTCCCCTATTAGCTAACAAGTCACTGCCTTATATTATACAGCGGGATGTAATGAATGATCGCTCTTTTCGATTACATTATGCGACACCACGCGCGGGTCAAGCCGCGTAATGATTGCGTACGCAGTCACGCCCCGTAACTATTTGTTTGACAATATACGCTTTTGAGCCGCACATATATTGTTATTTAAAACAACAGCCTGTATACTAAATTGACAATATTCCTAGTAAATTGTGGAGAATTAGGAACATAGCGGTGACTCGTCAAAAGCAAGTATTAAACTAAAAGATTGCCATCTTCATTCCGAAATACATTATGGAAAACCATGAAACATTAAGGTCCTAAGAGTTACCATTGGGTTACCATACACCAGACTTTGGGACATAAATAGTTCAAATCATATAACAACATGATATAATACTCAGGGTTTACGCACACAGTACAGAACCCTACAGAACCAGAGGAGCTCCTTATCTAAATCAAATCTATTATCTTCCGCCCGTATTAATAAATCCATCGCAAGTCTGAGAACGGTCTTGAGTACGCTTTTAACGTGTCATTTTGTACTGGAATGATATAATAATGACATTTCCAAGATCGTCCTCAGACTTGATATCGATTTATTACTTTGGGCTTTAGTAACCTGTCGTGCTATTTTGTGGACGATTGCTTCTGTGACAGCGCGGATGCAACGCTGTCTATTCGCTAGGCATGAACAGCTCGGCTAATGCTCAAACCATAGACATGAGGTATTAGCATAAAGCCGGTCAAATCTAGCTACGACTGCTAAATCCAACAATCACTGAATTTTCATTACGGCCAGTCAAACGCGGGAGTTAGCTGTTCTAACGGGATAATGCCAATACAATGAAATGTTGTATCCATTTCCAACAATCAGCCGAATTGTGCGACGCAATTACGTTTTCAGGTGTCGGCGGGATATGACTCTGAGTTGGCTTGCAGCCAGCTGTATGTAGGTACCTAATAGATAAACATCCTGTTATTGGGAGCTTTTTCATATACTTAATAGTAAAATCTTACCTCTATGGATATCATGAGTTTGAGTCAGAATCTAGGGCTTCTAAATTGAAGGGTTTTACTAATACCAACCGATCAACCGTTCCTCATCCAACGATCCAATCATTTTTGTTTATGTTCTTCTATAAATTATACTAATTAAGACGTGGAATTAGGGTGGGCAGAGAATATTCTTAATTTGAGTATTTGGGTCCAAAAAATGGGTTGGGACTTCTTTCAATCTGCTTAAAGTGCTGGCTCTATGTCAAACCAACTATTACAAAAACCCTAATCAAGTGGCTCATTCTACCTCTTCAAAGAATACGAGCCTTATGGTTGTTCTAACATAATTGATTTTTTTTAAACATTACAAGTAATGTGTGTTTATCACATTACTAGTACTCCCTTTAGCCCCCCCTACTAAGCTAATGCTTGTGCTAGGAGTGGGCTCACGTCAATAGTTTAATGGCCAGGTTGGGGATCAAACCGGAACCTCTCAGCTAAGAGGACGGCCCCTCTAACCACTAGGCTATTGACGCAAAAGTAAGGATAAACAATAGTATTTGAAGAAGGACGCGAGCATAATATTAAGGTATTAAAAGAAGAAGGTACAAACAGCCTTAGTGTCAGTTTTAATTCATTACAGTTCGCGTACAGTGTATCGCTAACGTTCCGTGGAACAGGTTGCACTATATTCCAAAGGTGTTCGCTTGGCGCGTCGCCAGCTTAGCACTGATTCCGGCAGCTACCTCTTAGATTATTGCCTTTAACTGCTAAGTTTCGTGTGTTATGCTCTGTAGCCGGTGCAATATCAGCAGTTTGAAAGTGGGGACGCCTGCTGTTATTTATACAACTTTTATCGCAAAAGGAATTTTTAAAATATATGGTATAGTTTCATAGGTGTCTACCTACTCAGCGATTTAGATAAAACAATGTATGGAATTACCTGCAATAGGAAAGATGGCATGACTCCACTTAAAGCACCACGGTGTTAACGACTCTTCGAAAAATTAGTCGCAAAGTAGGAATAGCAACATACTTATCCGTATGTTCGTACTAATATTTACATCCATCTTATATTCTTGTCTCTATTTTTTAAAGCACGATGTAGAAACAATATCAAGTTTCGTCAGTGCAAATGAGAAGTCTCAAGTCCTGTACTAATTCAGACATAGAAGACATTAGGTTATAAAAATTAGTTCGAGGCCACATAACAATAACCCACATACGCCGCATAGCCCGCCTCCACTCGTATAACATAATTATGTTATAACGACATATTATCATATTGGCACTGCTTATGTATGACTGCATCTGAAATTTGGACTGGTCCATTCACGGCTTGACCTTGAATGGACCCATTAAAATTTGCTGTCTTCTTCCCTCTGATACCCGGCCTTCTTTTGCCGATTACGTTCTTAAAAAAAAGTGATAGTAAGCGGTGTCTTGTTTTATTGGCCTGTGTTCCAAGCTCACTTCAGGTAATACAAACGCAATAGTTCACACAATTGACCGTGTAATAACCACCTTGTAATTATCGCAGGGAATATTCCACGTGGTGTCCGAACGCCTACAACGACAAATTAATTGGCCATAACCGAGGAAATATCGTTATTGGCGATAGAACTTTCTACAGGCAAAAAGCCAAATACCCTTCCACGGTTGGGCAAAAAACTTGACAAAAACTCTAAATTGGGGTGCAATGCGCCAGGAATGGTCAGCTTTGCGGCCTAATTTATTTTATATGCTATTATTTTTGATACTATGTTTCACGAAACTTGGTAGGAAGTTCACGCTGTAATGCGATTGAAGCGTAATCATAATATAATAATAATAATAATAAATTCTTTATTTCAAGGTAAAAACCCAAAGTACAATATACAGTCAAAATTACCATAGTACAGTTAAAATACGATATTATGATACATAACATACAATAACATAAAATGCAAAAATGCAAAGTAGAGTCTTAATTGCACTTCTTTTACACACATCTGTAAGGGAGTATGTACATGTATAAAATCAATAATATATGTCGAAGATGGATTGTATAACTAGCTGTCATACAAAACAGCTGAACTAAATTCTGATGGATTGCTGTTGCATTGTAATAATATTATTATCTTTTATTATAAGTATTTGGTTTAGATTAGATTTTTTTTTCATACCAACCAGGAATCCGGCGCTAAACAATCTGTTGGGAAAATTAGTTAATACATATGTGACATGTATCCTATAGTATATATAGCTCGTGTTAATATTACAATCTGTTCTGTCACTAATCCAAAACATATACGCCACTCATTAAAACTTTAATTAAGTTTCGGCCCGCTCGCGATGGAACGCATAATCCCCGGGCGCGAATTGCCCAAGATATAAGAGGAGGGTGCCAAATATCACACTTCATTACAGAGGCTGTAGTTGCCATTAAAAGTTACGTTAATGGTCTATTTGTATGGGATTTTTCCAACTTTTGCAACGTTCAACATTTAGCTAATGTGCTCTACGACGAGCAAAATGGTTTGCTGCTTTTTATATATACGTTATTAGAGGTAGGCACAGTTGTCATTCATCATCATCAAGTCACGACTGAACTTAATTTGATACATCAAAAATATTGGTGTCTTGCTCATTTACTACGAGTGTGAGAAGGATGACAATATAATGAGTTCAATCAAGTTTGGTTTGAATCAGTACTATTTTCTTCCTCGCCATGACGCAAAATATTCTATTTTTTATCCATGCATCATACTTAATCACTTGAATTCTGACCACTTTTTAATATTATAACGTCGGCAGACAAGCGTACAGCTCGTATGATGTTAAGCAGTTATCGTTACCTATAGATGATTGCAATACCAAAAGCATTGCTCGCTCGTTGCCGACTAAAGGCAAGTGGCAAAGAGTGAGAGTAAGGGAAGGGGGGAGGGGGAAATCGGCTCTCTCTCTACTCATCGTACGAAATGCAGCTATAATAACTGCTTTAGGCCGATCTTCTGACACCTCTTTCATGAAGATATCAATATTTTGATTCATCATCATCATCATCATCATCATCATCATCATCATCATCATCATCATCATCATCAGCCTATGCTTGTCCACTGCTGGACATAGGCCTCCTCTAATGAGCGCCATAGCGCCCTGTCTTCAGCTTGCCGCATACAGCATCTGCCTGCAGTCTTTCGCAGATCGTCATCCCACCTGGTCGGAGGGCATCCTACACTACGCTTGCCGAGTCGAGGTCTCCACTCAATAACACGTTTACCCCAGCGGTTGTCGGTTCTTCGTGAGATATAGCCAGCCCACTGCCACTTCAGCTTGCTAATTTTGATTCGATTCTTTAAAAAATTCTTTCGCTCTGTGTACTTCCACATTCCTACTTATATCACACTTTTAGTGTAGTCACACACTTATCTTTTTTTCTCATACATGCTTATATCTTGTTACTCTTGCGTTGTTATACTTAAGTGTTTCAAAAGAATTATTGAAATCCTTCAATTCAGAATAAAGTAAGACACGAAAAACAACAACGCAATTATTCTGTATTCAAATAGCGCGATGTTTTGTTGGTTTACTGGCGACAGAAAAAAACTAGAAGCTACATTTTATTTCGATCAGAACACTAAGAGTAGGTATGGATTTTTTTGTAAAAAAAAGCTATGTGTAGCGCTCAGACGAAAAACGATGTTGTTTGTTGAGACTTGTTATTTCGTATAAGTACCTACTTAACGTCGCTTTAGATCGAATAATAAGCCCCGATAATCGGCTTTGAAGCGTACAGTAGGCGACAATGTGGGCACTTTTATGATTTGTACAAACTTAATGGTTTTCTTTAATAGACTCTATAAAACATTGCTTATTTTCAGTGTAAGTTACTGCCACTGCTCTGTTATTTGGTAAACCTTGTTTATTAATTACCTTATTTTGTTTGCTTGCATGTTTATTACTCAACTAGCTGTGCCCACGGACTTCGTCCGCGTAGTATTTAACGTAACAAAAATTTCGGGATTATCGGGATAAAAAGTATCCTATATGTTAATCCCGGTTATAAACTATCTGTGTTCCAAATTTCATTCAAATCCGTTTAGTAGTTGTTGCGTGAAGGAGTAACAAACATACATACATACATACATCCACACTCACAAACTTTCACATTTATAATATTCGTAGGATTAATCAAGTTTACTTTCTGAATTTAATGTTATTGTAAAACTATAATTTGAGCAGTTGTTTTAAATATGGACGCCATAATGTACTGTCTGATAGACGGTTATCCCTGTATAAAACTTTGTTAAAACTGAGTGGATATCAGTAATTCGCAGGATAAGACTTATACAACTTTGGTCAAAACATCCGTACCTACCGATAGTAAGTTCATTTTACGAAGACGCGTGAATTATTGCAAATTGGCCCAAATGCCAATGGTATAAGAGTCATAGCAATCGTCTTAAAAGTGATATTTATAAAAGCAGTCCATTAGAGTTAAAGGTAGTGAGTGTTACCAACAAAAGCAGGTAATTATTTATTAATAGCTCGACATTTACCATTTTTAGGGCTCTCGCCGTTAGCAAGCTAATACAGCTTGACTTATTGATTATTACTGTTAGCGGATTAGATTTACGACTTTGTTTGAAAATAAAGTACCTATCCTTCTATTATATGTAATTACTCGGTTGTTAAAAAATAATTATATTAATTAGTAATTATAATAATTAATTATATTTTGAATACATTAATAAAAATAGATATATTGTGATTTTTACGGTCTTACGATAGGCATTTGTTTCTGACGTCATTAGCCCTCCTCTGTGTACTCTGCCTGCTTCACCTTCTAGCTGGGCCACTATTGAAAACGACGGCTAGCTTTGTACTTAATAATTAAAGCGTTAATACAGACCACGTATCCGCTAGCTCTTATAACTAAGCGCAGCCTTAGAGCGGGGTCACGCAATGGCTCGTTTCTTTAGGCTCAACGATTATTTAACAATAAATTATTCGTGCCTTAATAAATTTACATTCTAAGAATTGCCCTGCGTTGAATGGTCGATAAATTATTTTTCGTTCAGTTGTCGATGTAACGGGGTAATAGGTATTTTAATGGTCACTTAACATTCTTAAAATAATTCAGTAGTAATAGGTAATTAATAGATTTTAATGGGACATCACGATGAGATATCGTATAGGTATATATCCTAGCGACTTGCAAAGCAGAAACACAATATGCAAGACGCAAGGAAGTTGTTTAAAAAATATGAATTGTCTCATTTTAGTACTTATATGGCAAATGGCATAGTTTTATTTCGTTAGTTTAATAATATTTATTTAGAAAGAAAATTACTAAATGCATTTGCATTCACGTATTGTGCTCAATTGTTGAAAGAAAAAATAACAGATAAAGTACATATGCCAAGAAGATACTTGTACCTAGCAATCATGTTTACGAACATTTCATAAGTATTTATGGAATTACCAAGCGTGATTCGAACAGTTTTTACTCTGATTTATTGAGTTGAGCGACTACATTTTGATAGGAGACAACATTAACTCAGTCAAAATCTTTTTTTTTATGCTGTAAAAGATATTCGAATTATTTAAAGATTTATTATCATTCATTATCATCATCTTTAAATTTATACAGTGTGATTCAAAAGTCCAAAAAATACTAGCGGGTTTGGATAAATATCCTGCAAAGAATTAAATTGTTTAAAATTTTATCGAAATTCAAACACAATTTTTGAAACATCGATTTTAATGACTTGTATTATTATATGTATATCACACGTAGGTACAAATAATAAAAAAAATTGCTGCAGTTTCCTCTGTTCTATATAGGATGCGTTCTAAGGTCGCAACTAAAAATTTGTGATAATTAATATTCTAGAGCCGTAACTCAGAAAATAAAATAACATGTCTTTATGAGGCACTCACATATCAGCTAGTTTATGTACCAAAATTACGATAACCACTCTCTATAGCTGATTATGTAGCTGCAAGCGGTTAAATAAACCAATCTATATTTAAAATAACCTATGTTGAAAATATTACAAAAGAAAATCTTAAAGAAAATTACGTTTTCAAAACCAACACGAGCGAAAATATTCCCCTCCAGGCACACTCCACACACGTACGATCGCGTGACCACAAAAACTGGATCTAATACACTCCACTTAGCCAATTATCGTGGGGGTTGACGTGTCGGTGTTGCCCCTGATGGTTCAATTTAGTCAATAATTGGCCGCGCGACATTGCTGTCGCGTGGAGTGAAGAAATAACTGAATTAGTTGAGAAACTTGTATGGTTTTATTTGTGTTGACGATTGCTTGGTTTTGATGTTCGAGGTCGCTTGGCTGTATAAGTTGGTTGTTGGTTCCGTTGGGGAATATTTAAAGACATCATAATTTTTATTTTTCGGACCTAAAAGGAAAAATCTGTTCCTAGATTGGCTGTGTTCTCTGCGCTAAGCAGATACTAAGAGTATGTTATCAGGTAGCTATTTTTACGCTAGTTTATACGTTACAAAATCTGCTCTGTCCTGCGCTGCGTGAATTGTGTGACCAATTGTTTCACCGATTTGTTTCACAAATTGTTTTAACATACGCTCACACTAATGATTGAGTCGCAGAAATATACTTAAAAGAGTGGCTGAAATGACTTTAAAAGTGGCTTAAAAAGGGTATTTACTTAATACGTGACCCTTATTATAAATTTTAATAAATTATAATATTAATGGATTATATAAATTTGGCTATTGAATTCAATTTCACCCTGTAAGTAGTGTTGGGTGATGTTACTGATGTAGCTCTACAAATTCTTTGTGTAGCTCCTATGTTTAATTTAATATTTTTAGGTACAGATGGAGTAAATACCA
Source organism: Notodonta ziczac (assembly GCA_918843915.1). NCBI lineage: Eukaryota > Metazoa > Arthropoda > Insecta > Lepidoptera > Notodontidae > Notodonta > Notodonta ziczac. The sequence continues at coordinate 2,673,732 of OU974041.1, forward strand.
GGATTGGCTTAGTTGGTAAAAGCCCTCACGGTATTTTATTTCATAATGTTTTTCTTGAAGTCTACTTTTCAAAATTACACTAAGTTTGTCTTAACAGGAATTGAAGCCTCTCATCTACTTTATTTTCATCATTTGTACTTGCCTGTAAAGCATTACGCAATCCAAGTAAGTGGTAATTAATAAATGTTTAGTAACTTACTAATATTTTAACAAATATACTATAGGTGCGTCGTCACCTACTAATCAAGCATCACTGAACAAGTCACAAGGTTTAGAATTTAATCAAACTCCGATTAAAATGATGGTTATCAACTGCAGAATTCTCGATACGATGAAAGGTACTGTTCGCTGTTTGCTCACTATATAATCCTAACATGTGCGATACTCAATTCTATATTGTACCATGTAAAGTCCTTTTCACAAAGTTACTTTTAAGTTCAGTATAATTAAACTTAAGTTTTAAGTTTATTTTACCCTCTTAGTAATACATGGATTACCGGGCGAATAGTTAAACACCGAGCTATCTCTTTCTGTTATCCAGTAATTTGATATTCGAAAGAAGAAGACATAAGCATGGTTTAACTATACAACCGATAATCCACGTTAATTAATAAGCGGGTATAAGAGCTAGTAGGTACTAATTATCTATTCACTGAGTACCTTATTCTGGAGTGTTCTAAATTTGTTTTTCGATCTTATAAGCGTGTATTATTTAAAAAATAATAATATTAAAATATTCTTCACGAAACTTCAATAGGTTTCGGTTTCGGTTTCCTTTAATTTTAATTAGTTTTATTTCGCGAATCCGTCTTGAGGATCTTATAAGACGTTGCGGCTGAACAATTTTAATGAAAGGATTTACACCGTCAATTCCGGAGAAAGTTGTTTAATTTTAAGTCAAAATTGTGTTTTAACAAAGTGTTAAGCCTTAAATAGTCGAAGTTTAATTTATATTATTATATAAGTGTCTAAAATCTTAATTAATATCGAGCTAGAATTAGCCTAATGATAAAAGTACCTGTACATTACATTAACATGAACAGTATTAATTTTTGATGTACTTACCCCAGTATGAATACATTGATAACTTTGAGAGCAATGTTGAGTGCGCTTTTGAGATGTCCTTTTGTATCTCGTTTTGAGATCGATTTATGAATGCCAACCTTGTCACCTAATACTCAAGTGCAAATCATATAAATTGGGAGCTACTAAATTTGGACACGTTCCAAAAAGTGGCAAAAAATTGTCGTAACTCTAACTACTCATTGGTCCGTAGTAATAAATTGATCTCAAATCTGAGAGTGATCTTGAGTACACTTTTAACATGTAATATTGTACCACCCAAGATCGCTCTCATCTTGATATTGATTTATTAATACGGGCAGTAAATGCAGCTTAAACTGTTTTCTATGCTAGTGGACGTATAAATCTAGCTTTACGAAAGTTATGACATATACTTAGTAAAGTACATTATTCACCAGCTTCTAGTGTGATAAAGTATTGCTAGTGGGTAAAATGTACCTCAATTATTATTTCGGTCTTTTAAGACACCCTCTGTAGTATCCACCTACTGATGATTTATTTATGTATGAAAAAGTTTTAATACGATTTCCTGTACACCTCACCTATAAAGCATTATGTGACGCCGAATAAAAAAAAACACGAACCAATGCATGAACTCCCATGCGAGTCCAACTTTTCGACCCAAATTTGTCGTGAACGAGATAAACAAAGCCTCTCCAACGATACAACGCGGAGTTAGCGCCATGAATATAAACAGTTGAATTAGTAGCGGCCCGGACGGGCTCCTAATATGATATACAACATATGCGGCTAATTTAATTTCACTCGCTGAATTTAGTGGGGTCTCTTGATGTAGCTGTATTTTAGTATTCAGCCATTTTTAATGACCCACTAGCATACATGGTATTTAGGTCAAGTGTTACTTATTTATTTCAATGTTTGTAGAGCCAAGTATATAGTACAGTCTGACTCTGAGTAATACCACCCTCTGGCAGAATAAAGTTGGTATTATAGCTCTGTTTCGTACGATGATTAAGGAAGTCGGGTGACCAACCCGCGCTTCCGGCTCCTCCCTTTGTTCCACTCCACTTCAGGTCATGTATTCGGTATTGCAAACATCTACAGGCTACGGTAACTGCTTAACATCGTGCGAGTCGTAAGCTTGTTTGCCGACATTTTTACCTTTGATATAAAACTTTTTATTTGGTTTAAAGGTTAGATCCTATCCCAAGCCATCATCATTAGCCACGTCGGCGTCAGCTCACTACCGCATAACACCTTCTTTTCATTGAAGTGATTTTGGTTACGGTTACTAAACCTCCAGATTAAAGTAGAATTGTAAATTTACCCAAAGTTGCCTTGACGTTACGTGTGTTTTGTTTCGCAATATTATTGCAGGTTCTACAAAATAAACAATTTGATTTTAAAATCACTTGGCGTTTATAAAACTGTTGTAATTTTAGTGATAGCAATCTTCTTACCCATGTCAGTTTTCATGTCTCTGCGTTATTATCTTTGTTATTATGCTCAAACTAAAAATAACTGACAGTAAGTAATCGGTTTAAATTGAATACAAAGCGAGGCAATACCACGATTTGTTCAGTAAATGAAATCCAACCGCGAGACAAAGAAGATAGATTTACGTGGAAATGTCCAAGTAATTGTGAAAAATGTGGATCGTTTCCGAACAAAAGCAAAGGCTTAGACGTGCGGCTATTACTGAAATTTCAACTTTATAAGGCACCACATTGAATTTAATTTCGATCGATAGAAACTAGGATGCCTCTCAAAATGTTTATTTAGAAATCTGGATAAATCCTAAACGCTTTCGCTGGCGCGTTTGTTACTAAATCCGGCCGAATTATATCCCGCAGGAATAAATTATGAGGGCGGACCATTCCCTCTCAACAGCACGGCTAAACTTTAATTAAGCTGCATTTCGACTGAAATGGGTTCCCCTTTCAAACATTTAGAGGCAACTTCGTACAGTCAAATGATGGCCAACTTTATATTAAACCTGGTGTTCAGAAATTCTAGACGTTTTGTGGTCGTGGAAAAATGCTAGGTGGGGTCGTGCCGATCTGAAAATTCTTTACGAAAATGACTTTATTTTTCCCCGTAATACTGTTGAAGAATTCGAATAAGCCATTAAGGCTTATTTCCAGTTGCATGTTGAACGCATACTAAATATCTTGGGAACGACAATGTTGTTAATGACGTGTGAATGAAGTTGCCAGTATAATAATTACGACTTTAGTGAATCGTGAATTCCACGGCTTTGTGTATAATAGGTGGCGGTGAATATCTTTTGATGGGGTAATAATACGACGATACGACGGGTAATAATATACAGGTGTTAGTTAGAAACAAACATTGTATCGACACGAGCCTGAACTTTTCCATCATTCATTGTTTGGAATTGAATTCGTTATAGGTACATGCAGATTTGTATGTGGATAAAAAGAAGAAGAGGGAGGGAGGGAGAGGGCGCTACTGAGCAACTGTCAACGTCGGCTCTGTGTTTTCTTGCGAAATTAAATATAAAAAAACGCGAAGTTACAGTGAAACTATTATCAGAAAAGAATTTTAGTGTGCATCATTCATGAACAAAGTGAAAACAGCAACAATAGCCTACTAAACAGTGCAAAAAACAGTGCTTGCTTAATTTACGTACCCAGTGACTCTTCTTGAACAAACAGTGAAAACAGGGAAGTTTAAGAAACTTTGCGCATCGTGAAGCTACTAGTGGCTGTGAAACTGTTGATCATGGACTAGAAAAACTCTGTACAGTGATTTTGTGAAAATTCTACAAAACATAACCTAGAAAACAAAGAAACCGAAAAAAAAAAAAAAAAAAAAAAAAAAAAAAAAAAAAAAAAAAAACACAACCGATGTAATCGCACACTAACGCCACCTATTGGCGAGTAGCGGTATCTGTCGAACTATAAACTAAATCAACTTACGAACAAAGCTCCGCCAATTAGCAAAAGAGGTCACTAACAAAAGATTTATTAATCGAAATTGTATTTCTACCAAGTTCCGAAGAGCATCAATAGGGGTCACTACCTGTATGGTTAACAAAATACCAATACTTATACCAATTTATTTATTATCACAATGGAGCAGGTAATGGCCGCACTCCTCTCTATTCAAAAAGAGCTTGACGAACAGAAAAAACTCATACACAAAAAAGGGGAAGAAGTGGCAGAGAAGGTAACATTAAATATAAATAAAATACTGGAAGAAAAATTAAACATTTTAGAAGAAAAACATGAAAACCTTGTGTCAAGGGTAGAAAATCAAGAGCAAAGATTATCATATTTGGAGAGACAATCAAGACAACGCAATCTAGTCTTCTTTGGACTGGAGGAACACGAAAAATCCTACTCAAATTTAGAAAATATTATAGTAGACTTTGTACACAAACATTTCCCAATACAATTAGAGCATAGAGATTTACAAGCGATCAGAAGAATAGGGAAGAAGACTGAAAAGCCACGACCGATAGTTATCACGTTCACAACACTTGGTAAGAAGATCGACATCTTAAAAGGCAAAGGGGCTCTAAAAGAAACACCGTATTATATAAAAGAAGACTACCCCAAATCAGTCCTACAAAAAAGAAGAGAGCTACAGGACCAAGTAAAAGCTGAAAGAGAGAAGGGAAATAAAGCCATCATTAAATATGACAAGCTTATTCTACTAACTAATTCATCCAAAGAACCGAAAAATAATAAAAGAAACCTATCAGAATCTCCAGAGAATAACACAAACAACCATGCCGAGCAGAGAGCCCATGCAAACAAAAAGAACAAAACCTTGGCCGCCCAAGCAATACAAAGGTCTTCAAGCTTCACCGAAGGCGTGGTAAAACCGAGCATACTAAACTACCTAACAAACAAAAATAATAATAACAAAACAAACACACAAGCCAACACCGCAAATATATAGCAACGAACCGGCCAGCCTCTCCCAGAAAACAACAAACAAACTGATAAAGCTACATCAACACATAACACACATCTTCCAAGCCGGCTGGTCCCCGTGGAAGAGTACGACCACAACCCTCCAGGAAAACCACAAAAACAAAAAACCACTACACCAGACAAAAAATCCAAGAATTGTATAAAAATTGGAACTTATAATGTCAGGTCTCTGTCATCACCACACCGTCACATAGAACTAAATAACGCACTGAAAGATATAAACTGGGACATACTAGGACTATCAGAAACAAGAAAAATGGGTTGCCACATAGAAGAGCATTCAGACTATGTTTTATGCTATATTGGAGAAACAAAGGGACTGTATGGAGTCGGATTTATAATAAAAAAGGTATGGAAAAATAATATAACTAACTTTACTGGCATTTCGGAGCGAGTAGCGTTATTACAAATGAAATTTGGCAGACTAAACATTTCTATAATTCAGGCATACGCACCCACGGAAAGATCAGACGATACAGAAATACAAAAATTCTACAATGATCTGAAGAAAGCTCACACACTAGCCGATGATAAAATTATAATACTAGGAGACTTCAATGCAAAAATAGGGCAACCCAAAAAAGAAGAAAAACTCGTCATGGGACAGTATGGGCTAGGCCAAAGAAACGAACGAGGCGAACGACTAATAGAATATGCATTGGAATATAGACTAGCAATAATTAACACTTATTTCAAAAAAAGACCCAGCAGAAGATGGACCTGGAAGTCACCAGATGAAAGAGCCAAGAACGAAATCGACTACATCATGACAAATGTCCCAAAAATAGTCCAAAATTATGAAGTTCTCAATAACGTAAAGTTCCGAACAGACCATAGACTACTTAGAGCAACAGTCCTATTGAGCCAATCGAAAAAAAGTAGAAAAGGCTTCAAACCACCACCAAAAATTCCGAAAACTGAAAAGGAAACAAGAAGCTACATAGACAGCCTCAAATTGTACATCGAAAACAAACTAGTAGATACTAGAAACGTACAATCTTACTATGATGCGCTAGAAGTAACTATAACAAAAAGTTTAAGTAGCCAAAACAATCCTAAAAATGAAAAACGACACAAAATATTTAGCGAAGAAACAATAGCCTTAATAAACAAACGCAGTGAACTAACTATAAGAAAGAATAAAGATGCTAATACAAAGAAATAACTAAGCAAACTATATAAGGATACTAGCAAAGCGATCAAAAGAGACTATAGTAAGTACAGAAAAATGATAATAACAGAAAATCTAAACAAATTCAGAAGCACAAAGAAAGCATTTAAAGAATTAAACTTAAGAAAAACATGGATACAAAAATTAGAAGATCACAAGAAAGAAACTAAAACCAGACAAGAAATCATACAGCAGGCAACTACTTTCTACCAAGAACTATACAAAAACAAAGATAAAACCATCGGGGAACTCAACGAACCAGATTATTGTTATAACACGGAAACAATTAGACCGATAGAAGAAAAAGATATATACGTCCAGCTGAAACAACTAAAATCAGATAAAAGTCCTGGTCCCGATGGAATAACCAATGAAGCTTTGAAAATAGGCGCCCCAGTTTTACTAAGACCTCTCACAGAATTATTCAACCTCATATTAGAAGCTGAAATCGTACCAATCCAATGGTGCAAGTCAGACATCATACTACTATATAAAAAAGGAAACCCTCTCGATATCAACAACTACAGACCAATTAGTTTACTGGCAAATATATACAAAATCTTCTCATCTATAATTCTTAAACGCATAACACAACCGATTGAAAATGCACAACCACTAGAACAAGCTGGCTTTCGCTCTGGGTTCAGCACACTAGACCATATACAGGCACTGGAGCAAGTTATAGAAAAATACGAAGAGCTTAATAAGCCACTCTACCTAGGTTTTATCGACTACAGCAAAGCATTTGACAGCATAAGCCACAGCTCTATATGGAAATCACTAAAAAAATTAAACATAAATTCGAAATATATCAATATTATAAAATACATATACAACAACAGCAAAAGTAATGTGAAGCTAGAATCTAGAGGCGATGCAATTAATATCGAAAGAGGAGTCAGACAGGGGGACCCCCTGTCACCTAAATTATTTATTGCGGTTTTAGAAGATGTATTTCGAAACACAGACTGGAAAACTAGAGGCATAAAAATAAACAACAGCTATCTCAGCCATCTCAGATTCGCAGACGACATAGTTATACTGTCTGAAACAGCAAATGAATTACAAGATATGCTCCGCTCTCTTGCTCAAGAAAGCTCAAAAGTAGGATTAGAGATGAATGCTACGAAAACCAAGATCATGACAAACAGTATAGAACGGCCCATCAATGTAAAAGAAAAATCTATAGAATATGTCCATAGTTACATTTACCTAGGCAAACAAATATCATTTTTAAAAACGCACAATGAAGATGAAATTGAGAGAAGAACAAACATAGCCTGGAAGAAATTTTGGTCACTCAAAGAAATTCTAAAAGGAGACTACTCGATAAACCTGAAGAAAACGGTATTAGACACCTGTATACTGCCCTGTCTACTGTATGGCTGCCAAACTTGGGTATACACGACAAAAACCAAACAAAGGATCACAACAACACAAAGAGCTATGGAGAGAAGTATCCTAAACATAAGAAAAATACAAAAAGTCAGGAGCAAAGTCATCAGACAGAAAACAAAAATAACAGATGCCCTCACACAAGCTCTAAAATTGAAATGGCAGTGGGCAGGTCACGTATCGAGACTAACAGACAGCAGGTGGACAATCAACACTACGAGGTGGAAAGGGCCAATCGGTAAAAGAAGGGTAGGGAGACCGAAAAAACGATGGGCTGACGACATCACCAAATTTATAGGAAAGGACTGGCAAACTATCGGCAAGGACAGAGATGAGTGGAAAGGACTGGAGGAGGCCTTCACCCGAGGAGGGGTCCATATCCAATAACAAAAACTAACTCTTACTAACATTTAGACATAAGCAAAACATTAATAACGAACTAAACACTAACAAACAAGTACCAACATTTGAAATGGAAATTAAGGATAAGGAAATAAAGGCTTTTTTATTTTATTTTTATTAAAAAGAAGAAAATGGTTGATAATTTTGCCTTTCACAGTTATTTTACTTATTAAAAATTCTAACTACAAGTAGGGGTATGAAAAAAATACGACGATGGCACTAGATATTTCTTTCAATATGCCACTGTTTTTCAGAAAGCTGAAATTCACCTAATTTTTCCCTTCTCAAAAGACACATCCGTTCAGAGTTAATCAAAACTTATGAGTAGGTATATTTAATGGCAACAATAAGTTTACTTTCATGGAAGGATCACGAGAGACACTTGAGTTCCTCGCTTTGCGCTGGCCTAGCAGCTCAACGAAATTCAAGTAATACTTACAAATTTGTATCTGCAGCCAGAGTGAACGATATTCATCCTTATTGTAATGCTGTAAGGGTATCAATGGATGAATATATATTAAGGTATATAATGCACATTTGGCTGGCGCCCAGCAGAGATTCAGTACGTTTTGGAGACAAATCATTGAGAGAAAACAGATTCGCGCCGCCATTGCACCCGACTACCGAGGAAATATCGTTTGTTATTGTTGTTTACTTTCCTCTATTGGTAAGAGAGTATCTCCATGAACCCACCGGATTAGTCTTAAGATTGATCTTATGTTTACTGCAAATCTATACAAATAAATAAAATTGGAGTGTCTGTTTGTAATATCAAAATAACACCTTTTCAAAAAATGCATATGAAAGTACATACGATACCTATAGCAAAAACGCGAATTAAAAAATTTTTGTCTGTCTGTCTGTCTGTGTGTTTGTTCCGGGTAATCTCCGAAACGGCTGGACCGATTTCGACGGGACTTTCACTGGCAGATAGCTGATCTTATAGCGGGTAACTTAGGCTACTTTAATTTTAGAAAAACAATTAGGGTTCCGCGTAAAAAAATAAAAACACTTGAAATCAAAGAGTATCTCCGAAACGGCTGGACCGATTTTGACGGGACTTTCACTGTTAGATAGCTGATGTTATAAGCAGTAACTGAGGCAACTTTTACTTTAGAAAAACAAAATTAAAAAAATGGGTCCTGTGGCGCGGGCTCAGAACGCGGGACCGGGCTTTATTGTTAAGTTAAATTCCACGCGGGCGAAGTCGCGGGCTCAGCTAGTAATAAATAAGTGCTAAGATAAATTACATAAGTGCTTAGTTATTTTAAGAACTTTGAAGTTCTTAAATGAGTATGTTTACAGTTTCTATAATATAAGCATGTTTACAGTTTTTAAAAATAATTTCGATTAAAGAAATAAGTAGTTACTTCAATCACTGTACAAAATATTTATCATTAATGCGACTAGTATGTACTAGTACACAACATTCTTTGTCTCATATTTTTCGATTTCGGAATTGTATTTTCTCACAAATCAGTATACAATATTGCATTATTTACGAATACCGATGCCAGGGATAATCGGCGGATTCATTCATCAAGCTATACTCGCGTCTATCATTCCATGACATGTAGGGTAAATTGTTGAACTGTTAATGATTAAAATGACAATCATTACTGATTTCCAGTAATGATTCCGATGATTAATGATGTGCCTAGTCCGAAATATTCACGTTTAAATTATAAATATTTTGTTTGTTTACCTTATAAGTCTATATAAAAACTATATTGGACTTACAAGGAACTATAGTATTGTCCTGACTGTCTGATGATTTATTAATGATAATTCCTTGTTTTGCAATTGCGCTGATTTTAAACATTAGCTTATGCTAAAACATAACCACTGCCAAAAACTTGACGAGACACATTTTGTATCAAGCTAATAATTATAACGGAAGCGATTTAGCTTTTTTTCCGGAAGATACGTTGGAATAACGATTGATTAAAATATCAGTACTATTTTTGACAGCGTTCAAAACCAAAGGGGTTTCGTTGACTATATATTTTTGCTGTCAAACGAAAGTATTGATTTAGTTCGAGCCGAGCAACGTTCGCAATACAAACTTTTTTAGTTTGTTTTCACTTTAGTAACGTAAACAATTTAATCGTTGAGAAAAAATTGCGTGAATCGAACCAAATTTAAACCGAAACCAAAAATGTTCCATTCCAACGGTAATAACGTTTAAAAATTGCGCAACTGGCCCCCAGGTCTGTCTCCACCATTACCAAACAATTTATTCAACAATAATGGTAGGTGTACATTTAAAATTCAGGCCAAAGTCAACTGGCTCCGGAGTTGACACGCGGATTTGAAAATTAGATTCGCCAAAATATTTGAAAATACTAGGTGTGCGAACAGAGGATCAATTTATGGCCCTATATTTTAAACATGATTAGTTATCACTCCTCAATATCCAATCTACACAGATATACCATCATGGTTAACTTTACCAAACTAGTTCCATAATCCGCGCTCAATTATGTACCTATCCAATATTAGCTATAAAACTAATATATTACCAAAACACTGTTGTTCTTACCGAAATAACGGTTATTACCGACGAGATCGGCGTAAAGTTGTTGAAACGCCTTCCCAAATACAATCACGCGAAAATAAAATAAAAATGAATTCGTTAAGAACTTGTTAGGAATATATGGGGCGGGTGCACCAAGTTTCTTTTGAAACCACTCCAAGTATACTATAATGGGGCTTATCGATGGGGCGATCTGCTCATTCCGTCGAAATTTTCTTTTCGTTGGCACACAATTAGCTCTGATAGCTTTTTGTACTTCGTCATGCTTGCGTGGCGGAAAAGAAACGCTTGTTCCGGACAACGGAATCGACACCAACTTCATTTTGTCGCAGATAATATATTTTAAGCATTTATATTGATGCTACATAGGCGGCATATAAAATCATAAGTTTGGTTTCATTGATTTATGGAAATTTTAAATATATAATTGTTTTATGTTAATAGGTACATGTTAAATACTATCATTATAAACTACGGAAAACACAAAAAATATATTGTATATTTTTTTTCAAAACTTATCTTTCTTTAGAAAATTCCTTAAGAAAAGTTTTAATCAAAGAAACATATTTTGGTAGGGAATTAAGCAGCGTTAACGCGAATGCTAGTTTCGGAGCGGGCTTTTCTAATTGGTTCAAGGAGCCATACTGTTAGTTTGTTGAAACCAATGTGAAAAGTAAATCAATAACTGTGCGTAGTTACTAGGAATTTCAACTTCCAAATTAACGCTACCTAACTAAAGTTATGCTATTTGGAGTACTCCACCGATTATTTGTTCGAATACATAAAGTAGTCAGTAATTTTGATAAGTGGTTCTGATAAGCGATTCTGGGAAATGTAATGTTGATCTGCAATTTGAAAAATATTGTGTGTGTAAGTAAATCAATCGGAACACCGATCGCTCTAGAATGTTTGTTATTACTCTGTTAAATAAGTGTTTCATCAGATTTTTACCCATGGAACAGCTATTGATAACTAACTATGATGACGATGTTTATAAAGTTCACAATTATAGATAATTTAAGGCACAATATTCTGTTGGACTACATTTAACACTTCTCAAAATATTTCCCTCTCGCTCCTTTATTACAAATATTGAGAAGGATAGGAATACGTCTAGATTTGTTTATGCACCATGACTCAGCACCATTGTCATACAAAAACATCCTACTCAGCGATATAAAATATCATACAAAAAGCACGCTATGTTTTCTCTTCCCCTATTTTTCTTAAGCTGGCTTTTGTGTGTTATTTATATATACACATTGTTTACGAAGTGAAATATCTAGGAAACTTTTTTGCCAACAATAAAATGTGGGATGTACCGCCTCCGCTGGAGACAAATGGCGAAGTGAAGTCGTTATTTCTGAAACTTCACTGTCTTCCGGTCAAATTGCATTCAGAAAACGTAATAAGATTTGTTGATTTGTTGTATTTTGAATAATTAATATTTAGAAAAACAGGTGTGATAAATAAAAACAAGTTTAAATATATAAATAAGTGTATACATTTTCTCACAGTCATAATAATGTGAACATACAATATTTTCAAAGCCTTCACATTTCTACAGGATATCTGTTCTTTGTATTATATTACTCGTAATGAAATAAATTAGAAGTAGGTAATAGAAAAGTCTCTAGTGTCGTACAGCCATGAGCGCAATGTCGGACGCTGAAACGAAGTACCTAGTCTGAAAGCACCATCTTCGTGTAACAACGTAAAGTAGTTATTCGTTGTGTCCTATGAGTGAGAGAGCCGGAAGCGCAATTCTCTCCCTTCCCCCCGATATGTACCACCCCCTTCATGTTAGCATCGTGCGAGTTATGCCTTTCGTAATGCAAGCATCTATAGGCTGCGGTAACTGCTTATCATCGGGCGGCTCGTGTGTTTGATTTCCAACTTTGTTATTTAAAAAAAACATTGTCATCCAGGTACGCCCGAACGAAGCCAAGCTTTATAGTATAAGGCGTAGGAACTAAGCGCGCCGCAGCTACCACTCTGTATACTTATAGGTATATATCGTGTAACGCTACTGACGCTTAGCACAGATAGAGTGGCAGCGTGGTGAGCGCCCCGAACGTCTGTATAAAAGCTTCGCTTCAAAATCTGTCTTGCTCACTCATGGGACGAAACACAGTTATAATAGATACTTTATGCAGATCTGCTGTGTAAGGGTGGTACTAGTACAGCTCGTATTTAAGCTGTAGCTAGTTGTCTCTAACACCGTCATCGTCATACATACATACTAAACAATGTAATTCACTACTAGTAGTTCAATCAATAAATCCATCTATGACAAACATAACTAGTTACGAAGTGCATCAAGCAAGGCGTGAAGCTTTCACAATATTAATCCACTCCACCAGACGCAAACCGATAGCAACTTGTGAACTTTGAAGGCTTTGGTGTAAGGTGTCAGGTCTTATGCAAATTTCCGAGTGGTCGTGTTTGAATCGAGCGCACCTTTGACACGGAGTGCATTCAAACTGTTAGCAGTCACGTTATGTTGTTGTTGTTCAACGTTACGATCTTAATTTCTACAGCAACTTCATTTTACTTTAATTATACCATGCCGGAGGGCTCATCGACAGGTGTCAGCGATGAATGGATGTCACTTGGATAACGGCGTCTCGTCGCAGGAGACCTAGGAAGAGATAGTAGGATGTAATGCGATTCTCGCCTAATTGGCCGTTAGTTGCAGTCTTTTTATACAAAGAAGTTCTCAAAGAATCGTACGTCCCGCCTGTTGTTAAGCAGTTCCCGTAGCTCATAGGATATGCATATTTAATAAAAAAAATCATTTCAAAATAATATAATATAAAGCTTTTTGTAACAATTTGATGTACATTCAGTACGAATCGTTGTCGTGCTTTCGTGCAAAATTCAGTACAGACTTCCAATAATCATCATCTCAGCCGAAAGATGTCCACTGCTGGACATAGGCCTCCCCCAAGGTTCACCACAATGACCGGTCTTGCGCTGCCCGCACCCAAGTAACAATAATTATCACGATGAACAAATTAAAATTCAATATCTATTTAGTAACTACCAAAGTAGTAACAGTTAATTAAATACCCCAAAATGTTATGGCAGTGTAATTGCAAAGATTATAATCGGCTTAATTTACAACTTTTACAAGTTAACGACGCCATAAATAATGAATATTTAGTAGTTCGTTTAAGAAAAATGGGTTACAAAGTGTGCGGGCAAACATTGGTATTATTTTTACTGTTATACTCGTAGTTTTCGATTCGTTATGTACCCCTAAAGGGTGTTATGTATAACAGGAAGTGAGTCAAATTGCTACTGAATTTGTTGGAGTAAGAGTGGAGTAAGAGTTGAAATAAGAATTTGATGGGCCCAAATCAAGCAGTGGGTAGAATAAATTTGATTGCAAAATTATGAGTTATGAAATTAATAACATTAACGCCAATACTGTAAACCCAAACTAAGCAGCGCTTGCACCATGATAACAAAAGACTTGAGTACAAAAAAGGCATTTTCAGAAATTCCTCCGACGGGAATCGAACCGTAACCACCCAATCAGTGAGCCATACAGCCTACATCAAACCACTGGAACAGGCGGACGTCAAATTGATGAAACATTAATAAAAGTACGTAATTGCAAATGAGCTCGTCGTACAACACCCTACTAAGTACTCCTTTGAACGATCCAACGAATAAACTAGGGAAACGTATGGAATGTATGGGAAAATTAAAACATGGGGTAACCTTAACGTCAGTGTAGCACGCTAGGGTGAATGGGGTCGGGAACTGTTTGATTTGAAACACTGCTTGTTTTTAAATAAGTTTAAAATCACATTCAGGATCTTTATTTAATAGGAAACTACACATAGGCCCGCTACACTCCCACCACCGTTACCCCTGCAAGCCAGGATCGTCAATGGTGTCCAATATTGACTTGGAGGTACCTTCTAAAATTTCAAAATCTGTTTTATAAATCTAAACCATATAGGTTCGAAATGCTGGTCCCATTGAGAAATTCCAGCAAGAAACTCAAGGTTACTTTTTTGAATAGAATGTGCTGTTGATGCATGGAAATCATAATAATAACATCATATTAATTACTACACTATCTACCTGTTTTTTTAACTAGCCAATTAATTAATTTGAGAGCATTTCAAATTGCATTCATCTTTAAGTGTCCCGTAAATATACGAGGACGACCGCGGCGGGGCGAGGAGTCCTCTGTGGAGAAGTCCATTGACCGTTTGTTTGCGCTTATTAGAATTTCTCCTTCCCTGCAAACTCTGGCCGCTACCGAAACCGCGTCTGACTGCAGGACGCTTGATATTCGACCAAAATATTATTCGTTCTAATCAGTCCCTTTTATTATTAAACCCGAGCTTCATATTAATTGCATTTTGAACTAATATTACTTGAAATAAAACGTATTTAAACTTACATTGTCCAAGAATACAAAAGTTTGTTGGTTATCCTCCTACCGAGTTAGTTACGAAGTTACCTTATCTCTCGTGGTCAGAAACTTCTCACGATTGAGATACATTGCTGCGCACCCAAAACTTACACGTTAACATCCCGGAACCTAAAACGCAATAGATTATAAATGCAATTTAAAGTCGCAATCTCATGAGTTTCTTAAGTAGAAGGCTGAAAGATTCAAGAAAATAGTTTAAGAGCTCTGCAACGCGTTCTACTTAATATCACGTTAAAACTTAATTGCTGAGTACGAGCATGTGTGTTTAATTAAACTACTTTAACTGTGACGGAAGGCGTCTGCGGATTTCATTTCGAGTCTTTTGTTTGGGTAGCATTTTCTCATTGTTTGTAGTGGAACGATCCATCTCCCGCCCAACAGCGACATAACAAAGGTTTATAAACTGGTAATACAATACAGACTGTGGATCTAATTAGTTTGGCACTCCGCCTCGCGGCGTTGTCTGTTGTATTAAAATAGAAAATGAAAGGAGTGTCGGAAGCATTTTGTTTAACGGTAGTTGAACCCAGCTGTAGCCAATTCACTATAGCATATACAGGGTGGTTCGACTGGGTTCGTGCCCCTCCCCTTTCACAGAAGATCAGCGTAAAATACTAGTTGTAGTTTCTCCTATTCACTGAGACAGAATGCGATAAGAATACAACACTATATTTAGCCACGACATCTCAGAGATAGCGTCTTGTCTCGCAATAAGATTCTTTATTTTACAAAGGTTGCTTTTGATGCTGCTAGCTTGTACCCAAGTACAGGTTTATTATTATCATCTTATCTTATGTTGAAGCTATAGAAACAGCGACCGTAGACTTATTTAACTAAAGTGTAAAATGATATGGGAGAAGGACTCACCAAATAAGTTCATCAATAAAAGAAAATCAAATTAAAATCGTCCGTATTACTTTACAATGGATTTCCGCAATGTAACGTCTGTGACAATAATTAAATTATTCATTGGATTTTTTCCTTGTTAATTGAAACATCAGAAAGTGATTAACCCAATTTAAAATTAAAATAAGAATTTAAAATACTTACACAATATTCACGTATAAATCATTATTTGTAATAATTATGACCAGGATTAGGTGAGAAATTATTAAAATGTTTATAATAAAAAAATATCTTAACTTTCAATTCTGACAGTAAACATTACTCCCAATTATTGCGAACAATTTGCTCGTGCCTATAAAAATGTCAAAAAACGGCACTGAATTGAACGCGCTTTTTGTGGCCCGAAATTAATGTACTGTGAGACGACTCCACATAATGTTTTGTGTTTGTTTATTTGTATAATATTCACAACATGCTCCAAGACAGAAGAATAATATTTTACTGTATTTTTGAATAGAAGAATGTATTTTTATTTAAATTACTCATACATTATAAAAATATAAGTCATAATGAATGTGTGCCTTATAATTTGGTTTTCTTATATATGACTGCTGTAATAGTATAATGTGTAGTGCATTAATAAAATTATATATAATAATATAATATAATAATTTTAGCGCTTTTTGACGTCCCACTCCTGGGCACGGGCCTCCCCTCAACACTAGGGTTATTTAGGCCATAATCCACCACGCTGCCCCAGTGCGGGTTGGCGGATTTCACATGTCTTTCGAAAATTGGTTAAATCTACTAAGACATGCAGGTTTCCTCACGATGTTTTCCTTCACCGTAAGCAAGTGATAATCATATAGAAATTATGATACGCACATACATTTAGAAAAATCCAGAGGTTCGAGCCGGGATTTGAACCCGAGACCTGGTAGCCCACAAGACGCGTGCTTAACCAATCGGCTATCACTGCAATAAAATTACATATTCATATTATATAGTTTCTAATACTGTATAAGGATAACGGAAGGGTGCCACTACAACATCTCAACTTCGATAAAAGTAGCTTTTGTTGCTAGAACTTCAAAATAATACTTTTAAAAATTCAAACCTAGAGTTGTTTACTCGTAAATAAAATATAAAATTTGACTCAAGAGACTGTACTATGTCAAAGCGTACAACCGAAAGCAATGGGGAGTGCTACTAAATTTCTAAATTTCTCTCTGGATGACACTAACAAAACTTCGGCTCCATCGCGTCTTTATTGTAAACATACAGAACCATGTCACTCACCAAAACGCGCCTTTTATGTTCGCTATTATTGACTACAATTACTTTTTTCATCCTGTGCATTGAAAACAAACATGTCGGTACACGCTTATTTTAGATCATTTAGAGTTTGACGCGCTCAAACTATCTGTCTGTCGCATCGTAGCTCTACAAAAGATAAACTAATTGAAATAAATGTTCAGTGAGGCTTCGTTCTCTGGAGTAGTTTATTTAATCAATGTTGATTGTTGATGTTCAACTTGTTTTACAGTTCTGTACCTATTTTGCATCCGATTCTTATAAATTACTCTACTCCTGATGATGAACTGTGAAAAGATTTTGTGAAAAAATTGATTCGTAGAAATATAAATAGGTCATAGGCCCGTATTAATATATCGATCTCATATTGATTTCTTATATTTACGCGAATACTACACATTGAAATAAAACTATTTTTACGGATTATATCGCGTTTATTATGCAAGACCTCGAGACACTGTGAGCACTTTCTGCGTGGATCGGACCGCAAACAACAACTTAATATGAGGGTACCCAGTTACTAACTATGACATCAGGACGTCTAACACCTCAGTCCCCCCGTGACCATGGCTGCTGTAAAGCAGCCGAAACGTCGGGAACATTAAAAGTAAAAATAAACGCGATATAATCCGTAAAAATAGTTTTATTTAAATATCGATCTCATGTTTGAGAGCGTTCTTGGAAATGACATTCTTATGTCATACCAGTACAAAAAGTCACGTCAAAAGCGTACACAAGACCGCTCTCAGTTTTGAGATCGATTTATTATTAAGAGCCATATAATAGCGAGCACGGCAAAACTCGTGCGTTATTACATTTAGGTATCGAAAATGGTTGGTACGAGCCCGTCCCAATTTTAAGCCCCCGTGTATTCTCACTACAAAGGTTCAAGTTTCGCGGCTGACGTCTATACAACCACAAACAGATGCAAGTTTAATGTCTTTCCACACAATAGTATTCCCAGCGAGCTCTTGCACATAATATAATGTAAGAAGACGAACAAGTAAAGCATATTGATCTCCTATTGAAAATACATTGTTCGAATCGTGTAATCGAACTTTCCAATATTGGGTACCTATTAATGTTTAAAGTTAGAATTATCTGAATTGACACTGATAGCCTTGTTGTTCACAATATTTATATCCTCAGACGCAGTTGATATTTCCCGCATTTATTTTCTCTTTCTATGCGATGAAAACAAATATCATGATGGAACTTGCATGTCTCGGAGAACCTAATCCGTTTTGTCGCCGTCTGATGGTGAAAACATAATAATGAGGAGTGAAATAAGAATAAAGAAAGAAAATACCTACACTTAAAGGTTATAGGCCTCATTATTTATCTTTGTATTGTATTTTCATTATATTAATAACTCTGATCAATGCACCTAATAGTTGCAAATTCGATTCCTGTCAGGCGAAATATTGGAAATTTCCTTTTCGTATTTTTCGATCGCCCCCAGTCTATAGCACAAGTGTTGCTTAGTTTGGGACTATACAGTTGATGTGTTAGTCTGGCGATATTAAATTCAATAGGTACATAACTGTACTCTGTTTTGTATTTACCTACATGGGTACAGTACCTAAATGTAAACAAAATATTTCTCATCACTCATCAACTATTCTCAAGCGCATAAATTACTTAAAAAACCTTTTACGCGCGAAATCATTTCGCCAATCTAAAATCACGATACACTCCAATTTATTAACTCATTCATCGTCGGTCATAAAAAGCGCCCCGAGCGCGGGCCCATTCGACCCGGCTCACGGGCTAAATCATCCGTTAAGTTCGCGTTACGGCAATAGTAATTAACTTGATGCGGACCACGGCAATGGAGAGCGAATCATTTATAAAAGCCGACTTCTGACCGAGGTAATGGACATCGATCTTGGCTGAACACAAACTTGCGGTGAATTGGCGGTGCATTTCCTTTGATGTTGTGGCTGTGTGCCAGTGAATTGATTTGGGTACCCATAGAGTATGGTTCATCTATTTCATGATTTCAAAATGAACCAAGTAACATTATACCCATTAATTCGCCTGGTTTCTAAGGAGACAAATTTTACCTACATACGAAAATAATTAGGAAATATAAAAAGTTATACTCATGCAATATTTTTTTGGGTATTTAGTATTTCATCATATTATTCAAGAGATATGAATAAGTTATGTCGTAAATTGGTGGCCCATATTTTGTGGTAAACGTTTTGGAGGAATTTTCAGAATAAAGTGATTCGCAGAATAAAGTGTAGACGTTCTATTCGATTTCAGTCGCTTAAAGAAACTCTATCAATAGTAATTCATCGCCACGAAATCAAATTCACATAAATTGGTTCAAACAAACTAGCCATTCAGCCACCGCTATTACGTTACAAAGAACTTTTTAATAACTCCATCCACTGAGTTAAAGCATTCCATTTGAAAACGCAGCCATTTTTCCATGTCACCGTGCGCCTCTATTAACTTCAGCAAAATAAGGAGCTAATTATTACGGGTAATGAGGACCAGTTTGATATTAGGGACGTGTGTTTGATTGGAGTATTTTGTGATCCTTTAAGGAACTACGCTCTTATTCGTAAGGCTGATTCAACACCGTTTGTTTATATACCTACATTATCTTTGTCAATTATACCTACTACTACTACTGTTGTACTATATATTTTTAAATGTCAATTACTTATAGTATCTGTCAAAAATTTATAGACAGAACGGTGTCGGCTTCTTGGTGAGAATGGCCGGTAAGACTACACGTTCGTTAATTTCACCAAGATGCGTGCTGTGACTCTTAAGACACTGGCATATGGGTCATTTTGCAATAATTCAGTGACAGATTTTCAGATGTTTTTTAATGAATATGCATTTGTGGCCTACTCATTCCCCCATACATTGTTTTGCGTTTCGTTTAACTAAACTAATACGATAAAGTGCATTTTCAAATTCCCTAAAAGCAGCGGAATAAACTATGCCACTTGTTTAAACTGCAAATTGCTTCGGTATCATGCCTAACGGAATTCCCCACACCGACCTAGTTCAATTAAATTTAATCCTCTAAATATTAAAAGCAAACAAGCCGCAGTTCTGAGCGTTGCGCTCGACGAAGAATCGTAATAGAGTTGGAATTTATTAAATTTCGTCTAAGCTACGTGACCGCCGCGAGGCCGCGGGGTTTCAACCCCATTAACCTTGTCTCACAATGATTTAGGAGCGAAATACGAATTTCCCCGTATTCCCCGCCTCCCACCTTTTTGTACGGAACAGATTTTTACTCGGGTCTAATAATCTGACAGTTGTAATGAAGGGAGTTATCGGCGGTCGGCCCATTCTGAAATTTAAATTGACTTATAAATATGGATGGGGATTTTTTGTAGCAGTATTCTTTTTATCGGATGAGCTACTGGCCAACTCTGCTGTCACAGTTTTCAAGCCAACTGAAGCTTAACTTAACTTGGCTTAACGACTTTGATAGCCGGGATCCACGGCTTGATGTCCGTTCCGAAGTACGAAAGGAAGGGCTCAGTTGTAAATGCCACCCATTCCGGGGCCCAACTCTGTTAACCACTGGCACCTCGATTGACCCGACTCACAATATGTCAAAAATGGCATGTTCAGATACGTCAGTTTTGACGTATTGCGAGTCGAATGCTAGTCGATGGAGATGCCAGAGTTTAACGGAGTTAGAACCCTGGTGTTGACCCCCTCGAGCGCTTCTCTGTTGGGAACATCAGTTACGCCCATAGTTTTTTTAATGAAAAAGTTTATTGGTGCACGTCCAGTACTGGGATTTGAACCCACGCATAACGGAACACAAGCCGGGCTCATTCCTACCGGACTACCAGCACGCTTTACAGGAGTAAATAAATAGAAGTTGGGAAGGCATCAAGTGGGGATAACTACGATGCATACATACTAAAAATTGAGTTTTTTTTTATTTTTCGATCATCTTAACTATCAAATAAATCTGTCCGTGCATAAGTGTAGTTATAACTTAATTAAGGCCACTGAATCCTGGAGAAAAACGTAGATACAGGTAGAATTGCAAAATTATCAAAATCTCAGCAAAACAAAGAAGGCGGACGCAAACTAAAATTACCATAAAACCATAAATAGCGGGTCGTTAAAAAGAACAGTCTGAATTATTGAAACATTTCCACTGTTGAGATACCGAAAAAAATATGCTACGCCTGGGGAATAATTCGTGGTAAGTTGGACCATTAACTTTTATCTCGGGAACGCCGGCCGCAGGAAGCGGGGGAGGCCTCGGATAAACGTTGATACATACCTTCTAGCAGCGATGACCTGTAATGGATGGAAATATTTTCCGCCTTGTATCCATGGGGGAGTTCCTGTAGGGTTAGTTATCTTCGCTCCATGCTGAAGCACTATAGACTCGGCCCTATTGTTGTTGCTGCTTGACATATTAAGGATATGATGGCCGTAAAGTGGAATAGACCGGCAGCGTGGTGAAGATTTTTTATGAAATGATAAACTAAAAAGTTTAAGTGAAATACTGTACAAGTCAACGAACACATTACTTACTTTATCTTTACGTTTATTTTTTCACATTTATGTTTAACTATCTGTGATCGCAACTTCGTCCGCGTGTAATTTAACTTAACAAAAAATTCGGGATTATTCGTCCCCTTTTTTATCCCTTTGGGGTACAATTAATCAAAATCCTTTCTTAGCGGATGCCTACGTCATAACATCTACCTGCATGCCAAATTTCAGCCTGATCCGTCCAGTGGTTTGGGCTGTGCGTTGATAGATCACTATGTCACTCAGTCAGTCAGTCACCTTTGAGTTATATATATTTTTTTATGGAAACCATACCTAGTAACATACTATATGCTTAATGCATACAGTATGTACAGTGTGTTACTAACCCAACACCCATCGGTCCCCGGAAGTCGGAACCACGGCCGAGCGCATGAGGATATTAACACCAAGATAAGAGGAAACCAACTGATTGTCAAGGAAATTCTGGCTTGTATCGCGTACGCCTTAATGTTAACGGGCCCGGCAATTTCGTGGTGCTTTAGTATATTAAGGTTTCTTTAATAAACATAATATCTAAGCGGTTGGATATGTTCCATATAGTTTTAGGACAACCATCATTTCACCTAAATTGGATTTCGAAAGAATAGGTGGTAATCCCATCGCTGAAATCATGCAGTTTTTTTCAGCTGGTTCATGTTGTTCACTATTTCACTTTGAGGTGCCGTCAAATAAATACCTTTGTGGCGACCTCGCATTCACGACGCCGACAGAAACAGACAGATGGCGCTAAATGCGGTGCCTCAATACAATGTACGGATTCTTCATAGAAAAACTGAATCACGATATTAAGAGTCGCAAGCATCGTGACTATATATACAAGACCCCGAGACCAACCAGCGGGGCATAGCGGCCATCCCGCGCATCCAGGCATAACACCCGTCTGGCTGGAAGATCTTTCCTTTTCCGCTAAACCTTGAACCATCTAGAAGGAATTGGGTGTTTGCGGTGATGGGTTGAAAACCTATCATGTATGGAGTACTCTTGTTAGCTACGGGGGGAAATGGGATGGTTGATGTTGAAGGAAAGCAGGTGTGCTAAACATAGCACCGATCATCGATATATCGTGACATTCGTATTGTCGAATCCCACTCTAAATTCCACCTTTTCTGCCGTCGTATATTGTCTGAACGAACGATAATTTTGTATTTTTCATTCAGTAATCGATATGACGAAAAAATCTGGAAGTTAGTGTAAGATTTGACAATACGAATGTCACGATATATCGATTACCGTTGCTAAGAGTAGTGCTACTCTACCCAGTCTACGCAAGTAGCATCGTGAATCGTATCAAACGGATGGACTTGGTAATGGAGGGAGATGCGAAGGACTCTCTAATTTTGTCTATGAAGAGTTGAGGGATGTCCGCTTTTGGCAGGAACTACGGCCCTGATTAATATCTAGATTAGATAGGTATGAATATTACGTGTTATGAAAACTTCAAACTCTAGTTATTAATTCATATCTGTTTAAGCACAGCAATTATAAAACAATTATCGTGTCGCGTGCGGGGCTGGCAACCGGTGCACTGCTCCAGCGGTTTGGGTGGATCCGAATGCTATTAGCGCGTCGACTTGTTTGTTTACTACTGGATTAACCGTTTCAGTTGTTTTGAAGTATTGTTAACTAGCGACCCGCCCCGGCTTCGCACGGCTTTCTCTACTATTTGCAAATTTAATTAGAATGTATTATACATATAAACCTTCCTCTCGAATCACTCTATCTATTAAAAAAAAAAAACATTAAAATGCGTTGCGTAGTTTTAAAGATCTAAGCAAACATCCCTATGGCTATATATCCTACATACAGACAGCGGGAAGCGATTTTGTTTTATACTATGTATTGATTTAACCTGTATTTTGTTACAGGTGTACGTCATGGATCAAAATATAAATAGGTAAGTCATATCAATCTTTTGCTTCGTTTTCTGTGGATCGTATATAATTTTGGTCACTATGCAGATGTTAAAATTATCAAACACATCCTATTGCTTCCAAAGCAAGGAGGCTTATTTCGCTATCCCACTTATATGAAGTCATATTGTCATTGTACTAGTGTTGTATTAGTAGGCTTTCATAAACTGGAATGATTCTAGACAAGATATAAGAACAAATAAGAGAAATAAACTAATAAGTAGCAGGACAAACGATGAATATAAGGGCTAATTCAATATTTTTTTCTTCAAACCAAGTCCAGATGAAAATCTGATAAGATTATTATAAGATGTCTCTCAAAGCGGGTTCATAACAGAGTCGCTTCAACGGCAAGCGCGGTGTGAGAGGCGTTTAATCGCTTGGAACATTTTACGAGCAGTCCTTCCATTCACACCCGGCTGTTTGCCGAATGTTTCTAATTCAAAGTCTTTTCTACGTCTTTCATGAAAAGTAGATTCTGTACTGAGAAAAGAAGTAAACGACATCAAATTATTTTCAAAGCTCCCTCTTAGTATTTTTTACTAATTTATTTGTAATTACAGCAAATAAATGTATGAATGTGAGGTATTTAGTACAATATTTGCTGTAGTTACAAAAATTAGTAAAAAAGAATACAAGAAACTACAAAAATAATTTTCTGTTGTAACTTTTTTATATAATAAAGTACCGCCGCCGTAAGTATAAGCATGTGACCCGCCCTAAGTTAAGCAGTTACCGTTGCCAATAGATGCTTGCAATACCAACGACATTGGTAACCTGGAGGTGAGTTGAACGGAGGCAGGTTTTGATTCCGATTATCTCACTCATCACACGCAACGCAGGTATAAAGGCCACTTTACAGCGATCTTCCATAAGAGGGTGGTACAACCCCAGTCAACCTAGCTTGTATTTAATCTGTAATCTATTGACGACCGCCTGGCGCACTGATTCGAGCGTAGGTCGCTCGATTCATTGCACATGGTGGTTGCAAGTTCGATTCCCACCGGGGCAAATTTCGGAAATTGCCTTTTCGTAATTTGCCTAGGTCTAGGTCTAGGTCACTAGGATCGCCAGTCCATTGTACGGTACCCATAGTACAAGCGATGCTTAGTTTGAGACCATACATTGGTGTGTCAGTCTGGTGATATTTAATATTAATCAATTGGTACAGTTTGGCTCTTCCACTGCAGACTTCAAACTGTAGTTTGAAAGACCGTAAAACATTTAAACCAATAAATATGTTCCGTTACCTTGTTTTACGGCTCATAAAATGTTCGATTGTCATCGTATTATGACCGCATTGATAGTATTTGCATGTTCAAATGCCGTTAACTTCTGTGACCTTACCGTCGATTTTCGATTATCAGTAATATCGCGATATTCGATTTGCTTAACTACCTTCTGATTGTTACTTAGCTAGGTTTATGATACGACATTACATTACAGTATTACATTACATCACTGTTTGAGGATTGTAATTTGAAATTTATGTTTTATGAGAATCGCTGTAGACGGTACCTATGTTAATAAGTGTTTTTATTGCTAGCCTAGCAAGGCTTGGGTAGAAATAGTTCAGACGATTCCCATTGAAATTTGCATTTATTGAATTGTACGACTTAAAAGTTGGTTTCATTCCGAATCAACATTTTTGATGTAAATTTTGTTAGTGGTTGTACTTCTTCTATTAGGTGCAATTATTATTCTAATCTACTAACAAAACATAAACTAAAATGAATCTACACACAGTTGCAATTAGGCGTAAATTGTCTTCAAGTTCTATCGTAATTAAGGTTAAAGTTCCTTCTGAGATAGCTATATCCCCGTCGCGAAGTAGTTAGAATCGCGTGATTGTAGAGACTCCACAATCAACGTGAATCAGTGCACGTAAAGGTTTGGTGTAAGTTGAGAAGTATTTTACAAGTACCTGTTCGATATTTAAAAGTTTATTAGGTAGTTAAATGATTATTGCAGGGATGACAAATCTATACAAATAAATAAAATTGGAGTGTCTGTTTGTAATATCAAAATAACACCTTTTCACTAAATGCATATGAAGGTACATACGACACCTATAACAAAAACGCGTTTAAAAAATTTTTTGTCTGTCTGTCTGTCTGTCTGTGTGTTTGTTCCAGGTAATCTCCGAAACGGCTGGACCGATTTTGACGGGACTTCCACTGGTAGATAGCTGATGTTATAAGCAGTAAATTAGGCTACTTTTATGATAGAAAAAACCCTATCGCGGGGGCTCAGAACGCGGGAGCGGACTTTTTTACTAAGTTAAATTCCACGCGGACGAAGTCGCGGGCTCAACTAGTATGTCCTATAACAAGCAAGTATTTTTACATGTCGAGGTGAATTAGCTATTGTAGACGTGGTTTGTACGATGAGTTTGAGAGTCGGAAGCCCTACCTTCCTCCATTTCTCTCCATCTATGCCACTCCCCTTCATGTCGTGTGAGCAATGCCTTTAGTAATGAAAGCATCTTTAGGCTACGGTTACTGCTTAACATCAAGCCCGTCAAGCTTAACATACAAATAATGATATATGACTAGCTGTGCCCCGCGACTCCGTCCGCGTTCTGTTGAATTTTTCCTGAATTTTCTTTGCTATAAACCTCACGGAGCCCGAGACCTTTCCAACGAATGCAAAACCGTGGAAATCGGTTCGTGCGTTCTGGAGTTATAGCGTCAGGAAGGAAAACCCGACTTATTTTTATATAGTAGATAAATGATAATTGTCAAGACGTTGCAAGCGGATGTCATACGGATAAACATATATACGTACTGGAAGTTGTTCAGGCTATAGAAACATACGTAAATTGATGGGATTTGAAATAAGTGCCACTTAAAGCTTATTGGGTGGCATTTTCAAGGATATTGCTACGTCACTAAGGCCTCTATAAAAAAATCTATCTCGAGTCTGAGAGCGATCATGAGTACGCGTTTGAGATATAATTCTGTACTGGTTTGACATAGGAATGATATTTTCAAGATCGCTCTCAGACTTGAGATCGATTTAATAACACGGGCTTAAGTATTCAAAACCGTCCACGGCGAATATTATTAAGCACTAGCTGTGCCCCCCGACTTCGTCCGTGTAGTATTTAACGTAACAAAAATTTCGGGATTATCGGGATAAAAAGTATCCTTTATGTTAATCCCGGTTATAAACTATCTGTGTTCCAAATTTCATCCAAATCCGTTCAGTAGTTTTTACGTGAAGGAGTAACAAACATACATACATACATATCCACACTCACAAACTTTCACATTTATAATATTAGTAGGATGTAGCTCCAGCGAGGCAGCGCAGTCATTTGCCTCGGGCAGCTGACGTATGCACCTGAGCGAACATTCTGTCTAACAAGGCAGACTGGTGAGGCAGCCTCGCGTAGCTGAACCCTCAGTCAGAACACAACTATGGCTGTGGGCTTCACAAAAGAAATCAGTGCCGCCTAGGGACGCCTGAAAGAAGCAAAGTTTTATAGTTTAAGCGTAGGGCGCCGCAGCTGCCACTTTGTATACCTATATATATCGTGTAACGTTACTGACGGCCTCATGTCACGCTACTGACGCTTAGCACGGATAGAGAGGGCGCAGGGTGAGCGCCCCGAAGGTCCAAAACGAAGCTTCGCCTAAAAAAAACACAATTTGCCGCTCAATCTTCCATTTAGCCCACGTCCTAACGTGCGGGTGTGTTTTATGCAAAGCGACCGGCTAATTGTGCCGGCTCTGTAGAGTTGTGACGACGGAGCGAGCACGCCTTCTCGACCCGTCGCAACCCGACTTTACTGCCTCGTAAAATATGGGAAATTCAGACGTTATGTATTAGCTAGTAGGCCGAGAGAATGGAGTGGCTGCCGGGAATCGTGTATTGAATTTTACTGAGGATAAGTATTTTATGATGTAGGTACCTACGTTGATATTTGATGTAGATTTCAGTGGACGATTCCTTAAACAATGTGATGATTTGGCGATAGGTATATATATATTTTTAATGTCAAAGTCAAGTCCATGTCAAAGCGTTAATTTGTTTAGGCCTACGGGGGCACTTACAACTTGACATTTTACATATTTTTCTTATATGTATGTACAACTGGATCGGGACGCGACCTCGGCGAAAAGATCTGGAAAAAAACTCAGCGGGCTTGTCTTTTAACATTTTGTAATATTATTATTTTTTTAAACGCCTGTTGCTTGTAAATATAATTAAGAATTACAAAGGGTTTATAGTGTTATGTTCCGAGTCCAATTTATCATCTTCAATCGGGTATCGAAAACGTTAAAATCATAAATACTGTCAAAATTTTTGGAAAACGTTGCGTTTTACCGTTAAAAAAAAATCTGACGAGCCATAATTTCTATCGCCCTCAGAACATGGCTAAATCAACGCAGATACAATATCTAAGTTATCTATTATTCTCAACAAGAGTGATTCACATTCCATATAATATTTAAATAGATACCCTAAAATAATTTAAATTTCTCCAAGTTATTTCGGCACGCAAACTATTTGAAATTGAAATCGCTACGCTATCGACAACAAGAAAATTGGCAAGCAAATTCAATTTAACGGCTGAGCCGGCCCTTGCTACAAGGGTCCATTAACGGAGTGAGCGGAGAAAAACGCCGATAACAGATGTTAATTAACCGTATAAATCTATAGGAGTAACGTTATGGACTGGCTAAAAGCGCCGTAATAGAATAATATCGCTCGTTAAGCAATTAAACGGTGTTTGTTCAGTTATTTCACTGCGATATTTCATTGTTTATAAGGAAAGTTATTTTGTACATGTTGTTTTTGTTAAAATTTTCTCTATTTTGATACTTTTTACTACTTGACTGATTTTGCCGCCTAATAATGGGTTTAGATAAGTATACTCAATACATTTTGCAATACGGATAGCTCAATATTACCCAGTGATGCAGAAGTCACCAGTGAACGATATTAAATTGACTTTTGTCGTCAAAAAATCTAACATTATAACGTAAAACATCGTGAAAATACCCACCTTTTTCCCATAAATATAAAACTCTGCCAATTTTTAAAAGCGAAGCACAAATCTTTTTAATGGAATACACGAAAGCGCTCCGTACACCCTGTTGCAGTAACTTCACACTCGTCGAAAGATAAATAATAATAATTAATTTACTTAAAAGCTTACCTTTGCGCTTATTCCGCGGAGGCTTTTACCGATTTCCATATATTTTCCACGCATATTAATTACGTACGGTTAACGTCTGGCTGGTAAAAGCATTAGCTTAATTCGATGTCAGATACGGTTTCGATTTTATTAATTTTTGCGCTCGCATGGGAATTACGATCTACGGATATCTGGAAACGGTTCGCTTTTCTTTACCAACTATTTTGGAGATAATAAAGAAACTGATAACAATATCAATTAACATTTATTGGTTTAAATTAAGAACTCTCGTGTTGAAACATCTGATTTGTCACCACACATTGTGAGGTCAGGTTTTCGTTTGCTTTCGATTGGCTAGTTACGGATTATTGTGACGGAACTATCGATGCAAACTCTTGGTACACAAACCGGATTGTTGCGGGTTCGATTCCCGGCATACATTTCGGAAATGGTCATTTCGTTATTTGCCCTGGTCTGGGTGTCCCTGGAATCGCCTTCAGTCCATTGTACTGTACCCATAGTAAAAACGTTGCTTAGTTTGGAACCATACATTAGGTGTGTTCGTCTGGCGATATTTATTTATTTGTATCACAATAATATGGTATAACGGAGCGAATAAAAATAACAAGATGCAGTTGCCGTACGTGTCATTTCATATAGCTCTATCTTCGTTAGGCGGTGTATCCAAACATATAGAAAAGTTTTAAAATTAAATATTTTGCATAGGAAAACGTGTGCACTTCCAGTAGTTCACGGCATGGATCAAGTCGCGTGGGAGACCCACATTACGGATTCGGTGAGGTAAAATACGGCATACGGTATCGGTGTGTCACAAAAATTGCTCGACGCGTGCTTTTTATTGGCTCTTGGGCCCGGATGTTGCTGAGTCGGGCCTACCTCAGTGTAGGGGTATATTTATGTTTGTTTTTTTCATTTATCGCGGTTAATAAAATTTGAACTTGCGTATGGTAATCAGTGTATTTCGTATTTTGAGGGAAAAGGCTAAAGGCTAAAGGCTGCTTGGAGTGTTCTAGATATTTTATGGAGTTTTTTATGGAGATCTTCAGTTTGTTTCCTATTTATTAGTTTAGCGGCAAACAAGCGGATGACCTGCCTGATGTTAAGCAGTTACCGTATTCTTTAGATTTTAGTAATACCAAAGGCATTGCTCCCACGTTGCCTATCTGAAGCGCAGTGGGACAGAAGGTGGAAAGTGGAGGGGGTTGGTTTTTCGGCAATCTCACTCGTCGTACGAAACGCAGCAGTTACAGCTACTCTAAGCTATTTATTATTAACTAGCTGTGCCCCCCGACTTCGTCCGCGTAGTATTTAACGTAACAAAAATTTCGGAATTATCGGGATAAAAAGTATCCTATATGTTAATCCTGGTTATAAACTATCTGTGTTCCAAATTTCATCCAAATCCGTTCAGTAGTTTTTGCGTGAAGGAGTAACAAACATACATACATACATCCACACTCACAAACTTTCACATTTATAATATTAGTAGGATAGGATATTTTTCAAGATGCAACCATGGCATATTATAGTGGCATAAATGATGAGAAATTTACTAACTTACCTTCTTAAAATACAGGAACATTATGGTAAGTGGAGATGCCCACTTTCCATAGCGGAATACGCATCATTAAATCACTCACAGCCGACAAAGAGGGATGGCGTAACACGAAGAAACGAGACACACAGCTGCTTATTCTTTCAAATGTCTTGCCTTATCAGTTTTCCGATCATGTTATCTTAAGGGATTTTTAGTATAGTTTCAATAATTTTACCCCAGAATCCAGGATATTTTTATATGAGTATTTTGTCAAACTCAAACATAATAATATCACCGGGTTGGTAGGTACATAATAAAAAATGTCGTTTAACCGTCGGAAAGATAAAACATTCTCACAGGTCCTACACGTATATTCAGATCGTTTGTTTTGTTCGGCTCATGTGTTTTATGTTCTTTTGTCAAGTACAACGGTAACTTACGACTTGTTTTGTGCTGGCTTCTAGTACGAATTGGTACGAGCGCTAGTGCCTAGTGAATATCGTGTCAGCGTTTACCGACACCGCAGACTAGTTGGGAACGCTTTTTAGGGCGACACAGCCTAGAAAACGTAGGTCCGTTTTTTATATGAAGCTACTGCGGCTATTTTACTTGTCTTCTATATACTAGTATTCCCGTTATAATGGTCGAAATTCGTTTAAATAATTCATTTAAATTTAAACGTCAATACGGTTTTATTGTCAAAGACTATTTGATACTGACCCGCAGAATGCACTATGGAAGTCCCGCCCTCCAAAAACTGTCACCGTTTGTCAGTCAGACAGTCAATCGGTGTGGAGGTTACAAATGTGTGTGTGTCAATAAATTTTATATATATTTCTATTTATGCACATTACCATTATTATTTATGCACATTATAAACTATCCTAAGATATATACTTATATATGCTTTATCTATATGTGTACTTACCAAGTTTTTTATTTCCTATACGCTTAAACAGGCATTGTTGTAGGTACTTTGTGTTGTCCGATTTCTTCTATGTTTGTATGCTTTTCGTTATTTTCGTGCACGTATGTTTTGCCCTTGTTTTGTAATTTGAGGTTTTGCCAATATCGGGTTTGCCACGTCATCAAGAAAAATATATCCCTAGGTTAGAATTGTATTGTTGTAGTTGCTTCATTATGATATGATCTTGTCGAGGTGCTTTTATGTTTTACTGGTTTTTTTATTTGCTTATAATTTTATATTCTACACCATTTTTTAATTCACATTATTTTGTAGGTTAGTTTTGGTTTCACGAGCAATTCACGAGGTGTCTTGTCGCACCATAGATTTTATAGTTGTATGCAAGAAGCTCCAAGAAGCATATAGTGCCACACCATTATACAATTCTTGGTTTTATTATTTTTTTTTATTATTATTAGTTTTTTTATATAGTTTTGGGTACGAGCCCTTTAGTCCTAATTTAGTTATTTATTTATTGTTTTTTGTGGTTTGCGCCCGTGAATTCGCCAATCGGGCCCAATGGAAGACCAGCGCTGGCTCTTGTCAACCAGCAAATGCTGAATTGGGTCCGTTTGTGACGAGCAGAACTTTTTATTATTGTTATTTCCTTTTTTATATATATTATTTTACTCAATCTGCTAGTCATAATAAAGTTTTTCTTTCTTTCTTTCTTTCTTTCAATTCATGTTAGTGTGTGTAATGTTTTATTTATTGATTTTAATGTATTTCTGAGTATTATAATATAATAATATGAGCATTCTGCACTTCTTCTCTATGTAAACCATAAGTTTGCCAAATTTCATACTCCACCGTCCGCGCAATTTGCGTATTAAGCGGTTTAAATTTTTGCTTCACTTATTAATATACCTTTAGATTTATTTTGTACACTAGCTGAGCCCGCGACTTCGTCCGCGTGGAATTTAACTTAACAAAAAAGCACACTCCCGCGTTCTGAGCCCGCGCGACAGAACCCATTTTTTATATTTTGTTTTTCTATAATAAAAGTAGCATAAGTTACTCCTTAAAACATTAGCTATCTGCCAGTGAAAGTCCCGTCAAAATCGGTCCAGCCGTTTCGGAGATTACTCGGAACAAACACACAGACAGACAGACAGACAGACAAAAAATTTTTAAATCGCGTTTTTGCTATAGGTGTCGTATGTACTTTGATATGCACTTAGTGAAAAGGTGTTATTTTGATATTAAAAACAGACACTCCAATTTTATTTATTTGTATAGATTTGAGAAATGCATAGTAAAGCCATTGCATTTTAAATAACAATTTAAGTACCTAAGTAATATCTTCCGTTATTAATTTCAGGATAATTATTTTGCATTAAACTACAATTTGTAATGTGATAATGTTAAATATTGTGAAATTCAAATAAAAAAAAAATACAAGCTCAATGGCTTTACTCGATGAGGTTAATTTAATAGGTACTTAAGTTTGTGATTTATCTTAAATTACAATTAATTTTCTTATAACTACATCGGACATAGCATAGCGTAGGTAACTTGCAATTCGCGTCTGAGTTCGTTTAATTTTCAGTAGAGAATTTTTATCCGACATCTAAAAAGAAGGACGTTCTATGTTCATCTGTATGGTTTTTTTTTATCTAACCACAGTACTTTAGCACCGTTTTTCGGCGTAAATTTGAAGCGGCAGAGCTTATCAAAATGTAGATTAGCCGAGAGCCTAACTACAAAGTGGAGAGAACAGTAGCTAACACACAAGTTATATATAAGTTAGTACGTACGTATGCATTTGAAAGCATAGAGCGTCTGTAATTCCGTTTGCAGTTGCTTGCCTTGCCTGTATGCAACTGAGAATAGGGTGGCTATTCGGACTTTTTCTCTTGGACGTCGTTTTCCTCACAAGTATCTGACCCTTGGTTTGGATTAACGAAATATTCATGCAAATATATATTGTTTTCTATTTTTTGCTATAAAAAAAATTGAGACAACAACAGTCATGTTTTTGGTCAGTACCTACACTAACGCAATAATCAAGAGCCCATTCTGTCGATTCTACTTTTCCTATTCCATTAATATATTATACAGCCTACTAGAAATGAAGTCAAACTTATGTTATAGAATTAAAGTCAAACTTATCTCATATAATAAAAAAATGGATATTTAAACAAGATTGATAAAAATATTCGACCCATTTCAAATACACCAGATAATATTAAAAAAATGACTTACTTTATAATGCCTGGACGAAAATTAATGCCTACAGGTGTTTTTATAAAAATGTTATTACAACCGAGATCTTTGTTTGAAAACGTAAAATTGTGGAATAGAGTTCCAGACATGTTCAATTTATTCCAGTAAACTGAAAATCTCGCTAAAGTCTTCAGAATGAATACTAGAGGTCCACTCTACACGGAACGTAGCTTATTTAATAGTTTCTTAATTACTGCTAATCTCGCCCCGCTGTATCTGGCTTGTAATTTGCTCTATTTTACTCGCCTGACGAACTGAATGGGAGTTTTCAGCAAATTAGATGCGAGACGAATTAACTACCACCGTGGGTTGATTTTTGAAGATTTATATGTTTTATTCTCTACATTTTCCTTAAAGTATTCGAGTGTAATAATAGTAGGTAATGGCTGTCAAAGGCATGACTGAATGACTTTTGAAACAAACTGTATATATAACTTAGACTTGCTACATATATACCTACATAAATAATACTTGAGTTTATAACAGCAAGAAAATACGTAGGTAGCAAGTATGCTACTTTATTGCGCTTTTGACTCTTTATCAAAGTCACAAAGTGGGTGCCAAATTGTTCAACTATCAGCTCTATTTCTCACAAACCTCCTAATTAACAGCGTTATGAAATAAAATTATCCAGATATGAAAACAGAAACACAACAAGAGGGCAAATTTCGCAAAACACCAGCAACGATTCATTGCCATCCTCACCGACGATTTAGAAATTTAAATGAAGGGTCCGACCCGCAATTTTAATATTTCACGTTCGCGTGGTTCTGTGTGTGCGACTGAATTAATTATGCAAATTAGTTTGCGGGCACATTGAAAATTAGCCAGCATTACACGGTTAATGATGCATCTGATACGGAATTCCAAGTTCAATATTTTAGTCAAATTTTGTGTTGCGAGAGGTGTTAAATACGATAGGGGTTATACTGCATTTTACAATGAATATTCTATCCTCCTAACAATTCTGATTTAAAAATCACTTTCCTATCAAGTTGGCTTTCCGACCCTCAGATCTCATTGCAACATTGTTCATCTATGTTAGTGTACATCATATTTTGTTTACTAGCTTTTGGCCCAGCTTCACTAGCGTAGATTTTCGATCCCAAAAAGTCGGCACAGAAGTTTTACATTATATTAAAATATTTACAGCGTAACGATCTGTACCTGTTTCTCTAAGTCTAACCAAGGTCTATTCGTTTTCCTGTGATGCTCTGACAAACTTAAATAAATTCAAAAACTCTGGTTTATTACTCGGAAATCTTTAAATAGCCTATTATTCGTTTTTTCAAAAATATATTAAATGTAAACGAATAAGTACAACGAAGTTATTATAACTGTTAATATGTAGCAACATAAATAACAAAGTTAATGTTTAGCAAAACAATTATATTTTGTTCGATACTTGCTAGCATTTTTGTTTCCCTGGTAATACTAAAACGTGGTTCAACGTCAAACAGGAGAGCCAGAAACAGTCCGTCTGAGGGGCAGTATTGCTCGAGACTTGGAAGTAAACTGCCATTTTAAATTGTACCTCCCTATATATATTAGTGTGTCACTGAAATAAAAGAGAACTATTGAAAGAATCGGCAAGTGTCTCATGTCCTAAAATTAGTACAAGTATGAATGTAAACTCGATAGCTCATGTAAAAGAAAAACTAATTCACACACAGTGACCAGCGGCAACAACTCAGCGGGTGCTTGCAGTAATGGCGGCGGTTTGTCTCCCGACATACGATGCGGCTGCACTTTGTCAACTCGCTCCAAAGCATTTTTATTGTGTATTTTATATTACTATGTTTGCTTTTAGCAAGATTGCTTCTATATTTATACATGCTGAAACATCCAGTGTTATTAATTTGCCTAGTCTTTATAAATAAAATTCCGGTAGGGGTGTGTTAGTAATTCTTCTCCTCCTAAACTGCTTGACCGAATTTGATGATTTTTTTTGTTGTTATGGGGTTACCTGGATAGTTCTAAGCTATAATTGGATCTGGTGGGTGGCGCTGTTATCGATATATAGAAATGAAAAACTACGCTAGCGAAGTTGCGGACTCAACCTAGTAGATAATATTTTTTGAACTATTTACTTTGGGTCTTATTGTATTATGTTTAATGCCTGTGTACTATGGGTACAGTATAAGCCAGGGACATTATAACTATACTTAGGCTCTGATAAATTACTAAAATACTAATTCGGAATCAAACCATCTGGTCCAATGGAGTTTCTTGCCGGATCTTCTCAGTCGAGGTCGCGTTCCGATCCAGTTGTAGATATAAGAAAAAAAATATGTAAAATTGTCAATTTGTAAGTGCCCCCGTAGGCCTTAACAAAATAAACGCTTTGAATTTGAATAATCATGATAAAAGCAACTCTTCATTTTGGTTTTGCCGAAGTCTGGTAAAAATTCTTACCAACTCATAAATAAATCAACCACAAATATAGATTTACATAGATAACGCAAATGCATGTACTTCGCTCGTACGAAAGCCCGACCAAGCGTCAAGGTTGGTCGCCGCTAACTTACAGTCCACGCGACTACAGATATAAAAATATGAGTATGAGCGAGATAATCACTCAAGAGAATCGTAGCGGGCGGAAGGGTATCGCCAGCAACGGTGTCTTTGAATCGGTTTGGATTTCCCGTCACTAATGACGTCACAGTACGTGTTAAAAATTCGGCACGTTTGGTTCCAATACAAATTGTGATACTGGCGTTATCTATGTAAATCTATATCTGTGAAATCAATATAGTGAAGCGAAGATAGAAAACATTTTAATCGTCTTAAAATTTATCTCAAATTACGTAGTATTTTTAATTCTGTGCCCCAATCAAACATAATTTGTGTTTCCCGTGTCCCCAACGAAAAGTTAATTTTCTAAACTGTGAAAATATTTAACATATCCCGTTGAAAGTTGGCTTGCGAGTCGACCTCGAAGTATCGAGTACTATCCATTTAGTTGCGGCTGTGCGTCAATCGTGTGTTGAAAGTGAAAAGTTTCCACGTAGAGTGAACAAGAGGTGAAGCTGGAAATATAGGATATGGTGAATTTTGGATACGATAGTATGTAATGCCTGTGGATAATGGCGCGTTTGGCTTCAACGGAAAAGGGGGAACAAAGAACTACCTACTTGTTCCTTACAAAATAAACTTCTCACACAAATCAATAAATAAATAAACTAATAGACTGACACACTGTATAGTCCCAAATTAAGCAAGGCTTGTACGAGTACTATGGGCACTTGTAACAGACCTGGGCAAATTATGAAAAGTCAATTTCCGAAATTTGCCCCGGCGGGAATGGAACCCACAAACACCATGTGCCGTGAGCCGAGCGGCGTGCGGTCGAACCATTGCGCCAAGCGGTCGTCAAACCGTTAAGTCAATTTTTTTAAGCTAGACAACTAACTAGTCCATCGCGAAAATACAGAAAAACACAATTGTTTTTCTCAGAGTGCCATATCCAATATCAAATCTACATCTTCTATTCGAAACGGCTGTGGTATCACTTTTAACGTTCTGAATTTTTAAGAGGCTCAGTTCGGCTATGCTTTCAACAAGTTTCGCCGCAGTACCTGGAATTCATCCCGATTTACATAGCACGCGTAATACCGTGGTAAACTTTGGTTTACTTTCGCCTTTGGAGTGTGGCACTTCCACTCCACCAGTATTATACATTTTAAGACCTACCAATTTGAAATTTAAAGAATGCTGTTATATCTAGACCAGTATTAATAAATCTATCTCTTGGAGTGATTTTAGGTACGCATTTGGCATGTAATTATGTACTGGTATGTCATGTCCAAGATCGCTCTCAGACTTAATAATAAGATAAGATACATTTAATAATACAAACCATAGAGTATGAAACTTTAAGAAGGGTACTTATTTTAAAATCAGAATATTTATGGTCAGCGCAAACGAGGGGTTAGCTATGCTGACAGAATAATACTGGGTTCCATCAATAGCAGCAGTAATAGGTTCATTTTGTTTTGTTTTGTTCATATTATTCTGGAATTATATTTAAAAAAGTGTTGCATGTCCATATAGACGGCATATCGATGATAAATCATCAAAAAATATAAAAGCCTAGAAATATACCGCTTACCTATCAGTTATCTTACTAACGGATGTGAACTCAGTGGCCTATACGATAGCGGTCAAGTGGCAGAGTATCTTCAGCCACTGCAAGTCCGGTGATAGCGCCAATGAACTGCGAACGGCGACAAGCCACCCAAGTGACTCTACAAAGATATGCCGATTTTTGGGATGACTATAAAAAGTGCTCTCTTTGAAGACCGAAGTGATAAAAGGTTCTTATTTTTATATTTGTGAACCTACTTACATTCATTCGCTTTTGTCCGTATTTTCACGAGAACTCCCGTACTTATTGGATGTCATTTTCGCAAACAAAATGGTTTATAAACAAGAAAAGCTGATTAAAATAGAATAGCAATATTTTTGAACTGAAAATAGATAAAACATAATATATATCGTATATTTGTATGCTGCTAAAATAACTTCATCCTTTTCAATATTTTAATTAAATACTAGAAAATACTTCAAAATATATTAGTGCTTAAAATATAATTCCTTTTGTTAATACAAAAGAGTTTAAGGACCTTTCAAGAATTGATTTCGATCTGCTTCAATACTCTGTGTTAATTGAAAATTTCTCTTAAGAGATTTGATGGCTCTGACAATAGCTCTCGACCGAGAGCGTCTACTGAAAATAATATTTAACTCTATTTTAAAAGTCGTTATTAAAACTGATTTCTTTTTGATGTCTAAAAAGATAATGGTCCTACAGAATAACATCTAAGTTATTTCAGGTAGGGTATGGTAAAGTAGATAGGTATATCAGAATTATTTGAAGCTATGATGCGACAGTCTGACAGCAAGTTAGACAGACAAAGCTTTTCGGCGTAGCACTGTGTTGAAAAGACACAAAAGAGAATAATACATACCATAGGATTACCCCAAAATCCCTTGGTACGCTCACTTGCGTAATTCCACAGAACAAACGTGTTGTGGTAATATAAAACAGGCCGTAATGGCCACTAAAACTTTTCTAATGACCACAATGTCCCGAAACTGTCTCCGGAGAGCGAAGTTCCCTGTAAAATATTTATGATTTTTGCTCGTACCGGGCGTGCTTTTGTAGGGGCAATTTATTTATATCACTTACGGACTTGCTGCGGTCTCAATACCGAGTAATATATGTTTTGTGGGGAAAGATATCTGGTTATAATTAAAGATGATAGAGTCATTGAATTAGATTTTTAAACCTGTAAAATATTTATAGTTAGCACTAACAATTATTCTTTAAATGTTAAAAATGATTTTGTTTTAATACAAGCATTAAAATTTGTTACATTAGGTATATACGTTATCCAAAGTTCAATAATATTACAACACCTACACCGTGTCACGCTCTACAGCTTCGGCCTTAATATACGAGTACCTCTATTACATTTTTACGTGAAATTAAATAAGCAACAATAAATTCTCATAACAATTCTAGTAGGTACTGTAAAGCAAAACATTTTATGGTACATGAGAGAGCAACTACGGCACGAATATCGCGGCTTTTAACGTAACTCTAAGAATTTCTGGTTGTGTGGCCCGGGGCTATTGTGTCGGACCTTAGAACAAACTGGGCGGAAAAGCTAATAAAAGTTATATTACTTGCCTCCACCATTGATATTTGCAACTTGTTTTGTTCTAAAGGCCTTGTTAGCGGAGTAACTGGTATAATTAAAAGTTTATTTTGTAAAACATGAACTGTAATGAAGGTTATTTTTCACAGAAGTGCCGGTGTAGGTAGGGTTGATTGAAGGCTCGCCATGGTAACGAGGACGGACTCTAACGTTTTTTATTATTATAAAATCTTGCTGTTAAGTGAAGGTGAATAAGTATACTGTGATGAAAGCGGACTAGAATCTGAACAGTTTTACCAAACAATTTTTGAGTATATTAACCCGCTCTTGGCCAGCGTGGCGAACTATTCTCTGAATCTCCATTACGTATTAAGCCTTATTTTATAGGAATTAAAGCTTTAAACAAAATTTTACATTGCCAATTGGATAAACCG
The DNA here is from genome assembly GCA_918843915.1 of Notodonta ziczac. Classification (NCBI taxonomy): domain Eukaryota; kingdom Metazoa; phylum Arthropoda; class Insecta; order Lepidoptera; family Notodontidae; genus Notodonta; species Notodonta ziczac. Next base: position 2,713,319 of record OU974041.1, read on the forward strand.
TTTACAGTTGAAAATACCAAAAAAAATACGAACGGATTTAAATATATTTACGTTTTGTCGCCAACAACCGTTTAATGTCCGGCACAAATCAGTTAATACCTAAAAACATTCATTCGGATTTACATAGCATTTTAACACAAAAAATCCTGCAAGCCAAGAGCGCCCATTAAACTGGTCATATTTGTGAAATAGGATTCGTGAACATGGCACGGTACTTCTGCTTAACAAAAGAGCAAGGTACTCAGATTTTCTTATCTTTATTTTTCATTTTAAATGAAATGTTACGGCAAAAACAGTTGGAGTGCAGCATCAGTGGCAATTATGAGTAGACTAAATAAGTATACAATACGGAACCTTGCGCAAAGTGACTGATAAAAACCGGATGCAAATTCTGAAGACCAAGCTCAGTTGGGTGCAGTGAAAGTGGCTTATTCCTAGCTGTGGATAGGATTAGTCTGATAATTATGATGAAGTGAATTGGTGACTCTCTATACTACGGACAACGAGAAGCTGTACAGGATGGTAACAATATTCGAGTTGGTCACCGTCGGGCTCGCCAGCATTCGTCATTTTTATAATTCGTGGCTCATTCCGAAACTACTTAATCGCATCTCGTTGCTAGCTAGGGTCTTTATTTGTTATATTGCATAGCGGTTTTGACAACACTACCTGAGTAAAAAAAATCAAAGTAAAAAGTTGAAAATCATTCAAAATATAAATTATACGCAGGTAATATTACAAGCAGAAGTCTGTACACCTAACATGTTATACAAGGTTTTGTCGCCGTAAAGAGCTCTATTACAGCTAATAATAAAACAGCAGTATAACCCCCGGCGCAGACACTCCGAGCAGCAACAGTGCCGCTAATTCATCGAATATACTGCAAATAAGTTGTCGGATAGCTACAGCCAGGCCCGAGAAATATGATATCTGGGGCGGGCCCCGGGGGATCGCATAAAGAAAACTTTAAGACGCCATTAAGGACCGTTTTATTTGCCGCGCGCGGCGGGCTCTGTGAGATTTACGTACATAACGCCCGTAACGATTTAATGCAGTGCCGGCGATATTTTAAAATGGATAAATTTTCTAGGCTAAATAAACATTACCCGCCGGCAATTACCCGCGAAAATTGAATCCGTCGACTTCGTTACTCCGTTACAATGAGAAAAACATAATGACGGCAAATTTTTAAGTTCCAAGTATCACTTTGAATACCTATTGTTTACGAAAAGTTTCGTAATCACAGAAAATATTGTATGGTCTTACATAATTTTTGCTGTGATTATAAAATGTTTAGTAAAATATTCTCTAAAAATACTATCTAGAACCTACATATTAATAATTATTATTCTGAATATATTTCAGCTTGAGACAAAATTTATGCTCTAGAGAAATAGTTATTTAGTATTTTAATATATTCAACTGGAATTGAAATGATATGTTGGTCGGTATAGAAGTTGGCAGTCATTTTAAAATATCTGTTAGCATACCTATCTCCCTAGTCCCTTCTCAATTTATCAGCTTTTGTGCTTTTAATACAGCTTCACCCCGCTTACTTCAAGTTGACAGGAAATGAGGCGATCCTATTGGTTGAAGCGGCCGGGCCCGCTTCATAGTATAGCCAAGTGGACGGTCACCACAGATATAGATTTACATAGATAACGCAAGTATCACGATTTGTATTGGAACCAAGCGTGCAGGATTTATAATGAATTTTTAGCACCTACTATGACGTCTTAGTCGAAATTTAGTGACGGGAAATCCAAACCGATTCAAAGACACCGATGCCGCCGATGCCCCTCCGCCCGCCACTATTCTCTCGAGTGATTATCTCGTTCATACTCATATTTTTTATATCTGTGGTCCCGCTCGCTCACAAGTTAGCGGCGACCAAACCTTGACGCTTGGTCGGGGTTCGAACACGCGAAGTAGATGCATTTGCGTTATCTATGTAAATCTGTATCTGTGACGGTCACCCTCAATCCGGTATGCCCTTTCAATTACAGTAATGATGTCGTTGTTTTTTACGTTAACTCTTTTAACGTACGGATAATGCGTTAAACTTTTTCTTTCTGACATAATAAATGTTGAACCCTCATAAAGACCATGTTCACCATTAGCTGCGGTTGTATTTACTAAATCCGCAACTAACAAAGCTTATCAAAGCTTGTGCATAATTAAAGAGATCTAAGTTGTTTCGTATAAAGGACTGACCTGAATATATAACGCACGCTAAGCTAGGAAGATACACATAATTTTAATACCTATCTTTATATTCTACTGTGTGTGTGTGTAATTTGCAGATTTTTTTGGGTGTTTGAGTTGCAACCTTTAAGTCAGATTGGGCTAATTGTTATAATATGACATGACGTTTATTACAACAAATCGTGTATTAAATCGTTATGTCTTATTTAATTTACTGCACCTACTTATTCATCTTAGCTCAAGAATCTTAGCGTTCGTTTTACGAAAGTAGGTAATATTAAACAATTAGATTGATTCCTCTTCGCCATTCATGCATTTAATGATGGCGAAGAGGAAAAGTAACTTAAGTATATTATTATTATTTCAGAATATAACCTATTGTATAAAAGTTCCAAATTACATTCAAGGCCGTTCAGTCGAAAGAAATCGGTTGGTTAAATCGGATCAGGTCACACATTCAAACAAGTACACTCGCGTAAATATACAATAATAATAATAGGGATTTAACTACCCATTCCTTTGCATTGCGTATTCGTAACTCCGAGGAATTATCTAAGAAATAATTCATACGTCCCTAGAGAACAAAGCGTTGAGTAAAGGGAGGGATATGAACACAATCTGAAGGTCCGTTTTGGTAACACATTTATCCCTTAGCTTTGGCTAAAAGTACTATGTATTAATATCATAATGATGTCAACTCATGAAGGGTTTCCTTTTAACGATAGGCTTGTAACTCAATCAATAAATCATCTGTTTTTATATATACTCACTAGCGGCCCGCCCCGGCTTCGCACGGGTACAATGCGGTTACATTATTCGAGTTTTAGTAAGGATCCCTAATTTTTTAGAAAATATATTATTGTAGCCTATGTCACCCGGGGATAGTGTAGCTTTCCAACAGTGAAGGAATTTTTCAAATCGGTTCAGTAGTTTCGGAGCCTATTCATTACAATCAAACAAACAAAGTTTTCCTCTTTATAATATTAGTATGAAGTATGATAACAAGCAGGCACAGAAGCGTAGGATCCGCCTGATGGTAAACAGTTAAGCAGTTATCGTAGCCTATAGATACTTGTAATACCAATGGCATTACTCGCACGTTGCCGACCTGAAGTGGAATGGGATAGAGGGAGGCGAAGGTGGGGTTTTGGTCGTCCGGCTCGATCACTCATTGTACGAAACACAGCTATAATAGCTACTTTACGCTCACCTTCTATGAGAGTGTGGTACTACCCCGATCGTGCCAGCCCGTATATAAGCTGTGCCAGCCCGTAAATGAGCTGTGCCAGCCCGTAAATGAGCTGTGCCAGCCCGTAAATGAGCTGTGCCAGCCCGTATATGAGCTGTGCCACCCCGTATATGAGCTGTGCCAGCCCGTAAATGAGCTGTGCCAGCCCGTAAATGAGCTGTGCCAGCCCGTATAAGAGCTGTGCCAGCCCGTAAATGAGCTGCGCCACCCCGTATATGAGCTGTGCCACCCCGTAAATGAGCTGTAGTCAATTCTTTACAGCTTGCTTTACCACTTTAGCGGAAAAGGGAAGATCTTCCAGCCAGGCGGGTGTTTGTCTGGCGGGGCTGCCGCTATGCCCCGCTGGTTAGTCAGTCGTGGTTCTTCTCGCGCCCCCTCCAGATGTTTTTGGGGGGAAGCGGGGATACTGTTTCAGGGCTGTGCCCTTTTTCAGTGAATTCATCACGCCGCCCACATCTGTGGGCGGGTCAATGGTTGACGGCGTATGATGCCGTGTCTGTGTTTAATCCTCCAGTGATTGGAGTTTGTGTGTCGTCAGTGGTAGCGGTATTGTGTTCGATTCTAGGCGATTAGGCTTCTGGCTAATGGGCAACCCCGCTGGTTATTCTCGGGGTCTTGTTTATATAGTCACGATGCTTGCGAGTTTTAATATCGTGATTCAGTTTTGCTATGAAATTTCCGTACATTGTATTGAGGCGCCACATGTAGCGCCATCTGTCCGTTTTCGCCGTTAAGCTTAACATTGTACCTAATATAGTAGTATAAATAGTCTATTTGTACACAAAATAAATGTGTTGCTGTCCTTCACATGATCTTAGAGTATGAGTTGGACAGCAATATTTTCAGTCGTGTCCAATTTAGCACCATTATTGTAGAGTTCCATAAGGATCTCAAGAGTAATGTTGTTTTTACGACATAAAAAGTTAAGGAATACGTCTTCATAAATTTCAAGTTCAATAGGTACAACAAGTTCGAGATAAATCAATCAACGTCTCGAACAAAACACTCCTTAAATTCAGACCACGACGCCGCTAAATCATAGCAAAAAGAAATCTGTTAAAACAACTCCGTCCCAAGAAGTGTTTCTGAATAATATTCTACCTCGGGAACACGGTGTATCGAGACAGGTTTTTCTTTTTTGCGAAAACTGACTTTTTCTCCAAAGTGTGGCGATTTCGCAAAGTTTAAGTGCCCATTAGCTAAGTTGTTTACAGCTGTCCCGAGGCGGTGTCCAAGTTCCGGCCTAGTACGTTTTATTACAGAAACGTCCAAGGAAATTGGCGAAATAGTCAAACAAGTTACTCACTAAACGGCTCCAAGTGACACCAGTGAACTTGAAATTTCTTTGTCGACCCTAACTTTAGTCACAAACTTTGAGCTAGATAAGACTTTTGAAGATGCTATAAAGACGAAGTTTGAAAGTTTTGGACCAAATTTTTGTTGTAATAAGAATTGTTTATGATGTGAAATTAGCCTTTTATGATGTGAAATTATACTTATGATGTAACATTTAGAATCAAGCGAGACAGTAGTGGGTCTCATTAATATACTGGATTATTAACTTTTGCTTCCCTTCTCATGTTTTGTACTAGAAATTACCGTGGGGCAGAGCCATGTTGTGCCCACCCTAAATAATCCAAACCAATGTTATAAAAGCGAAAGTAACTCTGTTTGTTTGTGACGTTTTCACGCCTAAACTCCTGAACCAATTCAGATACATTTTGGTACAGAGATAGAATGGACCTAGGAGATAAACATAGGCTAACTATTGTTGAGAAAATAAAACTTAAATAAGCGAAATGCGGGATGAAAATTTGTATCTAAATTTAAATCCGAGATCCACGCAGACGAAGGCGTAGGCAAAAGAAATGTAACAAATAAAGGCAAAGGTCAATGGTGACGTAACATCCGCCTATTTTGTACGTGTACACACGGCCCAATGGAACTAGGTGCCAAACTCTGACAGCGGCGAGGCGAAACGTCAACAATTGTGACGTGTCTGAAATGTTATTCTGGCGTGGGTACCGTAGTGTGTACTGTGTTTACCTAACTGTGTGTATCTTCGCCCTTAAGGGGAGTATGTACAATGAAAATAATAATATTACTTATATATCGTATGCGTCGTATATTATGTGTTGGGCGGTGGAAGAGCCAAGCTGTAGAGCTACAGCTTGGCTCTTCCGACGCATACGATATATAAGTAATATTATTATATGAGCATATACGGGCTAGCTTCACGAGGGTAGTACCATCCTCTCACAGAACATCGGCGTAAAGTAGCCGTTATAGTTGCGTTTCGTACGATGAGTAAGCGAGCCGGAAGCTAGTCCCCGGTCTCTTCAGGTTGGCAACGTGCGAGCAATGCTTTTGGTATTGCCAGCATCTATAACTGTGTAACATCTATACAAATAAATAAAATTGGAGTGTCTGTTTGTAATATCAAAATAACACCTTTTCACTAAATGCATATGAAAGTACATACGAGGCCAATAGCAAAAACGCGATTTAAAAAAAAATTGTCTGTCTGTCTGTGTGTTTGTTCCGGGTAATCTCCGAAACGGCTGGACTGATTTTGACGGGACTTTCACTGGCAGATAGCTAATGTTATAGGGAGTAACTTAAGCTACTTTAATTTTGGAAAACAATTAGGGTTCCGCGTAAAAAAACACATGAAATCAAAAAGTATCTCCGAAACGGCTTGACCGATTTTGACGGGACTTTCACTGGTAGATAACTGATGTTATAAGCAGTAACTTAGACTACCTTTATTTTAGAAAAACAAAATATTAAAAAATGAGGTCCTGCCGCGCGGGCTCAGAACGCGGGAGCGGGCGTTTTTGTTAAGTTAAATTCCACGCGGACGAAGTCGCGGGCTCAGCTAGTCAGATTATATAAAAAAACAGTGCCGTCAAGGAACGCCCGAAAGAAGCGAAGCTTTATAGTATAAAGCGTTGGGCGCCACAGCTGCCACCCTGTATAACTATATATCGTGCAACGCTACTGACGTCATCGTGTAACGATACTGACGCATAGCACGGATAGAGTGGCCGCGCGGCGAGCGCCCCAAACATCCGTATAGAAGTTTCGCTTCAAAATATGCGTACAACAGGAAATTACATGCCAAAACTCTAAAAATAATTCATACGCTTCGCTTCTATAAAGCTGCTACTAAACAATGGACTGGGAATGACAAAAAAATATTCATTGATGAGGATAACGAACATGGAAATTAAACTCGCTACTATTTGATCCAAGTGAGCTACGCGGCCTTCGCTCAAATGACGCGGTCGTCGACATTGCATTATACGGACACGGATGGGGCTTCAAAAAGTAATCGGTGTCGATTATAACCTGATATCGGAAATCTGTCGCGTTCTATTTCCGCAACATGTGTTGAAAGACGAGCAAAGGTTGCCTAAAGTCTCATACACACAGATATTTTTAACCACCGACGCGACAAAAAGGTGGTGTGTCACGTTTCACCCACTATTAGTCTTACTAACTCCCAAATTTATACTGTTCTCTGCCTGTCTGTGGCATCACAATACAGATAAATTACCACCCTCTGATGAGAATAAGTAACTACTTCAAAATCTTGATGTCTTCTCCGGTAACTAATGCTTCTTATGGTTCTTTGAATATTAACTTTCAAGAAACTTAAGTACAGTAAGTACATAACAAGCTAAAAGGAAGGTATTCACTTTCCTTGAGTGTGATAAGTATGCACTCTCTCTTAATCCCAGCGTGCCCTTCAGAAGTTCATACGACATGGTCCTGATTAAATTTGAAGCCGTAAAAAATCATGAAGGCCCAATGAGAAGTTCCTACGAGCTTGCGTGCCACAGCACTGTTATAATATCGCCCTTATTGTGTACTGAAGGTAAACATTGAGTAAGCTTGCATGTCCCATGGCTGTACGGTTCAAGTATTTCACTAATTCCATTAGATTAAAGATATTACGCCGTTATATTGGTTTTAATAATATTCGATGGAAAATATGGTATTTCAATTTTGATTTTCATGTAGCATTAACTAAATAGGTGCCCGTTATCAAAAATAATAACATTATTATTACTGTAATTCCTTTATTCCAACAACCTACTATCTGAGTGATACTATACTATCTGAGTGAGATTTTATTATTGTTTACTATTACCGTAACCTTTGCGTTTCTTGCCGGATCTTCTCAGTGGAAGCAGCATTCCGAACCAGTGGTAGATTCTGACTATTCATAAATGCTTTGTTGGCTTATGTGAATAAAAAACAATGTTGAGTTTGAGTTAAATAAGTTAATGTGCACTGAAGACTTCCCCCAAGATTACAGAAGTCTGAATCCATGAACAATGGATTGCCAACACATTTTTTATTATATGATTATTACTCTCTATAAGTTTGGGGGTTTATTTTATTTTTATTTGCTATCCTTTCTATAAGAAAATAAGATATTATCCTTCTGTATTTTGTTGTTTGGTGCTGCTGATAATGTTGACGTTCAGGGTTTACCTGAAATTTTATTTATTTTATTGCCTGGACTAAACAGTGGTTTTGCATTTACTGCTGCGCGCACCGTCGACCTCAAGCCGGCGTCACTGAATATCAAATTAACATCCCTATTCCGAGCTTTGATTGCGATCAGACAAGTATCTATCCAATTTGACGACCGCTTGGCGCAGTGGCTCGAGCGTAGGCCGCTCAGCTCACTGCACATGGTGGTTTCGGGCTCGATTCCCGCTGGGGTAAATTTCGGATATGGCTTTTTCGTATTTTTTCGTGGTCTGGGTATCACTGGGATCTCCCCCAGTCCATTGTATGGTGCCCATAGTACAAGCGTTACTTAGTATGAGACCATACAGTTGGTTTGTCAGTCTGGTGATATAAATATTTTTTTATTTTATTATATTTTAACTTCGTCCAATTTATATCAAATGAAACTTAGAAAAAACTGGGTAATATCATTAAAATATTGCAGGTGTTTGGTTTAACAAGTTATCAATCCATATATTGTAATTTAATCATTCACAGTTGATGCGATTGATAAAGTGATGTATTGTCTTTACTATAAAACAACCGACGATAGGTAATAAAGTCCAGTTGAAATGTTTCCAAAGCTGGTATAACCAAGTTCACCAGAATAAGGCCGCGAACATCAGCAATGCAATGGCCACAACCTGTAAATAGAACTTGAGAACTGCTGTAAAGACGGCAGCGGCAAGCCACTGGCGGAGCTACTCTGGCACGTGACGCTCGGGCCTATTGTAAGTGCAATCAGAGATGGCACAACTGGGGATGCAACTTTGAGGTTGCAGCTCGTTAAGCAATAATATACTGTAAATTTGTCAGATTTAGGGTTGAGATTGACTTGATACAAATGGATTATACAGGTAGACATTATACATTGAAAAGCGATAAGTGAGTAATCAGTCATTATTAAGTATTTATTGTATGTAGCTCAAAGAAGAAATAAATGAGGTTTTGTGACCCAGTTATGGAGTTGTCTCTATTTTTCTTCAGCACGAAATATAGAGAGTAAGAGAACAACAAAAACCAATGTACAGAAATAATTCGTCAGTGCAACACTTTTCCGGGAAAAAGAAAAAAAAACTTAACATTGTTCGTTGCAACAGTTTACCTATACGAGGGACAACATAAATACTGGAGCTAAAAAACCAACAAAACTAACCATGCTCGCGTTAGACCACGTGAGCAGCGCAGGTGATGTAGGTAAAAGCAAAACTCGAACACCTAGATATAATAATTCACGAGATAATTTTCCTTTGTTCACGCTACTTCCCGCGGCATTTCAGTTTAAAAGAGGCATACTTGGTGAATGTTTATTACGGCACCATAAAGTTATAATTGAGATGGCTTGTCTATTCCTCACGTTATTCAAGACAAAGATAATTTATAAAAAATGCAATTATTAGTTGGCAAATAAATAAATAATCGATAGCGCAAAAAAATGTCTTCAAGTTACAACCAAACAAAATTTGACTCAACTAATGATAATGCTGTCTCGCTCATGCATTACGACCGTTATAAAGACGGCAATACATAAGTTTATTCAAGTTATATTTGTCTAAACAATACTGGAATTGAACGAAAGCATGGTGCTAAAACATTACCTACCAACTACACAGTTAAAGTTAGTAGTCTAAATTCATAATTGGAACTTTGCAAACTTTAGCCATAAGGGTGACCGTCCACTCGGCTGTACTAAGAAGCGGGCCCACCCGCTTCGGCCATCGGATCGCATAATTTCCTGTCAACTTGAGCTAAGCCAATACACCAATCGTGAACTTGTTTGAAAATTGAAAGCAGTAAACAAAGTAGGTAGGTATCTCGTATAAAAATAGTTTTGGGAACGACATACGATATTGCATTGAAATTCACAAAGCATGAAACAAAGCCCCAGTCACGGTTACGATATAGAACACATACGAAAAGTTATTTGTCTGTCCAAAGCTTTTGTGTGTACGTTTTAGAATTCTCAAAGAATGCATTGTTTACCCCACATTTTTAACCGCAGACAAGTAAATACTGGACGTGTAAAATAACACAGTTTAATTCTCATTTACATTGTTCACATAGTTGAGTTCTTGTCTACCTAGAACGATTCCATGAAGTTCTTGTTATTTATTATCTAAGCCTTATAGTTTAACATGTACTATTTAATATATCAACACGCCTGTTTTTTCAAAGGGTGTCCAGAGGTAACCAGCAGTGTTGGGTACACTATTATTATTATTACATTAATGTTAAATTACTTATATAAATTAATATTATATTAATATATTGGGCACACTGCCCCTTGGTTCGTGGACATTCCGGCCAAAGTTCGCCACGCTGACACAATGCGGATTGGTAGACTTCACACGTAATTTCGATAGACATGCATGTTTCTTCACGATGTTTACATTCGCTGTTCAACAAGGGATAATCTTGGGTGTGACCACAACGTTGCTGTACTTATGTAAAAACAGTCAAGCGACGTCGACTCATCCCATTCTACCTAGCATTCTACGATCGATCGATTGGAGTGACAAAACCCTAATTAAAACAAGATTCACACGTGAAATCCGAAAAGACAAAGATTTTTTGTCTCATGTTACATTAACTTTCCTATAAAGCGTTTATTCAAGAATACAATAAAGCAAAATAATCAATCACCGAACACCAAATCCAATAAACGGAGACGAAATAAAAGAATCCGTGGCACACTCAATGTTCGAGACGATAAATAACATGAGGGTGTTTAATTAATATTTATGGGTGTCACTTCGCGCGGCTGCGTCACGTTTTATTGAATCAAATCATTGTTAGTTTGTACAATAACGTGTGGGCACGTAACAATTGTTTTCGTGTGGGTGATACATGTAGTACGACTAGCTGTGACCCGCGATTCCGTCCGCGAGGAATGTGGATCACCCTTAACATTTAGGAGTATGAAAAATAGATAGTAGTCGATTCTCAGACCTACCCGGTATGCAAACAAAATTTCATGAAAATCGTTCAAGCCGTTTCGGAGGAGTATGGTAACTAACATTGTGACACGAGAATTTTATACATAAGACAACCTAAGGTGTTTTACCTATAGTTGCGTTTAGCCGCCTTTATCTCAGCAACATATGAATGTAAGGTAATTGTCTGGCATTATCTCGATTGCGGACCACCCTACTGCGAGGTATGCTATATAATATTATGTCATGCTATTTTTAATATCGCTTTATTATGGTGTCAACAATAAGTTTATATTGAATTAAAACTAACTCAATAGTAACAGAAATATGGAAATATCTCGAAAACAACTAAATTTCGTGAGACAAGATGAGTCAGATTTCTTGCATTTTAGCTCCTACTGTCACACACTTGCAAGGAATACTTCAAATTACAAATACCTAACTAACCTTATATATTTAACCTCATTGCCGACAACAATTTCAGATGACCGGTAAAGGAACTCTGTCTGTCGAATAGGAATAATTCTACTCACTGACGAGTCGTTATTTTCTACTATCAGTGGCCTGTCTTGCATTTTCGCTAAACCAAGACTACAAGAATGAAATCAATTGTATAAGACTAAAAGATATTAAAATGTATTACCATAATATATAGCTTTTTAAGCTATCCTAGAAAAGTTAGGACCTTTAATTATGCACAGTCAACTATGCTTGATATTAAACTTTGCAACTAAGTGCTCGGCAAACTAATACAATTTTAACTTGGCGGATTCCTCGCCTGTTTAGCTGCTTTCCCGTTTATATTTAATTCACTTCAAGATAGACGCGTCTGAATGTTTTATAAGCAATTGTTTGCGAAGAACTTTCAGTTCATTTACCATACTTCAGCGTTAAGACGAAATGGGAGTTTCAAGAGTTTCATTATCAACGGACCTTTTAACTGGCGAAAGTACTAGCTTTAGCTGTCCTCTGGTCGATATTAATTTGATCAGCTCATATGTATTGTAAACTGGATGGTACAGTATTGATATCTTCTGCACGAGTGGTCGTTTTAACCAATAAAAAGGTTTGTAGTACACCATTTCTCAAGACCTAAACTAGTAAACCCCCCCCCTAGTAAACCCTCGCCATTTCTCAAACACTGGTACTAAAACAGGTAATTAATTTCGGTCTTAATAATTATATTCAGCTCAACGCATTGATCTACAACAAAATAAATAAGCATACTATATTGTTTATTAAATATTCTGTTTATTAACTTTAATGCAAGACTATAAGTAAGATGCGGCGTTATTCTCGCTTAATAGAGATCTAAGCAAACACGGTATGTTCTTATTGAGCGAACTATTGGTATATGTAGTGTTCATTGTCTATATAAAATTATACATGCTTCTGCGTACAACCATATGTGAGAATCTCAAGGATCACGGGAATGCTCCGAATAATTGAATTTGGAATACCAAACACGGCTTAGTCTTCGAACCGTGTGATGCGCGACTCCACCCATAAATGATAAATTTATGTCGACGCTGAGAATTCGGAAAGTAATCCCGCCGTAATTTCACAGATTACGCGTACGCACACTGATTTTCCACGTTATCGTTGATATGGGAACAAGAAAAGGCACGATCCCATAAAGATAGGACAGAGATATGAACCATGCCGCTTGTAATACCTACCTAACCTTGTGAGAGATATCAATTTCTATTTTTACATAACCAAGTCGGCAAACAAGCGTACGATCCGCCTGATGTTAAGCGGTTATCGTACCAAAGGTATTGCTCACACGATGCCGACTTGACGGGTAGTGGGACAGAAGGAGGGCAAGAAGTGTATCATCATCGTATGAAACGCAGCTATAGTTCGATACTTAACGCCAATCATTCGTGAGAGGTACTCACAGATATAGATTTACATAGATAATGCAAGTATCACGATTTGTATTGAAACCAAATGTGCCGATTTTTTATACCTACTGTGACGTCATTAGTGTCGGGAAATTTAAACCGATTCAAAGACACCGATGCCGCCGATGCCCCTCCGCCCGCTACGATGCTCTCGAGTGATTATCTCGATCATACTCATATTTTTTTATATCTGTAGTCGCGCGGACTGTAAATTAGCGGCGACCAACCTTGACGCTTGGTCGGGTTTGCGTACATGCGAAGTACATGCATTTGCGTTATCTATGTACATCTATATCTGCCTCCACAGATTACCGAAGTACCTCCGTACTACCCTGCCCGAGCCAGCTCCTGTATGAGCTGTTGTCAATAGGCATACACATGTCATACAATACACATGAAATATATAAATAACTATCGCCAGACGAACACACCAACTGTATGATCCCAAACAAAGCAACGCTTGTACTATGGGTACCGTACAATGAACTGGGGGCGATCCCAGTGACACCCAGACCAGGGAAAATTTCGGAAAGGCCATTTCCGAAATTAAGCCTGACGGGAATCGAACCCGCAACAACCCGATGCAGTGAGCCGAGCGGCCTACGCTCGAACCACTGCGCCAAGCGGTCGTCATTGACTCTACCTCTCTAAATTAATTGGCTCTATCACCTTAAAAAAGTTCACATTCCAAAGATGTAAAGTTAAACTGACGCTTTGTTCACTTCTACTCGTATAAATGTGGTAGATTCTTAATGAAAAATTACGTAATCTGTTTTTATATTAAAACAACGATTCAAAAAACTGATAAACATTTTGAATGGCTGCACCAATTTTGACGGGACTTTGCCTGGCAAATAACTGACGTTTTAAGGAGTAACTTAGTCTACATTTATTTTATTGCATTTACCATATGGAGCGAATGGAGCCCCGGAAATCGGGTAGTAAAAACTAAAAAAATTGCGTAGGTTCCTATCCCGTATCAACTTAAAATATCAAAATAGGAGGTTGGCGACTTATATACACACTAAATTGAATAATGTTAATAAACTAAGTTTAGTTTACGAATCGTGAAAATATTGGCTTCATCATTAATAAAAAGATCATGCTTAATTAGAATCCGTTCATTCATTATTACTTTTTAATTCTGACCATGTTAACTGTCACTACTCGCTAGACAATTCAAAAGCGAGCATGAAATTAATTTGTTACAGAATCCATTGTGAACGGCGAACAAGTGGAATAAACTTCTGTTAAACATTAATGGAGTTTTACATTAACGCGTCGCGGTACAGATGCCTTGAGCCCGCTCGTAATGTACGCTTCAGTGCATCGCGCTTACGCAAATAATACGGTTTACCTCCCATTTAAATACCATCATTAATTAAGGGACTGACTCATTCAAATAGTATACATTTGACTCGTAACAAATATGCCATGAAATGTTTTAAAATACGGTCGTGTATTAGCTAAGGTTCGGTAATCGTACAAGTAACAGTGGTAGACCCACAGATATAGACTTACATAGATAACGCAAGTATCACGATTAGTATTGAAACCAAGCGTGCCGAATTGTTAACACCTACTCTGACGTCATTAGTGACGGGACATCCAAACCGCTTCAAAAACACCGATGCCGCCGATGCCCCTCTGCCCGCTACGATTCTCTCGAGTGATTATCTCGCTCATCTCTCTCATATTTGTTATATCTGTAGTCGCGTGGACTGCAAGTTAACGGCGACCAACCTTGACGTTTGGTCGGGGTTTCAGACACGCGAAGTAGGTGCATTTGCGTTATTTATGTAAATCTATATCTGTGGGTAGAGCCAAGCAGCTCATAGGTACACGGACTGGTTCGATCGACTAGAGTAGTACCACCCTCTTACAGTGGATCAACAATCGGCGGAAGATCGAACGGCTATTACAGCTACGTTTCTTACGAGACCAATCCCGCTGACTTCCACTCCATCTCGCCATTTAATAAATTCATGGTTCATTTTGTGTCGGATACCATCATTTTATTTTAGAACAAATGAAGGCGAAACGTAAAAACAACTAATTTAATAAAATAATCTATGGTATATCTGATTAGATTCCTAAAAGTAACATTATTTACGTAAAAGAATAGCGAGATAGTATTTCTTTCTGCCTTAAATCCAAGATACATAACGTAATAATAAACAACAAAGCTCTTTTATCCCGTCTGAAAACTGTGGTGAAGTTACAACCTACATAGTTTTAGGATAAAAATCATTTATTTTTTTACTAGAGATACTCTACGTAACACTTGAATTCTCTAAAACGCGTTCCATAAGCTAGGAGTCAAAATAAAAGTACCACGGGGAGATTTTAAAAATATCTCGGTTGCTCTTTTGTAGTTATAAGTTGTAAATTCCCTTAAAATTGTTAACATTTAATATACGCGTGTCTATTGCAGCTGTTGAAAAGTAAATTGCAAAATTCAACAACAATTTTTAAGAGGATTAAACTTTTCAATTTATAAACCTGTAATTAAATTTCACCTCAAAATATTTAAAAACGATTTCGACATTGCGGCCTATAAACAAATAAAATGTACTTCCATTACCAATTTCATGAATATCATTATTTCCCCGAAGATTTTCATCGTAATCCTACTGTATAAAATGTTTGTTAATAAATTTAAAGGGAAACGGTTTCCGATATTAACAATCGCAAAATATTTGACGTAAAAACGGGGGAGAGGCTCAAAGGCATCCTCGGAATTGATAGGAAACCACGAAACAATATTCCGTCGGATTCCTCCGCTGATAATATGATGTTTCCGGTAGAACGGCCGCCTAATGCGTCCTCCGGCATCCCTTCAATTTCGTGCCAGATTATTTTTGGAAAAATGAAAAGTCTTTCTTTGTGGTTATTTCGACGACGCGGTTCTATACATGCACACATCGAAGTGCTGCTGTCATTTTAATAGCTCTTTCCCGCAAATGGTACCCGAGCCTTGTTATCGTTTCGATTTTTTGTTTGATACATCAAAACATGTGGACATCTAAAAGCTGTAGTAATCTATGCGTTATAATAAATCCGTTTGGTGGTAGGCAAAGTCTCATGAACGCAAATGCATTGATGATAGTGATGCGGCAAGCAACAATCGATTAATTTTATTTTAGATACTCAAAATCTTTCTTCAAACAGTTGAAAATTGAACCTAAATCGTTTACCTCTTAATACAAGTATGACCATAAAAATTTATCACAATTAGGTTATGAGTTAAGATGATGACTTTGTTTTTCTTTTTAACTCAGCGGCTAGACTCTATCGTAGATTACCATGATGAACGACTCCATCCACCATTCTGTCAATTACAATACATAAACACGTATAAGTACTTACAAGCAAACCGCCCACATAACTATGGTCATACACAGCAATCTATTCGCAGTCTTGTATTTTTTTATTCCAAAATAATCTCGAGTCGATTCCTTGGAAAAAATCACTTGGTGCATCACTATCGGGACGCGACAACTGCTATTTTTTCCACCAATCCAATCCTTTCGGACGCAATACACTCCCGTGTGAATTGAACGCCGGCCAGCACCTGCTGCTCTTGATAGGTTTGCATC
This sequence comes from Notodonta ziczac, assembly GCA_918843915.1. NCBI lineage: Eukaryota > Metazoa > Arthropoda > Insecta > Lepidoptera > Notodontidae > Notodonta > Notodonta ziczac. The sequence goes on from OU974041.1 coordinate 2,729,736, forward strand.
AATTCTGATACTATGCGTACACGGAATTGGATCCGATGGATTTAAACGCGCCGGTGTACCTATTTTGGAAATTGCTTGCTACGTCATTAGAATGACAGCTGTCACATAGTGATGACGGCGATTATGTTGTCTTCATAACATTAAAACTAAATTTGTTGTAATTAGAAAGTTACTGTCTTGCTTGTTCATTATAAGTGTGAGAAAAAGGCAAATAAAATTCATATTTAATTTATTCCGATAAAACTATCAACATTGTGTACTCTCTATAGATAAATAAAATTAAATTAATAAATTAGTTGTGACATATTTTTTAACATGGTAATAAACACATTATAACACTCTCGAAGTGAGCACATTACTGGTACGAGCGTGTAGCTTAGTTGGATAGGTTGGAGGAGTGAGAGTGCAAGTAGTAATCTTATTTAAAAATACATTGAATTACTTTGTGCAATATTAAAGGAATCAACTATGATGAAAACATAAGACGAGATCATTCTGGAGCCAATATCAGAACCGTGAGGGACCCTGACGACGGCTTAGCATCACCGCAAATAAATTTCCCACGAGGCACGTATTTTACAACGGCTGCGACAGGCGACTCGCGAGATGATCCGAAATATTTTATAAAAGCGCTCGTTCCGAGACTGACTAGTTATTACTTTTTACATATAATATTTAAGCAGATTACATTATTCATATTGTATCTATTTTTGAATTTAAAAATATTTTAGTAGTAGCTGCAGAGTTGAAAATAAGTGCCTAACTACTTACTATACTATAAAGTAAGAAATATGAAGCTGAACATTTTCATTACAGTGAATGTTCTGTCACGACTATAATCACTATTACGCTTGAAAATTAAGGTAGAAGCAATGCAGTGCACAGGTGCACAAGGTATCTCAAAATACGATAATTGTATAATAAATACAAGACTTTAAATGCACAATGTCCAACACAAATTCCCACTCTGTTTCAGACTACTTTGAAGTCTCTTTAGTACAATCGACAAACGTCTCTACCATTGCACTAGAAATGTTTCTGCTATAGATAGAGCTCTACATTTATTTATTTATTTCCACGTTACTTCACTGGAGGGACTGAAATGCCTTTCAAAGTTTTCTTATAACCCTTTGTTTGAACAAACAAATAGCCGTCTAAAGTAAAAAGGGTGTTTTAAACGGTACTAATTATTTATCATTTTAATGATTGCATACTTTTGAAGTGATATTTTATGATAAAAATCTGTGTAATATTTTTTTTTTTACTTATGGTTGTCCAGTGCCTTCTTCTCTATTGTAAAAACATAAATCGTAGCATTTGTAGACTCAATGGTACCTAAAAATGTTATAACAATGTAGTGCCAGTAAAATTGTATGTTCCGGGCAAAGTTTCTTATAATACAGTCTCTTATCATACCAAGTTAAATCGTGTATCAATACCAGTTATCTCCATGTACCTGTGTTTTATAGATACCGCCAGACTCGATGCACCAATTAAATTGATGGCAACTTAAGATTAGAGAAAGTATTATGGAAACAAAATGATTCTGCGTTCAATGGAAAACAGTTTTAGATATTTTTAAGTTTCTTATGCAGTACCCGTTTTGTACCTAATCTTGTTATCAATCTACCCAGTTCCGTTAGGTACGATGGTAATCTATCTCCACATTCAAATTTCAATCTCACAATGGTACAGCCATAGGAAATCACAACTGTAGATTGTATCTATGTATTCTGACCGAGCATTTCGATGTACCCAGCGGTCGAGGCGTGCTCTAAATCAAAATAAATTGAGATATACGATCCTGTCACATGGAGCTAACTGACTAACTTAGGAGGGTTACGGACTAGGCTGGCTGCTGAGTAATCAACTGTACCTAATAGTTAGTTTACTGTTATTATCGAAGTACCTAGATAAATATTAAAAAAAGGGAAAAAATATTTTTCAGGAATAATTTAAAGTGAGACAATAGATATTGACGTAGGCAGGTATGTTGAAAACCAACGTTTACAACCAACTTTGAATAAAATTGCAACCACTTATGAAGCCAATAGGTAAATATTAATTAATTTACTATACATTTAAAAGAAAGTAATTACGTTACAAATTATACTTTACGATTAAATTGTTTTCATATGCCTCTACATAAATATTAAGTATCACTTAGACTTAGATAGATTAAACTAATTAGTCACAAACCTAGACTGAGATAAGTTTATTGAAAAGAAGTAAGAAATGACAAATATATACACTATGTCCAGATATAAAAAAGCTTAGGTCTATATAATTACAATTTCATAAAAAATATACTTGTGCCAGACCGCCGTCGCTTGGCAAAGTGCCCAGAAGACTGGCAGCATTGCCACGTTGAATAGTAATGCTAATTCTCTGTGCGAGATATGTGCCAGCCCTCTGGTCACCAGTTGCCTCGACCAGCCGCTTTCCCAAATCGCAAAAAATGTGATGGGCGCCCGGGCCCCACGGTCTCAGGGTCTCTACCCCAAACGGCTCTAACATATAACCTGGATCAAGGTTGCTATATTTGCGCCGTTTGAGGGATTCCGCGTAGGCGGCGGCACCACCACCACCAGCCCTAATGCTGGACTCACAAAGGTGCTAAGGTATCGACGCATGTTGCGTCCCATACCAAAGGCCGTCCCATCTTCCAAGGGATCAGCGTCATACCGTCTGGTCTCTTACCAACGCTACGCGAGCGGCGATTAGGCTCTAAAACAGCCGCTACGTTGGCGGTGGCAACAGCCCGACGGATGATATCATTAAGGCTTGAGTGCCGAGATATTCCGCTCGCGCTCCGTAGACAGGAGAGACCATGGTGCCCTCGCTGATCGACGGTTTCCCCGCAACGACAGCAATGTGGCACAAAGCATGTGGATCGTAACCGAAGACAGACTGCCAGACTGAGATTATAAGAAAAATATATCTTATATACAGCTCATAAGTAATTATTTACCCTGCGAGACACATCTCCTGACATTGAAGATACCCTCCACGAACCTCAACTACAAAGAGCTCTGTGTCTAACTACAGATAATCTCGTTTAATATTCCCGGGCGTTCTGTTCTCGCGTCGGCAATCAAACAAATATTAATTTAATTTGCTGCTATGATCACAAGGATCATTGGGGAGCACGGTGCTGTTGATCCAATTCATACATTCACATGTGACACACTTGGGACCTCGTTATTGTACGTGTTTGCATAATTTCGGTTGAACTAAAAATGTATGGATATTTACATTTGCAGGTAGATACATAATAATCATATATTTTTTTTAATTTTAACTATCCTTTTCAAAATTAAATATATGGTTTTAAATTATTATAATCATATAGCTTCATTAATTAGCCCTGTAAATTGGGTAAATGGAATAATAATTATTTTCCTATCACTGGGTATCAATCATTTCTATTAGTGGTCGAAAATTTGGAGCAATGTACCATTACATTGCTCCAAATTTTCAATAAAATTCAATAAAAGTCGAAATATCTGTTCAAACAGTAACATAAATGTTGATTTTAGCTGTTCATGCTTAGGTGCATCTATACGAAAAACGTAGAAATAGATTCTCTTTCAGTATTGTACGCGATAGCCGATACAAATCGATCAAATGCATATTGGATCATTCCAAGAGAGTTAACAAACCTCCCCACTCTTACACGAAATAAAACTGGATTGATCATTTTTACGTAAAGTGAAACATCGACTTGAACTTATTCTGATGTCTGTACGTCCAATCAATAAATATGACAAATTAAATAATCAATTTACAAATTTCAAAATAAATAATTATTTTGATGAAAAGGACGATAATATTTAATTGATCAAACAGCCGTGCCTAAAAGTTAGGAGAAAGAAAACTAAATTAGTTATAGTTGGAGCATCATCCTCAAAGCTCCTGTGTTCAGAATCTACAATCAAATTTAAAGGTAATCTTTGTCACAAAACCTAGGACGGATCCGCGAAAAGTGACTAGTATCCAATAAATGTTAAGCGTCCGTTCGATTCAATCTGTATCGGGTTTCGAGGCCCGTGGCGATTTACTTGCATATAGAGTGGGGCTGTGCTATATTTGCCTGGTACCAATAACTCGGGCGAACGGTGCAGCCTTTAGATGTTCACTCCGATACATATAGCATGTTGTGTACAGACAGATTTTTTAATAGCATCCCTGAGTGCCAGAAAATAACCTTGGTACACGTCAGAGTCGAATGTTCATTAATTGTTTTCGTTTTCTATAAGTTGTTGCATATGGGTGCCTATTGCAAAAACATAATCAGATTATAGATATACCTACATATTGTTTGTTTATGTGAAAGGTCAGTTGTTAGTAAGAAACTGTTTTTTTTTTGTAAGTACCTATAACAATTTTGGCTTTGACTAAACCGCCATGCAAAGTGTCGTGCATTACACACACGTTGACGTTGTCCTGTCTTAACTTTGAATATTAAATTTTAATTGTTCCGCTCAACTGTCTTACTTTTTTCTTGCTTATGAACCTTTTCCTGACAATAATAAACACAAATAAAATATTGCGAAATCGTTCCATCCGTTTACGCGTGACGCGATGACTAAGGAAATAGATATTCATTTTATATATAAGTAGATATATCATGCACTTTAAGGTTTTTTCATAACATATATACTTTATTTAGCTCTATCTCAGTCACTCTACTCTCATGCGATTACTTCTCCGGAAGTAAAGTTTCCACCTCCTTAAATATCTGTCTAGATAATTTTTTTAAGATTATCTAGTCATGAGTCGTCATAACTTATAACATTTTCTCACAGAAATCAGTTTCAATAAACCTTTGTACATACTCGTAATACACGCTACAACTTCATTCGTCGTGTAAATTATAAAAAGTAACCAAATTATAATTAACAGCTGCCTTGTATTTATGTGTGTAGACCTCAAAACAACCCTAATTAATTGTATGTATCAAGATAATTAAAGAAGACGCGCGACACGTTGTTTGACACAGTAATTACGTTTGAACGGGACATTTAAAATCGTTCTTGAACTGTTTGTTTTGACTGAAACAAACGCACGCAGAGTAAACAGCCCGCATCGGCTCATTACCCGTTTGTAAACGCCCCACGCAGCTCGCGATGATCTTCTTTGAAAGTCCTCTGTATAACAAACACCACCCTGATAAACTCTGCTTACCTAACACCCTCGCTAATTTAATAACCATTTAAGTATGTCTTTCAAATCAATATACATATATATGTATAAACTAGCTGAGCCAGCGACTTCGTCCGCGTGGAATTTTGATTCTTTCTTAGGGGATGTCTACGTCATAGTAGCTTTATGATACAAAGTCTCAGCCCGATCGGTTTAAAATTGACAAAGTTTCATACAAACTTTCATCCCCTATTTTATCCCCTTGGGGGTAGAATTAATCTAAATCCTTTCTTAGGGGATGCCTACGTCATAACATCTACCTGCATGCCAAATTTCAGCCCGATCCGTCCAGTGGTTTGGGCTGTGCGTTGATAGATCACTATGTCAGTCAGCCAGTCAGTCACCTTTGAGTTATATATATTGAGATGAATCTCTAGTTCCTTGGTCATCGCATCACGCGTGAACGGATGGAACGATTTCGCTAATTCTTTTGTTGTGTTTATTATTGTCAGGAGAAGGTTCTCTTGAAAGAAAAAAAAATAAGAAAATTGAGCGGAACAATTCGAATTAAATATTCAAAGTTAAGTGGGGTCAGGTAGTAAGTTATAATAGTTAGCGGTGAGAGCCAAGCTGTATCCGATTGACCACACATACGAGCTAGGTAGACTGGGTTATTACCTACCACTCTCTCTCAGAAGATCGGTGTAGTCGCTACTATAGCTGCATTTTTATTTGTATAATTCTTTGTAATATCAAAAGGCAACACACTGGAGCTATTATTATATTTATATTAATATCTACTACCCTTTGTCATTATTGAATATAAGCAACTGGCAATAAAAAAAAATGTCACGTAAAAAGACAAGCCCGCTGAGTTTCTTGCTGGACCTTCTCAGTCGAGGTCGCGTTCCGATCCGGTTGTAGATATGAGAAAAAAAATGTAAAATTGACAGTTTGTAAGTGCCCCCGTAGGCCTAAACAAAATAAACGCTTTGAATTTGAATTTCGGAGGCTACGGTAACTGTCTAGCATAAGTTCGTTTGTTTACCAACTTTGTTACACCTTTTTAAGAAAGATACGCCAAAAATAAGTATCTACAAAAAATATTACCTAAATACTACTATCTTAATAGAACAAAGCAAGTTAAACTTTGGTACCGTCTCGTTGAATTAGAACGTACCTATGCTAAATTCCATTTGAGAACTGAACTACTCAAATGCTCGATCCCCTGTTCAGTTAATTGGGACTCAGTTAAATAGGTGAGTGGGTTAATGGGTGAGTGCTGTTCTCTAGAAGGCTGATGTAACACTAGCGTGTGAAAAGGTTATTCGGTAGAATTTTGCATCTAGCATTAGGAATAATTTGTATGTAGAAGGATACAGGAAATAATGAATTGGTTAAAAATTTTTGTATTTCATATCCAAATTTCGTCCAAGTATGGTTATCACTTGCTAAACGGTGAAGGGAATTAAGCAACGTAAGGAAACCTGCATGTTTTTCGATAGATGTGAGACGTTCACCAACCCCCACAGGGCCAGCGTGGTGGACTAACTGGCCTGAATCCCCTTGTTATGAGGATATATTGGCAATAGTCACGCTCTTATTATACCGATACCGAACTGACAGATTTTTAACGTCCCACTCCAGGGCACAGGCCTACCCTTAACACGAGGGGGATTGAGGCCCAATACGGATTGGGGCATTGCACATGTTAGTAAAATTTTCTAAGAAATGCTGGTTTCCTCAAGATGTTTTCCTTCACCGTGATCAAGTGAAAATTATATTCAAATTTAAAATAATAATTCGCACATCGATAAAAAAATCCAGAGGTGCGAGCAAGGCGCTTGCTTAATCAATCGGCTATCAATGCTAATAACTTCTATATAACATTCCAAATTCAAATTGCACCCTCTAACTTCGTCGAAAGTTCAATTTGCATAACCGTATCATCGAAACCTCTAATCCATCGGTTCATTACCCCATAACCAATAGCCATGGGTCTGAACAAACAGAACGCGGGCGGCACATCCGCGGGCAACGAGTCTAAACTATTCTATGCATTTATGATTGATCCAATAACCGAAGTACGGACCCTTCGTATCTTATTTAACAGAAATTGGGAATGATTGGTGCTATCCCCCGGGAAGCGTTTATGTGATTGATAGTCCCCGGATTCTTACCTGTTTTGTCGACGAAATCTTTTTATTGGGTCTGAATGCTCTGATATTTCATTTCTTTTTACATGGAGATAGATCAGGTGATGGCACGCTATGAACGCAGTTCCTTTTAAGATTACTAGCAATGTGAATTTATCATATTACTAGTATTCCCGTTAGCCCCTCCAGCTAAGCTAATTGCTTGTGTTAGGAGTGGGCTCAAGTGAATAGTTTAATGGCCAGGATCGGCCCCTCTAACCACTAGGCTATTGACGCCTTACCCTTTTGTACCTTTTAATATATTATATACTTACAACAAGAATGCTCTTCCACTTGAGCCTGGCGGGCTAGCTGGGCTAGTTGGCCCGCTAGCTGGTCCCTAGCTGAAAGACAGTGGAACAGAGGAAGAGGGAGAAAGGAGAGTTGGGTTTCTGGCACTCTCACTCGTCGTACGAAACGCAGCTCTTCTGTGCCAATTTTGTCTGTTTTGTGTATTTTCGATTGTAGCTAATCAGAGGTGGGTTATTCAAAACCATTTTGATTCAAATTGAATCTGACTAACCTTTATAACGAGTGTATAACTACGCTCCCACGTGCGTACATACACGAAACGTAAGTAATTAACCACGCCGGCAAATGAAATTTCGTATGCTAATTGAGTAAATACAGTTATGAAAGCGAATCTTATATTGTGTTTTCGTGGAAGCCAACAGTGGGTTCTATGATTACTTATCTGCTCCATAGGTATGGGTTATATTGTGGTTATTGCTATAATTATTACATATTTTGAGTAAAATTTTATTTTTATGTATTTTTCCAATTCTATGTTTGTTTCGAATCATAATTTAAATTTGGATATCGCATGCTTACGGTAAAGGACACATGAACAGAACATTGCGAGAAAACCTGCATGTCTTAGAAAATCTAGCCAATTCTCAAAAGCCCGCATTAGGCCAGCGTGGTAGATTGTGGCAAGATTCCGTTTAGGAGTAGTTTTGCTAGGCAAGTGTTCATTTATATTAATTTGATTTAAAAATTTAAAAAGTTCTCATTTCTTATTACAAACTTAGCAAAAGAGCAAAGTTTAAAAAAAATATTTTCGTTATTTGCATTGTTTTAGGATTTATTGGAATATCCTGCAGTCCATTGGTACTCATAGTAAAAGCGTTACGTAGTTGTTCTGCGACCAGGCATTTTTATTTTCGAGAATACTATTCTAAGATGATTATGATGTACGTAAGTTAATCACATAACTAGTATTTGCGTTACCACCTCCAGTTAAGCTAATGCTTTTTTGAGACGTCATTAGTTTAATGACCAAGATACCAACATACCTAATCATTAAAAAAATACTCTCTGAAAGCTTTGAGTAAATACTCATTACGTACTGCGAGGAACGTAACCTCACATACGTATGAAAATTTCATGGAAAGAAATGAAATGTTGAAGGGAGAAATCCTTGAGAATTCTATTCGACGATTGCTATTCGACCCGGGTTACGTTCACTATGTACTAATCGTAAATAAATCTTGAGAAGTGGCGAGGCAGTAAATTGAACGCGTGACTCGGACTGCTAAGATCGAGCGCACATTGTGCAACATTCGGCAACTTGTCGTGTTGATTTTGTGGCGGTGCGTTTGCATTGACGAACCATTTACAGTGATTTATCTTGTGTGTCCATTTTAGGGACAAATGAGGGGTGAGAATGTTTGGGTTGTGGTAGCCCAATGGTAGTGATCCCAGCTTGTGTTTGGAAGATCGGACGTGTACCAATGGATTCACGTAACAGAAAAATCTGTGTGTGCATACCTCGTTCCCAAAACAGAAGCGCTCATAACGGTTAACACTTGGATGGGTTACCACTAGCTGAAAAATGCATACCATAAAATAAATATAAAATTTGACGATCTCTTGGCGGTGGTTCGAGCATAGGCCGATAGGCTCACTGCACAAGGCTGCATCGATTCCCGCCAGGGCCAATTTGGGAATGGCCTTTTCGTAATTTGCCCCAGGTCTGAGTGTCACTGGGATCGCCCCCAGTCCATTGTACGGTACCCATAGTACAAGCGTTGCTTAGTTTGGGACCGTACAGTTGGTGTGTCAGTCTAGCGATAAATATATATATATATTTTAATAGATTTGCCGTGCCTTAACAATATCAGCAATATTAAAGTCAATCAAATACCATAACGCAGGTAGCAACCAGATCAGATCTTTCATTATCAGTATTTTCTGTATACACATCATAGATTATCGTAAACTATCGTATACGCTCTAGATAGGCCAACAATTACCGGCTTATATCCAACACTATGTGGCTTCGTGTGCGCTTGCTCCTTCCCAACATAAATAATCAGGTGAATAGCTAAGGGTTTTATGCTTTCACAGTGGAGCATGAATGAACCCTTATCTAATTTAACCTGAATGCCTACTGGTTGGTTTACTGTAACTCGTTTGTTAAATAAGAAAATATGTTTCCTAGGCACTTATAATGATAACGCAACGTCGTCAATAAGTATTATATTTATAAACTAGCTGAGCCCGCGACTTCGCCCGCGTGGAATTGAACTTAACAATAAAGCCCGGTCCCGCATTCTGAGCCGCGCGAAAGGACCATTTTTTAAATTTTGTTTTTCTAAAATTAAAGTAGCCTAAGTTACCCGCTATAAGATCAGCTATCTGCCAGTGAAAGTCCCGTCGAAATCGGTCCAGCCGTTTCGGAGATTACCCGGAACAAACACACAGACAGACAGACAGACAGACAGAAAGACAGACAGACCGACAGACAGACAAAATTTTTTTAATTCGCGTTTTTGCTATAGGTATCGTATGTACTTTCATATGCATTTAGTGAAAAGGTGTCATTTTGATATTACAAACAGACACTCCAATTTTATTTATTTGTATAGATATGAATTTTAATCATAATAAGTTGTTCCCATAGGTACTAATTACGAACTTTAGGAAGGTGTGTACGTATCTATTTAGTAAGTATTTAATTTATTAAAAACTAAGTTATCATCCAGTTATGATCCCTGGGTTATTTTAGATGGCGAAATAATGACGTAGTTACCACATTAGCTCAAGAAAAGATTAAGAGCGAAGTATAATATTCAGACAGGAAACTTGATATTCAAAACGCTGAGAGCGTTATCCGTACCGGTTACAGTTTTATTTCAGATTTATAAGTCGAGTTGTCTAGACATTCTATACACTTAAATTTTTCCGGAAGTATCGGTTGGACATCATATTTTTATCAAAGTCACTATCCTAGTAACATTTTCAACTGAAAATACGAAGCTAGTACGCTCCACTGTTTTATTGTATTGCACATTTTATATATCCAGAAAATGTCGACGCGATGGCCACTTGGCTCACGGGATGGCATCTTGTATGGTGGTCACGTGCGCGGCGTTTCCCGCTCCTGATGCCTTGATGCTGGCCCTAATCGGTGGACAAAACAATCTTCGTGCTCGAGATGAGAAGAGTTGATTAGATTAATTTGGAGTGTTGTTTTTATATTTTATGGGTTACTAGCTGTGCCCCCGACTTCGTCCGCGTGGTATTTAACGTAACAAAAATTTCGGGGTTATCGGGATAAAAAGTATCCTATATGTTAATCCCGGTTATAAACTATCTGTGTTCCAAATTTCATTCAAATCCGTTCAGTAGTTTTTGCGTGAAGGAGTAACAAACATACATACATACATACATACATACATACACCCACACTCACAAACTTTCACATTTATAATATTAGTAGGATTAACAAGGTTCAATATAATAATTTTCATGCCTATTCCCTGAAGAAGTAGGCACCAAACATAATGATAAAGCCACACTATTATTACAAATAGGTAGCGACAAGGATACCGTAGTAAGTAGTGTGATGAAACTTCGGTGGTAGAGGGGACCTGTAGTCAACTGACTACTACAGCTACTACAAGGCAGTCCTTGTAGCAGCTGTAGTAGTCAGTTGCAGAGAGAGATAGAGCCAGTGCTCTACCGGGGTAATAGGCACCCTCTCACAGAAGATCAGCGTAAAGTAGGTTTTATTGCTGCGTCTCGTATGATGAGTGAGAAAGACGGAAGACTAACTCCTCCCTACCTCTCACTCTGGCCCACTCCGATTCAGGTTGGCAACGTGTGGACAATACCTTGAGTATTGCAACCATCAGTCTACGTTAACTCCTTAACATCAGGCAGGTGGTACGCTTGTACGCCGACGTAGTTCTTTAAAAAAATCAGTGCCGTCTAGGGACGCCCGAAAGAAGCGAAGCTTTGCAGTAGATATTAGATATATTATATTAACGCGTAACGCGTTACGCGTAACGCGTCACGCGTTACGCGTTACGCTTTTCACCGTTTTAGTGCCCGGGTAGCGAGCGCCCCGAACGTCCGTAAAGAAGCTTCGCTTCAAAAGTTGGGCATAAGTGCAGCGTTGCAGTAACACAACACGTATGTATATTGATCTTGTTTATTAGGCGTTCCAAAACAGAAAGATAATGGTTCAAGCATTTTGCCCTAGGTGTAAGGCCTTTTGAGGCTATCACTTTAATAAAATATATAAAAAAAGTTTATTTCGTCACTTCACTTCTCAATATAACGCCCACTTTACAGTCACCGTCCACAGTTATTAAATTTACAATAGTTATATGGCGTTTTTAATATATTTATGTAATGGTTAATAATTTACAGAATTAATAGTACTGCCGAAAGGGAAAATAAAAGTGAACTACTCAATTCTTCACATTAGTGATGAGATATTGTATCTAATACAAAAGTAATGTTTCTATAACAATTTGTGTGCAAAAAATAATTACAAAAATATTTTTTACCAAGGTAAAAGCTAAAAGAAAATTGATCTGATATTATCTAATTGCTTAGCAAAATAAGCCTTATGCTGACTCACGACACGATACCATTTTATCGACTGTACATACAATAGTTCACTTCTCCATTGAATAATAGGTATTGTTGAAGTAAAATATGTTGTTATAATAATATTCCTCCCATCACAAACAGACCGATATAAGCACGTACATATTGATTTGGAAGTGAGTGTCGGAGTGAAAATAAAATAGATCACGCTCCATTGGTTCGGCAGTGTTCTCGGAATACGGAGGTAAAAAAGCGTTGAGGAAATAGACAAACAGTGGTTCAGGGTGGCGTCAAAGTTGATCTGTCACGGACAATTGATCGATGCAACGCTTGACAGTATATTTTTATGGTGTTTCAGGAATATCGCTGGATTTTATATAAAAAATATCTAATATTCCACTTTTGTTTAGATAAATTATTATCTTAGGTACCACTATTTTACACAAAGGTCATATGAAACTTAGATTATTTTATTAAATTAAGTAGTTTTTTTTAACCTTTCGATCCGGAATTAACCATAAATTTGTAAAAAGTCCGCCCCTATATACTCGCACTTGAAAATTATATTATACCATTCCATATCGCTTCTCCCTGGCCGTAGTATGGTATAACAGACATTTCATGTATTTGTCTAAAATGTTGTAAGGGACGAGATCACTAACACATTAACAGATCGGTAGAGAAGTAACCAATTCTTTGATACACTGGTTACAACTGGTTACAATCGTTTACGCGTCTGTTAGTGTGTTCCTGAACTCGGCCTTTAATTCATTGCCAATTATTATTTTCTGGTATCCATGTAAAATTCGGTGTTTAAAATAGCTTATGTATATTATTTATCAGCGTCAGAATACAAGAGCACCTGAATATGAAGCTTTATTTATTCATTCGGAAAATCGCCCACTATGGTTCATCTTTGGTTTCCGTAATCACACAAAATATTAAAATAACATCAACCTATAGCTCAAATCAATCAGCTACGTGGGTACAAAAAATATGTTACGCCTTTTTCTACTCTCAGACAGCTAGATATAATACGGGTTAGTCTAAAATCAATACGGATTTAATCTTATGAAGCGGTTCTAATCAGTTGGCTTGTTATTGTAATCTGTTCTCGGGTTTGATAGCTTTTAAATTTTCCAGTAAAGTAGAGCTTTCTAAACGAGTAATAATAGCTAAGTGGAATTTTATTAGTTTTAGTCCACACTTTGTCTGGTTGTTTATCTCATATTTTTCATCTTATATTGTAGAGTAGTTTTTAAGTAGCATCCTATTATATTCTCTCGTAGATAATTAAAAAACGCGCAGTTTCTCTGTAAGCGTAAACGCAATCTTTATCTGTTTAATCTGGGTTGTGTTCAATTCTTATGAAGACTTTTGGATATGGTCTCCCAGTATTTAATCTTTATCTGGGTGCTGCTAACACCCAGATCAGGGTTCCCTGAGGGACTCAGATGAGTTGACACAGCTCCTCAGTCCATAACACATAATTATAAGCAACTGGCGATATACAATAAAATAGATAAATAGACAACCCGCTAAGTGTCCTGCCAGATCTTCTTAGTCGAAGTAGCTGATCCGGTTGTGGACTTAATGAAAATAATGTTAAATTAAGACAATCTGTAAGTGCCTCCGCATACTTATAGGTCACAACGAAATACTTAAACGGTTTGACTTTGATTAACAGGTACAAACGTTACTTCGGTTGGCACCTTCCATACTACTTATACATTTACGAGAATAATAAGTAGGTATTGTTGCTGAGACTGAACCTTGACCTATATGTTGCTACCTATAGTTTTGTTTTGATCCGTTCATAATAAGTAAATCTGAATAGAACCAAACGATTCATCAATGCAATTAACCGCGGAATATACAAGCTAAATCTTTTTTTTAAACTTCCCAAACGAACAAGTAAATTAAATAGCGTGAAAGGTTGAAACTTTGCATGTGTCTCGACGTGTCGGCGGCACTGAATGGCGACTGATTGTGACTGAGGATTTTTGTAAGCGCACGAATTTGCGCGATTCAAGCTTGCCTGTGCTGTTAGTCTGTAATTCTGGCATTCGGATGTAAGAACGGGTTAGGAGATGTACACATGGTTAGCAGTGATTACATATCATTGCAATCAGTTAGGTATAAAATGGGGCTAGATAAGTTTATAAGCAAATAATATATTGTTTTAATACTGTTATATATTTTTTATATAATTGTCCTCTTTCCATTGGGGCAAGCCCAATGTGATTCTGCCAATGTCGAGTAACAAATAGCAATAACAAACACCATTAAAAACAGTACAATACTAAATGTGACCGTCCATTTTAAGATGCATATATGGGGACTTTTTTATTTTCATTAAAACTTGTCTTTTCTGTGTGTAATTCTGGCATTCAGATGCAAGAGGGGGTTAGATTGGTATATACATGCTTAGAACTAAACAAATATAATCATTTATTATATGGTACCGCGTAGAATGGATTGAGGGCGATCCCAGAAATACCAATATATAAATATTTACAAAATTCAAGACAAATAATACGCAAAAATATTACATCTATAAAAATAACTTAAAAATGTTATTTCATACATGCTATATACGTTATTTGTACGTTATGCACGTACTTTGCGAAAGCGTCGCTAGTATGATGGAGTCACGTTTCGGAACGTGCAGACGTGGTTAAAAATTCTCGCCCTGCGAAGAACCGCTCTGTGAAGTTAAAAATTCAATGTTTTCACCTCGAAACGTCCGCATTCGCGCGTCACTCAGATTGTAATAAAGACATCAAAATTTTACTACCCCCTAAGTATGAACTAAAAAAATATTTCTAAGTTTTATGCGTGATACCTCGGCTTAAAGCGGAATGAGGTGACCTAGCTTTTACTCTTTCTTATAACGCTCTAAAAGCTACTGGTTATTTTACAATTGGCGTATTTTACAACCCTATTGATTACTGAATGGGTGTGACGTAGCGTTTGTAGGTCCAGCACGACGATTTAATCCCATGGTTTTTGCCAAACCGAGTTGTTCCTACCCTTATTACTTCCACTTAACAGCAAAATCAACGTTAAAATAACAAAAAGGTTGACATGAAAAATAGAAGATTTGGTGTGATGCCTTCCGTGCTAAATAAATGAACAAAAATTTAAAAAACTATTTTGTAAGATTAAAGTTGGCGGACCAGTCCCACACAAGCTGATAACTATAGCATATTCGCACTTACCTAACTACTAACCCACCTACCTACCTAAAGGTAAGTGCTATATAAAACTTGTAGTAGGTATATTCAATTATCACCCTGGCCTAAATAGCTAGTTCATGACATAGAACTCAGCAGTAAGACCTCCAATGAATGCCACCGCTGTTAAAATGATAATTAGCGAAGGATGCCATGGTTGGCAAATTGCAAACGAAATCTTTTATTTATACGCAACTCCGCTGGATTTCTCTCAGCGAATTTTAATTCTGTAATGCAGAAAAGGAGCATTATAATTTTAAGTGCGTCACTATTCTGTAGATCGCTCGATATCAATGGGTATTACAAAATAAAACGTTGTTGTGAAAAAAAGTCGGAAAAGTATTTGATTTTGATAATACAAGGCTAAACATGGAATCTCAATAAAACATGTTCTTTAATACTAGTATACATGTCAGCTTCAAAGCTCAGCCCCTCGTCTGCTCCTCTTTTGCAAATGTCCTAGGCTACGGATACAATTTACCATCAATCGGTCTCTCTGCCAGTGTGCCTTTCTAGGCTACATAAAAAAAACCTCATGGTCGCAATGTACAAGATAGAGGTCACCTCTGACTAAGCAATTGTTTATCGAGGTCTGTGAAATATCATAATATCGTATAGTATATATTAGGCTGAAAACTAAAAAAGTAGCATACTACCACGCTAGCTACTCAAATCGTAATAGAAAAGCAAACGCTCGCGATTACGTTTCAAACGCTCCGCTTTTGACGTTTTGCTGACACGAGCTTCACGATTTCTTCTGACATTGATATGGTATGGCGTGGTTAGGGCCCAGATTCGGTACCTGTAACGTTGCAAAACTAATGTTATCACCAAAATATAGTTATACCAATAAGTGCTTACTGTTTGAGAGTATAAATGAATATAATAAGCAATGTAGAAAATAACAGGACGTAACGACCAATATAAATAATTTTCTGTTTGAGAATAAGGCGCTATGGAGACAATTATGAGAAGTCGGGCATAGCTCAAAAGTGGTATGCTTTTGCAAGATAACCGTGATCTTTACATTTCATAACCTAATGGAACTTTTCTCATTTGAACTTATTTTATCTGTGTCGGAACTCTGGCGGCGCGGGCGGGTTGATTTTAACTTTTTCTTGTAATTCGAGTTTTATTTCCTCGCTTTTTGACAACAAAATATGTTTGCGCTGCGGTTTAGCTCGTTCTAACAGCTATATGATTCTCATTATATTAATTACGAATTACGTCTGAATAAAATTAAGAATACGACAAATCATTACAATATTATGTGAGCGATAGACAGAACAAAGGGAATAAAACTGAAATCCATTATTACCTAAGGGTAACAAGTTACTCAGTCTAATTTATTGCAATTTCAAACCATAGTGTTATATTGCCCTTTCGAACAAGAATAAAACTCGTATAAGTAATATGTCATCGTTCATGAATTAAGCAGGACATAACAAAATAAATCAGCTCGAATAAAAATGATAAACAAAATAAATGTAAAAAATATCTAATCTGTCAATAATCAATCCTTCTCGCGTCAGGTGAATCCTCCGCGGCGACGTCGTGTGATGGATGATTCAATTACACCATGACATAAACTGCTTGCTCATCTCTTGTGTCACCATAACTCTTATTAGCTTCGTGATAAAGTCCACAATCACTTGGAGTAATTTTAAGGGTGAAATTATAGAGTGCCTTAGAATCCGTAAACATGTTTTTAAAACACGTTGTATATTTTTTATGAAAAAATATAAAACAATATTAAATGAGCAAACGTATTCAAAATTACCAATCAACTTACCAATTTTTTTTAATAAAAATGTGTTTATAATTCTGGACAAATACAATACAACATATTTCCGTAAGCTAACAGTAAAACACTGTAAATAAACTAAGTCAAACAAAAGGGTTATCCAAGGAGAGGTCCAAAACAGTAGTCGTGGTACCTGAAAACATTCGTGAAATAGCAAAGAAGACGCTTCACAACTAATCTAAACCTATTCTGTTTCTCTCTCTATTGTAACAAAATAAAAATGCGCATGTGTAACCACACACCACTGAAAAAGGCTAGATGCGCAAACAAATCTCTAAAACCACTCAAAGGATTTGGTTAGAAATGTTGCGGCATTCCAACGTATTTGAAACATAATAATACTGTGTCGAAAGCCAAAGTGGTCCGTGTGGGAAAAACAAAAGTTGCCGCGAAAAGCCGCGGGCGGTAAATAGTTTAAAATCCCAGTGATATTAGGAATACTTGTGGCCTTGTGGCTTGTGTGTTTGTACGAAAACCTCAAAGCAAAATTACTATTAGGCTGGGTGCATTTTTACACATGATAATAATTATTTTCCAAGATAATAACAATAAGAAAATGTAATTTTCACAATTTATTTAATCCAATTATAATTTACGTATTTATCATTATTTGAGCTGGTTTTTAGAATGCTTTTCATATTTTGATTATAATAAACAATTTATTCCTCTATTAATGTTTTCAGGCCATTTAAAGGTTAACACTATTTCTTGAAACACCTCGGCATTACAAAGCTGCTCTACATATTCTGAATAGAATTGAAAATGAACATGAAAACCCTGTCGTTCCTTTTCAAACTTGGAAAAGAGCTAATAATGTTAATAATCACTCCTCCGTACTCACGAAATAGGTACTCCCGAGATGCCACGAAAAGGTTGGAACGACAAAAACACTATTTGCAATGTCCAAGGAAATGATTCGACTGAATTCCTCCCTCGCATCCCGCACTAAGCATTAGCTGCCCGATATCGTGTTACAAGGGTCAATCTTTTGAGGGCGGCCCCTGCATTAGCCTTATGACCGGACTCAAAGGAATTTTTGGGAAATCCAACACCCTCATTGAGGCGAAAAAAGGATATATATTATCTCAAGTGTAAATATTTTTGTTTTGCCTTAATGGAGAATGTACGAAACTCCATTTATTTTTAACTATAACATTCATCCCGTCCACCAATCCATTTATTACATCCATTACAGGTGGAACTATTTTAAAAAGAGTAACGATAAAGTTTATTTACTATTCTTCTTCGTAGCCACGGAAGTCATAAAACACTGTCCTTTCTTTAAAAAGTACGACAAGTACCTATTTTATAATTACTGGCTTACTTTCCTATTGAGTTCGAAAGCCACGGAAGGGCTTATCTCATTCTGATATCTAACGTTGAACTAACTTCCCATGAACTGCACATCACTAGTCAACGTCACAATGCACCAACCTTATAAATTTTGCAAACACAAGACCTCAAACATCACTTAACGTGTCAAAGCGTTCGCGCCGAGCGCACCAGACGGCGTGTTTGACCACTTTGATGACTCCATCGCCATGGGAGGAACACCAATTAGGCCGCAGTTGACTCAGCGACCGTCGTGATTAATTCACCACAGGACTCCGAGCACCTGCCTCGGCTAGCAGTTTGCTAAGCACGGTAATTATTAAAGCTTTGTTTGCAGCCGGATGCCGAATGGAATTTGTGTTCCTATAGAGTGGTGAAGTGGACTGTATTGGTACTGGTATAAATACTAAAATATAGCTGTGCTTGGATGTAAATCCTACATGTAAAAGTATCGACCCAGAATATAACGGAAGTTAAGTTTTTACTAGGACTCGTCGAGGGTCAAACATCGGCGTTCCACTTGGTTCTCTAAGCCAGACCATGGGCTACAGCTCATATACGGGTTGGCTCTACAATACTTAATACCTCCAATCTCCCAAAAGATCGGGGTAAACTCAAACTTAAACTCAAAATTATTTTTATTCACGTAAGCCAACAAAGCATTTATGAAACATCAGAATCTACCACCGGTTCGGAATGCTGCTTCCACTGAGAAGATCCGGCAAGAAACTCAATGGTTACTCTTTCCAATGAATTACAGATGGTGTACATTCTCAGGAACAGCATAAAATAATATGAGCAGGCAACACCATTATCACTAAATAACTAATAGTAAATTATTATTTACTCAAATCTGACTCAGATTTAGGTATGTAGATAAAATGAGAAAGCTAGTTTAGTGTGGTGGTCATACCTACTCATACTTACATCAAATTAAATGTTTACGAACCAAAATAACAATGAATAAAACAGGTGGATAATAATATAATTGCTTTGGTGTGATGCCTTCCATGCTAAGTAAATGTAATGTGTGTGTAATGTGTATTTAACGACAATGTTGTTAAGAGGCAAGTGAGTGGCCCAATCCCCGCAAGCAGCGCCCGCGCACGAGCATGACTTGAAAAGCGGCATCACTCTCCTCAACCATAATAGAGGGAAGAGGGTGACCCGCTCCACAAAGCCACCGCAAGCAAGGACATTAAAGTGAGCATGACCAACACCTCACCTCAGAGACAAAAAGGTAAAATAGTTATGACGACAGAAGCCGGATGCCCAACCGACCCTCACTTCCCCACCTTCTGTCCCATTTCCCATCAGGTCAGCAACGTGCTAGCAATACCTTTGGTACTGCATGCATCTATAGGCTAGGTTAACTGCTTAACATCAGGCAGGTGGTACGCTTTTTGGCCTAATTCATTCCATTAAAGAAAAAAAATATTCAGTCTTACAAAGTCAAGAAGCAGACACAAAGAACACACCCATATTATTATTATTAGCCAAGAACTGGGGGTATGCCTAGTTCGTTCATTTCACGAAGACACGACGTGTTGTGATTCTTATGTCGCAAGCATATGGGTCTCTTTGTAATAATCCCCGCGTCTTCGTGAAATTAAATGACTATACATCGTATCCCGTCGAGATAATGGATGTTCCGTGTTACGGTACCGATTTAAATCGTTCCTCTGTGGGTTTTTTTGCACCGATATTCATGGTTATAGGCTTTAATGGTTAATTGGTAAAGTTTGTTCGGCTCATTGACGACTGCGGTCCATTTTTATAACGGCTATTAAAATGTTTTAACCGGAAAATGCTTTCGCTACTGTTGTGTTCATTATTTTTTAAAGATTTCCCCTGGTTTAACATTGACGAGACAAATATACCGTTATCTCTATTTACAAAATAGTGGAACAATATGTATTGTGTGAATGTTTCGGCTATGCAAACGAGGGGGTTAGGAAAATACTTATATCCTGAATTTTATACCTGTGGTGCAAGTTTATCCATTTCCTAAATTATATTTTGAACGCGTTTTGAAGGAATGTGTAGTGTCCAAGAATTATTTTTCTCTAGAATGAATAACGTATTTCAGAAAAAAGAAATATGTACTTACATTTAAATAAAATAAAAAAAATAGCATTAAGTCAAAAATGCTTTCATTAATTTTGCATTCGCATGTTCTCATAAATAGCCTATTTACCATGTTTGTCGAGACGTTGCTCTCTTCACGGTATCCATCGCCTGCTATCTCCTATTATTTGTATTACTGAGCACATTGTGTTTTGTGTGTAAACATCAATGGAATATTCAAGCTCCATCCCCGCTCAGAGTAACGAGGCGAACCTAAACAAATGCTAATAACCGGCGCAATCATGCTAATACAATATGGTTATTTGGTGGTGGTACAAGTGGAGTCAGTGTCTGAAATAGCTTGAGAAAGCAAACTTTTGGTTTGAGAAGTGGAGGCATAAAAGTCGACTGTTAAACCCTTAGACTTTATATGGAATTATTTTTAGACACGTGTTCATCATGTGTTAAACTTTTATATTATTAGAATAAAACCATAGTCTGTAAGTAACAGCAATATGCTTGACAGGAGTTATGTATAGTTTTGTTTTCCGAAAAACCTGCTGATATGGGTGAGGACCTTTTTTTGCTTAAAAAAAAAAAACTAGCAATGTGGGTTTATCACATTACTAGTATTCCCCCTAGCCTCTCGAGCTAAGGTCATGCTTGTGTTAGGAGTAGGCTCACGTTAATAGTATAATGGCAAGGATGGGGATCAAACCCGGAACCTCTCAGCTGCGAGGGCAGCCCCTCTAACCACTAGACTATTGCCGCATTATGATAACTATGGCCTTATGACTTTCCTGGCGAAATACTACAACAAATTTGAAAATGTTCATAGGAAAAATATATCATTGTTATGATAAAAAACCTATTATTATTGTTTACTAGCGACCCGCCCCGGCTTCGCACGGCTCTAAAATTATCAGCGTTTCTCTAATGTATTATGTATGTATTATACATATAAACCTTCCTCTTGAATCATTCTATCTATTAAAAAAACCGCATCAAAATCCGTTGCGTAGTTTTCAAGCTTTAAGCATACATAGGGACATACAGACAGCGGGAAGCGACTTTGTTTTATACTATGTAGTGACTACCAATTGGGCGACTCCTTAAAATTTAATTTCTGAAAATAATTATTTAATCTAATTCTTGATTGGAATCTACTCTGCAATTCATCCTGACTTTATTTATTTAACTAAAGTGTAAACTGTAAGTAGATTGTTATCGCTTATGTATTAACCCACCAGTTTATGGTTCAAATAAACAGCGTTATGTAGATTTGGTTATGCTAAGATACATATTATTATCTTTTCTCCAAAATTTCTCTCTCAACAGGCCAAAAAGCAAAGAAATAAGTTTCATGAATTGAAGAAAGAATGTAAATAATATTATCAGTACTCGTAAATAAATATTTGTAATAGGTATATTATGTAGCTTTGAGCAGTTGAAATAAATAAGGACGGACAAATCATATTTACACTAAACAAATTGGAAATTATATAAAATACTCGTATTAAACTCAGATTTTGTTTTGGATTTTCTGAGTGCATTTATTCATTTGAGTAAACAAAAATACCAAAACGCTTGGAAAACATCTCTATTTTATTAATATTTATTATTATATTTTGTTGAAAAAATGTGTTGAAGCTATAATGAAAGTTAAACTAAACTAAACCATTTTCGCCATTTTTCATCTCTATGCCACCCCGCTACGAATTTCAACCATAACTTCTTAATCTTTCCATTAAAAGTTGATATGCCACATCACACATACCGTGGATTAAATTCGTGATGAAACACACGAATGCAAATTAGGGTGAGATTTGCATACACCCGGCAAGGCAGCGACGCGGACGCAGCCCGCGGCCGTAGCGCCGCGCAAAGCTTTGACGCGACTTTGAGGATTATTGCGGCACCAAGTTAAAAGGCAGGTCGGTGATGGTACTATGATCATTATATTTCTAGGTTTTGTTTGCGTACGAGATGTGTCCATCTCAGGTTTATATTTTGTTCACCGAACGAGCTGCATCGGATCAAAAACGAAATTAAGAAATAAAATTAAATTTAGGTCTTGAATATGAAATAATTTGAATCTTTTGCTAATTTTGTTTTTGTTTAATGTAATGAGTTTAGCTAGTATTGAATATTGTACATGTGGCACGTAAAAAGAAAAGGAGTAATGTCTGATGGAAATAGGTTCTGTTATTTAAATTTATTCCACCTTTGCAATACTACTACATATAAGCGTAAACAATACGATAAATATTCAACTTGTAATTGCGCTCACTGTTCTCTTTGGTTTCTTGATAAATCAGGAAATAGAATTGCGGGTTCGAGAAAATTTTACACCGCTAAAACGGGAGGACGGAAATGGCAAAGCTCCTGCAAAATGACTGTATGTTCTCGCGGATCGTGTATAAAGTATACATGGTTACGTTGGTACGGAAACATGAAGTGCTTGACGAAATACCAACCGACGCTTATCTTATAATAAAACATAGTTTGCAAAAATATGTTAGAAAGACTGCAGGCAGATGCTGGATGCGGCAAGCTGAAGACAGGGCGCTATGGCGCTCATTAGAGGAGGCCTATGTTCAGCAGTGGACAAGCATAGGCTGATGATGATGATGATGATGATGATGATGAAAAATATGTTGTGTTTCCAAAATCAGAAAAAGAAATGGAGATTGCCAACTGTTAAAAAGCATCAACGGAATCTTCACTTAATACCCATCATGTGCATTTGTATTCTAGTTGCTGAATAAATTTTGATCAAACTAAAATTCACCATGCTTAAATCTCTACATTCAAATTCTTCTAGACATTGCTACATACCGTCATTATGTATCATACTCGACTTTTCCTCCGGTTCTTCTCAGTCGAGGTCGCGCTCCGATCCGGTTGTAGATATTAGAAAAATATGTAAAAATGAAAATTTGTAACTTCCCCCGTAGGCCTAAACTAAGTAAACGCTTTGACTTTGACTTAAAACTCACCTTGATACCACCCTAAAGAAAACAAACTCGTATCAGCTAATTGGCCGGCACGTGAGACGATATAGGGACAAACATTACAGCCACTAACTAACAGCAAAGTAAACTCCCACAAGTCGGCTGCTTAAAGTAAATACACCGCTCGCGTGAAGCAAATTTCATGCATAAAATTATTGAAGGCGCCTGCACGAGACACACGACTACCTGTCACAGTCGCGCCGATTCAAATTGTGAGATGCCGCGATTTTTACTCGAATACTAACAACATAGTACCACCCTCTCACAGAAGATCTGCGGAAAGCAGCTATTACAGCTGCGCTTGGGTTTAATCCTCACTCACCTTCAGGTCAGCAATACCTTTAGCATTGCAAGCATCTATAGGCTATGGTAAATCTTAACATGAGTTTGGTCGTAGGCTTGTATTCCGGCTTTGATTTTTTTAAGTCAACATAGTTATTCCAGGCTGGGAAAAAGATACACTTTAAAAAGTAAAGACATCATCCTCTCAAGTTACTGAAAGAATCATCATGTGACGGTAAATTTTAACCACTTTTTCACGTACTAAGTCTTTTTCTTAAAATGATTGAATTTTTTATTGATTTACATTGCATTTTCCGGACCAAAAATGCCTTTGAAAATCAACTGTTTCTTTCACTAAGTTTTGAGTGAATTGCAATCATTATGAAACAATCGTATTGATACATTTGTCCTCTTGAGCTTGTGCCTTAACCATCATGATATAAAGTGGGAAACTTACAGGGGCAGGAGACCGCGCGAACGAGCCCATTCACCCGTTCGACATCGCTTGTTGGTATTGAAATGAAGTCGCAAATTAATATGTATGCCGCGACGTGGCACAATCAGCCCGCGCGGTGTGTTCAGTTTCAATAACTCTACGTTACCATGATACGGGGCGATGAGAAATTCAACGACACGTTTATGTCAGTCTTGTAACAGACACGACGTGTGGGAATTGAGTTTTAATTATGTATAGACTTGCCAACAAACTTATCGTCTGTAATTTCAGTTTGTTCGTATCTATACATAGTTTTGTATTGAGTACGGATCGGAGCGTATGAAATGTGGTTGGCACATAAACGTTGTTTAAAACGTACTGTATCAGTAAAATGATTTCTCCTGAGGTGCAGGTGTTGTACATGGGGGTTAAAGGAATTAACACCATGGTCTATGCTATATAAATTACACGCGGCAGTGCGGTTACTAGACACAAAATAGGATATTCCAAAGTTTTACTTACTGTAATAAGTATGGAATATATCTAACTATTGAGTAAAAAATTACCACATTTATTTTCCTTCTGTTCTACAAACATAGGCAAATAATAACGCCAAAGCATAAAATTGCAATGCTGTCAAGTACTCAGCGATCATAGTTACAGTCATACGGTTAAATTTAATTGCCACACAAAAATATACCTTAGTGATGCAGCAATAAAAATATAGTGAAGTGCACTGATAAGATTGCAGCAGTGTTTGCTAAGGACTTTTTGACTTGTAAATTGATTGAAACGCCCGGCAACTGATAATTGCTAATAGTTTTCTTGTTAGCCTCGAAGTGGGAAGTTGGCAGACTACTTGATTTCTTTGTAAAGTTCCATTTCCTGTCTGTAGCTGTAGTTACGAGTATTTGATTGCTGTCTAGTTGCTTCTTTTGCGATTAAATTGCTTTGCGCGTTGGTAACTGGATTGAAACATTCCTTCCGTGTTAAGACCTGATAGACGGGAGAAAGAAAATTTCATTATATTGTCTTAAGGGTTGTTTCACAATTCCAAATTCATCTCGCGAGAACTCATGCGGATTCATCCTATCATTACAATTTATTTTGGTAAAATTCTGTTGATATGCCAACAAAGTAGGTTTGATTCATGATCCTAAAAGACCTGAGACCTGATTATAATGCCTCAGTCACACAGACATACAATCAAACGGTGAATTAGGCACCGTACTCACAGGTAATATAATAAATCGTGGCTGTAAGGGCAGGGCTACACTCCACCGCACACCACGTGGTCTAAGCTGTATAGATCCCCGCTTATCTGCCGCTATACCGCACCGCCTCTTATTTATGGGTCTCGGCAGACTATTCATTCGGCAAGACGTTATGGAGTTGTTTGGTTCATCCCCTATTTTTATGGGTTCCACCAAGATGAAGTACGTATTGTTCGTGCCAGTTTTTCAATGGCTCGGCTCCCGTGGGACTGTTTGGGATATAAAAATGGAGGAATTATGTTTTCGAAATAAAGCATATGGGTAAGTGAAGTGTTATTTATCCAGCCCCCTTAACAATTTATTTATTTTTCATAGCAACCATGTGCTGTAAAAGTCGTTCAAAAATGGTTGGCAGCCAACATTTTTTAATTTCTGTGTACCTACCATTGCCGTCCCTTAAGCGTGTACGCATCACTGCACTCCTTTTAACATTATTTGTCTATAATTTGCATAGATTTAAGCTATTATCTCTATTTTTGAGCTGTCCAAAAATAAAGACAGCTATTATTAAAAAATCATAGGGAACTAAATAAATGTAGATCTGTGGAGAGAGCTGCTTAAGACAACAAGTAGTGCGGCAAAGATAGACTCATATTGCTTGTAAGCTTGGAAAAAAATCTGGTGATTATTCGCAAAATACAGCCCATAAAATAGGTAATTGAAGGCGCTGGAAAATTTACTTTAATAAACAATCATACAGCTATGCTTTAGCAACCAAATTAGATAGATCATAAAAAACGTATCACTTTATAATGAGCAGATGTTACCCTATAGCGCCTAATGCCGGGTGTTCATATTTAATTTACACGAGTATTATGAATCTGTGGTCGGGATTTGTGGTGAGCGCGTAACTGCCGTTTTACAGCACCCCGCGGGGCCGTTGGATCGCGACTTGGGTAATACACTGTTTCATTTATGACTAATTTACTGTGATGGAACATTAACTATTGACAACAACGTTGTTATTTTTGTTATTTTTTGTTTTTTAATTAACCATTTGTTATTTAACGGATTAACCACGGCGGACCAGCCAGCATTAACTTGCACTCCACGCTAAGAATACACGTTAATAGTTTTAAAACTACAAAAGAGCTGATAATTGTCAAACGGCTGAACCGATTATCATGAAACATAGCTAAGAACACTCTAGATCTGAATACCTATCTAACAAAAAAAACAAAATTAACATCGGTTCATCCGCTTGGGCGCTACGATGCCACTGACAGACACACAAATACACATGTTAAAATTATATCATACCTGTTTTTTCGTCGGGGGTAAAAAAAATGCGGGACGAGCGTGAAGGCATTTTGATTGGTTGGTAGCGGCAGCAACGCATGGTGATTTGTTGATTGAAAATAATAATGGGCTATGGTTGGTCAAACGTAAATCTTGTACCTTATGTGTTTTGGAAACTTTTTTCCTAGAGTGCCGGGTCCAATTATATTGGTTGGTCGTGGGCTTAGTTACCGCGTAGGTAATTTTGATCTTCCATTTTGGGTTGCTTTGGGTATAGATCGCTCAGATCACTGCACCGGGTAGTTGCGGTTTCGACTCCCGTCGGGGCGAATTTCAGAAATGGGATTTTCGTAATTTTCCCTGGTCTAGGTGTCACTGGGATCGCCCACAGTCCATTGTACGGTACCTACCCATATTAGACGCATTGTTAAGTTCGGGACCATACAGCTGGTTTATTATCCTGGCGATATTTATAAAAATATTTTGTGAAATTCTCATAAACGACAATAATATTATTTACTGTCAAAACAAGGAGAGTTATATTTTGTACAGTCCTCATTAACGTCGGAACATGTATCCCGCCGGCGGTGCCTGTGTATTGCCTTCAAAGTTTATTTTTCATCATTTTAATTGCTCATGTTTATTGGACTTGTAATACATTAAGTAGCTCCTAGGAAGGCGGTGCTTACGGTT
This sequence comes from Notodonta ziczac, assembly GCA_918843915.1. Classification (NCBI taxonomy): domain Eukaryota; kingdom Metazoa; phylum Arthropoda; class Insecta; order Lepidoptera; family Notodontidae; genus Notodonta; species Notodonta ziczac. The sequence continues at coordinate 2,757,295 of OU974041.1, forward strand.
ATTTCTAATTGACATTAACGTACTTTCGTTCCAGTGGAAAAAGGTATTTGAAGTCACAATAACAATGGTACCATTCTGTAACAACTGAAACCTTACATGAATAATGAAAAGTGTAAAATAGGTTATTAGGAAAGTAACGGAAAGTTTGATTAAAATGTGTCGTGCAACGATTATATTTTGTACGTTGTTTATGTATTTTAATAAACATTCAACAGAAGAACGGTAAAAGCTGAATCCACCCGGCTCCCGTTGAGGGCTCTCCGTGAAGTATTTTAATTAATTGAATTAAATTTTTGCCACGCACCGATGGCCACCCCTTCATTTTGAAAATTAATGTCGGGAGTGGAAACTTCAATAAATCAATTTTATTACGTATCAATTGATGGACTATATTATAATCTTTAATGAAAAAAGGGTGAGAGGTTTTGAGGGATCAAGGTTCGCTTAGGGTGATACCACACACCAATCGATCGAACATCGATCGAAGGTGTGATAACACCCTTACATAATCTACTGCAGTAATGTGAGGTAACTAATGCTGCAATTCAACCTTGACCACAGTATTTTACTATTTACGCCGTCTGTTATTTGGTTTAATTTAACAATTCTGAAAAAAATGCATATTTCATGTAAATATCAACGGAAAAAACAACTTTGGGGGTGGTCCAGAATCCTGAGATGAATCCATGGTATCAGGTCTCGTTACGATGTCCCTTACACTCTGTATCGATACCTCCCACGTAAGTTGTTGTATGCCACAAAAATGCCATTTTGCGTTTTTACTGAAAACTATCCTAATTTGTATTGTTTAATGCATTCAAAGTGAAAAAATAATAAAAACACGAATTTTTCAAGGTTTTTCCAGACGTATATTGTTGTAACTTTTGAACGAGAACGGGCTACAACGTTGTATATACCTTTGCAATGGTATACGCGGGGTGCGGGAGAGCGGGAATCGCGCGCTCGCGTGTCGTATTGGTCACATAAAACAGACTACGCCGGGCTTTCAACCGACCTACAATGTTGTATAGATTACTTACAACAGTATACGTCGTTTGAGCGTTCATGAAAAATGTTGTATGTAATACATGTACCATTTTACGTTTACATATAAATAAAAATATTGTTGTATGTAATAAATACTACATTTTACTTCGGGAGTTGTTATTCAAAAGTTTGTTGTATGGTGACATACTATATTTTACGTTGCTATTACTTTTTTTTTACTTCAATTCAATGTTGTATGTCGAAAGTAATTTCTAAATTTGGGTCTTAAAATACTTTGCTTAATATATCATATTTTAAATAAAAAAATTAAACCGACATCCAATAATTTGGATGCACTAAAAAGCTAGAAATAACCACCTTGTAATTTATTTCATTTGGAGTCGGTGCCACTATCTTTACACAACGGTAATACTACTTCTTACCTACTACCCCTAATTACTTGAATTGTCACCGACCGAATTTAGGTTCTGATAATTGTGCCGGTCAGAACCGCAATCGCATTGTTTTTGCGTTTTATGTATATATTGCAGAGAGGTGTAAATGGTCTAAGATATATTGCTCATAAACTTAACATAACTATAAAACATACCTTTCTCGAAAAAGGTCATACACAAGCAGAGGGTGACAGCTTTCACGCTGTCATAGAACGATTATCTAAAAATAAACTTATTTATACACCTTTGGAATGGTTTAGCTTGGTTAGATGAGCTAACCAGGATGGAAGACAATATAATGTCATAGAAATTAAGCATAGTGATTTTTATAACTAAAAATAACTTTTGAACGGGCGTAATTGGGCGAAATCTTCTACTAGAGAGAGCATGTACACCGAGTTCCATAAACCGCGAGACTGCTCTAAAATCGGTAGATTATTTATTTATTATTTATCTTCTGACCGAATGGCAATCCAAGTGGGCCACAAAAACGAAGCGCCGCCACTTCCACCAATTATTTCCATGCGTAAGTAAACGTCTGGAGAGAGCGTGTTTGGAGGTGGACCACTGTGTGGCTGACATGGCAACTTTAGGAGCAAATTATTCTACTTTAAATTGGTTCCTTTTCCTTTCTGTCAATATTCGACGCCGCAAAACAATCATGAACAATCTGCACATCACATCCTGTGGGAGTGCAGTCTCTGGCACAACGAACGGACTACTATGCTAAATAGCCTGCAAATGACATCTGGAGCAGTTTATTACACAGACCTTGTGGAAACCAGGGACAATTTCCGTGCGTTCAAGCGCATGGCAAAACCTATGTTGTGGGACTAGTCCTAAGAAGGGCGTAATTGGTCGTAAATAATAAGTGGAGACGTAGTTAAATGGACCGACATATTAGAAGAGCCGAAAATCCTTTTAAAATTGACGACTGCAGTGGTTCTAACGCAGGCCGCTGGTCTCACTGCATATGGTGGTTGCGGTTTCGACTCCCGTCGGGGAAAAAATCGGAAATGGCGTTTTCGTAATTTGCCCTGGTCTGGGTGTCACTGGGATGGCTCCCAGTCCATTGTACTGTACCTATAGTACAAGAATTGCTTAGTTTGGGACGATACAGTTGTATCAGTTGTATCAGTGTTACAGGTGTATCAGTCTGCTTTGTTTTTTACTGATTTAAGGCTACGCTGCCGATAATTACAAATGGTTACCTGGTTTCTAGTAATCTTCACTTTATGTTTCGACATGTTATTTTTTATGATTATATTTTGTGTTCTTAAAAGAAGATTTTATTACGTTAAAATATCGTTGAGAGTGAGCTATGTTTAATTTTTTGTTATTTTTATTTTGTTTCTAAATAACCTTATCAGTGTTTTCCTTTAGATTCATTTTATTACAGAGTAATGGAAGAAATTACTGTTTTTATTATAAATTCAATTTAAAAAAACATTATTTTTAAATATGTCCTATTACTAAAATGAAGACATTTATCCTTAATCATCATTAATTTTTATTTTCTTTACCTATAATTTGTTCACGTGCAATAACACACTCAAATTTATGTCAGATTTATATGGTTACTGTCACATACAACAACTGACGAAATTTAAACTTCGCGGTATATTGTTGCAAGTATGAGATACGACAATTGGCACAGCCTGTACTCCGCAGTAAAATGTTGTATATATGACATACAACAACTGGCGCAGCCTCTACTCCGCAGTAAAATGTTGTAAGTATGACATACAACAACTGGCGCAGCTTGTACTCCGCAGTGAAATGTTGTATGAACAATATCTCATAAAATATTAATATTTTCCAAAATTATCTTTCTACATAGTCAAGAATACTATAAATTAAACTTATATACCAAATTTCACAAAGATACAATAATAAATGCAGTTTTTAGAGCAATTTGAATCTTTAAAATGCTCTCCTGTAAAATTACGTTTTTGGGGATACAACAACTTACGTGGGAGGTATCGGTATACGTTATATTATAGCATTATCTGATCTTACCATCAATGTCAACTAATCATCATAAATACCAATTTAGGTTACAACTACCTATACCACAAAAGTGGAGGAAAAAGTCGGTGCAATAAGTCTGCAAAATTGGCAGTAAGTACACAATTTTTAACTATTTTTTCTCGCCTATTGCCTAGTTCGGTTATTTCAAAGGTTGATTTGAATAGCTAGCAGCTTCCACGTTGACCAAAGTAATCTAGAAAACAAAACACTGTTATTTTACGAAACAAATGATGTAACTAGAAGCTGTATTGGAAAACGCAACAAATCAGATCGAAGTGGCGAGCGCAGATAGCAGAAGCGATTGCAATACTATCCGTAATCGTAAATCGGGCAACGGCACACGCTACAGATGAGATAAACTCCGATAAAATAAAGTGAAGGGATAAATATTTTCATATATGTATCGCGAGCAATATTGTTATGAAAGACGAAGATTCTTATAACATAAAAATATATTTGTTTTTTTTTATTTAATCTTGAACTATCGACATACGATTCCTAAGTATAGGTATGTAAAAGTAGGATCGAATATTTTAATTTTAAATCAACTTCAAATTGATTCTAGGTTTTTTCTTAAGTCGGTATTTCTATATATATAAAACTCAAAGGTGACTGACTGATGTATCAACGCACAGCCCAAACCACTGGACGGATCGGGCTGAAATTTGGCATGCAGGTAGATGTTATGACGTAGGCGTCCGTTAAGAAAGGATTTTGATTAATTCTACCCCCAAGGGGGTAAAATAGGGGATGAAAGTTTGTTAAGTTAACCTCCACGCGGACAAAGTCGCGGGCTCAGCTAGTTTTTTTTACATAAGTTTGTAGTTTCATGATAGAAATTGTACCCATTTGTAAAACTGATATTCCTTACAAAAGAAATCCTTAGACAATAGCTATGCTTGTGCGTACCATAAATATTTTTATTGGACTTTATCAACAAGGAAGCCATGCAAATAAGTTGCACTCAATAACACAGAACAACAATAGTACATTGTTACATGAGTGGTGAAAGTTACTTATTTTGTCCCGAGACGGGGTTTGGCGCCCGAGCGTAGCGAGGGCGCTAATAGTTCGAGGGACAAAATAAATCTTTCACCCGAGGTAAACACTGTGCTTTTCATTACGAATACAAGGAAAATAAAAATAAAAACAGGAATTGGCTAAAGAAATAATACAAGAAAGTATAAACAATACTCTACAACTGGAAAAAAAACGGATTGCCGCCTATTTTGTTTTTTTTTTCGTTGGTCGTCCAACTTCATTATTTAGCCATTCATTATTTTTCATTTTCATCTTTAAATATTTTGCCCAAATCTATGTTATTTTAAAGTAATTGTTGAAACTAAATTATAATTAAGTTATTTAAAAAAATATATTCTTGAATTAATGTTTAACTTTATGTTATTTCAATTTTACATCGTGCTGTAATAGAGTGACTGTAGAAAAAGTTTGAACATGGTTCCATAGAAATGTGAAAATGGAACTAGTTTTTTTTTTATAATTTGACAGCTGTCAGTTGAAAGCGAAACTCCCGGGCCTGAAAAGTATTACTTTCAACCCGCTTCTCAGGCAACTTCAGACCTACTTTCAGAGTATGAGTAATGAAAAAATATTTGCAGCCCTGATGAACGGAAATTTTATATAATGCACAACGCCACCTACTGCAGACATTGTATAAAACAGAACAAAAAAACGTAGCTTTTGAAGGTGTTTATGTGTTATTGTCAAACAGTGTTTGAAAATGCATTATTTGAAATTATTGCATTAGGTAGTTTGGGTACTATAAGAATTATATTCTTATAGAAAAATATGACGAACCTGACGAATTTATTTACGCTGCAAGTCGAGTGTGAGTCGAGACGAGCTACAGTCGTTAACAGAGTTGGGCTCCTAGCCTAAACCATGAGGTGCTGAAGGTAGTCCACGCTAGTGGCGTTTACGAACATGTTATATTTGCTTGTGTTGGTTTACATTATATTTTATACAAGTTTCAATGCAAAGAGTTATATTTCCATACAAACTTTCATCCCCTATTCCCTATTGTTATTTTACACCCTTGAGGGTAAAACTTTTACAAACTTTGAATGTCATATTTATTTATATCGAATCAATAGCCTAAAAAATAAGTTTCAAGCATCTAGCTCTAATTACGATACTTCCATACAACTTTTCGTCCCCCCTTTCAACCCTTTACAACCCTATTTTCATCCCTATCTGTGTACCAAATTTTATTTAAATCGGTTCAGTAGTTTTGGCGTGTAAACGCTACAGACAGACAGACAGACAGAGTTACTTTTGCATTTATAATATTAGTAAGAATTGTTTGCTATGTATCAGGATATCAGTGAGTATTACTAGTGACCGCTAGCTCCTCAAACTAAGATAATATTTTATGATAGAGTATAGAGTTCAACAGTAGGTGGTGGAAGTAGGACCCACAATTGTGCCACCATGTGAAGGCATAGATCGGCGGTAAGTAGCTATTAAAGCTGCATTTCGTACGATGAGGGAGAACCGGAAGCTCAACCCGTACTTCCCCTCGCACTATCCCCCACCCGTTCAGATTGGCAACGTACCATGGGTATTGCAAGCATCTATATAGGTAATGGTAACTGCTTAACAACTGGCGGGTCGTACGCTTGTTGGCCGACTGTCAGGTGTTTCTAAATAGAGAAATTTCCAATAATACTGTGCATAACCCGAGTATTAACCAGATCCTGTCGTAACTACATACGAATATAGAATCAATTAGCGCAGTGTTTCCTGGAACCATAAATCAGTCCATCCATTATCTTAGTTAGGATTCAGAGCTTCAATATCCACTACACCTGGTGATCTATCATTAGATATCCCTTCAGATTTGAACGCGCATTGAATAGAAATCTTGCCGGCATCGGCCAGCCAAATAAATTATTTAGTGTCCAGTGAAGTTGAGAGTAATGGCATTTCAGTGTTGCAGTGCTTTAATGAATTTACTGGGAGAAATATGGCGGCGTAAATGTGAAACGAATTTTAAGTTCTGTGTTATTTTTAAACGCGCTACCGTAAATTATGCGTCAACTAGGTTCCAGATGTTGTGTAACTAAAATTCAATGCTTGTAAATATATTTCAGAGTATCTATGTCGCCGCCAACTAGCTTAATTCGCCGTTCAATTAACAGCCTAGGCACTTAACTAAACGGCGCCGTTCAACTAGTGGCCTGAATGATATTCAGCCATTTGAACAAACAGCTAGGCAAATTACTTGGATCGATGACGTTTAACTACTTGCCTAGCCGTATAATTACCTGCCGAGCCTGTTCATTTCAATTTAGTTCTACTTTCTGCCACCTAGCGCCGAAACTCACCAAACTGTCAATATCTCCATATTCTATATTCTCTTTGGTCAATATGGCGTCGGAAAAAAACAACTTTGATGGAATAATTTTATTAGGTACTTAGGTTTTTACGTTTTTTTTTAGATCCACCGAATCTACTTGCCGGGTGGGGTTTCTGTGGGGTCATAAAAAAATAACCCTAACCTAAACCCATCCAGGTCGTTCTTCTTGGGTAGTATTTTGTAAAAGTTTTGTAGTACTTAAATGTCAACCAGTTGCCTAAGCATTAGCCAGCCAGTTTATTAAATGTTGTAATAGACTATACGGCTGAATATCATTTAGGCCGTTAGTTGAACGGCGCTGTTTAGTAAAGTGCCTAGGCTGTTAATTGAACGGCGAATTAAGCTATTTGGCTGCGATATCTACACTATCTTTTGTTTTCAACGTGCAACTTTTTTATCTGCTTATCTATTTTCATTTTAGACAATATTTCATCGAAACACTACGTTGCGTAAAAGTTTATCAAAACATTTATGTTGATTGGTTGTCGAGTAAGTTTAAGTAGGTACTCAGCAGTTTGAAAGCGTGATCTGTGTTTGAAAGTCAAACGTCTAGTATAAGCGTAGTGCCGACTTATGAATTTTATTTCTCACCACTACGTTTCATTCTATTTCTTTTTCTACGCAAACTTTCTGATTAAGCTTTTAAGAGCAGATGGAAATTAAATATGCATTCATTGAAATAAAAAGAAGTTATCACGTAAAATATAATTCCATCACGTATTTTTACTTTATCCAGGATTTATTTGTGAATTCTATTTTCGAATCTAGTAAGTAACTATACACATAATATTTAATCATTGAAATAATACATTTTCATTATTATATCTCTAATAGAAGGTACCCTCGAAAATAAATGCTTTACCCACTGAACATCCTAACGCTAAGCGAAAAAAATATCAGAACCACAACGGGAGGTGCGAATTCGCGAAATTACTTCTGAATACCAATTCGTTGGCGCAACCGAGTTTCAAACAATTTCCACGCTGAGAGGCTTGATCAAAGAAATAAAACTAAAAAACAGGCCTTTCTCAGCCACCCGACGAAAATGAGAGTAAATTTAACCAACAGTAATTCGCCTTTGAAGGGCTCAAGGGAACTCGGGTGAAAGGAAAATTGCAAAAGTTAGTGTTCCCTTATGAGGGCCGCCCGGCCGGAGTTATAGCTAGTAGATATTTTAAGGTCGCAAATGGGCCGCCCTTTTATTGCAACAACTCTAGTTTAAACACCAATTATATCAAAACTTGTGCCTTTGTGATTTATGTGGGGTTATTTGGGAAGTTCAAGAGTTATAACGGCCCGCTTTGGGATGTGAGCGATTTACTTTCGCCGTTTTATCACATTGTTTATGTTAATTAAATGGTTGTTTAATGATGTGATTAAAGGAAAATTTTATATAAAACTCAAATTTAAAAAATAAATTAAATTGTTTTTACTCAATTGTGAAAAGTCATAATCTACCACCGGTACAGGATGCTGCTTCCACTGAGAAGATCCGGGAAAGAAATTCAATGGTAGTGACCAGTCGCGAGAACAAGCAAGACATACTTACTAGGAACTACAAAAATCGATTGTTGTTAATATTCAAAAAAATACTTTCAGTATCATCGAGTATATGATGCAAAATAACATTTATTTAATACAATTTATATAATGGCGATTGAAGATCATTAGATAACACAAGTAAACAGCGTGCCAGTGCCGCGGCGGGCGTAACAAACACAAGGTATATTGACTTAGTCCCGGCTGGATGTTTGTACGATAATATTTGTTGGTTCGACCCGGCCATGCGCGGGCCGTAATTGCACGTTTACTTAACGTTAAGCTAAAGTTATTCGCCTTTTGATTATTACGTTCAGAGCCACCTTCCAATCTCCAGCTTGTCAGGAGTACCATGTCAGGAATACCAGGAAATAGAGGGATTGAATTGACTCTCAGTTCGGGTTCTACAATATCAAATACGCCCTTTTCAGATGTTCTAAATTTTGCATTGCGTCAGTTATTCATGAAAAATAAAAAATATACAAGAAAGTAAATACAATTTATATCAAAACAGACACAAGTAACTACTGCACTCAATACCGCATACACTTTGGTTTAAACGCACAATGTTCAATATCTGGTGCAAGCTGACAAGATCCAGCTGTAAGAAAAACGCGTGAACGGAGCGTACGCGTCGTTTAATAAAACACGTCTTTGAAGCCATATGTTCTCGGCCTAATATTGAACGGGGCATGTTTACATAATGAATACGTAATACTCGCTTACCCGACGTCTGTCGCGTTCTGTGCTATTATTAAACTATCACTCGTGAAGTTATCGTTCGAAATAACCTTTAAACGTTTAAGCCTACACAATTTATTCGTTACATTTAGGTTACTAGGTGTGAATAATTAATGACCAAGTAAGTATCTCGCAAATGATTAAGACATGAAATCCTTTTAATTACTATTTATCTCACGTGCTAGTGAAAAGTGACACAAGTACCTGGTTGGAATCCTAGATTTATTATTTAAGAATTTAATCTTAAGGTTTATAATCCTGTTTGAATTTTGACCTCAAATGAGTTCATAATTTTAAGTATTGCCGAATTGATACTATAAGTACCTAGAGTATGAGAAAGTTCTACGAATTAGTCAAAGTCTTTGTTAAAACGCACATTATTCGCGGCTACGATTATAACAACTAGCCAACTCCTTATCTGCGTGCTCATGAAGATTATAGATATGAAATTGTTTCATGGTTCTACTGTATTAAGTCCGTTTACTGGGAGTGTAGCGGCTAATGCGGGCATAACAGTTCTGCGCGGCGATAGCGCGCTCACACCATGTCTTAACGGTCCGTTATATTTTATGATTAGTTCCAGCTCTACCCGACCAAGAACCGGTGCAATGCTCCTATTTGTTAATTTCATTAATATTTCTTCTTTATTGTTATGTTTTTGTTACCGCAGAAATAGTATTGGCGGAGTTACAAACGACACTCAGCACACGCCAAGAGAAAAAGGATATGTCTACAAAAAGTCAACTACAGGAAAACGAATTCACACTTTGCCTTATCTTATAAGTAAGTTATTTGATCTGCTACGGTATAACCGAAGGTAGAAGCGATTTTTGTATTTCTTAAAGTGACATTTAACGTCGACGTAACGACTTCGCTCTGAGTCACAGCGATATAGATCTAAGTCTACGATTTTTTTTATTTTGAGTGTTGAATATAATCTTACACAAAACGGGAAATCTAATGTTATTCAGATACTTTTAAAGTAAAATTCGATTGCAACCTTGTTCGTATAGAGAGTAATGTCCTCACAAAATGAGATAACGATCCGATACATAATCCCGTCGTTGAGACAATGGCAAAATATTCATCATTCCAACAAATGTAGGATCGCAGACTGTAACTTGCATACCAAATATAAAGGCAGGTACATGTAATTTTTCCCCTTTCGCTATGTTTTACATTCTCCCGTGTCCCTGGAGAGTGTTCCGACAGAAAGCCGGTTATTTCTTACATGCTGTACTAAATTCACAGTTAGGAAATTGAATTTTTAGAATTCCACGCCTTACAACCGCACCCATTTTACCAAGAACTCCCCTCGATTTTTGCGGCGCTTCCTTTTTGGGTTTTAGAGGGATTTGCGTAGATGCTATCGGTGGTACTGAACTAGATTATAGTTTCTCTCGATCCGCGAGCAAAAATGTACGTTCAAGTTACTTTTGTAGAATAGAGGAAATTTGTAACCACAGAAATAGATTTACATAGATAACGCAAGTATCACGATTTGTATTGAAACCAAGCGTGCCGAATTTTTAACACCTACTGTGACGTCATTAGTGACGGGAAATCCAAACCGCTTCAAAGACACCGATGCCGCCGATTCCCCTCCGCCCGCTACGATTCCCTCGAGAGATTGTCACGCTCATACTCATATTTTTATATCTGTAGTCGCGAGGACTGTAAGTTATCGGCGACCAACCTCGACGCTTGGTCGGGGTTTTCGGACACGCTAAGTACATTCATTTGCGTTATCTATGTAAATCTATATCTGTGGTCGTAACAGATTTAAAAAATGTTACCAACAACTCAAGGGCCTGATTGAAATAACCGCGGTAGAGCCAAACTTCAGCCAACTGACTATAGCTCATATGCGGGCTAGCTCGACCGGGGTAGTAACTCCCTCTCACGGAGTATCTGCGTAAAATTAGCTATTATAGCCGCGTTTCGTACGATAAGTGAGAGAGCTGGAAACCCAACCCCCTCCCCCCTTCGCCTCACATTATTCCTCACCCCTTCAGATCAGTAACTTGGGAGCAATGCCATTGGTAGGTATTGTATGCATCTATAGGTTACGGTATCTGCTTAATATCAGGCTGGTCTTACGCTAGTATGCCGACTTCGTTACATAACAAAATAATAATCATTTTCGCCGAAGAAATATCAAATCTATGATATTGAACAAAACGTTTGTGTAGATAAATGGACTGGCGCTCCCAAAAACCCAGCGATCGCAGAGCAGGGCAATCCACTAAAAGATAATACTTAAAGTTTTTTCCCGAACTCAATTGCTAATTTCTGTTAGGAACTTCTTTAGTGGTCTTCCAAAGAGGAGAAGGATTTATTTGTGCATCAACGAAGACCACATGATATACCTATGCAACGTAAATTCGCCAAGTATGAACCGGAAATCATCTTCAATATATTGAAATTCAACGAACGTCATTAAACGCATTAAATTAGCGCTGCCTTGAAACATCCTTGATGTTTAAAGAGCACAGCATTTTGAAAATATATCTAACGCTGTAATTTTTGTGTATACTTGGCCTAAATTGTGTACCTGCTAGGGTATATCTGGTAGACGTTCTATTTACAAACCTAATTTCATTTTAAGTTGGAGTGCGACGCTGCGGTTTGAATAATGTAACGACTGCATACGTAACGAGAACATTCGTGGAATTCTTGAGGCATGTCACATATCTTGGGCTAAGGTATTCTAGTTGTTGGAGTTAATGGAAAGAGAAGAAGAAATGGGTACGCTGGTTCATTTGCGATACCTTAAGTGTTATTATTATGTCGATAGATACTTCTTCGTGGTTTTGTAGATCACTTGGCGCAGTGGTTCGATTGTAGGCCGCTCGGCTCACTGCACATGGCGGTGGTCGTATTACCGCCGGGGACAATATTGAAAATGGCCTTTCCGGAATTTGCTCTGGTCTGGATGTCACTGGGATCACCTCCAGCCCAGTCAGTCAGTTGGTACCCATAGTACACCAAACAGCTGGTGTATGTCAGCCTGGTAGCGATATTCATTTATTTATTAAAAACCTCATCACTTGCGTTGACTTATCTATCTATCTTTTACGTCATTTGCATGTTTATCCGAAAATTAGCCCCTGTTCCCTGTGTTGTGGTATGTATCCATTGCGACAGCGAGCGTCCCCTGCCTCTCTTTCCTCGACCCAGTCAGTGATGGATCAGCCTTTCAAGACTATCTGGTTCCCACCTGACTGTATGCCCGAAGAACTTGTAGCGTGGTCAATACTAACTAACTTACCAAATATTCATATTGTAACGAAATTAGTTGCTCAGAAAATTGCAAAAGAAAGAAACAAAGTTTAAAGATATTACTTATTTTAATAATAGGTATCTACTATGGCTACACAAGATATGAATTTTTCATGGAAATATCTCGACAAGATCTGAATCTGTGCCGTGTATCCTGAAAGCATATAAGTACAAAAGTTTACCCAGCACTGGCTGTTCATGTAGGTATTTCAAACTATTATAGTCTGCAATATCTTTAGAAGCACTTAGTAACTGAAGCGAAAAAGTAAGCTCTGTGACGATATGACAAAAATATATATCAGTAGATACACATCGCTATCGTAGAGATTATATTAGTTGAATGCTTTGTGAATCAAATGTTATATGTTATTTGTCTGAAGTTTAAATAAAATATTTAGATTATCCAGCTATCTCCTCTTGCAGAATCAAAATTCAAAGATCTTACCCACATATATCTTCATGTTACCACAAAATTGACTGTCTAATCCGAAACCTACTTGATAACAAGTCGTGGCCTGGAGTTTCAGCACAAACTAATTGAATCAGACTCACAAAGTCAACCCACAAAACGAAAATAGCATTAGGATTTTACGAAATAACCCAATGTCACCAGGACGAGAAGTAAATAAAACAAAACCACTGAAGTTAAGTTAAATCTGTCCTGGCCTTTGGGCCAGATGTTTTGAAATTGTCGTTAAAGATTTAATTAAACAAAGTTTAGGAGCCAACCAAGTTGTTGTTTAAATATTGCGTTCTGTTATGCAAGACACGTTGTTAAACGTGATTTGAATGACAGATTAATTTTAATAGAAAAGTCGGAGTGTCAGACTTGAAATGTTTATCTCGAGATAATTGAATTTTGTAATGAAACCCCATATTGATACTAACTTTCTAGACGTACCCCCTCATTAATAAGCGTGGTTAGCGGTTGTATAGTTACACCATGCTTTGTCTTCTTCTTTTGCATGTCAATTTACTTATGACAGAAAGAGATAATTGGTGTGTAACTATTTACCCCCTATACCACGTTTATTAATAAGGGTTGGTTACTAAGAGTTGTTTGTTTGGTATACCTTGGCCAACAAGAAGCATTACGAAAATGAATAGTTATAAGGTTCCACCTTCATTGATTTATGAATTAACATTTCGGTTTCTGACATATGTGTCGGATTATGATAAACTATGAATTAATAAAATGACCACCCAAATATAGACGAGCCCAGCCCGGCCCAAATATGAGATATATATTACGGAGTATTTCTAGTAGGTATCATTTCTCGTTTGCCGTGGCATAGGCACATATTGCATACTGCATACTGACATATTGCATATTGACATATCGGCACATATTGGACGAAACGAAATTCCACTAAACTACCTGCAATACCATCCTTCTTCTAACGGTGGTAATGTATGAGCAAGGCATCAATACATTTGGGTGGGTCAAACTTAATTTGATTTGACGACAACATAAAAACTATATGAGTAAGCAAATAAGTAAAGTCAAGGCGTAGGTCCCATAAATCAATTTGACGGTGGTAGAGACAAGCTATAGCCAGTTGACTTCAGCTCAAATACGGGCTGGATCGATTGAGGTAGTACCATCCTCTCACAGAAGATTGGCGTAAAATACCTATTATAGCTACGTTTCGTACGATTAGTGAGAGAGCCGGAAGCCAATCCCCTCCCTTCCCCTCCCTGTGCCCCACTCTACTTCAGGTTGGCACGTGCGAGCAATGCCTTTGATATTGCAAGCATCTATAAGCTTCGATAACTGCTTAACATCAGGGCCCTAACCACGCTAGCTACTCAAATCGTACTAGAAAAGCAAACGCTCGCGATTACGTTTCAAACGCTCCGCTTTAGACGTTTTGCTGACACTATACCATATTAATGTCAGTAGAAATCGTGAAGCTCGTGTCATCAAAACGTCAAAAGCGGAGCGTTTGAAACGTCTCGCGATTACGTTTCAAACGCTCCGCGTTTGCTTTTCTATTACGATTTAAGTGGCTAGCGTGGTTAGGGCCCAGGCGGATCGTACGCATGTTCACCGACTTTGTTACATAAAAAATAAAATGTAATTAAACTTTTGAGCTCGATATATAGACTTTAACCCCGGGTCTCCTTGTGTGTATCGTTACTAAAGCTGCTGTAAAACGTACAGTTGGTCACATTCACAATCAATTTGTTACATGTGACGTGAGGCTTGTCTCCGTGCAATCAATGCTGTTCGGACAATCATCCCTCACACAGTCCGGCGCAATAAGCCGCAATTAGTATAATGCAGGAGGGTTGCAAGGCATGAGTGAGTGTCTTGGCCACAATTCTGAATTGATAGCCTCCGTTACACTCCTCGGCTCTCCTTTGCGTACGATAGTCCGTCGTTGCCATTCTAAAACCTTTGTACTCCAATATCCATAGGTTTGCAAACTCCAAAATTTTTCAATCTTTATCTTTAACTTTATCTTTAACTAGCAGTGATAGCCGATTGGTTAAGCACGCGTCTTGCGGGCTACCAGGTCTCGGGTTCAAACCCCGCCTCGAACCTCTGGATTTTTCGAAATCTATGTGCGAATCATAATTTCTATATGATTATCACTTGCTCACGGTGAAGGAAAACATCGTGATGAAACCTGCATATCTTAGAAGGTTTAACCAACTTTCGACAGACATGTGAAATCCGCCAACCCGCACTGGGCCAGCGTGGTGGATTATGGCCTGAATCCCCCTCGTGTTGAGGGGAGGCCCGTGCCCAGGAGTGGGACGTCAAAAAGGGCGAAATTTTTTTTTTTTATCTTTAACTAGGGGTAATCAGAATTGCTTTATCTAAATATATAAAAATGAATCTCTATTGCCTTGGTCATCATCGCATCACGCGTGAACGGATGGAATGGAACGATTTCGCTAATTTTTTGTTGTGTTTATTATTGTCAGGAGAAGGTTCTTATGAAATAAAAAATTAAGAAATTGAGCGGAACAATTCGAATTCGATATTCAAAGTTAAGACAGGACAACGTCTGTCGGGTCAGCTAGTTTATTATATTATTTTATTGTATATGTGAGTACAGATCTCTTAATTGTGTATCCAGTAGCAAGTAGAGGCCACGCTCTAAACGCCTAAAACTAACCCCATTCTCGTATAACTGGTCTGTCATCTATTTGACATTCATTTTAATATCATAACAATTACAGTTGATTGAGCGAACCATGAAATCTCACTCAGTTTGTAACTCGAGGCGTCCATCGGAATACAGTGACAAAGACGCCTTAGGTTACGGAAGCGATCCTTTATTAAGGGACAAAGGTCAATTGCGCCCGGGGGACGCCGCGCGGGCCTCTGATTAAACCCGAATCAAGACCCTTCGCCCCTTTTTTGTTGTTCTCTAATCATTCTGCATGACAATAATAGAATTTGAATGAACCTGATATTATATTTTACAGAAAAAGAAATTTCACCTGCATTCTGGCAATAGGCACGCTCCCTATCACAATGGAACCAAAATATATCGGTGAAATGGGGTGCACTGCTTTGCACCCCTGCTTACTCTTTTGAGGAGACAAAAGGATACTTATGATAATAATAAACAAGTGCATAATTTTATTCGCTATGACATAAATTAAAGAAATCCGTCTTAGTTTGAATTCGAGGAAACAAAATAAGTACGAAAAGTTTTTTTTTCTAGGTAGGTTAAGGCGTCTATAGCCTAGTCGTTAGAGGGGCCGCCCTCGTTGCCTAGTGGTTCCGGGTTCGATCACCATCCTGGCCAATAAACTATGGACGTGGGCCCACTCCTAACACAAGCATTAGCTTAGCTGGAGGGACTAACGGGAATACTAGTAATGTGATCAACTCACATTGCTAGTAAACTTATCAAAGGGCTTCCATTCTGGTATTGTTGTTTATTACTTGACACAGGCGAAATACCTATTAAACTGGGTGCGCCATATATCGAACTCTCACGGTGGTAGTACTTCAATATGAAGATAAAGGGCTGCTCCAGTCCGCTGGATTCAGGCCACCGCCTTTTTGTGTCACTGCAACACACGCATGGACAAACACACCTACTAATACAAACCTTGTAGTTAAACTGAGGCATCTTGAAGTGCGTTGTGTTTAAACATTTGAAACACAGCTGAATTATGTAGAGATTCACCGCACGCCCGGGATCGCAGCAGTTTCGCGGAATTAATATTCCCGACGCGCCCAGCTATCATAATTCCGAAACACGGTATCAAGGCAACGCCACAAATCTTGAGGTTGCCGCATGCAAACTGGTGCATTGACTTCAGGACATAAGTTTACTGAAAATAGATACCATTTCAATTCTAACATATTTTACTGTTTGCTTCCTTTTCCTCACGTACTTATGAAGAAAGTTTAATAGTTATTTGGACAGCCCGTTTCCTGTCACAGTCAATGTTTCTTATATTCGCAAGAGCAGCACATCTCTTTTTGTAATAAAAACGAAAATCCCTCGAACTTCACTTCTAACTAAATTTATTTGAAGGCACAAACATAGTGTGCCCGTAGGCCAACCGGGAGACTTTTAACCCCAATTAATAAGCAAACTTCCGCCTACCCGCCTACCCGCCGGTAAGCTACAAACTTAGATAAAACCATTTATTGTTTAGTTTATCTTTGGGATGCTGTAAAATTAGGTGTAGAACTGTAACTCAAGAGATAGTGTTACCCACCCAAATATATGTACGAAGGTATGGTAGATTGACAGTTAACTTTCCCAGGGGCCCAATTCTACCGCTGGCAACTCGATCGACTCGGACTTGACAAAACTGACGTATCTGGTTACATCAGTTTTGACAGATATTATATAAGAAATCTGTCAAAACGAGATACACTATATGTCAGTTTTGACGTATTGCGAGTCACCCGCGAGTCGTTCGGAAATGCCAGCGTTTAACATCCAACCATGACTGAGCAGTTCCTACCAGATACCTACATGTGATAATAAATACTTGATTAAGGACCTTCTTATAAATATTTAGCAGTTTCTAGGTCTACTAAGCATTTGATTGGTACTAATTGAAATAAAACTTTAAAACTTATGATTCAAATATACCTAGCCTAAATGCTATTGGATAAATAAGTTGTAAACCCTGGTTTAGACTTAATTGCGTCGAGTAATGTGATGTGCATGTGCATGTTCAGATACAAGTACACTATGTTTTAATGCAGGTACCTACCTCCAATGAACATTTGCGGTAAACGACCGGTCAGTGATCGATCGCCGTCACGTGTGCTCGCCGCTGTAGTCCGGCTCTAAGGTAATTAGAGGCCATAATTCGTCATTTCATGAAGCCTAGTTTTGGCAACAATCCAACGTATTATAAATCTGTGTGAACTCTCGCAACGCGGCTCAGTACGAACAGTCATAGGTCACAGGTATAGGTGATAATTTCGGATAACAAAAAATACGGATAACTATTTTCGTTTCCAGGCCTGTGTGTTACGGATACCTCTCTCAGTATATTGTAGCTATGGTAACATAATCGCGAGAAAAAAATGTCGGGTTAGAGGTATATAATAAGTTTATACTAGATATTTATTTATGAGTTAATTTAATGGTATTTTATATAGGAAACCAAGGAAAGCAACGCAAATTGGTGTCAACGACATTCATATCCTTTACCTTCAAAAGTTTTTATACAACCGACTATACGATTTAAAGTTCTTTCAGCAATCTTTTTTAAAGAAATCTGTTGCAAGGAAATTGAATGAAAGCGGGCGGGGCTGGGAAGCAGGCTAGTCTGCGGGCGACACTCTTTCAATTGAATTTATTACAGTCTTTTATGCGACGCTTTGGGAGCGTTCTCTGCCGAGAACATAATAATAAACGGTTTAGGTAAATCTGGGGGAAATAAAATATACACAGCGGCGCTCGTTGGACATTCATTGAACTGTCACCTGCTCCCATACATCGCAATGGCAGTTTTGGAATGTTATTCGGAATCTAAATACCTATTGCAAGAGATTAAAAGCATCAAAATTGCACTAAAATTAGATACCTATAGAAGAACCGTTTAATTTATAATAATATGTATTAGTTTTATTAAATACTAGCTGTGCCCGCGACTTCGTCCGCGTGGAATTTAATTGACAACGTTTCATACAAAATTTCATCCCCTATTTTATCCCCTTGGGGGTAGAATTAATCAAAATCCTTTCTTAGCGGATGCCTACGTCATAACATCTACCTGCATGCCAAATTTCAGCCCGATCCGTCCAGTGGTTTGGGCTGTGCGTTGATAGATCACTATGTCAGTCAGTCAGTCACCTTTGAGTTATATATATTTAGATTATTTGTTAATGCCCTGGACTCTACGACCTATACTATAAAGCATACTTTTCTAGTTACATACCTATCTATGTATATAAAATAAATGTTTATTATATTACTTGGATTTTCCCCTATTCGTATTACAATATTATGTAACCAGGCTCTACTATGATGGTAAGACTTAAGAATTATTTGATATAACTACATAATTAAACCCGCAAATTACCGGCCTGAAAGCGCCATAAATACTCAAATCTGATTATGCTTTCAACAAAAGAACTCGGTAAAGCGCAATTCGTCGCTCATTCAAAGTGAATGGAGTCAAACAATGGGTGGCCAACAACGGGGCTGTCATTGCACGTCGACAGTAGTGTACGACTCTGGCGGACGAACAATTTACATAGAGTTATTGCATATACGCGCCGGTGGACACTTCTTTATGGGAGTCCAATAATTAACGCATTTAAAGCGTTTTTGTTGTTACGTCCTTTTTCAATATTTATGCTGTTTTATATTATACTAGCTGTGCCCGCGACTTCGTCCGCGTGGAATTTAACTTAACAAAAAAGCCCGCTCCCGCGTTCTGAGCATGCGCGGCAAGACCCATTTTTGAAAATTTTGTCTTTCTAAACTAAAAGTAGCCTAAGTTACTACTTATACCATCAGCTATCTACCAGTGAAAGTCCCGTCAAAATCGGTCCAGCCGTTTCGGAGATACTCTTTTATTTCATGTATTTTTTTACGCGGAACCCTAATTGTTTATCTAAAATTCAAGTAGCCTAAGTTACTCCTTAAAACATCAGCTATCTGCCAGTGAAAGTCCCGTCAAAATCGGTCTAGCCGTTTCGGAGATTACCCGAATCAAACAGACAGACAAAAAAAAATTATATCGCGTTTTCGCTATAAGTGTCTTATGTACTTTCATATGCATTTAGTTAAAAGGTGTTATTTTGATATTACAAACAGACAGTCCAATTTTATTTATTTGTATAGATCATCATTTTGGGTTTCGTCATTTTTAACCGACTACCAAAAAAGGAGGAGTTTATATGTTCGTCTGTATTTTTTTATATGTATGTTTACCGATTATTCCGTCTATTATAGACCTATTTAGAAAAGTCTTTTTTTAATGGGTATACTCTCCAGGAGGTACCAAATTAAATAAACAACAAGGTATTTATGAAGTCGGTTTAATTTTTGAAATAGGTTTTATGAAATAGATTCTTACAACCACCTGTTGGGTACAATACAGTGTGAGTAGATCGCCCAAGCACCTATGCTAAATAACACAAAACAAATAATCAGATTTTATTGAAAATTCGCCTATATCTATGGGTGTTATATATGGATTTAGATTATATCAATTCTAAAATAATGAAAATACCTATTTACACTTTCCATCTTTAGCCGATCAAAATAAAAATAACTCCTAACCTAACATTTTAATACAGATAGTTTATAACCGGCATTAACACATAGGATACTTTTTATCCCGAAATTTGTGTTAAGTTAAATACTATGCGGGCGAAGTCGGTGGGCACAGCTAGTACACAATAAATAGTAGCGTCAACAGAATATTTCCATAATAATTGTTTCTTTTTTGAGATTAATTAAACAAAAGTAGTTACTTCGTAAAAATAAAACACAATTCTTCACAATTCCTTCTATCCAAGATAACATAAAGTCGATAGATACCTATGCATGTTTTATGGTGTACATAATGACTTGTAATATCATCATCATTAATTAAACTCTATTATTACCTTACACAATCTTTTTCCGATTAAAGTATAAAACTAATATTGCGCAAAACTGTCTAGGTCCGTACAAAGTTAAGGAGCTCGCGGGCCGCGCTGAGCGAGCGACGAAGTTGAACGCAGCGAGATTTTTAAACTTTAGTCATAAAGGATTTCGTTACGCTTTATGAATATGAAAATGTTATCCGTTAAATTTATTGATCATTATAACAAGTGGCTTACGGTGCATTTCCGCGTGTAATATGTGGGGATGACAGAACTTATTTCTGCGCCAATATTACTATCATCTTTTCTCTTCTTTATATATAAAAGTCTAGTGTGCGTCCGTAATTCTATTCCTCCCAAACTCCTTGATCGATTTTGATGTTTTTTATTATACTTTTGGTGTCACCTGGATGTCTCTTAGCTAAAATGGGGCCCATTAGATGGCAGTGTTGTCGACATCAGAAAATACGTTAGCGAAGCTGCGGATAAAAGCTGGTAAAGTGCTAACTAATAAAATTATTTGCACTTTATAAACGTATTCGAACAGCGCAGTCCAAAATGCAACAAACAAAACGGAATTCCATCCGGACACATGATTGGAAACGCTGGCAAACTGTAACAGTCTGCATTGTTCCTCGGCAAATTGGCGCACGTGTGATTTGCTAGCAAAGTGAACTGTTAGCTGGACAAAGATGGGACAAAGAGCTTGTTTAAGTTCGCCGAACGTACGCTCGCACCAATACCCTACACATGGCACCAAAACTGAGAACCTGAGTAAAGTTTACAAGTTGAATATCTTGGTTCTTTATGATACCCTAGTAGCTAGCCGCTACTTGATTTTATTTCGTCTAACCATTCCAGCTGGGCCTGAAGTCTGCTAATTATTTCAACGGAAAACCATTGGTAATGAATGTCAAAAAATCGTGGCAACAATTGGTTCCACGTTTGTTTTTTTTAATTGGGTACACGACTTAGTGGTTGGTTTTGCAGACGTTTGCGACTGCCAAAAATGTCTGGAATATCTAAAAACCAATATCTGTTTATTGCGTGCCATTGAACTCGGGGCCCTGCGTCCTTACTCGCTATGGGATCGATTAACACCCAAAATTAATCATGTATCCTCTGGCCAGGATTATAATCTACGACTATTGGCAAGTTTCATCCAAAAACTGGATTGTAATATTAATCTTAGATGGGAAAAAATGGTTCAGGACTGGTAATTAATTTTGGGCGTTAGAATACGAGCTTCTTCTCGTCACCATAGTCACCATCATCACGTCTTCTAAAATGTCTACAAAGACAATCTCTATGTGGATTTTAAAAGACAGCCATAGATCATCATCGACCACTGGTATTGGTATTAAACTGGTATGTTTCTGTCAAAATGGAATAAATAAATAAATAAAATATAAATATGCTCAGACTGACACACCAAATGGATAGTCCAAAACTAAGTAACGCTTGTACTATAGGTACTGTACAATGGAATGGGGCCGATCCCAGTGTCACCCAGACCAGGGGAAATTACGAAAAGGCCATTTCCGAAATTAGCCCCAGCGAGAATCGAACCCACAACCACCATGTGCAGTGAGCCGAGCGACCTACGCTCGAATCACTGCGCCAAGCGGTCTTCATGATGCGTTTGCGATTACGTACCTATGTATTTTTGTAAGTAGTATAATTCTACAAAGATGTCCCTAAGTTTACATTTTCTACTAAAGACAGTGTAACTGGCCGTCCAGCGAGGACGTGACACGTGCTTCGACTGCTACTCGAATCTAATTTCCTAAAGCATTGTCTTCACTATCACTATCACGTTCACAAAATCCTTTTAGTCGCTGACAAATTTTACGATTCATTCTTTTATTTGTCCTTGACATAGAGTTGAAAATCAACTTACCTACTTACCTAGCCATTGTGTTAATAAGAACTGGCCAAGAAGCCATAACATTTCGTTAAGAGTCCTCACGACCAATGGTTGTAAGCCATCTTGACTGTACATTATGGTATCCAAACAGCCTCAGAAAACTGAAAATACAATCAAAAGTTTATTACCAATGAATATTGACTGTTAGGTATTGGTTTTACCATTAGAACACAGGTAATAATTATTTTAATGTAATATTTCTAAATAATATTCAAATTATTCGTAAGCTGCAATACCGATTTGAACCTACATTGGAAAATATATTTGTGAGGCACAAGTACCTAATTGAGCCAAGATGGGTTGATTTTTTGACGCAATTCAATATTCGTTCTAAATATAATATTAACGCTGTTTACCTTCTTAACTCTCACTTTACCAGCCCTTCCGATCAAACTCGGGGAAATTGAGACGACGAAAAAAACTTGGAAAATTTTTCACTTCAAATATTTGTACAAGTTTGATTCCGGAAAACCTTTTTTTCCAAAGAGTAGCGGCACAAATTCATAAAGAATGAAACATTTGCAAGTGAAATGAAAGCCGGGAGACGAGAAAAATAAAGGTTCCCCGGTCGGAAGAAAAATTCCCATTGTTACAGCATTCCCGAATGAGGTCCATTTATGCATACGAAAACTTATTACAATTTCGCGCAAAAAGTGAGAAAATCTTGTTTTTACCATCGCACACACTCTTGAGAATATTCTTCATCCGACACGACACTCGGTAATAATAAAAAAACTTAATTAACTCCCTTGATACCCACGGGATTTTAAGAAATAAGAGTAATCTTTTGATACAAAATAAATATAGTTATATTTATCTAGTAAATGCACGAGTATGTAATGTAGCAGTTACACAATATCCAGCTACGTCTAGACGCGAACGAATTTCCCATGTGGTATGTATGTCGCCGCCAACTAGTTTAATTCGCCGTTCAACTAGTGGCCTGAATGATATTCAGCCATTTGATTAAACAGCTAGGCAAATGACTTGGATCAATGACGTTTAACTACTTGCCTAGCCGTTTAATTACCTGCCTAGCCTGTTCATTTCAATTTAGTTCTACTTTCTGCCACCTAGCGCAGAAACTCACCAAACTGACAATATCTCTATATTCTATATTCTCTTTGGTCAATATGGCGTCGGAAAAAAACAACTTTGATGGAATAATTTTATTAGGTACTTTGGTTTTTTACGTTTTTTTTTAGATCCACCGAATCTATTTGCCGGGTGGGGTTTCTGTGGGGTCATAAAAAAATAACCCTAACCTAAACCCATCCAGGTCGTTCTGCTTGGGTAGTATTTTGAAAAAGTTTTGTGTGTACTTAAATGTCAACCAGTTGCCTAAGCATTAGCCAGCCAGTTTATTAAATGTTGTAATAGACGATACGGCTGAATATCATTCAGGCCGTTAGTTGAACGGCGCTGTTTAGTTAAGTGCCTAGGCTGTTAATTGAACGGCGAATTAAGCTATTTGGCGGCGACATGTATATCAACACTGGGTTTCAACACTGACACGACTTTAATAGACTTGTTATTAGTGTATCGTGTAAGGTGTTCGTACACTAACACACACATATTACAATATAACTAGCTCTTGCCTCTGACTTCATCCCCGTGGATCTCGGAACGGAATTTACATACAAATTACCAATCGCCTATATTGCCCCCTGGGTTGGATTTTTTTATTCTTCCCTGAGTTGACGCCTACGATATAAAAGGTCCTCCTACTATCACAATTTTCATGTTTAAAACTTTAGTGGTTTAAGTTATGCGTTGACCGACCAGTCATTCAGACAGTCGGCCATGGTCTCATTTTATAAATACAGATTACTCCGAGTGGATACAAAAACTCGAGTAGTATTTTATGTAAGTACTTATTTAAGTGTAGATGCATAACGCCCTTTGTAAATTTAGATTTTATTAAAGATAATGTCCAATCAAAAGACATTTAAGACAGCCTCCTTTCATTTTGGTCTTTAAAATGATTATACGTAAAAGAGAATAATCTATATGTAGAAGGTGGTTGAGAATATAAATTGTACAACCAAGTTCGATATTATGTGGGTACCGTTCAAAAACATTGTTGATGTTATAATTTTGATATTGTAATTAGATTACAGTTGTTAAAATACTGTTATAACTTTATGATAATTCCTGTTGGATTAATTGATGAATTCTAATAGTAAAACTCTTTAGCTTTAAATCCTTTTTGTAAATTGTATCGAGTGAACGCCGTGACGTAACAAGTCATGTGATCGGAATCGTTTGGAGGGGGCAACTGTTTAAATATCGGAGACCGGTGAGTCCGGGGCGCATTTGATTCGAGAGAGCAATACAGTTCGGTCCTTACAAACGGGATCGATGGTTTACTAAAGTCTGATAGTTAAATACCTAGTTTGTAATTTGTGATTTCCAATTACGTACATCGAATACGAGATTTATCATTCTGTATCTTTGCGGTTTTATTGTCTGAGACCTACGCCATCAACTCTGCACCTGAAGCCCCTACCTTCTGATGACGAGCGTCCCGCTAATAAGCGTAACACGCTCCGACATATATATATAAAAGAAAGTCGTGTTAGTTACACTATTTATAACTCGAGAACGGCTGAACGGATTTGACTGAAAATTGGTGGGGAGGTAGCTTAGAACCAGGAGAAGGTTATAGGACTTTTTATCCCGTTCCAGTGGAACTTGACATAAAACGTGAAACGTGTTATTAATGAAAATGACAGCTAATGCCAGCAAAAAAAAATATGAATGAAAAAAAAGTCTAGCCGTTGATTATTTACAAATGGTATAAAAAAGGAGAACCAACAGCTAAAATGTCGTCTATAGTTAAATATGGTTGAATATTTGATAATTTAAAATTTTGAAGTTGACAGTTGATATGTCAGTTTCGAATTTCTATTAGCTTATTGTACGGATATTATCATTAGCAATACGATGCTGCGTCCAAGACAATCTGATATTTCGCGACAAAGCCGTCATGCAACTAGGATTCGAAACATTGCGAATGAAATAACTGAAGAACAAGAAATTGGAAGTGAAGAGCGCCGCGGTAGTATGGCTCGAATTCGTGCTTCTCAATCACAAGAGCAAAGAGAGGTAGCCCGTGAAACGGCTCGGTTGGCAATGAGGAATCGTCGAGCAAACCTCAGAGATCAAGAACTAGATAACTAACGACGCACAAGAAGAAATTTATCAAGTACTGATTGTGGCATGTTCACGGGTCGGAAGACGATCAGCGTTATTTGTTCTTGCGCCTGATAATAAAACGAAAAATGTAGTCTATCACAAGGTGCTTCAATGAAGAGTGAAAACGAAGCACCAAAATACATGGCAAAGATATTGTTTCCTAAAATACACAAACCCGAGGACCCACTGCGTCCCATTGTAAGCCAGATTGACACACCAACATACAGTCTGGCCCAGCACGTAGCGAAGGTGCTCTCACTACTAAGAGGACACACAAGAGCAAATACAGAGGATTCATAACATTTTGTAAGTGAGATTAAACATACTTATACATCATGCAAACAATTAAACCATGGTCAGTTTTGATGTTCAGTCAGTGTTTACCAGAGGAATATGCTGAATATACTTAAACGGTAAATCTAACCACCATCCAACACAGTTAGCTACAGTGGGTATATCTTTGTTTCAGAAAGCACAAGGGATCTGAGATCAGCAACACCTGGCTGACGAAATACATCATGTCAAGCAAATAGTTGTCAGACACTGTGAGCAATTTCTGCGTGGATAGGACAGCAACCAACAACTAAATATGAGGGAACCAAGTTAATAACTTTGACATCAGGAAGTCTAACACCTCAGTCCCCCGTGACCATGGCTGCTGTAAAGCCACCGAAACATCGGGAAAATAAAATATGAAATAAACGCGATAAAATCTGTATAATAGTTTTCTTTGAATACATTAGATGGGCAATAAATAATCATTATATTTGTATTTAAAAATGAATATTTAATTAATCATTTTTTAAATCAGCACATTTATAACCTCAATGGCGAAACAAAGTTTGCCGGGACAGCTAGTATGAAATAAATTGTAATTTTAAACAGCCACATTAGAACTGAGACGGCCTCTAAACGGGTTTCTCAACTAGAAATTTACTATTAAAACACTATGTCTACATTTCAAAATTATTTACGTGTAACCTCACACGAAATCTACGTTACAAATTATAATAATTATTGTTATCTCTGTAAGTAATTGCGAGTAGTGTATTACGTCACATAAAATGTGCGGTTTACATGAATTAATGTGTACACTAAGTGGCGCGTTGTTCTAAGATTGTTCATATTATTTAAATTCCAAAATATAACCCACAATATAATAATGTATAATAATAAGCGACCCATTTCTACTATGTTATGTTTGCTATAAATAAGCCATCATATTTTATTGTGACACGTACGCGCTTATAGCTAAATTCATGCTCAACAAGTGATTATTTAAGTAATATATTTAGATCAATGTTTGACAGTTACAGCAGTTAGTGCTTAACCAGTCGGCTATCTGGTTAAGCACGCGTCTTGGGGGCACAAGGTCCTGGGTTCAAACCCTGGGTCGCACCTCTGGGTTATTCGAAATCTATGTGCAAATCATAATTTATATATGATTGTCACTTGCTTACGGTTAAGGAAAACATCGTGAGGAAACCTGCTTGTCGTAGAAAATCTAGCCAATTTTCGAAAGACATGTGAAATCCGCCAACCTGCACTGGGCCAGTGTGGAAGATTATGGCCTGAATCCCCCTCGCATTGAGGAGAAGCCAGTGCCCAGGAGTGGGACGTCAAAATGGCGAAATTATTTATTTATTTATTGAACGTTGTGGCGTAGTCAATTGTATCGCTGATCGGTAATCGAGCAGAGGTTATGCAATCATTGGTAAGGTCAGACAGAGATGGGCGAGTGGCAATTGGAACTGAGCATCTTGGTGCACCGGAGAGCATGTAAAACCGTCGATCTTGACCTCCGCGATGTCGGAGTGCTGTTCCATCGGACTATGAGAGTGAGGGAAGAGAACGTGAACCAGCTGTTTGAGCACACACTTTTTTATATATTAAATCGGGAAATAAGCGTCCAACCCGCCTGATGTTAAGCCGTTACCGTCACAAAAAGATGCATTAAATACCAATGTCATTGCTCGTACTTTTCTGACCTGAGGGAAGTGGGATAGAGGGATAGGAAGTTTGGGCTTCCGGCTCTCTCTCAACGTACGAAACGCAGCTATCATAGCTACATAACGCTGATCTTCTGTGACAGGGTACTACTACTCTAGTGGAGCTAGTCTGTATATGAACTGAAGTCAACTGGCAACGTCAAATTACCAGTAATTGCATATTGTTTAATTTCATAATAAATGATCGCAATAAAAATATTAAAGACTAGCTTCTGCCCGCGACTTTGTCCGCGTAGATTTAAATAAAGTATTCTATGTGTTGATCCAGGTTATAAAATATCTGTATTCTAAATTTCGTCCGAATCCGTTCAGTAGTTTTTGCGTGAAAGAGTAACAAACATACATCCACACTCACAAACCTTCGCATTTATAATATTAGTAGGATTTGCAAGTCGGAAGAAAAACCCTATTCTATGCTTGATATTATAACGTAGTCCTTTGACATTGAATTGTTTCGAATCGAGTGGGACGTGGAACAGAATATATGAAACATGTTTACCGAGACAAGCCACATTAGCTTTCATGAGGCAAACTTGATATCTATGAATAAGAATTGGTATAAAACGCGCTCATTCCGGCAACTGCAGACGTCGGTGCGTGCCTGCTCGGCCTTTGATCTGCGGAAATATATCGCGGCCAAATATTGAATACGTGATACTAATACACAATACGCAAAATACTTGAGAGAGGAATTCGTTTTAACGTAAAAATGCTGGGTATAAGTAATTATGACATAATATTCGGAACATAATCTACGAGTTAAGAGAAAATATAAATATTTTTTTGTATTCATATTATGATTTTCAAACACACTGTATATCGAACTATTTGCTCGCCGCATTTATCATCCAACAGGACCCATATTGTATATTCTCGATGACACATATACCCAGAAGAATAGAAGCTTACATCTATACAAATAAATAAAATTGGAGTGTCTGTTTGTAATATCAAAGTAACACCTTTTCACTAAATGCATATGAAAGTACATACGACACCTATAGCAAAAACGCGATTTAATGAATTTTTGTCTGTCTGTGTGTTTGTGTGTTTGTTCCGGGTTATCTCCGAAACGGCTGGACCGATTTTGACGGGACTTTCACTGGCAGATAGCTGATGTTATAGGGAGTAACTTAGGCTACTTTAATTTTAGAAAAATAATTAGGGTTCCGCGTAAAAAATAAAAACACATGAAATCAAAGAGTATCTCCGAAACGGCTGGACTGATTTTGACGGGACTTTCACTGGTAGATAGCTAATGTTATAAGCAGTCACTTAGACTACTTTTATTTTAGAATAACAAAATATTAAAAAATGGGTCCTGCCGCGCGGGCTGAGTACGCGGGAGCGGGCGTTTCTGTTAAGTTAAATTCCACGCGGACGAAGTCGCGACTTCGGACTACTGAACGGATTTGGAGGAAATTTCATCTGCAATAATATATAGTACTAAATAAAAAAAGAAACTAGAAATTTATTCGCACCAAACTTCAGTACATTACGTTTAATGACTTAATCATTTTTTCTCACCTTTGATGTTTAACGGTGGTAGAGTTAAGCTGTACCCAATTAACTACAGATCATATACGGACGACCGGGATAGTACCACCCACACAAAGAAGAGTGACGTAGAGTGGATATTAGGTAAGTACGGCTGCGTTCCTTCGTTCTTTCGTTTTATCACCATTGTACACTTGTTTTCCAATCCTGCTATATAAAAAAGTGTGGTAAAGGAATGCTTTACACAGACATTCTTTCAAAGACAAAGCACATCTAGCGCCGGCAGCTTGTAACGAAGTGCTGGCAAGGAGACGTAAGGTGAGAAATAAATTACTCACCGCCGGCTCAGTTCGGAAACAATCTTCAGGAAACTTTTCTATGACTGTTTAATGTTTATTGATATCGCCGATCTTATCTGGCACTGTTCAAATATCTAGTTAATTTATATTTTTATTTAGTTTATGGCATTGTTGCTGACTTATTTGGACGGACAGACAGACGGCCAGACTGGATGATCTTATAAGGATTATTCGTAGGGATTACGAAAACGGAATAAAAGTTGCTATGAAAAAAAAAAATACAACTTGCATAATACCTAATAAGGTTTTGGTACCTAGTAGTCCCATTAGCCCCTATCTACCACTGTTAGCCTATTGGCCTATACCATACCTTTTCTTTGCACCTTCAAAATTTTGTTAACCTATCACTTCAGTTTCTACAGCATAATTTTTACCTTCAATGAGAACCTCATCCCAAATTATCCCTGTCGTCTACAGGCCAACTGCGGGGCAGTGGCGGACAGGAGGTCGTTAATTCAATAGGGGACACAACATAATTTGCTCGGCAGGTAAAAGTATTATCCCCTAAACAATATTAGCTACGTGACTGGATTTTTCTAACTGCGTACCGTGTATTGTCTTTGTTGGAATTTGTTCGTGCATCTATGTACCTATATCGCCTGTTACTTATAAGTACGTTTCTATATATCTATATTATTTCGATCTTTGTTTTTGTCTTCACAAAGGTGCTTAGTGTCGGTTTTTTTTCATGAAGTGCCTGTACTATTGGATTTTAAGTGTTAAGCCCGCATTAATAAATCCATCTCAAGTCTGAGAGCGATCTTGGAAATGTCATTCTTACGTCATACCAGTACAAAATTACATCTCAAAAGCGTACTCAAAACCACTCTCAGACTTGTGATAGATTTATTAATACGGACCATAGTGAGTTAGAATTAAGGCTAAAGCGCCCATCCAGCCCGCGAAGTTCAAATTTTTCGAGGTTTTTTAGAATTTTTTCAAAATCTGTCAATAATAAAAGGCACATTTTGTAATTCGCGACAAAGACCGTGTGCAGTACATTTATTAATATATCCAACTTACTCTAAAACATTTCAAGAACGACAGCTATCCAGATAATCTGGCAATTTTGGTATATTTATTGATTTACTAGTATCATATCCACCGTGATAATATTTAGAGTAAAATAAATTTATTGATAAACGCACTGCATACTGTGTTTGTCACAAATCACAAAATATTGTCTTAAAGGTTTTCAGATTTTGGATAAACTATAAAAATACTCGAAAATTTTGAATTTCGCGGGCTAGACAGGCGCCTTCATTAATTTTACAATGTTATACAAGTCATCTGACACTGTGTGAAATAGAAGATGGCACTTTAAGAATATATTTTCCTGTGTAGGTATGGTTTATTGTTAATATACTAATCTGAGAATTCTCATTCGTCGTTTAATTACTTGGACCCAAATAATATTTTTTTTTTTTTTTTTTTTATTTAAGGAAAAATAATAATTAAATGTCTTATCATTAAAAAATATTTGCTTGGGCCTAATAGTAGGTTTCGCCTTGCAATTCAATTGAAATAGCACAAACAAGCTTCGTTGGAAGGGCTATTATAGTTATTGGATAAAGTGTGATATTTGTATATTACTTCTTGCGACTTGCAAGGTGACAGGTAATACTAAAACTAATTTCAATCAAGTTGAGACTCTATCACGTAATATGAAACGTACAATTCGTCTTGGAATGCTTTGTTTCGTTCAAGTCACGTGGCCCACGAGCTTTCCTTTTATCTCAATACTCGGATGCGTCACGACTATCTCTTTACCGGCAAGTC
Source organism: Notodonta ziczac (assembly GCA_918843915.1). NCBI lineage: Eukaryota > Metazoa > Arthropoda > Insecta > Lepidoptera > Notodontidae > Notodonta > Notodonta ziczac. The sequence continues at coordinate 2,788,516 of OU974041.1, forward strand.
ACGAAGAATTTCAATATTGAGTGTAGCTTCTCTGCCGGAGAGCTAATATCTCACTACTACGTGCCACACAAAGTCTGAAATATTTGTATTTAAAATTAAACAGTATTCAAATAGTTTACGAGGACGCTCTAGTGATAATACATAATGTATAAATTTATTGTAAAGCAATTGTACAGAACCTAATAATTTTATATAATTACTTCGAGATATACAAATTTCATAATTTCTAAGCTTGCGACAAATTAGGCCTGCAGATTCAAAATATAAATAGAAGAATACATAGATACTTGAAATTAACGTGAACGTTTAAGATTAAAATTTTATAATTGTGTTTAAAATAATTGCGATATATCATAAACTTTGCTTTTGGTGTGTGAATTAATAAATTAATTTATATCATTAAATAAAGTAGGATATTTCATTCTTAGCCCTGAGTCTATCTGAGTCGATATCAAAAGTATTGTCTACTGCATGGCAAGGTTGAAGCTCCACCGTTACCTATTTGAAATGTCCGAGAGAACCCAGACTGTGCCCCTTGATAAAGTCCGCTAGAAATTGATTCCGCAACACTTTGCTAGTAGTCTGGGGTGGTGACGTTTCAGGGGTGTCGAAAAGTGATTTGTCGGTAGCCCCGGGCACAGGAAGAGAAGTTAATTGCCGGCGTCTAGGTATCGAGCATCCGACCAATGGGACGGCCGGTGAATATTGAATCAACTCTCCTACCGTAATTGCTGTGTTTAGCTTTTAAGTAGATTTTTAGGCTGCACATAAGTACTTTAGGGCGTTACAAATATAGTAATTTTATAAAAATACATTATCGCGCCTGTGTTTCTCGAAGAGGTAGGCAGGGTGCACTACAGGACACCCAAATTTCGGGGGAATAGGTTATGGGGGGGACCAAAAGATTATGTAATTAGTGTGTTTACATATTATTAGGTAGGTACTAAACATGAGTATTGTGTATTCACAGTTTAACGCGAGGAGGCAACCCTACTACCAAAATTTATTCTGCTTGAAACAAACTAATAGTCCACTTAATAATCGTGATAGTCTAAAACAATGTTTATGTACCTTAATGTTCCTAAATACCTAAGCGACCCAGTTTTGCTTGGCTGTGACAAGTCAGCATTTTGTCGTTCCAAAAACCCCTTTTCATTGGATTATAATGTCTGTTACCGCCCAAACTAGATTTCAGCAGATAGGTAGATAAGTAAGTACTGTTATTATGTACTTTGTTATCACTATATCGCTGTTATGTTAGAATATTTTTAACAGACTAATGTTTGTTCAGTAGATTATCGGGAAGCTTTTTCTCTCGAATGGAAGTCATTTTTGATTACCTCCGGTGGGATACGACGAGAGGTAAATAAAAGTATATAGCAGGGTGCCGCTTATGGGCAAAGCTCTCCACGTCTCTCTCATACCATCCATCAGGGTGAACAATAAGGCCATCGCGCGACGCCCATGTTGCGGGATCCTATTCAATAATTACTTTTTCCAACCTCTTAGTGCATTATTTTTATATGATACTGATTAATTATAATTATTTGCAAAAATGAATATGTAAAAAAAAAAAAATGTTATAGTTCATTTTAATCATTAGGTGTGAAATTATTTTTATTTTTATTTTATTTATTTATTTTAATTAATGCCAATTCTTTATTAATTTATTGTGAAGGAAATTTTAAGTTAACTTTTTAAAATATATTTAATATTAGCAAACATATTCTTTATAAAAAAATACTAAAACTACTCAGTTATGACGTCATAAAGTAGCTGGTACACTTTAGTTTTGTCAATTTGAAAATTATTTTGAAAATGGGAAATGATTTTAGTACGTTAGCACTCCGGAGACTTATTTAGGTACATATAAGTAATAATGAAATTAAATAATATTCGTCAAATACTGAATCGTGTGCTCTCAATTATTAAGCAAAATTAACGTTAACATGATTTACCTACATAATTTCCAGTCCATTCCAGGGTCGAAACAATTACCTAAACTATCAAAATATGTACATACAAACAAATCACCGACGGCCGTGTTGTGTTTACTATATACCAACAAACAGACAGGGAGTGTCGGAAACCGCAACAATTTGGGGCTGAAGTAAATGTTTGCTTAGATAACTACCAAATGTATTATGCCGGACCAAAAGCCTCTATATCTATCCACACAAAAGTCAATTTTGAGGTCTCCCACTATTTATTAAGTTGGTTCTAACTACAGGCGACCCGAATTTACAACTGCCGGGTACAATCGAACAAGTTTAGGCTTTTCGAGATACAATCTTTTCTCTTAGGTCCTGAAAGAATATTATTATTTGCGAGTGTCGTAGGCACATCAAATAACGTATTTGAAAGTCAGTGGTAATTAAATGTCTGAAAACTTTCAAGTGTAGGGGCCAGCATAGACTAACTTGGAAGTAACTTTGATTGCTTTATCTAAGCTAATATCGATCTTCCTCACTGACTAAAGTTTTATTAATGACTGTAGTTCATAGATACACTGATAGAGAAAGGATGGTATCATTTGTATTATTGAATTTTAGTTGTATGTTCCCTAAAAAGGTAATGGTAATCTCCATTAGGTTGTGGTAGGTCTCCACCTACCACAACACTTGAGACAATTAAACTCTAGGAGACGTTTCTAATCTTGAAAAAATACCACCAATAATACTTAATCACAGACAACTACGGTAGCTATTTGTCGTGTTGATTAGGTCAGAGTTAATTTGTATAAGAAAGCATGTCTTTTAACGTTTACACATCACTCATTTAGAAGAAACCATTTTCCTGGAAAATATCTTGTATTATCTACATTTTACCTTTTTTTTTCTTCAGTCATTATTTTTAAAATCCCCGTTCCTTTCAACAGTAACGCCGAAAAGACCTTTTCTAATTTCATTAGGCGGTCCCTTAGCATCTGTTGCTTTGAAACTTGATGCTGTTGTTTCAACTTTCCCCACAGCTGATTTCCTTGAACCACCCCGGTTTTTTACCCATCAAATCAATGGTATACGTCTTTATGGCAGTGACATAAAGTCTACATTCGTGCTAAAATTACTTTACAGACAGCAACAAACATAAATTCTAATTTGACAGTTCGCCATACATTTCCCCCAAACTTTTGGTTATAATACAAAATTTTGAGAGCTATAAATAATATTATTCTGTTTTTCGTGATGAAGATCGATAAGCAAAATATTTTCCCACGGTTACTCGTCGAATCTGAGGCGTTTTGATTAAAAACAATGGGTTTATTTCTGGCTTGCCTTTCAGTACAGTCAAGATAATATAAACATTTACAAAATGTATTATCAAATGCTGTTAGAAAGTTAATAGCGTTGTTGATTGATAACAATGAAGCAAATGAATGGCCTTTAGGTACTATTAAAAAGCATTCAAAGATCTGTTTGTATATTGGGAATATTGGGATTAACTGGATGGCATTCGTACACATTTCCATACAAGAAAGAAGAGGTTTCGTATTTAATTTTTCATAGTTACTTATCTTTATAGTAGTATCCCGTATGCGTGTGGTCGCAATTCTTCATGCCTAGCTTGACCGATTTTGATGAATTTTGTTTGTACTTATAGTGACCTAGTAGGTGGCATTGTTGTCGAAATCCAAAAAATCTAATGTACGGTGCAGGCAAAAGCTAGTAGTTAAATTTAAATAGTAAAATATGTGGCGATTGCGTTGTCTAGTAGTCTAGCAGTAAGCTGCGGCTCTCGGAATCATAATCATTTAACGAAGGTGTAACATTGGAATAGTATATTGTAACAGAAGGGGTGAATGTAACTTATTTTGGCCCGAGACGTGGTTTGGCGCCTGAGCGTAGCGAGGGTGCCAATAGATCGAGGGACAAAATAAGTCTTTCACCCGAGGTAAACACTGTGCTTTTCATTACGAATACAAGGAAAGTAAAAATAAAAAAACAGCAATTGGCTACTTAAATAATACAAGGAAGTATAGACAATACTCTACAACTGGAAAAAAAAAAAGATCGGATTGCCGCCTATTTTGTTTTCGTTGGCCAGCTAACTTCATTATTTAGCCATTATTTTTCATTTTCATCTTTAAATATATTGCCCAAATCTATGTTATTTTAAAGAAATTGTTGAAACTAAATTATAATTAACTCATTTATACAAATATATTATTTAATTATTTTGCACCATTTTTCCTGGGCCGGGTATCTGGGTTCTCTCTAGTATATTATCACTAGCTGTGCCCGCGACGTCGTCCAAGTGGAATACTCGTTGGGTAGCATTTTAAATTATTTAGGCTTATTATTTTACAAATAAGACACATACATACGAGTATAAACATTTTAATGAGCTATTTGCAGTATTTCACTGCAAAGAGCTATATTTACATACAAACTTTCATCCCCTATTCCCTATTGTTAGTTTACACCCTTGAGAGTAAAACTTTGAATGTCATATTTATTTATATCGAATCAACAGCCTACAATAAGTTTTAAGCTTCTAGCTCTAAAAATTACGAAACTTCCATAGAACTTTTCATACCCCCTTTCAACCCTTTTTTCGCATTAAAATTAACATATATCCCTTCTCAGGCTCTAGACTATCTGTGTACCAAATTTCATTTAAATCGGTTCAGTAGCTTTGGCGTGAAAGCGCGACAGCCATACAGAGTTACTTTCGCATTTATAATATTAGTAACGATAAGTAGGTAACAATAATACAAGTGTTTGACATTTGACAGACTTTTTATTCAAGGTAATTGTTGAGGTAGACATTATTGAAGATGACTGTACCTTTAGTTCGTATTCTCGCTGTGCGATGTGTGGGACTTTTGGTGGCATTAATTTTTTAGGGTTGCGCGTTATTTACGACCGTGAAGTTGTCATCAGCACCTGCCTTCGGAGGCGGCGTGAACTTCCCGCCGACGTGCACGCGACGTCCCTGATCAATAGCCTGTGCCGCTTTATTTATTAAATTGTTTATCTTAAACTTTCACGGCCGAATACTAAATTACGACTTAGCTGTGTCATCTGTCATGTTTTGTATGACTGAAATTTGAGTGTCGTTCTCGGCGGCAACTTCGTTACATTCGTACCTGCCTACTTCATAAGTGACAGAAAAAAAAATCAAATAGCAAAAAACACGAGAAAATGTTGAGAATTTACTCATGATTGTACTGCGAGAAAATATAAACATAAAGACGATACCTACTCGAAAACAAAACGTATCTAATAAAAGCTTTTGTACCTACCACAGCGCCGATAAAAACAACCCAAATTTTTTATTGCAGGATGTTTTTCTAACTAGAAGCGGTTATGCTCAGGGTAAATATTTATGACCGCATACCCCTGACGATGGGGAACTCACGCGACGCGATTAATATGTCCTGCGTTTTCATTTGGAACTAACTTTTGGCTGTGGTTTCTCTCGGCTCCCTGAAATCATGATGCCTGCATATCGCATGGATTGTATTATACAGTTCAACGTATAGTTTAACTGCTGAATGCTTAAAAACTACTTAAACATTGAAGTGTCACTTAACTATTTGAAACTTCATATTTTTGGTAGTCTAACTAAATTCTAGTTGCGTTTAATTGTGAAACGAACAGTCTCTCATTACTGTACTGTTATGCTGTCAAAAGTCCATTGAAATTGGACTTTTAATTTTTGTGTAATACTCTAACAAACATTAACAAACTGATTTATATGCTACATCAGCTGGCGTAGTATTTTTATTAAAAATAATGACTTCTGTATACAGACAAACCTTATGTTAAAGTTTATAAAACCACAGTTAGAAGTATTCGAATCAGTGAAGTATTAACATAAACAAGGCAGCAATAAACGGTTAACGCCTCCATTCGTGCCAAGGGCGTGTCGCCAGTTGGTACGGGCTTAAGATTTTACGATTTAGATAATTGTTACCGTATTTATGACATTTTTATATCAAATTATTATTTATTGATGACAGCCTGTGGCATTAACATTTTATGACGGTGTACTCTATACAAAGTCTGCTTATAAAGATGTACCTAGTAGTGTATTGATTTGATTGTGAACATAAAATTATAGCGATGACTTTACTTGCCTATATTAGAACATACTTCTTTAATAAAACTTTTTTTGTGTCAGGTTAACATTATGTTATTATACTAGGTGAAACAGAGAGCGTATATAATTTTTTGGCAACATTACTTTGTAAATGTAAATCTATCGGCTTTGTGGGACAGCTGAAGTACCAAAGGTTTTGTAGACTTATGAAATCTGTCAACAGCTGTATCCCTATAACACTTTTTGTTCTTAAAGCTGCCTGCAAAGCTGATAGTTTAAGGATTACAAAGTTCGATTTTTCTGTTTCAACCTGTAGTGTAAAGTAAATTCAAGGTATTATACATGATTATAAGAGAAAATAAACTGTTATTTTTAACATCCGTCAGTAACTACTATTAAATAAGCATATAGCTTCGTTTTTTTATATATTGTATTACAATGTCGGAAAAGAAGCGCGCCCCCGCTTGATGTTAAGCAGTTACCGTAGCCTATAGATGCTTTCAATACCAAAGGTATTGCTCGCATGTTGCCGACCTGAAAAGAAAAGGGACAGAGGGATGGAAGGGAAACATGGTTGGGATGAGCTTCTGGCTTTCTCACTCGTCGTACGAAAGGCCGCTGCTTATAAGGGCTACTTTACGTCGATCTTCTGTGAGAGGGTGGTACTACCCTTGTGAGCTGTAGTCAATTAGTAATATGTTAACCCTAAATCGTTAATATCTAAATATATATAACTCAAAGGTGACTGACTGACTGACTGACATAGTGATCTATCAACGCACAGCCCAAACCACTGGATGGATTGTGCTGAAATTTAGCATGCAGGTAGATGTTATGACGTAGGCATCCGCCAAGAAAGGATTTTGATTCATTCCCTTGGGGGTAGCCCAAGGGAATAAAATAGCGGATGAAATTTATGAAATTTTGTCAATTTTGAACCGATTGGGCTGAGAGACTTTGCATGCATAAAGCTACTATGACGTAGACATCCCCTAAGAAAGGATCAAAATTCCACGCGGACGTAGTCGCGGGCTCAGCTAGTTAAATATAAAATACAATGGATACATTTCGCGCTACCTGTCATTTTCAAGTTATTCCAATTATTTTTCATCCCACACGCAGTCGTAAAGTTTCAATAAATGCTATAAAATATTTAAGTCAATCCTCTCTGTCGTGATTTTTGGACGATCCAGAACTTACGTCACAGGGGCAATAAAATAGCGCACGATGTTGTTTCTTTGGGTTTTGTCACACGACACGCGATGCGACGCGATTCAAATATGACAACTGTGTCACGAAATTGTTATTCGAACTCTTGATTTCACGTAGAACTAGCAGCATGGTGATTATAGAAAGAATTGATCACAATATTCATGTGCCATGAGGAAGGACCATTTACCCTCCAGCAACTGAAATATCAACAAATAATAAAACAATAAAATGTGCATGTTTGTAAGCAAAACACAGTCATTAGAAGGGTTTAATGCATTTTGAAGCGAAGTTTCTAAACGGACGTTTGGGGCGCTCGCCGCGCAGCCGCTCTATCCGTGATAAGCGTCAGTAGCGTTACACGATGACGTCAGTAGCATTACACGATATATATAGGTATACAGAGTGGCAGCTGCGATGCCCTACGCTTTATACTATAAAGCTTTGCATCTTTTTGGCGTCCTTAGACGGCAATGTTTTTTTTCCAATTGGGAAAAAATTGCATCTTCCCTGACTTAAATGAAAAGTACTTAATGCGCTATAGCAGGCAAGGTCAAAGGAACCACCACACCCATACCATTAATTTAAATAACGTAAGTGATGACCTGTATAGCTATTTGGCTTACAACGCTAAAATTAGTTACTTCACTACGTCAACTAATAATAGGAAGACAATCTTTTGAAGCGTAGCGATGCTTCCGTGGACCGTTGCCCTTACGCGCTCAGAATTCCGCCGAGCATCGCGCGGCCTAGCCGGCACAGCGCGCGGCGCATACTGTTCCGTTTTACGATAACAGTAACAGTAATAGCGATCCCCGGCACTCGGCATATTAACTTTTATTGCGTCGCGTATTTCGCTCGGAGCAATACCGACCATATCGAAATTAAAGAAATAATATTTGAGATTGCCTGTCTCTATTTGCGATTTACTTTGCAACTATTACGTAGGTGGTAGACCCAGGCACGGCTAGTGCCACCCTGTCACAGAAGATCGACGTAATGTTGTTGTTATACCTGCGGTTCATACGATGAGTGAGAGAGCTAAAAGATCAACCCCCCACCCCCGCCATTCCCTTTCTCGTGCCCATTCCCGTTCAGGTCGTTATTGCCTTTGGTATTGCGAGCGTATACAAGCTACGGTAGCTGCTTAATATTAGGCAGATCGTACGCATGTTACCGATTTTGTTCTAAAAGTTGCCTTCTGTTTATTGGTCAGTTTATCGTGCTGCCCACTCCTGCGCAAGTTCAGTCACTATTTATCAACGATAAATGGAATAGAACTTTGTGACCATGTAATAAAGTTGATTTTGACGATAGACGCTCAAACCTAGAGTTTTTTCGTCATGAGACTATAGAAATGTGAAACCTGCACTGCGTACCATACGAACTATTTTTCCATAGCATCAAGACCTTTAGCTGTATATTACATGGGCTGTTCTATATATATGTGTCGGCATGTACATAGTAGGCCAAATTGACCATTGTCCCGTGAACCGTGTCCGGACATTCCCGTAATCTGTGTTTAATGTCGCTCCACTAATCCACTCGTATCGAATTATCTCTTATCTGTCTTCGTACGGCCTAATCCCGCCACACGAGCGGCGACTTAACGAAATAAGCTCGAGATAATTAATTAATCCGTACATTTAATGTAATATTGTTATATGTAGACGTTCATTACAATAAGGAATGAAATGATGGACTAGAGAGCCAGGATTTTGAACAACATTCATAAAATAATTTTTCATAGCTCTACCTCTACGTATAACAGCATTCCTTATGTACACACATCATGAAAATTTTGCCATCACTTATTTTTTTTATCCAAAGAGTATAAATGTGGGTTTAGACCGAAAGAAAAAGGGCTAGAGCTGGAACAAGAGCGTTCCGTTCCGCTCCGCGAACAAAGATAGAGCAATGATAGCGCTGTGTCTGTTTACACATAGAGAATTTGATAGAGCAGAGATACATTGAGTATTCGCTTGTTTGGTCTAAGCTCACTCTAAAGTGAGTTTAAAATGTCTGTGATGCTGTAATGAAACTAATGTTACCCGCGGATTTTATCATGTTTATGCTTTTTACATTCCTGAATGGATTCTGTATGATGTGAACACAAGAATAGGTTAAACATATTTTTCGATATCAAGCGTTATGTATTCCCAATCTTGTAGACACGTATTAAACTAGGCTGCTGCAATTTTAAAGGCCCGTTTTTGGTTAAAGTCACTCCTTTTTAAAACGAAACACAACTTCGTATACAACAATAAGCAACAAGATCCACCGGGACGGAACAGAAACAAAATTTTAAACTGTTACTGTGTTTTCGCTAGCTACGTGCAGTTCACTTTGTATTCGGCAAACCAGTCGAAAACTTTCCGGTTGAACGTAAACGTGGGATATCGAAATGAATGCTGCATTAAATTAGGTAGATATTATTGCTGCTGCGGTGGATAGTCCAGCAGTCGTCAGCCAAAACATGAACCCCTTATTAAAAAACGTGGATTAGCGGTTGTATAGTTACACCATACTTTGTCTTCTTCTTTTGAATGTCAAATTACTGATGACAGAAAGAGATAGTTCGGTGTGTAACTATTCGCCCGCTAATCCACGTTTATTAATAAGGGGGTATGGGCTCAACGGAAGCGAAACTTGGTCCCTTACAGTTGGCCTACTGCATAAGCTCCGAGTCACGCAGCGAGCTATGGAGAGAGCTATGCTCGTAGTTTCTTTGCGTGATAAGATCCGGAACCAGGATATCCGCAAAAGAACCAAAGTCACCGACATAGCTCACAGAATCAGCAAGCTGAAGTGGCAATGGGAAGGCCACATCGCTCGTAGAACCGACAACCGTTGGGGAAGAAAGGTTCTCGAGTGGCGACCTCGAACCGGAAGACGCAGAGTTGGACGGCCCCCGACTAGATGGACCGACGATCTGGTGAGAGTCGCGGGGAGCCGTTGGATGCGGATAGCGGGCAACCGTCCATTGTGGCGTTCCATGGGGGAGGCCTATGTCCAGCAGTGGACGTCTTCCGGCTGATGATGATGGGCTCAACTCAGTTATCGACTGTCGCTCGACTCGACTCGCAGTAAGTCAACAACGTGGTATAACTGAGTACATCAGTTTGTCAGTTTCAGTTTTGCATAGGAAAAGTGACAAAAGTGACGTATTCAGATATGTGATATGTCAGTTTTGACATATTGCGAGTCGAATGTGAGTCGAATCGAACGACAGTCGTTAACAGTGTTGGGCCCAAGGTTAGCCGTAATAATAATTTCTATGAGTCATCTGATTGTGTAATTATATAAACATTGTTACTTTATTTCTCTTTATCATAATTGTCTTGATTATGAAATGTGATTTTTATGAAGAATTATTTTTATACTGCCGACCAAGATATATGTAGAAAGTGGTTGTCAATTCAACGTATTTACGTATGAAGGTAGGTACAAAACATGTTTCATAAGAAAATCTAAATATATTGACGCTTTTCCTAATTCATCAGTTAAAGTTATATTATTATATATTTAACTTAAAATTTTCCTCTATAAATTCCTGCTCAGTTGGTAGTTTTACCAGAGATACTAAATCAATATTTTAGTTGCCTACCTCTGATATTAAATAAAGTTGGACAGCAAACCCCGCCAACGAAGTTATATGCAAAACCTAGAACGAAACACCGTACGAAATAAACTCAGTTAAGTTTAATTATGCAACCGCACGTAGAATTAATTAATTTGTGTGACTAACTCGTATCTACAGTAATGTGATATGACTCGCTGCATTTAGGGGAAAACAAGTAAGCAGACTACAAAGTAGTAACAGAAGTTTTAAATTTTAATGAATATTCGCAGCTTTTGAATGTGATTACTAGACGGAGAGTTTGCATCAAGTCTATGCTAAAGAGTACATAAGTACATAATTTTAGTGTTTAAGAGAATGCCTGCGGGCATAATAGTGACTTATTTACAAGATCGTAGCCTAAACCGTAGCGCGTAGTTCGTAGCGAATAAATCGTAGCTCGTAGCACGTAGCTGGCCTAGACCAATAAGTCGATGCTGCGGTACCTAGCAATTAGTATTTAGGTTTCACTGAAAATATTGAATCATAACAATAGGCTCAAAGATTATGCCCACAGCCTACCAAGTATTTTAACCCTGAAAATCTGTTTTTTCTTCCAACTCCTCCTATTATTTCTTTCGATTAAATGCGTGCGGGTACCGAGACAATTTAACTTTTCCCCGGGACTTGTCGAGGGTCAAAACTCGAGGTCATTATTGGTCACCATTGTAACAGTGGTGGGAGGGGGCATAGCGGGCCCAGTCTCATTAAAAAAAAAACCTTATTTTTTCTTAACGATAATGTTGTGACCATGAATCATGCGTCTTAATGCATTTAAATTAGACTACTGTTTATTATTTTTAAAGTGACGTGTGTGCTTAGTCTACGATAACAACAAATAATTTCAAGTTATGGTACCCCCTAGGGCGTTGCAGCGAATATTAAAAGATCTGTGTAACATGCGGGCAATCATAATTAGTGTGCTTATTTATTTCTTTGTTGAACACGCTATGATTTCTTGATGTTGCAAGTTTGGGTACCGACATCTAGTTGGCCTGAATTTCGTTTCCAAACGAGCGCCCCTCTGCCAGGCAATTGTGTGTAGGCGTTCCCTTAGTATGTGTGTTTCGAAACGCGATTTACATTTTTTTTAACACAGATGTGCATACTTTTGCCAAACTGAATTCAGTACAGGAACTAGCTACTACTACTTAGTGTACCTATTATTTTGCCATCATAATGAAATGGATCTGTATGAAAGCATCGGCGGAGCTACTTAATAAGCTGCATGCACCTAATCTTTATTAAAGGAAACTTTTCAGTTTGTACGAGTCCCTTGTAGCTCGTTCCCTACGTGAAATTGTTTCACTGCATCCTCGCTAGCATATTATGAAGAATGTACCATTTTATTTGTTTTACGAGCATTGTGGAGCAGTATAGTAGCTTGTTCGGTACTTACGGTAGACCGATATTACCGTATGTACGTGTTAGAATTAATCCAGTGAGGGCTATTTTATTTCATAAACTGATAAAACATTTTGCCCTGGTTAGTCACATTAATGCTTATAAAATATTAAAATGGAATAGGTATTTTTCATAATTAAAATATTTGACAAATATTTTTTTTTTTTTAACTAAAATAAAGGAAGTTGAGGAATAAGAATTTTATTTTGGCGAAACGTTATTCCGTCAAAAATAGCGGCAATATACATAACATTATTTTTCCTTCACAAACTAATTAAACTGAGCCATTTTAGTCTCTACATTTTTATTTTTCAATTTAAACAAGCTTTTACGTCATAACAAAAATGTGCTGAAAATTAGGTACTGGCGCGAATTATAATGACGCCACCCACGGTCACGAACTTTCTTACTGGACAATGTTAGTAGAGCTTGAAAAATCGGTGGGTATTACACTTATCCCGCATATTTTAGCAAAATCCATATTTCAAACATGTAACAGACATTGACAGTGGTATTAGTTAGTACCAATAGAGTAATAAAGTAAACCATATATAATGATAACTCCTTTTAACGGCTTACTAAACCACTACCCAGGTTTTGATTGTATTAGTTCCACTCTAGTCCCACTGGGCCTCGAAGGCCAAAGAAAAACAAACCTAATTTCTTTTGTAAAACAACCTTTACAATGTAATGTACGATAACTATATTAAAAATAACTGCCTCAAAACTGTTCGCAATTAAATGACGTCGCATGATTTGGTGTAATAAAGGAGAGTGAATTCATTCCACGCGTTTTTACACAGTACAGGCACATATTTAAACAGATGACTCAGCGAGTTTAACCCTACTATAGTTACACGATTTGTATCACAAATATTCATATCGCGCCTACTGACGTTTCTCTTGAAAAGTTAATTTTAACAAACTATATATAGATAGTCTGATAGACTGGGATTGACCGATGGACGAACTGACGGACGGACAGACAGATAGATGGATGAACAGACGGATGGACCGAATGATCTTATGTGATTTCCCCGTAGTAACTGCGGAATATGTCTAAACACAAATTATCGGTCATAGAAAACCTTCACTGTTGTTACTAAAAAGAAAAATTACATGCCTACCATTCAGTTTGCCTATTACTCTACGCCAAATATCCACCGGAAATCCGGGTAGGTTCACTTTCATGATATTAGTAGATATTTTATTAGTTTGCCCCAATATCCCTCAATATCGTGCCGCCAGTGTACCGAAAAAATATTAGGTAAACCGTTATTAGTAACTAGTTATTTTTACCTAATGCTACAACTATCAGATTCATCACAATACTTCAAAAATATAAGTAACAGTACACAGGAACACCAATTAAAGCAAAGCCAACCATTTTGAGTTAATTTTACAGAATATAATCAAATGTTAACATTAACACACCTCACTCTGGTTATACTAAAACTACAGAAACTAATTTTGATTGGCACCTAAAAAAACTGTGCCGTTTGAACGAATAGCCGATACGCTGAGCAAGACAAAAGATTTATCTACAATTACGCATCCCATTCACTCTAAACCAATAGTATATATGCGTGTACTATATTATTGAATATCTATTTTATGTCCGCAGCTGTCAAAATGTTTACAGCGATTGCAAGGGTGACTATTCTGGCTGTGCTATGAAGTGGGGCCGCTCGCTTCAAACAACTAAAAAGCTTCATTTCCTCACCTTCACTAAGTTGATTGTAAACGAAGCGATCCTATTGGTGGAATAGGGCGGCCCCGCTTCCATAGCACAGCCAAGCCAGACCAAGGATAGTTTTCTCGACCAACATTTTTTCATCCGTCACAATATAATCTAGACATCACGATAGACATACCGATGACCATATGACGACCACTTGGCACAGTAGTTCGAGCGTAGGCCGTTCAGCTCACTGCACCGGATGCTTACGGGTTCGATTCCCGTCAGGGTAAATTTCGGAAATGGCCTTTTCGTAATTTGCCCCGATCTGGGTGTCACTGGGATCGGCCCCAGTCCAGTGTACAGTACCCGTAGTACAAGCGTAGCTTAGTTTGGGACCATACAGTTGGTGTGTTCATCTGGCGATATTTATTTATTTATATCGTTCAGAGTCACAGAAATTTTGTGATAGAGAATGGAACATGTAGTAATTTCATAATAAAACAACCATAGAACTTTCGTGTGACTAACAACGCGCCGCCGCTTATCAACGTTGGTTTTGTACTTATCACATTTTTATAATTACAAGCTTTCGAACACGGCGATGTTAATTGCAAGATTTTAATTAGTGTGTTGGATTTGTTAATAAAGATTATTACATTTAGTTCAAATAACTGAGTCTGGATGCGGCAAGCTGAAGACAGGACGCTATGGCGCTCATTAGGGGAGGCCTATGTCCAGCAGTGGACAAGCATAGGCTGATGATGATGATGATGATGAACTGAGTCTGCCAATTATTACGTATTTTTCGCAGTTTAGCTCGCCATTACGACTGGCCATTTATATCGATGAAGGCTGTTATGCTATGACCCAGATTATCATAGTATGAATGCTACCATTCCATGCTGATTTAGACTTGACAAGCTAACTACTATTATTAAACTAGCTACAACTATTACTATCCCCCTTATTAATAAACGCGGATTAGCGGTTGTGTAGTTACACTGTAAATACTTTGTCTTCTTCTTTCTAATGTGTAATTACTGATGCGAGGAAGAGATGTTTCGGTGTGTAACTATTCGCCCGCTAATCCGCGTTTATTAATAAGGGGGTATGTGTTTACGCCGGACAATGTGTCACTTCGTTTTTATCTTTTATCATTGACCTTTACGACCATTCCAGGCCTGTGAAGGCTCTACCAAGAATCCCACCGAAACGTATTTTCAATTCCATGTGTCGTTACATCTGTGCTTGCAATACAAGTACCAAAGGCATTACTCCAATGTTGCCAATCCGAAGGGGACTTGGACAGGGGGAGGGGAACGGAGGGGGTTTTTCTTTAGCTCTCTCACTCATCGTACGAAAAGCTACTTCACGCTGTTCTTCTGTGTAAGAGTGGTACTACTACAGACGAGCCAGCCCGTATGTGAGCTGTAGTCAAGTGGCTACAGCTTGGCTATAGCACTGTCAAAGTCATATTTTATGTCTGTCGTATGTGAGATCCTGTATGAGTGCAACACGGTACACTCAAGCGCAGTTGAGTAATTCAAATATAAGAAATTCAAAATTTTCGAGTAATTTTATAGTTTATCCAAAATCTGAGAACATTTAAGACAACATTTTGTGATTTGCGACAAACACAGTATGCAGTGCGTTTATTAATACATTTATTTTACTCTAAATATTATCACGGTGGATATGATACTAGTTAATCACTAAATATACAAAAATTGCCAGATTATCTGGATAGCTGTCGTTCTTGAAATATTTTAGAGTAAGTTAGATATATTAATAAAGGCACTGCACACGGTCTTTGTCGCGAATTACAAAATGTGCCTTTTATTATTGTCAGATTTTGAAAAAAATCTAAAAAACCTCAAAAAATTTGAACTTCGCGGGCTAGATGGGAGCTTTAGCCTTAACAATAAATCGTGCCGCCACTAAACCGAGCGAAATAAATGTACATTCATAAGCAATGATTCCCTGAATGCGGCTGTAGGGTTGATATACCCCGGATCGGAGCTAAGGTACAACTACGCGAGTGACCACAGAGGGCGCTGTGATGTACGATTATGGGCCCTCCGGCCTCGGTCTGTATGAACGAGCCTAGATATGACAAATGGCTGCGGTAACCACTGACTGCGATACTGGAGTTTCTTGAATTATTATACAAATACCAGTTGTTTAAAGTTATGAGATTGTGCTTTAAAATCAATAGGGTTACAACGGCACGTCAACGTGAAGTGACGTCATCAAACGGATTTTGTTACGCCGAATCGCTCGGTCTCTTTCTAAAGTCGTAAGAGAAAATAAGAAAAAATCGAACTTGCTATATGTTTATACTAATGGCCTCTTTCCATTGGGTCAGGCCCAATGTGATTCTGCCAATGTCGAGTAACAAACACAATTAATAACAATATCATACAAAAATGTGACCGTCCATTCTTGAAAACCAAAAACAAAAAAAAACATCGAAGTTTCTTTATAACATTGTATTGTCACAGCTGGCAGTTCTAGACAAATGACACATAATTTGATTAGACGACGAACCACAGATCATCTAATCGGTGGCCTCACTACCCAAAGAGAATACAATCCCAAAGAATATACAATACTACGCACTACCCATCACTTTTACGTACTCTTATACATATAGTTTTAGTGAGATGTCTGTCCAATGAAGACGCCAAGCTCCAGCACTCAACAAGTCCCAAATAAAATAAATCACAACGAGTTAATTCTAAATGTTCTAAATAAAGAAAAGGAAGTAAATTTATCCACATTAGAGATTGTTAGCTAACTTTAGCTGTATAAATATTTCACATTACTACTCTATTAAGCGCAGTCGGAGTCATTCCAAAAATAAACATTTTATCCGGCTGGAGTATACGAAGCGCTGAACTTTCAAACTACGAGAGTTACTTTGAAATTCCGAGAAGCTTACGTGAGCTGCTAAGTGATATGTACTTTTAACTTTTTGCTACTTCTCAGCTCGCTTCATCAGGCGAGGCGACAGGTGCTGCGATGCAGTTACACTACAGCTAAGTACCTACTGTATTACGAAACTATACTTACTAAATTGGAGACTTATAGTACTGTTTCAGTGTAGTGTTAAGTTGGGTGTGAGTTTATAATGATTCTTGTTTTGGAAACTAGAGAGACACTAGAAGGTATTCTTAGCAGTATCAATATTGAATTTTGTAATAGTTTAGACTTAGGGTTTTTTTTTTATAATAACCATTATAGTATCGATTAAATACAGACTAAACTATCTTTAGTTCTTCAGCGGATAAATTAAAATTTATTTAATTAAAATTGTATGTATTTAATACAGGTACTTTATGGACATCTTATTTTTAAAGATTGACAGTTTAGGTCCCGTTACGATTGAATACATACAATTTTAATTAAATAATTTTTAATTCGGTTTAATCGTGATTTATTGAAAGTATAATTGGCCTCATTACTTAACAATGTAACAGGCGACAACATTTGGTATAATTGGTCGTCCTCGCCCGAAACTACTTTGAATAATGAAAATCCAAACACACCTATATCATCCTCCACGTATTAGTATAATAATTGAATTCCGTTAACTAACAAGACTAACCGAACGCGCTGTTTACACCACAAGAGATGCGGACGCGGCGCGACTCACTGATCAGCTAATTTTCCAGGTTGCAGGTGTGCGCGCGACTTTATGCATAACAAATAGCTTTTAATAATTAACACCCATTACGCGTGATTGAACGCCGAACTATATTGTTGTAACTAAAATATTAGGTCGCTTAAAAAGCTTTTAGTTATAAGAGGATTGCTTAAATTTTTATTCGACTGAGGTCAATGGGGGTGAAAAGCTTTAGTGGGCTTTCAGACATTGAATACTAAATTCAATATTTAATTAGAATTCAATGTTTAATAGTACATTGTTACATGAGTGGGGAAAGTTACTTCTTTTAAATGACTTAATTATAATTTAGTTTCAACAATTTCTTTAAAATAACATAGATTTGGGCAAAATATTTAAAGATGAAAATGAAAAACAATGGCTAAATAATTAAGTTGGCCGGCCAACGAAAAAAAAAAGCAAAATAGGCGGCAATCCGATTTTTTTCCTCGAACTATTAGCGCCCTCGCTACGCTCGGGCGCCAAACCCCGTCTCGGGACAAAATAAGTCTTTCACCCGAGGTAAACACTGTGCTTTTCATTACGAATATAAGGAAAATAAAAATAAAAACAGGAATTGGCTAAAGAAATAATACAAGAAAGTATAAACAATACTCTACAAATCGAAAAAAAAAATCGGATTACCGCCTATTTTGTTTTTTTTTTTCGTTGGCCGGCCAACTTAATTATTTAGCCATTATTTTTCATTTTCATCTTTAAATATTTTGCCCAAATCTATGTTATTTTAAAGAAATTGTTGAAACTAAATTATAATTAAGTCATTTAAAAGAATATATATTCTTGAATTAATACTTAACTTTATGTTATTTCAATTAGTGACTGTAGAAAAAGTTTGAACATGGTTCCATAGAAATGTGAAAATGGGACTAGTTTTTTTTTTATAATTTGACAGCTGTCAGTTGAAAGCGAAACTCCCGGGCCTGAAAAGTATTACTTTCAACCCGCTTCTCAGGCAACTTCAGACCTACTTTCAGAGTATGAGTAATGAAAAATTGATTTTTCACTTCAGCAAATATTTAAGGGATGGTCAATTTTTATACAAATATTTTTTGCTCTTGTTACAGAGGTTTCCTGTAGCACACCACAATATTCCAATAGGAGTATGCCCAATAGAAGGGAAGCTTAGTAGGTAAGTCTAAAATATAATAATGTCACCTTAATTAAAGATGCAAATTCGATTGGCACGCAAACTGAATTTGACTAAAACTAACGATAATGCCATCTTTCTCGTGGTCGTAATTCGTGACGACGACATCAATATTTATAGATTTATTTGTTGATAGTATAATTGGCACCAATATCACTGTAGCGAAACTAACTATAACCTCCTACAATAATCTGTTAGGTACAATTAGGGTTAACATGATTGTGGGTGTCATTTTAATAAATGGGTTATAATTATTCAGCTGTATAATTATAACCCAACGATATGTACATAAATAGGTAGGTTTGTGTAATAAGGTAGGTACACTAAATGATCGCAGCCGGCCCGGGGCGAGTAAACGGGGCGGCCAACGTAATAATTTCCAAATGACGTTTAGGCACCGAAAACGATGGAAATCGTCGGTAATTGCCCTCTCGTGATATAAATTGGCTGAGTGTGTAACCGGCAGTAGGCAGGAATGGCTCTTACTATGAGACATTTTTCAATTTTTATAATACCCTATGCTTAGTTTGTAATCGCAGCCTCATTGGTGAAAAATTTTATATTTCGGCATTTATATAACAAATATTCAGATTAAAATATACTATTATGATCTCAAGAGGCAGCGAGACTTCTTAACGGATCTTGGATGGCTGGAGTAAATGATCATATACCTACAAACCACATGCATACATTCAATTGTCTAGTTATAGAAACCGCCCTCTAAAGAATAAAGTCTCTACCTACTTTAGTCGCTATCTGTACTTAAGCCACATCAGGATATACAGAAAGCCGATCCAAGAGTGAGAAATATCAGCCGACGTTCCCTTTTTATTCATCTTCTGTTGACGGCATTAGCAAGCGTTGCCAATAGCACCGCCATCTTCGGAATTTAGATATGCAAGTTAATAAAACAATCTATACCACGACGCTATCTCGCAATAAACTCGCGCACAATATCCGTTCGAGTAACATAAGTTGTAATATTTAGCAGCACTCCTGCAAATGAGATTTCGCGATGAATCCAGGGGCCCGCCCTTTCGCCGCGCAATTACCACGCACCGGCGGGGCGTCGCACTCGATCGCTGCACAGGAATTTATTGGACGAAGTGTTCTGCCCGCTTTTAAGAGTTCCTCGTTAGGCATGCGACAAATTCCTGTTGAGGCTGAATATTCTAAATATGGGCGGTAATGGCTAAAGTGGCCGAACGACGCCGCAGAAGCTGTGCGGAACGTCAAGATCAATTAGGTACGACGCGTTAATGCGTTAAATTCATAACAATTACATTTAGAAGTCAAAATCAATCAAAATTTCAAATTACCTAATTGCTGATATAAGGGTGACCGTGCACTTGGCTGTGTTAGGAAGCAGGCCTGTCCGCGTCGACCAATAGGATCGCTTAATTTCCTGTCAACTTGAACTAAGCTGAGTGGAGCTGAGGAAATTAAGCGATCCTATCGATTGAAGAACATAGCAAAGCCAGGTTGACGGTCACCCTTAAGTTTGAACATATGTTTATTAATTTGTTAGTAGGACTGCGTATCATTAAAGAGCGGGTCTGAAGGTAACAGGGTTGATAGTCTGGAATAATCAGTTACTCTTCATGTTCGATGTCTACGCGAGCAAGGCAGCGGATAAATTCTAGTAGATTAATAATATGACGTCAACGCATACTAATTTCATTCAGTGATATTTTATATATTATTTTATTATTAAAATTATTACCTCATATAATAGTGTAGATATGCATAACATAACACATATTTCATCACAATCACTTTGATTAAAGCGAAATCAAAATCGATAAACTACAACATCAAGTACTCCAAACCATATCGGACATTCAATCTCGTATCGAATAGTTTATAATCGATTGGAGGATAATATAATCGCGTCGAACGTACGCACCGGGCGTGGATTCAATATGCTAATTCAATGTTTACCAAATGTACTGAATCGATTCGATTTCATTCGGCGAACGAGCACACGAACTTCGGCACGTCCCATGTGTTTGCCGAATAGTGATGCGAGTGGTAAACATCAGTATCGTTCTAATGACGTTTTGCCGTAGTTCGATTCGATTTGTGAATTGTTTATTGCATTATCTACGTGCTTAGGTTGTACATAGGTTACCTACTTGTTCGCCGACCCGCCACCTCTGTTTACCACTGGCGCTCGAAAGTTTTCCAATAGAAAAACTGTCAAAACTGACGTATTCATTTGCGCGATACGTCAGTTTTGAATGTAAGTCGACTCGAGCGACAGTGTAACCGCTGTAACAGAATTGGGCCCCTGGTCAAAATCATAAGCGTCTACACGTCTTTCGTTGTGTCTTCGCCAAACCGCACAGCGTCGTGGACTATGGGTTGAAACTCCCTTGAGAGGAGTCCTCCCGGTATAATGCTAATAAGCTCACTACCTATTACATTGGGACCATCAGCGAAATGCAGAATCATCATGATTAACAAATATAACCTAAACCTGTGCTGTCATTCAGGAAGTACCGTCGATAAATGATTTCTGCATTAGAACTAGAGCCTAAGTTTGTTAACCACTGGCATATCGATGGACTCGCAATACGTCAAAACTGCTACTATTGCGTACTACTATTGCGTATCTGAATGCGTCAGTTTGAACAGATCTTCTATTGGAAAACTGACGCATCAGATACGCGATACGTCAGTTTAGACGTATTGTGAATCGAGTTCGGGTCGATCAAGAGATTTGGGCCCCTGCAGATATGTAAACTCTGCATGCTGGACCTTACGGATTACGAATAAATGCATCGGATTGCAAATACTAATCATTATTTTGTATCAACGCACATGTTATTCCATAAACTGCAGAACATAATCATCTATGTAGATCATAGTTATGAATATTTAAACACTGTTGTGTATACGTACATGTTATATTTTCCATTATAATGATAAAATACATATATATCACTTTGAATGCTACCATATTAACTGCGAAACATAATTTTGTTTACCCCAGTCGGCTGGTTGTTGTTTGATTAAAATTTATCGACCGAAACACTCATTTGTTCGGCCCTTTGTCCGCTGTGGACCCGACAATGAAATAGACAAATTATTTGCTACTCAATCTTCGTTATTATTCTGGATAATCTGATCTACTCTACATTTAACTAAATAATGTTATATTTCTATCGAGATTTTGCCTTGCTCACCGAGTTTAGATTTTAACCGGATCTATTCTTAAATTATGGGGTTTCCAAAAATACAATGATAATTCGTTAAATATGTCCCGGAAATGCAACAAGAAAATAAAAAAGTTGAAGAAAACAAGCCACGATATTAGGATAGGAATAATTCGTTCAAGAATTTACGTATCACATTCTAAAAAGACAACTACATAAACTGGAATATGTAAACAAAAGCCTTGTCAAAAGCGGAAAACAAAGAGTCTCGGGCAAACACTATTCGTGTGTCGACACGCACTAAACAGCTGGAAAGGTCCAAGCCATTCATTGAATAAACTTGCCGGGTGCAAACTCGCGAACCCTTTCCAACGTTCTGTTTGTCGTGCCATCGTGTGAGATTTGTCAAAGAAAACTCGGGGTTGTACAAATAAGGGCCGCGCCGACGCGAATCAACATTGGAATAAATAGAAAGCATTGTTTTGCATAAACATGCCATAATAATACAAAGTTGTAGCGAAACACTGTGTTTAATGTTCTTTGAAATGTTTTTGAGAGAAGTTTAACTAGACCTGCCTAGCTATCATCTATATAATAAATATCGTAATTTCCCATAAATTTTGACCATGTTTAGACCCTAAACAAGCCTCTGCATCGTCATTGATGCCTGATAGTAACATACAGTAGGAAATGTAGTGTCCGTATAAAAACAAATTTAGAGTCTTTGGCGATGCTGATGGAAATAAGAGTGACTTAATTTATTTCAACACGATTTGTGAGTATCTAGCAACAAGATTATGAAATCTCATTTCCCTGTAAGTGCTGAAGCTCAAGTTCTAGTGATTCTCAACCCCGACCGGGCAGTTTTCTCTACAACTTTCTCATATTTCCCCTTAATTTTGTTTCTAGTGCACTTGCAAACTAATAACCTTAATTATAAAAACTTTAAATCTTCGCAGAATATTTAAAGCTTCATTTCATTTTGGCGTCAAAAATGGTCTGAAAATATCTACCAGTGTTATACTCGTATTATGCTAAATACAATATTTAATACATAAGACTTCTTCAAAAGGAGTATTAGTGGCACTCCACTGTCCACTCCTAGAACTAACTAGTCGAGGTTCTCGTCAACTGATCGGCAGTAGAACCGAAGAAGACATCACAGAGTAACTAATTATATCACACACTTATTTTGTAATATCCTGAAACTTGCGTAAAGTTGCCAAGTTGACGAAACAAACAGTGACGAGGCTGTCACCTGCACCACAGTTGAGAGCCAAGCGGGAGCGCTCCCGTTCGCGCGTCCGCAAGCGCTATCTCTCCAACTTTTCTCGTTTAAACTTATTTTCTTTTATCTGCGAGTAGCCCGCCGCAAGGGGGCGCCGCGGACGGCCCGGCCGCCTCGACTTATCGCCGGCTTTATTAAATTACTTGATAATTTCAATCCCTGATGTCTAGCGTGTCGTCTTGTTTATTTTTTTCCAACTTTCCCCACCCGAAAAATTTCGTTTGCCAGGATTAAATTTCATATTTTTCTCGTCTAAACTTTTGTCCCAGATTTATGAAAAAACAAACAGCATCTTATTTAAGAAAATGAATTAATAATGTGATTAATTTTGTTATTTTAAGGCTTCCACAGAAAAATTACCTCTACTTATGTGTGAAATATCAGCTTCTGCAACCTTTATGAATGAGGTGAAAAATTTCACCAACTCATACAATAATAATAAATTATTGACTAATTTATACCAAAGAACAGAAAATTTAAAACAAATAAATGAGATTAGTTGACTCTACCTGATCTTTACGGGTAAATCATACTAACGTAAGATAAGATATATTGAAATTTAATTTTATCTCTAGCTTTCATTTCTTAAAGACTTTATAATGGAGAATCGTCAGAACTTTATCCATCGCGTGAATGCTCTATCGCGGCTCGCAAACTAATTGAACAAGTGTCATAGCGGAGCTATTATTCAAGTTTGAGAATCTTTGGAATGTAGCGAGCTTCGGCCCAAACTATTGATTTTTCTTCAGTACCTACTACTAGTGAAGTTCGGTTGTAATTATTACTACCTAGTATAATATCTACATTAAACTCAAACTCGATATGGATTATTTAATAACATATCCTTGCCTTGTTACAAATTACAGGATTTTATTTTTAAATCTATCAGCATTATTTTATTTTATAATACTCGTAGGTATTGAGTATTTGTAACAAATTAAAAAAAAACCTTAAAGACCTTAAAGTTTCTTGACTAACATTCCAATACCTAGTTTGGCGTTAGTATATAATGGTTGTACGGACTACATATCTGTTCATTTACAGTTCAAATATAATAAGCTCTTTGTGCAAATCGAATCACAGTTTTTCCGAAAGCAATTTTTTTTATTGGAACCGGCAGGGGTGTCAGATAGTAAAATTAGAGCGAGCTCGTAATTGTTTGAAGCGACGTACTCGTTACCACGTTGGCGATGCGCTCGCATCAATCTATCCTAGACTCTACCCCATGGGAATATGTGTCATTGTCAAAACCTTTACAAAATGGTGCTGATGTCCGGAATTAGAACAAAGGGTTGTCACTGGTAGATCGTTGCTGAATAAAGTTTAATCAAGCCCGACAACAAAATGTAACTTACGTTCCACATCGTGTACCTTTTGTTTAATGGAGTAAATAAAGATAACTATCTGATATCAACATTGATGTACAGATTTTTGTTTGTTCAACACTTAAATTAATTGCAATTTTCTTTACAGTTATTTTTTCGTTACTCAGTTGAATCACAGAATCTCTCGATCACAGAGGGAATGAATATTGTTCTGTGATCGGGGTTCCTAACCAAAACTGAAATACCAACGGCTGCAAGAATTATTAGGTATTACACACTTCGAACCTTAGGTATACGAATCTTCAAGTACATCCATGGCTTCGCCTTGGTGGAGCATGCATTATGACACGTCATCAAATATAAGAGTTACGCGATAGAAAGCTATACCCTTGTAGGTCAATATAATTTTAGGCATGCATCAAGTGCAAGCTGAATTGCTATTTATCGCGTAGTAGCAAGAGTCGCTATTGAATTAATTGTATTTTCGAATATAAATATCTGTTCGTATGTAAACTGTCCTACTATGGAATTCAAACTAGTAAGCAACGGCGTCTCCAAACAACTATATAGCATTCAGTGCGCTACGGAAACCCTTGAAATAGAAATACTAACGATCAATTGGCGGTGGTTCGAGCGTAGGCCGCTCGGCTCACTCCACATGGTGGTTGCGGGATCTATTCCCGCCGGGGTAAATTTCCGAAATGGACTTTTCGTATTTTGCCCTGGTCTGGGTGTCACTGGGATCGGTCCCAATCCATTGAACGGTACCCGTAGTAAAATCACTGTTTAGTTTCGGACCATACAGTTGGTATGTCAGTCTGGCGATATTTTTTTTTATTATTTATTTATTCAATCACATGTCAGCAGATCAGTACTCATAAACTGCAAGTAAAAACATGAGAGGATCCTAATGGTAGTGAAACGTCCGTAATTCGTTCGTAGAATAACAACTTCACAGATAAAGCCTACTTAGAATGTCGTTTAAGTAGACACGCTGTTTAGTTTCGTAACTCCGACGGGAGCCAACTTGAGCCGTGTTGCGCGGAATCTGCTTAAGTGGATAAGAGGTACGTATTAACTTAGAAAATGTTAATTTATTTACAGCTATGTGTTAGAAAGCTTCTATAAATTAAATTGATTTGATAGGTGTAGAGGCAAGCTGTCGACAATTACGCTCATTCTCGACTTTGTTAAAAAAGATACAAAATCGAATTGTAAAAATGTTTAATTCAAATTTTTTACAGAAACATTATCGTTGAATAGTTAAATTATTACTTATCTTTCGATTTTAATTACTCATGACGTTATTAATTTTGTAGAACAAATATTTTTAATAGCTGAAACTAGATAAGTCAACGTGTCTATAACAAAATTAAAATGATCGCCAAAAACACGCTAAATTGTATTTTCCCATAATGGGCATTGATAATATTACGCAAGTAATATTTTAACCCCAAGGGCAAATTACGAAAAGGCATTTCAAATATTGGACCCACATTTAAAAATAAAACTTCTGTACAAGGTTGTACAGTCTACATAAAATTTATGTAATGTAGTGATCATACACTTTAGATACCGTTTGGTGTCGTACTATTATGATGTTTTTAACAATGTGATTCTGTTGACAATTCAAATATCAAGCCACTTTTGATGTTGACTGTACATTGCTATGTAGGCGTCCTAAAATAACAAAATAACAATTACTTGATACTGGCCGATATAGAAATTACGAAAAAAAAACAATTGATCTATTATTAAACGGAACAAATGGAAATATTTCCGGGTTGGTAGTAGGTACCTACGCACATAAACGAGCATGCGTGTTCACTACCCCGAACCATTCGATGTAACGGCGAGTACACGGTTCGGCAGATTGAATAATTAACTTAGACCCGCGCTTGCAAACTCACATTCATGCAAAAAAAATATATTGCAAGCATACACGAATGTGGACCACTGTGCAGTGGGACTGACAGTAGTTGAAATAGGTACCCGTTAAATTCTGCTATACTGACTGTCTGATCCAATTATCGCATAGAATTGAATCCATGCACATCCGTTTTAATCGACCGATTGTTTTAAACACGGCTTTAAAATCATGAGCATAATGACCACATTGGTTTGACGGTTATCTAATCGTAAACGCTTCCGCGCTGTTTCCGACTCAGACGTCCAACCCGGCTATCGGATAGAATGTTTATTGAATATACAAACAAAAGTATGGCACGAGTGCATTCCAATGATCTGAGCAGTAGGTATATCATAAACGTCAGTTTTACTTCTCCGAGGCTTTCCACAAAAAGATAATATTAAATAATTAAAAAATATAGTTAAATTATAAAAATTGTTTTATAGAACGGATCTTTAAAGATACCTACAGAGCAATCTCGACTTAAAAAAATTACATAACTTACCTACTGATATTGCGTTGCATTGTTGATACAGTGCATGCAAGCGTGTAACGGCGTACAGTTGTTTTGAATAATATACCTACATCAATATTGTGAATAGGGTCGGTTATTGGCTGAACGGTAACCGGTTGGCGAATATTATTTGATTATTTTTTTATAAAAATTACACCAAAACACGGCTTTAGAGAGTTCTTGTATCAAATAAATGATTTGACTACCATTTGGTTCAGTGGTTTGAGGGTAGTGTAGGCGGCTTGGATCACTGCACCGAGTGGCCACGGGTACGATTTCCGCAGTGATAAATTTCAAAAATTGCATTATAGTCATTTTACTTCGTCTTTGTGTAACTGCGATCACATCCAGACCACTGTTTTGAAAAACATATAATAATAAATTATTACACAATATGGTTTAAGCAGTAAGCTGTAATAAATAAAATACAGTAGGTACTAATAGATAGTAGGTACTTACAAGATTTGCTTGGGCCATACAATTGTTGTGTTAGCCAGTAACATTTACATATTCAATATAATTTGTACCTGTCTAAATCAAAAATAAATAAGAGGTTCTCCAACTCTCTGGAGTCAACGAAAAACATCTTAATTACGTCTCCGAATTAAATTTAATTTGTCGCGCGAGATGTCCCGGGGTCTCTTCTCGCTCTAATGAGTTCTCAACTTTCTGCTTTTGTGCGATCAATCCCAAAAATTGTGAGAAGTTTACCGCCAGCCGGTCCCTTGGCGGACGTTGCTTAACATACATAATAACTAGGCTGCGTCCTTGGGTGTCTTTGGCAAGTTTCGTATATTTTTACAGCTGTTTGCCTAAATTAAGGCGTATTTTCAGACTAAAAAAAGGTTAGCGAATAAATCTGAGTTAATAAAGTTTCGAAGAGACCCGTGACTGCGTAAAAAATAATTATATTTAGATGATAACATCTAAATATAATTATTACACAGAACATAAGCTCTGTAACTAAATATTCAGTGTCTCTGAGTCCCTCTAAGGCTAAAGCCCGCGAAATTCAATTTTTTTGAAGTTTTGTTAGATTATTTTTAAAACCTGAAAATTACAAAGGGCACATTTTGTAATTGGCGACAAAGACCGTATGCAATGCATTTAATAATATATCCAACTTACTCTGAAAAATTTAAAGAACGACAGATAACCAGAAAAACTGGCAATTTATGTATATTTAATTATTTACTAGTATCATATCCACCGTGATAATATTTAGAGTAAAATAAATGTATTAATAAACGCACTGCATACTGTGTTTGTCGCCAATAACCAAATTTTGTCTTAAATGTTTTCAGGTTTTGGATAAACTATAAAAAAATCGAAAATTTTGAATTTCGCGGGCTAGACAAGCGCTAAAACCTTAAAAAGACCTCGTTATAAAATTTACACAATCTAGATCTAGCTGATAGGTTTTCAGTTAAAATGTAAATTAGATTATTTGAGATTTTACATCCCACGGCCAACTGATAAAGTTTTAGTATCCGTTTCAGACAACAAAATCAATATAAATCCACGTTGTTTAACAATATTATAGGTATTTGTATCCGGACGAAAGTTTGTTGCAAAACCTTTCGGTGCTGAAGCCGTCGGCCCCGATTCAATTATTGAAAATTAATGGATCGCCATCGAGCAACCAATTAGTCCAGTTAAGGATGAATGCCGAATAAATTAAACCTATTTGTTTCACGGTTGTATTGTCAATTTTATAATTTAAGGAACTTCATTTTAAAGCTTGATAACCGAGGAATACGAACATCTGAAACTGGTGGTGGACCTGCTCCTGACGTAATCGTATCGCCATCGAGTAAGCATGCTGTCAATGTATTTCTTATTTTTTTTTACTGTCATGCGAGCAGGGTGGCCCACGTTACAATGAATAAAAACTTGAGACAAAATATCAATTGGAGGTGCGGATTATTTTTAGTCATTTTACCAAATTTTTAACGCTTTGCATCAATGCCTAAGGAGGGTATTCCGAAGACGAATGAATGATCAAAAATAGTTTTAGGTACTTATTTTTATTTTGCAATTTAATTTCAAGTATCTCTATAGTTATGTACCCAAGTTATTTGTTAAATGAGTTGTCAACGTTATTTTGGGCCATCCTGTATTGCCCCAAGTAAACAGGGCCTAACGACTTACGCCCGACGCATAACCAACTAAAGAGGCAACACCATCATACTTACTTACTTACTTACTTATGTTCCTGTGTCCCCTAGCTGGGGCAGAGGGCTTCCACAATGCGCCGCCATCCCGTTCGGTCTTGAGCTTCACGCTTTAACTCGCTCCAAGTCTTCCCTAAGTTCTTCGCCTCTGCGATGATCGTCCGCCGCCAGGTTTGCTTTGGGCGGCCACGCTTACGCTTTCCTTGGGGATTCCAGTCTAGGGCTTGTCTCGGTATATGATTAGAGTCCCTTCGGAGCGTGTGGCCGATCCAGTTCCACTTACGGCGTTTGATCTGCTGGTCGATCGGGGTCTCATCGCAGCGTTTCCACAGCTCTATATTGGAAATTTTCTCGGGCCAGTAAATACCAAGAATACGGCGAAGACAACGGTTGGTGAAGACCTGGAGCCGGTGCGAGATGTCCTTAGTAACCTTCCACGACTCACATCCGTACAGCAACACGGTTTTCACGTTGGACCGGAATATCTTGAGCTTAACTCTCCTAGTCAGCTTCCGCGATTGCCATACAGAGCGCAGCTGTGCGAAGGTTGCTTTTGCCTTGGCGATTCTCGAAGCGATGTCCTCTTCGGTCCCTCCAGTTTCCGACACTACGCTACCGAGGTAAGTGAATTTGTGGACCCTTTCCACAGCCAACCCGGGTGCCGGGTGCCGGGTGCCGGGTTTGCCGGGTGGGATTTATGAGTGGTCATACAAAACAAAAAACCCTAACCTAAACATATCCGGGTCGTTGAAGTCCATGCGAATCAGAATCTATGTAGGGACCGCGTAATAATGACGACATCAGACGTGTGCTTGTTAGTACTTATTTGGTACACTTGTATGATGATAGCTTACTTATCTTATTATACACTACACGTGTCCTCAAAACCGCGGGGCGGGCCCGCGTGGGAGAATCAAAGGCACCTCAGCTTTTTAAAAGGACACAATGAATAATGATGACATTGATATATTACGCAAATAACAGGAAAATAGAATACTATTGAACAGATTTATCAATATTACCGTTTGCAACCACGGGATTTCTAAGTTCCTAGAAACCCGTCTTTGTGACTCGTTTTCTATTATATTTGTATTTCCGAGCTCCCTTGAGAATATTCTCAAATATTAAGTTACTTATTTGAAGATTAACATGCTCTGTTTACGCCACTGAAAGAGATTGATATCTCTTTAAGTCTGACAGAAATGGAATCTGATAGAGGTGGGTCTGTATAGTGTTTCAGTCAGCCTAACAGCCGTTCAACATAGTATCTGACGCTCTATAGAGTTAAGATCTGTCAGTGCAGTATCAGTGTAGCGTCACAACTCTACACTGATTTTAAATGATGTTCATTCAAGCTGTGAGCGGATATGTATGGTTTTAATGACCTTTGTCTATTGTATAAGCTTGTGTGCCTTTGTCTACTGTGTATCTACACATCGTATTATCACCCATATCGATATATTACTGACAGCATTACAATTCTCAATACGGCGCAAGGTAGAGCAGTCTTCTTCTTTCTTTAATAATATGGCCCACCCAGTATAATAGGTATTTCGCCAGTGTCAAACAACAAATAGCAATACAATACAAAAATATGACCGTCCACTTTGGAAAACCAAAATGGAGGCCCTAGAGCAGTCCACATTTAACATTTTAATTCTGAAACATGTAAGACTCATAGCTGTGAACTTACTACAGAACATATAACATGACTGGGATCAGTACTCCTCTCTAGTACTAAGTTTGTCTTGTATAAACTTATATCGGATATAAGACGGGTTTCTGAGCTATCAAAACTTGCATTAGCTGCTAGAACTCGATACATAGGTGTATTCCATCGTACTAGTAGGGATTTGAGAGTGTGAAATGAAGAATACAGACATTTTGAAACGACAAATAGACGTTCAATCACTTCATGATCTTCATTAATTATTTATCTTTCATAACTGGGATGATGAAGTAAGATTTCATAAGTGTATAATTTTCTTATATTTACGCGAATACTACACATTGAAATAAAACTATTTTACGGATTTTGTCGCGTTTATTAAAGAGAGAACATAAAGTTAATAAACGCGATAAAATCCGTAAAATAGTTTTATTTTGTTCCAAATTCTGCTATTCTTTCTTTCGATTACATTCGTGCGAGTTT
Organism: Notodonta ziczac; assembly: GCA_918843915.1. NCBI lineage: Eukaryota > Metazoa > Arthropoda > Insecta > Lepidoptera > Notodontidae > Notodonta > Notodonta ziczac. The sequence goes on from OU974041.1 coordinate 2,819,826, forward strand.
TAAGACAATTTATCTTTTCCCCAGGACTTCTCGGGGATCAATCCTCGGCGTCATCGTTGAACACTATTGTCGATCCTAGCTCACAGAAGTAACAGTGTGGAGCTGTGGCGGACCTAGTCTCAAAAGCAAGCAATGAAAGTATTCTAAGGTATCATAAAGTTATCTTAAACGAGGTCACACACAGAACTTATTCAAAACATCATTACAAGATTGAACTCGAACAAAAGGGAAGTAACGAAAGTACAGCTGAGGGAACAAAATCGATAGAAAGTACAAATAACCCGTCTCTGAACATTACCAGACACGTGTTAGGAATCTAAAAGGGGCTATCGGTAGACAGTGAGATGGTACACTTACGTCCCGTAGGTACGGGACGAGCGTAGAACATTTATCGTTTCCACTAGAACGAACGCCTCATTCCTTTTAATAGTGTAACATACCAAAATTGGGGAAGCGGGACACTTATGGAATCACTTCTGTGTCCGACCAACTATCGCAGGTAATTTTCTCCATAACATATTTTTTTATTAAAGATTACGAGTAATATGTCGTTTACACCTTACACGAAAACATAGGGTTCTTCAAAAGGCGAGTCTAAATAGGTTCCTAAAAACCTGGCGCCGCAGCTGTGTTTTTTTTAATCATTAATTTGAAATGAGTGCAACAGACAATAAACTGTCGCCTTTACTCTGTCTGCAGATCATAATTTCGTCCTTTCAATATTATAATTTAAATGTCACTTTGCATTTCCAATAAGTACCTACTGTAGTGTTATAAACAGCGCTAGAACGCTGAGCTGAGTGCGTTCGATCTTCTAATTTACATTTTGAACGCGCCGTTTTAAAAGCATTGCCCATTCAAAGGACAAAACTCCCGTTTCAGTTTGCATAAATAAAGTGCTTTTATCTATTGTTTTCTAGTGGATCTAAATGTTTGTTTATTATATATATATTTTTTACAAAACAATGTGTTATGTGACAGGTATTAAGTTTTAGTACTCACTTTTTCCTACCTGAGTCTACCACGGAACACCAAATTCATTTCGCCGAAGTCTGCCTTGAAATGTTTTGAAATTGAAACTGATTTGTTGGTACACAAAGTAAACTGATTTAACTACGTATATCGCCCACCCTATCATGGCCATAGTCTATGAGCAAGATAGTAATATGTTATGTGTGTCAAATTTAGTGTAATCATGATTATTGGCAACTGACTCAGCGCAATTGTGTTGATCGGTAACAGAATGAAATTAATCGACATCGATCGATAGTTTGTATATAGAGCAACGTTTGATCGATCATCAATCGATTCGTGTGGTACCAGGAAAATGGATCTAGGTGTGGTAACATCTTTACTGACTCGCTATAGTCATATAACACTCGATACAAATCCATACAAGAACAATATTTGGTTCCAACGCCCTATCTTCGGAAATATACTCACGTGTATTCGGTGTATTTATGTTACAATACTACGACAGATAAACCCCTACGTAGACACGTAGTTCATGGAATATCGAGAAGATGTAGGGTATCGAATTCCTGTGAATATTGGAGGCACTGTTACTTATCTCGTAATTTCAGAATAGCAATAGTGAAACTAAAATCGGGAGGTTCTTGGAATTACGAGTTCCCTCAGTAAGTCTAGACAGGTCAAACTCATAAATAAAAGGATCAATAATAGACGTTTACTAACTACTGGTATTTTCATGTCATATAGAGTCTGAAAGCGATATTTTTTGTCTAGATCCCATAGTCTCTAGATTTTGACTTTTTGTTTCAATGTGTTATAAACTTTGTTTATACTACTTACAAGTACCAGCATTAAGTGGTTAGGTTTTTTTTGCCAAAATCGCTGTATTTTTTAAAGCACTATGTTATGTGCAATGCTATTTGTTTACTTTAGAATACTGTATGTAGGTAGTTATATCGCCAGTAACGTCTAATCGTCAGATATTTTTCACATCATAATCATTATTCACTCTGAGCGGTAATCTCGCGCCCACGCATTGCACACCTGACGATTTGATGATCATGCATTGTCGGTCAGACGACCACCATAGTTTTAGGCCCTAGAGTTAGTTAGTCAGTAATTAGTCTTCATAACGTTCAGACAAATAAAAAGTTAATTTCGAATTAAATTAATTGTTTTAAAAACTTGCTCGCGGGCTCCCAGTAGTTGACTGGCGCAGCCGTTCGTGATATTTCACATTTTAGAAAACCGTTAATCGCAAACCCCAAAATCGGTTTCGCGTGTGGTGATTCGTGTGTGAAAAGACTGAACCTAAATAAATACGTCTCCCGTGGGAAGCTCGTGGCGTGTGCTGACTAATCTGGCTCTGGAGGACATGGGATCGAGCAGCTGGTGAGTAGACCTTTTCACCTCCTGTTTTTCATATTCCCGGTTTTCTCCATATTTTCTAACCGAACCAAATCGTCGGGCCTATTAATTACGTTTATCTGATTTTGTTTGCACTTAAATTGGCAAATTTGTCATCCTCGTAATTAATTCGTGTAGTTATAAGTAAATTAATCTAATTAAAATGGAAGGCACGGCTACGGCTATACGGCTAGTCCAAAAAGAAATTTTGTGTATTATCCCCAAGTATGATGGAGATGAAAAATTGTTAAATCTTTTTATTACAAAGTGTGAGTATGTGCTTAGTGGTGCTAGAATACAAGGAAATTTGGCACAAGAATTATATCTCTTTCATGCTATAAGCGGTAAACTTATTGGTAGAGCTGCGTCTCTACTCAGCGATAATCCTAATATAACAACATGGGATTGCTTAAAAGAAATTCTTACGCAACATTTTGGCGATCCGAGATCAGAGGAGTGTATAGCCATTGAACTTGAGACTATGAAACTAAAGCCAGGAGAGTCGTACATAGAGTTTTGTCATAGGATCCAGAACGTACGAAGCTCCTTGATAGCGAAGGTCATTAGACTTACCGATGAAGGAATAAAGGCTGCCAAGATGATTATATATAACAACACATCTTTGAACGTATTCTTATTTAATTTACCGGAAGACTTAATTCGTATCGTGCGACTGAAAGGTTGTGCTAATCTTGAAAATGCTTTGAGCATTGTGACTGAAGAAATAAACTTTCAGTTTCAATATAACGCGAAAAATAAGTTAGTGAAACAAAGCATAGCGCAACAATCGAGTTCACATAATGCATTGAGACCAATGCCCTTGGCTCAAGGATTTCATAAACCTTCTTCTAATTTAACGCCGCCGAATAATAATTTTAGGTTTGGCGTTCCTAACAATAATTTTAAATTTGGCATTTCACAAGGTCAAGGTCAAGCAATTAGACCCAACTTTGCACAGCCAAATAGATTTGTTCCTCCTCAAGGCAACAGATTTGGACCACCCCAAAACCAGGTTCAACGCACTTTCGGACAGGCACCTTTTCAACAACCACGTGCACCTTTCCAACATGGTGGATATAAATTTGGCATTCCTCAACAACAAGGTTTTAAGTTTGGTATACCGAACCAGTCTACGATGAACCCCAATCAATATAAACCCGGTATGTCAAATCAACAGCAAATGCCTAGGCTTGGCGATACTGATGTGTCAATGCGTACCGCCCCCGTTAGGCAAAACATGACTACAAATGACTTATACTATATCGAAGAACCAACCCCTTGTCAGGAATACACTTTCGACCAGAACTATGACTATAACTACGACTATAATACGGCAGAAATGTGTGACGAGTATGTAGAGCAGTCTCCTATCGATTGTAATTTCGTTGAAAATTATAATGAGGTCGAATCCGCGCATCAGGACACTGAAAATTTCCAGGAAACAGCCTCGAGAGATGTGGTGAAATAATAAATTTAAATTATTGTGACAGTATTTTAAAATTGCCGCATATTGAAATTCCTGAGATCAACTCCAAGTTTCTCATTGATACCGGAAGTAGTCGTTCCTTTATTAGTCCTGCTAAAGCCGATGAATTTTTTAAAGAGTATAAATACTATGAACCATTTACAGTTATTAGTACACATGCTCAAAGCATGCATAATGAGGTAATACATATTCCTCTATTAAAAACCTTTAAAAGCCCACTTCCTCACACATTTTACATTTACGATGTTGACGGACGCTACGACGGACTGATAGGATCTGACCTCCTCAAAAAATTAGCTGTTAACATTGACATGAGAAATCAAATACTACAGACACATAATGCAGCAATTCCAATTATTTATAATCCACCTTATGAGATAAATGTGCCACCAAGGTCTGAAACACGAGTACGGATCCCAACTAACTTGCAGCACGGAGACGCTATCGTAGACTTTGTCGAATTTCAGGAAGGTGTACGAATGCCTACGGCCCTTATTAAATGTGATAATTTCTTCGCAGATACAGTTATACAAAATATTTCTGATCAAAAAGCTATTATTAAATTCAAAGACCCTTTCGAAGTTCAGGTATTTGAAAATGAGGATTTAGAACTAAATTTTGTGAATGATGACGGTATGACCGATGAGGTATTGAAAGATAATCTGAAAAAAGTACGATTAGATCATGCAAACAAAGAGGAACGTGAGAGTGTAGCCAAATTATGCTATGAATATCGTGATATTTTTTATTGTGATAAAATACCACTGTCTTTTTCGAATCAAGTTAAACATAACATCAGAACAACTAACGAAGACCCCATCTACATTCGACCGTACAGACATCCGCCTTGCCAAAATGAAGAAATAAATAAACAAGTAGAGAAACTTCTGGAAGATAATGTAGTACAAAATTCTCATTCGCCTTGGAGCGCACCCGTGCATCTAGTACCCAAAAAAATAGACGCATCTGGAGAAAAGAAATTTAGGATGGTAATTGACTATCGTCGCTTAAACGAAATCACTATAGACGATAAATATCCCCTGCCCAATATTAGCGATCTCTTTGACAAATTAGGTAAATCTCAATATTTTAGCACGCTTGACCTTGCAAGCGGATACCATCAAATAGAGGTCAATGAGGCAGATAGGGCAAAAACTGCATTTACCACCCAGTCAGGACACTTTGAGTTCAAAAGAATGCCGTTTGGCTTGAAAACGGCACCCGCAACGTTCCAACGGGCGATGGATAATGTGTTGCGAGGTCTTCAAGGTTTGCACTGCATGGTGTATCTTGACGATATTATAATATACTCCTCAAGTCTTCAGGAACACATTGAAAAACTTCGAAAAGTCTTTGACAGGCTTAGGGAAACTAATATGAAAGTTACCCTTGACAAATGCGAATTTCTAAGGAAGGAAGTGTTATATCTAGGTCATACCATTACCAAAGACGGTCTCATGCCTAATAATGATAAAGTACAAGCAGTTTTAGATTTTCCGTTACCACGAACAGCCACTGAAATCAAGAGTTTTTTAGGTTTGGTAGGCTATTACCGAAAATTTATAAAAGATTTCGCAAAATTAACTCAGCCATTGACATCGTGCCTTAAGAAAAGAAATAAGATAGATATTACTAAGCAGGAATTCATTGATTCTTTCGAAAAATGCAAAGAACTATTAACTAACGCCCCGCTCTTACAATTTCCTGACTTTTCAAAACCATTCGTCCTTACGACTGATGCCTCCAATTATGCACTAGGCGCTGTACTTTCGCAGGGACCTATAGGAAGCGATAAGCCTATAGCGTATGCAAGTCGCACTCTAAATGACGCTGAAACTCGATATAGCACTATCGAAAAAGAGCTTTTAGCAATTGTATGGGCCTCTAAACATTTTAGACCCTATTTATATGGAAAGAAATTTACTATATACACGGATCACAGGCCTTTAGCTTGGTTAAATTCGATAAAGGAGCCGAACAGTAAACTAACGAGATGGAAACTACGCCTTGAAGAATTTGATTATCATATTGTCTATAAAAGTGGAAAACAAAATTGTAACGCAGACGCATTATCACGGATAGCTGTTAACGCGTTAGGTGAAAATGATGATATTTCTATGAAAGTAAACTTAGATAAAAAGGAACAAAAACTTCAACAACATATAGATAATTTAACTAAAGAAATAATTCAACTAACCAAAAAGCGGGATAATGTTTCACGCGGCTCTACTTCTCGTGAACGAACGCCCTCTCCTATAGTAATTTCATCAGATTCTGAAAAAACTAGAAGTATACCATCACTAACAGGAGATGGCCGTGAATCACCGTATCCGATTCCATCTATAAGTAGTACTACCGTTACTGCATCTGAAAAACCAAGTAATGATAGTATAGGCACAGTACATTCAGCTCAAGACTTAGATACCGATGGCATACTTATATTACAAGAGGCTATAGACACCAAGCCAAACCAGATACTCGTATACACCTGGAACAGAAACGAATTAACAGTTAAAGACATATCCAGAGCAAAACAAAAGGTATTAGAAGTACATTTACCTGTAGATAAGCCGGATCTTATAAAAAGGTTCCTAAAAGAATATATCAGACCCAAAGTAAAATACTTCTTTTACTTTGAAGACGAATTACACCGTAAACAGTTTTCAGAGGCCACCATATCGCTTTTTCAGAAGGGAACAGTTAAATTTTATGAGTGTACTAAGAGAGTCGTGTATGTGGAAGACGAGAATGAACAGCGGGATGTTATAATAAAATATCACATAGGTAAAAATAGTCATAGAGGTATTAAGGAAACGCTAGTACATCTTAGGCGAACCTTTTTCTGGAATAATATGGATCAAATGGTTGCAAGTATAATAAATGCGTGCGAAATTTGTAAAAAGATGAAATATGATCGGAAGCCTCTAAAACCTGAACTGCAATTATCCCAAACACAAATTAAACCCTTTCAAGAACTATTTATTGATACTTTTTCAATAGAAGGAAAGCACTATCTTACAATAGTCGACGCCTTCAGCAAATTAGGTCAAGCAATCGAAATTAGCTCCAAATCTACTCCGGAAGCAGTTAGAGCACTCATTAAATATTTTTCATTGTACGGTATCCCTGGTCGAATCAGTTCGGATCCCGGTACCGAATTTAATAATACGTTAATGAAGGAAATGCTGTCTTTTTATAAGATTTATTTACATATTGGTACTCCGCACAACCCTAACTCTATGGGTATTGTGGAAAGGTTCCATTCCACAATAATAGAAATTTACCGCATAGCCAAGTACGAACGTAAAATCACGGATGCTGCATCCGTCATGACTTATGCAGTAATGTCGTATAACCATACAATCCACTCGACTACTGGCCTTACTCCATTTGAAGTCGTTTTCGGTCACACCGAATCTAATAGTTCGTTTTATGTAGATTTCAACAAACAATTTACGCAACAATTAGTTAAAGAACACGTGAGAAAGACAAAGTACTTGTATGAATACTTGACAGATAAGATGATTGATAAAAAAATGACTGTTATTAGAAAACGTGGAGGAGAAACAGAATTTGACGTAGACGTAGGTGACACGGTATTTATCAAAGGAGTCAATACTAGACGTAGCAAGGACAAACCACGCTATCAGAAAGCTCAGGTCACCGGAGCTATACATAGGAATATTGTACCAGTAACTACGCAAAATAGGAAAACTAATGTTCCCATTAAAGACATTAGGCGTCCTCCGCAGGTTAGTACTTCTGGCGGTCCATGTGATCCACAACCAGGCCCTTCATCTGCAGCCAATGGACAAGAACCCGGGACTGCTACCTGTAAAGGAAGGTCAAGCCATTATCAGTCACGATAAATGGACTATTATTAAAATCTTAGATTTAAAGTTAATTTACGATGAATTAGATTTAAATATGAATAATTTTCTTAATCTTAAGCAACAAGTTAGAAGCTCTTTTGATATTAAAGCCTTTGATTCGGATTTTACCGGTGTTGAATCTCAAACCGAATACGCTATGAGTATTACTATCGAAAAGTATAAACAATTGGTTCCCTCATTGGTAAGATCTAAACGCGGTTTATTGAATCCTCTTGGTTCATTAGTAAAAGCAATTACAGGTAATCTGGACAATGACGATGCTGTTATGTACGAAAAGTTAATCCATGATTTAAAAACAAAACAAGACGGAATAAATAAAAAAATGACAATAATCGCCGAAATGGTGGGTTCTATCACAAGAATAGCCAACTCTACCGCAAACAATTTCATTCAGATGGAGGAATACATAAGAGATATTAACCGTAGTTTAAATGAATCCAAATTGTTCCAAACCAGTAGTAAAATAATTCACATTTATAATATTTTAACAAATAATTTCCAAACACTCTACATCCGACTGAACGAAATTGAAACGGCTGTTGCTTTTGCTAAAATTAAGCTATTACATCAATCAATTATAGATACAGATGAATTGATACTATTGTTAAAAGAAATTGAGGAAACTGAAAAATTGGTGTACCCTGTAAAAGTTGAAAATGTTGTGAAAATAGAGCAATTTATTGAGATAAAGGCATACGTAAAACAAAATCAGATAAAATTTATTATGTACATTCCGTTAATTAGAAATGAAGTCTTTAATTACTTCAAGTTGATTCCCTTACCTGTACATAATATCAGCAACGGCCTCACTACCATTATCCTTCCCAAATATCCTTATCTCCTGGTGAAAGGGTCAAACACTAAGCCGCTCTCCCAGTCATGCCGTGAGATCGATGAAGCCCGTTACCTGTGTTTTGAGAATGATGTCTCTCCACTAATTGAAGACATTTGTATTGCCGAACTTATGAAATTTTCCGCAAACATTTCAAGTTGCCGCCATGTTCCTGTGGTCATCGACGACGTTAGAGCTGACCTCATTCAGCCAAATCGCTGGATAATTTACTCGAAAGCTGAAACTCTACTCACGAAGTACTGTGAAAACGAGATAACACAAGAAAGTATTTGTGGAACTTATCTCTTATCCATGGACGATGATTGTCAAGTTCAGATAAAGGAATTTAAACTAACAAGACACCAACAGCAAGGGAAAGACGTAACTTACACAAAGTTCCCAATAGTTAACCTGCCTAAAATAAACACCAGACCAGCAGATGTGCAAAAGAAACCTGTCAACCTGAATGGGATTGATCTTGTCGACATCCAGTTCCTGAACTATTTACTGCAGAAAAGTGGAAGTGAAATCATCAGTGAGAGTGAAAATTACAAAAGTGTCCTAGATCATAAAAGTGTTAGCATAGGAAATCTGATTTTTTGTATAATCATAATTATATGTCTTATGTCATTAGCCTGTAAGCATAAAATTAAGGAGTTTTGTAATTTGAGGAAACCTCGAGATACTCCTCAACCCTCGGATAATCTCGATCTTGTGGAGGGAGGAGTTATATCGCCAGTAACGTCTAATCGTCAGATATTTTTCACATCATAATCATTATTCACTCTGAGCGGTAATCTCGCGCCCACGCATTGCACACCTGACGATTTGATGATCATGCATTGTCGGTCAGACGACCACCATAGTTTTAGGCCCTAGAGTTAGTTAGTCAGTAATTAGTCTTCATAACGTTCAGACAAATAAAAAGTTAATTTCGAATTAAATTAATTGTTTTAAAAACTTGCTCGCGGGCTCCCAGTAGTTGACTAGGTAGCTAGTTAAATTGTGTCCCGTCTACCGTCATATGCCTACCCCCGATTAATGTGATATTTTGTGCTGTTGTCCTTTTCCCCTCTTCATAACACTGTAATGACCGACTTTCGTGTGGCATAGACGTCGTCGCGCGTGCTCCTGTGCCTAAACTTCCTAATCGGGTGAAATCTACCTAATCTGCTGTGTATTTGTGTTGTGTGAACTCTAAACTCATTTGGAGCGCTTCAGTGTTGTGCCTGTGCTGAAGAACCTAAGGCCATACCACTCGAGGGATGCGCCCGCTTCCATCGTGCCGGTAACGTACACGCGTGATATTGACCTGACCCTTACAGATCTGCCTCCCGCCTTGTTATTTTTTAAGAATCCTACTTCCTACTTATATTATAAATGTGAAAGTTTGTGTTGTGAGTGTGGATGTATGTATGTATGTTTGTTACTCCTTCACGCAAAAACTACTGAACGGATTTGGATGAAGTTTGGAACACAGATAGTTTATAACCGGGATTAACATATAGGATACTTTTTATCCCGATAATCCCGAAATTTTTGTTACGTTAAATACTACGCGGACGAAGTCCGTGGGCACAGCTAGTAATGTAATAAAACCGCAAAAAAAACTGTTACTGTGGTAGTCTATTGATTGAGCCACAGATATAGATTTACATAAATAACGCAAGTATCACGATTGCCGCCGATGCCCCTCCGCCCGCCACGATTCTCTCGAGTGATTATCACGCTCATACTCATATTTTTATATCTGTAGTCGCGAGGACTGTAGGTTATCGGCGACCAACCTCGACGCTTGGTCGGGGTTTTCGGACACGCTAATGCATACATTTGCGTTATCTATGTAAATCTATATCTGTGGATTGAGTGGTCTCTCCAGAAACTGTTTTATAAATAGCAATACGATATATTGCTGCAACAGCTTGAATAAGGTCAATTTAAGAAAGCTAAGCACCGTAAATAAATTTTCTTTTTTCAAGGTAAATACCTTATTGGATTTTGCCCAGCATAACCGTACCTACATAATCAGGACCCAGCACTATTCCCGCGACACTCTTTATAAGGGACAATGCTAAAAACATAGATAATTATCAGTCCAGGTCATCAAGGACTGGATCAAAAGCTAAGGCCACTCAGCGAAAATGTTGGTGGATTTCCCAAACAATTTCGTGGCACATCCATAAGGTGTAAAAGCGAATCAGAGCGTTTGATGTCTTGCAGTCGCGAGGGGAGTGCTGTTGACTCCGCCAGACGCACTTGTCGAGTGCCACTCACTGACATCAAAGGGAGGATTTTGTAACGCGCAAAGACAGGCAGGTAGTTAGCCTGTATTTCCACGTTCATAATTGTAGTTATTTTGTTATTTATAGCATTTTTTTAGGTTATGTGAAATTACAAAACGATTAGTAAATGGGTAATACTGAAAGGGATATCACGAGGAACTACAAAAAATAATTTTTCGGTAGGTATTTTTTTTCTGCAAGTACCTACTTGCCGAAGACCGCAGACAAGATGGAGAGACGAGATTGAGGCTTATGAAGGAGCACTATGGTCCCGCACCGCCTATAACAAGAAAGAGTGGAAGAGGAAGGGGAGGCCTTCGCCCAGCATTAGGATGAAATATAAATTTAATATATCTAATAAATGTAACCTTAGATAAGTAAGTTAATGTAAAAGAAAAGGCTTAAATAAATAAATACTGAAAGGGATATCACGAGGAACTACAAAAAATACTACTGTGTTTCGTTTTGGATACAAAGTGTATTGACAAATTTTAAACTCATCGTAGGAGTATGTGTTTTGCATAGGATTGTGGTCTATGAAAGTCCATGAGTACACGTCTACCTTCTGATGATAATGCAATTCACACATGAATAGCATGAATTCAAATAATACATAATAATTAGCCCTTTTAAATACACATTGCTGGGCCTGGTCTCCCCTCAATGCCAGAAGGATTCAGGCCTAATACACCGCGCTGGTCCAGTGCTCAGATTTCACAATCTTTCAAAAATTGGCTAGATTTTCCAAGACATGCAGATTTGATTACATTTATTATTATTAATTGCAAGTACTGTCATAACTGACAATATTGTTTTCATTTAAATTAATACTTATTGCATATTTTATGTGTTTGTGGTTTTTTTTACTCTTATAGGTGTCAGTTGGTTTTTGTTTTATCTTTGGTTTTTATCTGTCAACAAATAAAATGATGAATAATTATATTTGGTGTATTAATAAATTATTACCAAATCATACCCAACGTTATCGATATTAAAGTGGCGACGAGGAAGAAACGGATCCAGCGAGTTACGATATGAAATAATATTTCTGCAATTTAATGGATTTATTAAAACGATATATACAGCAAGGAAAAAAGTCGTGGATACAGAATAGGACTAAAGAAGAGTTAATTGAAATCGCTAACGAATTAGCGAATGAACCTATATTTTCAAGTGCACACGGCATTGAGGAGGTCAGAGCATATTTACGAAAATATATTGACATAAACAAGGAAAAGGATATTATAACAGCCATGGCTAGTAATAATTCAATATCAAATTTTGAAGTATTTTCTGGAGGAAATTGGAATGCCTATGAACAACAATTGGAGTGTTATATTGTTTTGAATGATGTTACCGCCGAGAAAAAGGTTCCATTGCTAATCACGAAACTTAGTACAAATGTTTACGACTTGTTGATTACATTATGTACGCCGATTTCCCCCATGAAGGAAAAGTATGAAGATCTTTGTGAGAAGTTGAGAAATCATTATCACCCCATCAAACACTATGCTTTACACCAAGCTGAATTTCGTAAAAGATGTCAAAAACCTAATGAAAGTTTAGAAGAATACATTCTGGACTTACGAAAGTTATCAAAAAATTGTAATTTCAGTAAATTAAATGAAGAAATTAAAGAACGGATTTTGAATGGTACTTATCGGGATGCTGTACGATTTGAATTATTAAAACAAGCTGATCAGTCGTTGGAAAAATTAACTACTATCGGAAAGACGGCGGAGACAGCCTACAATTTGGTGTTTGATAAGGTGTAACGTTGTGGAATTTACAACGTTTCAATATTATTATATCTCACAAAAAAATACATAATGCTAACATTTAATATGCGAATGCGATTAGTGGCGCCATCTATTGTGGTAGGCCGCGAACTTGTCGGCTGTTCGATAGCTCGAGTACACAGATAATTTTGTATGTCAAAACAATTTAAATTCATATTATTATTATTATCAAAATTAAGTATTTATTAATGACCATAAATTCAAGAAAAGATTTAGTAATTAGTAAATATATTTAAATACAATAACTGCAATTAAATTTTAACACTAGCAACGAAACGTAAATCTGTCAAAGCGTTACGAGATGTCATCAGCCATAAGAAAGACGACGAATCATGACTCGTATAATTAAATTTTATTAGCCGTTAATTTTCACTTTTACGAGGTCGCGAGTATATAAGGGGTCGTCCCCACTTTGCGGGTCTTTTTCGGCAACGCGCCGTGGCCTCAACAGTTCGTTTTTATCCTGCTACAATTATACCTGGTGAGTTTGCAATAGCATTTAGAATTAAGCTTTTTATTGTGCGATTGTTTCCCATCCTTCAGCGAATCAGCTGATGTGTGCATAACCTATTTCTGTGTGTTCCTTTCTTCGCTTTAGCACTGCCAACGCAACTAAGCGTGGCGTCCTGGCTTATGCACCATCACCACCGCCATAGCATTGTAACCACGCCATTCGCTGCAAGGATGTCGAATTCATCGACAAATTGTGTAACGGTAATTCATGACGCTGTACGCTACCCTCAGGCGATAAATTATAACGGCCAAGGGATGATCAGTTTTTCTTATATAGTGTTAACCGTCTGTGTTCGCTCTTTTGCACTACCCATGTGTCCCTACTCATGTTACTGCTACGGCCTGCCCGCTATAATGCTATTTTTCGCAATACTTCGCCACCCCCTGCAGTGGGCATCACCAGGGAGCATTGGGCAGACCGCAGCACGTATAGGAACCCTACATAACCCCGCATAATGGACATTCCAGCCAGACCACTCATCGGCTACCCCGTGAGACAGACGCCTGGCTGCAGAACACCCCGTCAAGCTACCCTTCGCAGCGACGACCGGAGATCACCCGGAGCGCCGCGTAGCTACCTCGCTGACTTCGTTCGCCACGGCTAGTCCCGGAGATCACCCGGAGCGCCGCGTGTCCATAACTGCAGGGGAGTCCTCCGTCTCGGAAGGACAGAACCAACACAGCTAACAATACCGACAGCTGTCAGTACCGTCAGCTATCAGTACCGTCAGCTGTCAGTACCGTCAGCTATCAATACCGTCAGATATCAATACCCTCAGTTACCATTACTCTATACCCTTAGTTCTCAAAATAGTTAGTTATTTTGTAATTGTAATACCCGTAACTAACTAGGCTCAACACCCATGCTCAAAATATAAATTTTACTTTGTTAAATAGCGTCTACCTACATTGGGTAGATATAACACTACCAAAACTCACTCCCTGAGATCTTACTTTTGTGACTTATAATTTTAATAACTACATTTACCGTTGTGATTTATCTTTGTCTGTACCGGCTACCCCGGGCTTTTATACAGCTGATATTTTTATAATTTGTTAACTTTCTTTAAGTATAGGTGTAATTCTCAATGGTGTGTTAGGTATAATTGAATACAACTTTTAAACTTACAAATAGTGTTTTTCAATACCACACACTACCTGGGCAGCACCGTCTTAACATACTACTTAACCTTCTACCAATATAGGTGACTACCACGTTAGTCACCTAATAAACTTTTTGTCACAGTGGCGCCCAACGTGGGGCCGACCCCTTATATACTCGCGACCTCGTAAAAGTGAAAATTAACGGCTAATAAAATTTAATTATACGAGTCATGATTCGTCGTCTTTCTTATGGCTGATGACATCTCGTAACGCTTTGACAGATTTACGTTTCGTTGCTAGTGTTAAAATTTAATTGCAGTTATTGTATTTAAATATATTTACTAATTACTAAATCTTTTCTTGAATTTATGGCCATTAATAAATACTTAATTTTGATAATAATAATAATATGAATTTAAATTGTTTTGACATACAAAATTATCTGTGTACTCGAGCTATCGAACAGCCGACAAGTTCGCGGCCTACCACAATAGATGGCGCCACTAATCGCATTCGCATATTAAATGTTAGCATTATGTATTTTTTTGTGAGATATAATAATATTGAAACGTTGTAAATTCCACAACGTTACAAAGGAACAGGCTAAGGAACAACCTGAAATGTTTAAATTGCAAGGGAATAATTTTACTAGGAATAAAAACAATAATCCTAGACAAGACGCAGGGCCATCGAGCAAGCAGAATATGACATGTTTTTGTTGCGGGAAGATTGGCCATTTGAAAGCAGAGTGCACACTACGGGAAAAGTTTTGTAGTGAGTGTGGTGGTAAGGGCCACATATTTAAAGTATGTGATAAGAATATGCGCCTAAAAATGAAAAATGTGAATATGGTGAAGAGTGCGGATTCAGACGGCTGTGAAATGATAACGGATGGTGAGAATAATGCTAATGAAGCTGAAGTTTTTGATATTTTCTGTGTTAGTAACAGACGAAAAATCCCACCAGCTACGCTTGACATCCAGGTGAATGGTCAGGTGTTGAAGTTTGAGGTAGATACTGGAGCCGATGTGAGTACAATGACATTTTCTGATAAACAACGATATTTTCCAAATTTAAACCTAGTAAAAAAAAATGTAATATTTACTAATTTTGACCAATCAGCTTCAACACCTCTAGGTGTGATTAATAATTTAAGCCTTAGCCATAAATCTGTTACAGTAAATAACCAAAGATTATTTATTGAGAAGGATGGTTTACCAAAAATAATCGGTAAGGACTGGTTGGCTGTGTTACAACTTTGGCCACCCAGATTTGAGCAAAAGGTATGTGAAGCAATCAATAGTAGGGATAAATTAATCCAAGATGTGAAATGTGAATTTAATGAGATTTTTAATTCTAGTATGGGAGTTTATACAGGGGAGCCAATCCATCTATCAATTGAGGCTGGTACTAAACCTATATTTATGCCAGTAAGAACTGTTCCCTATGCATTAAAAGATAAGGTAAAAAATGAAATAAACAGGTTAGTTGAAAATAAACGAATTGAACCAGTTGAGTACTCTGAATGGGGCACTCCAGTAGTGCCGGTTCTTAAGCCAGATGGATCAGTTCGGTTATGCGGAGATTATCGTATTACCATAAACAAATATTTAAAAATTGATCGCTACCCCTTACCAACCATTGATAACATCATGATGAAATTGAAGGGGAATGCTTATTTTTGTGAGTTGGATTTGCAAGAAGCTTATTTACAGGCTCCACTAGATAAAGACTCGCAAATGTTAGTTACAATTGTTACTGAAGTAGGTAACTTCAAATATTTATACTTACCTTTTGGTGTTAGTACTGGTCCCGGCTCATTCCAGCGCCTAATGTCACAACAATTAAATGGGCTGGACATGATTGTTTATATCGATAATATATATGTATGTGGTAAAACGTTATCAGAAACGAATGATAAATTAAAACTGGTATTACAGAGAATAAAAGAGTCAGGGTTGCGGCTAAAAATCAATAAATGTAAATTCTTTGAACAAAGTTTAAAAGTATTTGGATTGGAAGTTAATAAGGCTGGCGTTAAAGTTATTAAGAGTAAAATTGAACCATTATTGTCATTACCACCTCCTGAGAATGTTAAGCAGCTTAGATCATTTCTTGGCAAGGTAAATTATTACAATCGATTTTTACAAAATATGGCAATCACGTTGAAACCATTGTACGATTGTCTGAAGAAAAGTAAGTTTGGATGGACACTAGAATGTGCGAAATCATTTAATGAAATAAAGAGCTCTTTAGCAAATACTAGTCTCATGTCACATTTTGATCAGAACTCAGTTATTATTTTAACATGTGATGCGGCTCATTGTGGTGTAGCGGCTGTACTATCGATTAAGGACAGTAATAATGTAATCAGACCAGTAGCTTTTGCCAGTAAAAAACTAAACGATACTCAAATGAAGTACCCAATTTTAGAAAAAGAAGCGTATGCAATCGTTTACGGGGTAAGTAAATTCTATGAATATTTATTTGGTAACAACTTTATTTTACAAACAGATAATGAGGCGTTAGCAAGAATATTAGGACCAAAATATGGAATCCCAAAAATGGCAGCAAAAAGGTTACAATACTGGTAAATATTTTTAAATGGATTTGATTTTGAGATTCAACATATTAAGTCTGAAAACAATCCAGCGGATTATCTGTCACGCGTTGTTACGGTGTGTGACAATGATGAGTCGAAAAACTCGGAAATTTGTAAAAAAATCATTTGAAAGTGTTACAATGAATTATATAAATAAGTCAGCATTAAATATATTAAATTGGCACACTATTCAGAATGAAACAAAAAGAGACAGGATTTTATGTGTAATACTTAGATTTTGTAGAGATGGTTGGTCTATTAAAAATGATCTGGGGGACGAATATGGGTCATACTTTTCGAGGAAGGTTGAGATAACCATTGAAAAAGAATGTTTGTTATGGGGATATAGAGTTATAATACCACAAACTCTTCGAGATGAGGTGATGCATGAATTGCATGCGAGCCATTTAGGTATTACGAGAATGAAAGAAATATCTAGATCATATTTTTGGTGGCCAGGCATGGATAAAGAAATAGAAGGGATAACAGAAAATTGCATGGTGTGTTTACAGAATCGTAAAAACCCTGAGAAAATTAAGTTAACAGTTTGGCCACAGCCACCAACAGTATGGCATAGATTACATGCAGATTTTTTAGGGCCGTTGTATAACAAAATGTATCTGGTGATTGTGGATGCATACTCTAAATGGCCAGAGGCTTTTGTGATGACTAATATTACAGCACAAAAAACTATTGAGATTTTTAAAAGCATTTTTGTACGTTTTGGATATCCTTTACATCTGGTTACTGATAATGGGCCTACTTTGACTAGTAGCGATTTCACAATTTTTTGCAAAATGGTAGGCGTAAAGCAAAGTTTCACACCAACCTATTACCCAGCTACAAATGGATTGGCTGAACGTTTTGTAGATTCCTTCAAAACACATGTTACAAAAATCGTACAGAGCGGTTATAAAGCGGAATATGCTTGTAATTTATTTCTATTTGACTATAGAAGTACCATACACAAAACTACTGGACAAAGTCCAGCAAAATTAATGCTAGGTAGAGAGTTAAGGTGTCGTTTCTCATTACTGAGACCGAGTCCAGTCACGGATAAAATAGATATTGAACATGTAAAACAAATAATAAATAGTAAAAATAAGTTCAACGCGTTCATGATTGGAGATAAGGTGATGGCCAAAGATCATAGGCGAAACAAGAAATGGTCTCTTGGTACAATCGTTAAGGTCCTAGTTCCGGGAGTAACATATATAGTGGAGGTCGAAGGGATGCAATGGAAACGACACTCTAACCAACTTGTTAAGTGTGGACAGGCCTTAGTATAAGATTTATATTGTTTGTGAAGAAGTTAAAGATTGTTTTGTTGTTTTAAAAGTAACGGAGAATGTCATAACTGACAATATTGTTTTCATTTAAATTAATACTTATTGCATATTTTATGTGTTTGTGGTTTTTTTTACTCTTATAGGTGTCAGTTGGTTTTTGTTTTATCTTTGGTTTTTATCTGTCAACAAATAAAATGGTGAATAATTATATTTGGTGTATTAATAAATTATTACCAAATCATACCCAACGTTATCGATATTAAAAGTACATTGTGAAGAACCTAGAGGTGAGAGCCGAGATTTGAACTCAGGACCTTGTGCACGCATAACGCGTACTTGGCCAATCTTTGCGAATGCAATAATAATAATTATAAAATTGGTATCATAATATTAAGTCCAAACTTAGACTATCGCTTAATTTGTCTCCGAAATAAATTAAAGTACAAAAGCCAAACAAAGTCGAACGCGACCACGGCCAGTCAAATAAAAAGGCAACTTCACGTAATAAAGAGTGGAAGAACAAAAACAAACGACATTAATCCGAACAACACTCGCGGCGTAACTTTCCAAAGGAGAAACTTTCTTTGTACGAAACAATAATGCGCTTTTAATTTTACAATCTCGGATCTCGGGGTGAATTTTCGAACTAAAAATATTATAATACAGGTTTAGAATAATGTAATAAAACCCGTAAAAAAACTGTTGCTGCGATAGTCTATTGATTGAGTGGTCTCTCCAGAAACAGTTTCATAAATATCATTACGATAGATTGCTGCAACTGCTTGAATAAGGTCAATTTAACAAGCTTAGCACCGTGAGTAAATTTTCTGTTTTTATACAGAACAAATTCGGCAAGCATGCGTACGACCTGCTTAATCTTAAGCAGTTATCGGAGCCTATGCTTGCAATACTAAAGGCATCGCTCGCACTTTGCCGACCTGAAGCGGAGTGGGACAGTGGGAGGCAAAGGGAGGTGAGGTTGGGCTTCCGGTGTCTCACTTATCGTATGAAAAGCAGCTATAAAAGCTACTTAACGCCGATCTTCTGTGATAGGGTGGTACTATCCTGGACGAGATAGCCTGCATATGAGCTGTAGTTAATTGCCTACAACTTAAAAGCTTCATCAAACTACTTAAGGCTAAAGCGCCAATCTAGCCCGCGAAGTTCAAATTTTTGGAGGTTTTTTAGAAATTGTTGAAAATCTGACATTGATTTTGTAATTCGCGACAAAGACCGTGTGCAGTGTATTTATTAATATATCCAACTTACTCTAAAACATTTCAAGCACGACAGCTATCCAGATAATCTGGCTATTTTTGTATATTTATTGATTAACTAGTATCATATCCACCGTGATAATATTTAGAGTAAAATAAATGTATTAATAAACGCACTGTATACTGTCTTTGTATTCGTCGCAAATCACAAAATGTTGTCTTAAATGTTTTCAGATTTTGGATAAACTATAAAAATACTTGAAAACTTTGATTTTCGCGGGTTAGACAAGACGCCTTCACCTTAATAGAATCTGTCCAAGCAGTTTTGTTCCTAATCAGCCAAGAAACTTTATTTTACGAGAATATTCGTTATGTTGAATCCACGTTCCATCTAGTCGAATTCAAATTGTTTCAGTTCACATTCTGGTCGATAAGCAAATGGGATCCCATGGTCCCAAGTCGTATTTGACGACGGCGCTCCCCGGGGCGCGGGGCGGGGCGTGACAAGTGGCCCACGGAATTCTTTCACTTTACCACAAAATGTAACAGAATTTCTTACCGCATTTTATTTATATTTCACACAAAATATGTTACTAAAAAGCCTTTCCCTGATATTGTGTGTGAAAATAGACAAAATTGAACATGAAGAGAAACATTAATATTAGTAATAGTATTATTTACCGAACAATAAAAAATACGTTATGTAATAACGAATCGACTGACACCTCATTCATCAAAATCGGATAGGTACTCGTAGTTTAGGTGCTACGGTGGAACAT